>CM055064.1:12269747-12438694 GCA_029204045.2 Tillandsia leiboldiana | reverse complement strand
ATTTGGCAACCACTATCCCTATCGGTGTCAGAGGTTGGCAGCATACACGATGTTTGGCAACACTAGCCCCCTATCGGTGTTATGCATTGGCCAGCATACCGATTTGGCAAGACAGCAGCAAGGCAGTACCAGTGACACAAGACTGAGTTATGTTCAGGAAGGCATGTTTGGTATTGTTGCATACAGTACCTTTCATGCTACATACATTAGAGGCATACTGTGGGGGTTTCCCGTTTATCAGCAGTTTAGTTTACAGCTTTACCACTTATTCCTTTCTGGCCTCTAGTAGTCTAGTGGGTGCGTTAGAGTTGAGTTTTGCCACTAGGGAGGCAATGGTTTATCGGTAGTTCTCAACCCCCATTACTGTTTTTCTCTTTCTTCTCCTTTATTTTGCAGAGTCGTCTGCGAGGAGTGCTAGGCCATCGAAGATGATGAGGTAAGGGGATCGTGAATAGATAGATCTGCTGGGAGACTGAGAGCTGTAGATAGACGTTGTAACTTCACTTCAGCTGTGGTATTCTCCTTTTATTTTGAGTCTGGCTTTCGCCGACTGGTTGTATTATTTTGGTGAGCTGGGAGATATTGTACATATCACAGTTTATTTTTAGTCCCAGTATGAGATACTAGGTGTTTTCCACTTCAGCTCTGTATTAAGCTCTTTTATTGTTTTATATTATATCGGAGGCAGGTTACAGCGCTTCGTGTTTTCGGGAAAATCCCCATGTGCACGGCGGATCTGTTGGCGAGCACGGGTTCCGGGGCGTGACAGATTAAGTGGTATCAGAGCTTAGGGATAGGTCAGTTGGGACTTAGGAAACCCTAGGCTTTTGACATACCCTAGGATGAATAGGTGTGCGAGAGACGTGGCATTTGCGGAAGTCGTTGTGTTACTTATTGAACTCTCCACTAAAGGAAGAGGGGTGGACATAGCCTACTTTGGTAGACTGTTATGTGGCTGCAGACAACATAAAGTCACAGAATAGGAGAATGTCTTTGACTTTCGCTAGAATGGGTCGTGTGGGGTTGGATACTAAGGGTGGATTTCTTGTGGTAGGATGCCTCTGCAACGTAGATGTTGACGCCGTGTCGCAGCCTTCTCTCCCCTGAGCGAGCCGGAAGAGTCGAGCAGGGCAAGCAGAGTGAGGTGCAGGAGCTGCAGGAGATGGCCCAGATGTCAGAGGCCGTGCGCGTCAGGAGGAGGCCATGGGTCGGCTGACGCAGATGTTAGAACAGAGGGCGCAGCCTGTTGTTGCACCCCCTGAGAGTCTCCCGTACACCCTCCCTGCTGTGGTCCCCAGTTGGACCGTGACCACGGCATCCCTGTTGCTCAGGGAGCAACCGGCCATTACTCCGGCGGTAGGAGCAGGAGATTGCTGACAAACTTACTCAGTTCTGTAAGCGGGGACACGCCCAGGTTTTCAGGGCGGAATACCCAGCCGTGGAGATCGGGACTTGGCTTTCGTCAATGGAGAATTATTCCCGGACTTCTTCATTGACCAGAAGTACAGGGTACATATGGGCTGTACACGGCTTAGACGGGGGACGCTGATGCATGGTGGCGTCGGGTTAGAGCCTCTGGAGTTCCAGATCACCGACAGCTACCCTGGTCAGAGTTCAAGAAAGATGATTCTGGATAAGTACTTTTCCACGAGTATGAAGAAAAAGCTGGAAGATGATTTGAAGAATCTTCAGCAAGGCGACCGGACAGCATTGGACTACTTTCAGGAGTTCACGCGGTACTCAACTGCGTACCCTTACGTCGCCAGGGACGGACCGCACCAGGTGGAGCTCTTTGAGTCGGGCCTGCGCCCAGAAATCTATTACTCTGGTGCTATGCTCAGAGACTACAGACCTTGGAGGAGGCAGCAGAGCATGCCCAGTGGGTTGAGAGGGGAGACCACGTCGTCGCCAGACGGGGGCCTGGTCGCTCAAGGCGCAGACAGGAAGCGACCAGCGCAGGACGACGGGGGACAGGCCAGTTCTTGGAGGCCGCCACGACCGCCACGGCCTCAGTTTTCCGGCCGTAGGCGTTCTGAGCGGCGAGGGCCTGGGGGATCCCAGAGGCCACCGCAGCATCAGCAGCAACAGCATTCGCATCAGCAGAGATCGCAGTCGCGGCAGCAAGGGCCTCCGCGACAGAGGCAGCAGGCGAGGCAGCCCCAGGCTATGGTTAGGTGCATTTTCTGCCAGGGACAGCATAACTCTGATGCTTGTGATCTGAGGTTTGGCCGCTGTTATCGGTGTGGACAGTCTGGCCACCTCCGAGCTGCCTGCCCATATGCACCATCGACGGCTCCTTCTTCAGCATCTGCTCCTTCTCAGTCTCAGCAACGGTCGACGGCTCAGCGGCCATATGCTCCAGCAAGCTGGCCATCTTCTTCCCATCCCACGGAGTATCGCCCTCCAGCTCAAAGTGGGCGAGTGTATGCTGCACAGGTAGAGGACTCTTCGGCAGTAGATCACGTGGTGGCAGGTATCACCTTACTTTCTGGCATTAGGACTCGTACATTATTTGATACTGGAGCATTGCATTCTTTTATTAGTAAATCATTTGCATCATTACATGGGATAGAGGTAGGACTTTTGCCACGTGCACGAGAGGTTCGGATTCCTGATCACACCTTGCACGTGGAGGAGTGTTGTTGGTCCTGCCCGATGCAAATCGAGTCCTGGATTATGCCAGCTGACCTGTTGGCCCTGAGACAATTGAAGGACTTCGATGTGGTCCTCGGGATGGACTGGCTGGCTCGGTATTTCGCGACTATTGACTGTGCCGCAAGGACGGTCACTTTTAGAGAACCTGGCCAGGAGATGTTGGTATACCGGGGATGTCAGAGTACTTTCTTTGCCTCTATGGTTTCGACTTCCCGAGCGAGGCAGATGATCCATCGAGGATGTGTAGCCTTTTTGGCTAGTGTTGTTGAAGGGCCTACGGCGGCGCCGGGACTCGGGGATATCCCTATTGCCCGCGAGTTCTCGGATGTTTTTCCCCCTGGGCTTACTAGCATGCCGCCAGATAGGGAAATTGAGTTTGTGATTGACGTAGTTCCGGGAACTGCGCCAATCTCAAAGGCTCCGTACCGGATGGCACCGGCTGAGCTGCGAGAGCTTAAGGCGCAACTCCAGGATTTGATGGACAAGGGCTTTATTAGGCCGAGTGTGTCGCCTTGGGGAGCGCCGGTGTTATTCGTGAAAAAGAAGGATGGGTCACTTCGATTGTGTGTGGACTATAGGGAATTAAATAAAGTGACCATCAAAAACAAGTACCCTTTGCCGCGCATCGCTGATCTTTTTGATCAGCTGCAAGGGTCTTGTGTCTTCTCTAAGATAGATTTGCAGTCTGGTTACCACCAGTTGAAGGTGAAGGCCGAGGATATTCCGAAAACGGCATTTAGATCACGGTACGGGCATTATGAATTTACAGTTATGCCTTTTGGGCTAACTAATGCCCCTGCCGCATTCATGGATTTAATGAACCGGATCTTCCGACTATACTTGGATCGATTCGTAGTAGTATTCATTGATGATATCTTGATTTACTCCCGAAGTGATATTGAGCATGAGGAGCACTTAAGGATCGTGCTGCAACTTCTGCAAGAGAAGAAGTTGTATGCCAAGCTGGCAAAGTGCGAGTTTTGGCTTCGGGAGGTAGTCTTCTTGGGCCATGTGATTTCCGCTGCAGGTGTGGCGGTGGACCCAGCGAAGATTGAGGCAGTCCGTGATTGGCCCCGACCGACGACGGTTTCTGAGGTACGTAGCTTTATGGGTTTAGCTGGGTATTACCGTCGGTTTGTGGAAGGCTTTGCGAAGCTCTCCACACCCCTCACTCGCTTGACGCGTAAGGGAGTGAAGTTTATCTGGAGTGAGGACTGTCAAAAGAGCTTTGAGGAGCTAAAGAATAGACTGATGACCGCTCCTATCCTTTCCCTTCCTGTGATGGGAAAGGGATATGTGATCTACAGCGACGCATCACACAGTGGACTCGGTTGTGTGTTGATGCAGGAAGGGAGGGTAATTGCTTATGCATCAAGGCAACTCAAGGATTATGAGAAGAATTACCCTACCCATGACTTGGAGCTCGCTGCCGTGGTTTTTGCACTAAAGCTCTGGCGTCATTATCTATATGGGGAGCATTGTGAAATCTACACCGACCACAAGAGCCTAAAATACCTGTTCACGCAGAAGGAGTTGAATTTGAGGCAACGTAGGTGGTTAGAGCTATTAAAGGATTATGATGTAGATATTCTCTACCACCCAGGCAAGGCTAATGTGGTCGCTGATGCCTTGAGTAGGAGGGCGGTGCAAAGTTTGTCTATGTTAATCACAGACCAGGCACCGCTATTAGAGGAAATGAGACGACTCGAGATAGAGGTTGTGTCCCCTGGGGTCACTGCTAGACTGACATCTTTAGTCTTGCAGCCCACTCTGCTGGACAGGATCAAAGAGAAACAGAGTGAGGACCCCCACTTGGCCAGGATTAGAGATCATATTCCGAGTGATCAGTCAGGGGACTTTACGATAGATGCCTCGGGAATACTGAGGTACAGGAACCGAGCATGTGTGCCAATAGATGTGGAGATTAGAGAACAGATATTGCGAGAGGCCCATTATACACCTTATACCCTACATCCTGGTGGGACTAAGATGTATAAGGACCTCAAGGCACACTTCTGGTGGAAAGGCATGAAAAGGGATATTGGGAGATTTGTGGCGCAGTGTTTAACCTGTCAGCAGGTGAAAGCTGAGCATCGAGTGCCAGCTGGCAAGTTACAAAGTCTCCCAATCCCCGAGTGGAAATGGGACCACATTACAATGGACTTTGTGGTCGGACTACCGAGGGCCCAGGGAGGAGCAGACGCTATCTGGGTAGTTGTTGATAGACTTACCAAGTCGGCGCACTTTCTGCCCATGCAGACTACGTGGCCACTTGAGCGACTAGCCCAGCTATATCTAGATGAGATAGTTAGATTGCATGGAGTCCCCGCCTCCATTATATCAGATAGAGACCCGAGGTTTGTTTCACGTTTCTGGATGAGTTTGCAGACAACCTTGGGAACTCAGCTTAGGTTCAGTACTGCTTTTCATCCGCAGACGGATGGACAGTCAGAACGGACGATACAAATCCTGGAGGACATGCTGAGGGCTTGTGTCCTGGATTTCGGCGGAGGGTGGATTCGGCATTTATCTTTGGCTGAATTCGCGTACAACAATAGCTTTCAAGCGAGCATTCAGATGGCTCCGTTTGAAGCATTGTATGGACGCAAGTGTCGATCACCACTTTATTGGAGTGACGTAGGCGAGAGGCGGACCTTGGGACCAGATGTCTTGATAGAGGCAGAAGAGAAGGTCCGGGTGATTCGAAAGCATCTTCAGACCGCCCAAAGCCGACAGAGGAGTTATGCCGATGTTCGGCGACGAGACCTAGAATTTCAAGTTGGAGATCATGTATTCCTGAAAGTCTCGCCGTCCAAAGGAATCAGGAGATTCGGCATTCGTGGAAAGCTTAGCCCCTGATACATTGGACCCTTTGAGGTATTGGGGCGTATCGGGCCAGTTGCCTACCGACTCGCACTTCCTCCAAGGCTTGCTGGTGTCCATGATGTATTTCATGTTTCTACTTTGAGAAAGTATATCTTCGACCCGTCGCACGTCATCGACTTCACACCGCTTGAGATCAGCGAGGATTTGAGGTATGAGGAGCGCCCACTGCGAATTCTGGATCGAGAGGTGAAAGAATTGCGCAATCGGGCCATTCCCTATGTGAAGATCCAATGGGGCAATCATGACGAGCGCGAGGCTACATGGGAGCTCGAGTCGGAGATGAGGGATGCTCACCCCTACTTATTCGAGACATCGGACTGAGGATTATTGTTTAGTCTCGTTTCGAGGACGAAACTCTTTTTAGTGGGGGAGGATGTGATGATCCGGACTCCCGCAGGAACTGTGCAACATTAAACAGTGACTGTAGGGAGCTTATTCGGTGAAGCAGAGCTTGTAGAATCGAAATTGGACATTTAATATAGACTCTGCGCGAAAATCGGAGCAAATGGAATTTTCCGGGAGCTTTCGGCAAAATTTCGGATGAGAATTTGGCAAAATGGACAGCGGATTTGGACTCAGCGCGCGAAAACGATCGAAATGGTATATTTACTTTATTTTTTCGGCACAAAATTACTGTTCACGCCGGAACAGTAACTCCGGCCGCCGGAATTACTGTTCCGGCGACCGGCAAGCGGCGGCGGGCGGCGGCGCAGCGGCGGCACAGCGGCAGAGGGCGGCGGCGCAGGCGCGGGCTGTAGAGTTATTATGGATCCACAAGGATCTAAATAGGTACTATCAAACAACTAGAGGGGGGGTGAATAGGTGTAATACTTAAAAACTCAATCTCAGTGCAAAATAAAAACCAATGCGGGAAATAAAAACAGCACACCGAGATATACGTGGAAACTCCAATCCAGGAGAAAAACCACGGGACCAACACGCAATAACAATCCACTAAGAATAGAAGAATAACAAGGTGATTACCGACTCCACGGACTCAACCCCCCCTTCAGCTTCTTCGGACCTCGCGCTGACCGGTTGGATATCCACGCAATAACAATCCCTAAGAAAAGAAGAATAACAAGGTGATTACCGTCTCCACGGATTTAACCCCTCCTTCAATTTCTTGGACCTCGCGCTCCACCGTTTTGCCCGTCCACTGCTCACGTTCGAATCCACGAACGCACGCTTCGAATCCACGAAACGCCTTTAGCACACCGAATCCACGATGCCACGTCGAATCCACGACGCAAACTCAGTCGATAAGAATATTGACTTCGATGGTGATCCTTTGCTTAGATTATCAATGAAGAACCGTAGAAGAAATCTCTAAGCAAAGATTAGATCAATTCGACCAAAGATATGTTCTTGAAGGAACCATCGAATTGACCTAAAAGAGGCTATAAAGAAGAACGATGAAAACCTAGCCTCTAGGGTTGCTCTCAAGAGTTTTATAAAAAGATCGGCCGTAGCTCCCGCGTTTTTGAGAAACCCTAAGTGTCTATTTATAGTTTAGAAACCTTTGGAAAGAGATAAGAATCAAAAACTTACCTTATCTGGAAATTTTCAGGACGGCGATCCGGATCGGATTTACTGCGATCCGGATCGTCGTAACGAGATTGACGATTCCAGAAAACCAAGGGTTCGGGATCCGGATCGCATTGCCCGATCCGGATCGTTCATACAAATCAGAAAACTTAACATTCGAGATCCGGATCGGAAATTGCATGGATCCGGATCGAAGTCTTGTATGAAGCAACAACCTTCGGGATCCGGATCGTTGGCCCTGATCCGGATCCTGAACATGTCCGAACACCAGTTTTTGATTATTATGAAATTAAAAATTCTTCCAAGTGTTTCTATACTATAAGAAAGTATTCGGATCACCAAAATTATTTAGTTAACCATACCTGATCCTTTTGAATACTTTCTTCTTGAGATTGATGTAACTGATCCACAATTCTTCAACTTCAATCTTCAAGATTCAAGACACTGAGTGTCAACTTGAGCTCTTGTTGAATCTTCTCTAAGTCTTTGATTGCTGATTGACAATTTGATCCCTTTAAGACTCCGACTCAACTCACTGACTTGACTCACGAAATATGCCAATACCAAAATGCCGTAACAATCTCCCCCTTTGGCAATTTCGTGACAAAACCCAAAAATACATAAAAGCGCTCAAGTCACTTATCTTAAACCAAAAATCGAAATTCAATGTTATCACCAAAACATTGATTTTCTTTGCGTGAAAGATCCAATAAATACAAAATTACATTTGAACCAAACAGTCCTAGAACATACTCTATGACTTAGGACTTGGAGTCTTAAAGTGATGTAATTCCTGCAAAACAAAACTCCAAACAAAATCAAACGTCAGTCGTTAGAAATTAAAATCCTACATTTGATTCATCCTTTTGGTTCTTTTGTTTTTCCCAGCTCTTTCAACCTTTCTTTGTCTCCCCCTATCTTGAGCATCTCTAACATGTTCTCCATGTTCTTGAGCATCTATGTTCTCCCCCTTTGTGGTACGATCATCATTTTCCGTTCTCCCCCATTTTTCCATTTTCGTTTCGTTTGTCCTCTCTTGATGATCTCATCTCCGTCATTTCTCTTCTCCCCCTTTTTGTCACAAATTGTCAAACAGTGAACATACTAGACAAAAGGAAATTACTAACAAAATTAGTTCATGGAGAAAGAGAGATAAAAGCTCAGTTCTGGTATATATAACAAAAATGCAGATTGCGTACCAGTACCAGAAAGCAAAAATTAAATAATTTCTTGAAACAAATCCAGATTTTAGAATCTTTTCAAATACCGATTTGTATTCCATCAAGAAATCAATTTAAGTGCTTTAAACAGTGAATTCACACAGATGTCATTCAATCCAATTAATTTCACAAAATTAAAAAGATTTACTCCAAAATCATGAAAAATAAAGGTAAAACATTATAAACCGTTTTTCATGTTATATTCATCAAACACAAGTCATCAAAAATAATCTTGAGATCCAAAGTCTATCAAGATGTAACGGATTTACAAAGATGACATACGGAGATTTCCAAACGACATCAATCTTGAATTCTACCCTTTCAAATTGAGATAAGCACTAAAATACCTAAGGGTGGCTCTTTGAGCATCTTTCAACTATCCCACCTTATACCAACCAGGAGATTGTTCAAAATATAAGAGTTTTGCATATAAATCTCCAAATGCTTCAACTAAAGATTTTCTCATAAAATACTATCAAGCATCCATAACATGTGGTAGCTTCACACACAAACCGGACGACCGGGGTGGCAGCTCTTTCCTACATGTGGTGGTAGTTTTCACACTCCTTTCGGATGTAACTCTTTCCACATCTTTTGCAAATCATTTCAATACCCTTGAAAGAATGCAATCTCTTACGTGAAAGAATTAAATCCCAAATTTTAGTCTATCGGTTGTCTCACGTTTATCACAATGAATTCACACAACCGAGATAGATTAAGCATCTAAAGATCACACATGATTTCTAAAATTTGATGCTTATAAAATCAAAAACTCCTATAATGAAGTATCTTCAAGATTATGATTAAGGAGTAAAGTTGATAATCCAAATAAAATTAATTTGGAGTGAATAAAAGTGAAGCCCTTTTTATTCAATGCACTTGTTCAGTAAAAACCCTTTTGTTCAAAAACAAAGTATAAAAACGAAGAGCATTGAGAAACATGTAATGCAAAGATTAAGAAAAATATGAAAGGAAAACTAATCAAAGCATTACATACAGTCATAAGCTATTTAGAACTTAAGACAAGGAAAGATATCACCTTTCCGAATCCAAAATCGCTGGATTTTGGGTTGTCTTGATTCGTTGTGGCCGGGGGTTGTCCGCTTTGACTGTTGATCCACCTTAGGTCTTTGCCTCGCAGTGATCCACTTGAATGATTGATGTTGTGGCTCGGACCTTTGGTGGGTTGAGTGAACTCCTTTGACTTGATGTGTCTTTTGATTCCGTTGAGTTCGCTCCGTAGATGAAGTTGCCGAAGGACTCTTCTTTCTCTTTTTCGGGCAATTCTTCACCAAATGTCCTTCAAGTCCACATAGGTGACAAGTTCTTCCTTTCAATTTCATTGTGGAACTTGAAGCATTCACAGTTTGGTTCTTTTTGAATCCCAAACCAACCTTGCTTGTTTGACCTAATCCGGACATACATTCAAGTTTCTTGGAACCGGTTGAAATCCTTTGTATGTCGGATTTAAGTTGATGAACTTGCTTGGTCAATGCTTGATTGGTGACATGTATTTCCTCAAACTGCTTTTCAAGAAAATCAATCTTGTTAATATGGGAATTAACGACCGTTTCCGATTGATTTATCTTTTCTTGGAGGATTTTATTATTATCCAATAAAAGCTCTCGTTCCTCCTCGAGATCATGAAGTTTGATCTTTAAAGCATGATTCTCGTCTTGATCTTCAAGTCGTTGCTTTCTCAACTTCTTGATATGTTTGGCCATCTTCTTAGATTCCGCAAGAAGTTGTTGATATGCCTCAACGAGTTCTTCCTCGTCCGACTCCCCCTCACTTGATGACTCTCCGCCGGTTGTTGATGTTTCATACAAAATCAAAGGAGTAGAGTTAGTGACTAATGATGATAAACAATTATTAGAAGAGGGAAAATGAGAGGCATGAGAAGCAACGATTTTTTCCTCTTTACTTGAGGTTGATTCATTAGAAGTAAAATCGTCCCAAGTTTTCGCTTGCAAAGCCTTCTTTTTATATAATTTCGGAGTAGGACAATCCGTTGAAATATGGCCGTAGCCTTTGCATCTATAACATCGGATTTCCCCTTCGAATTCATCTTTTTCCTTAGAAGGTTTTGCAAGGAATTTGAGGTTAGAGGATTTAGAACCCGATGATCCTTTAGATGGTTTCGTGGATGAAGATCCATCGGTTCGATTCTTCCAAAATTTCCGACGAAATTTCTTTGTGATCCGCGCCAATTGTTCTTCAAAATCGGCAAAAGAGATTTCATCGTCGGAACTCGATTCGCTATCTTCTTTCTTTGTGGATTTGAATGCAATACCTGTAAGCTTAGAAGAAGACTTGGAAGAAACTTGATTAGTAGGAAAAGTCAATTCATAAGTTTGCAAAGCACCTACTAATTCCTCAGCACTCATCTCATCCGGATGACTAACGGTTTCAATGGCGGTAACCTTTGCCCTAAACCGTTCCGGAAGAGTCCGAAGTATCTTTCTTACAATTTTCGACTCCGGGATCTTTTCTCCTAAATTAGCACATGTATTTATTACATCTTGAAGTCTAGTGTAATAATCTGTAAACAATTCATGCTCTTCCATATGAATAGAGTCAAATTGACTAGTAAGCATCTGGAGCTTTTGAATTTTTACAAGATTAGTACCCTCATGTGTAATTTTGAGAATATCCCAAATTTCCTTCGCGGATTCACACGCAGAAATTCTTGTAAATTCAGTCGAGGAAAGAGAATTAAATAAAGCGTTCATACCCTTCCCATTGTAAGAAGATCTTTCAAATTCCTCTTTGGACCATCTAGAGCGAGGTTTTGGGGTAGTAGAATTTCCTACTTCCTCAACAGGATGCACCCAACCGCATTCCACGGATTGCCATACTCGCTCATCAATTGCGATGAGAAAAGCTCTCATCCGCACTTTCCAATAAGCATAATTAGTCCCATCAAAAAGAGGAGGTCTATAAATATTACCACTTTCACCCATCATGATAGATAAACCTAAAACCCGCTCTGATACCAATTGTAGAGTTATTATGGATCCACAAGGATCTAAATAGGTACTATCAAACAACTAGAGGGGGGGTGAATAGGTGTAATACTTAAAAACTCAATCTCAGTGCAAAATAAAAACCAATGCGGAAAATAAAAACAGCACACCGAGATATACGTGGAAACTCCAATCCAGGAGAAAAACCACGGGACCAACACGCAATAACAATCCACTAAGAATAGAAGAATAACAAGGTGATTACCGACTCCACGGACTCAACCCCTCCTTCAGCTTCTTCGGACCTCGCGCTGACCGGTTGGATATCCACGCAATAACAATCCCTAAGAAAAGAAGAATAACAAGGTGATTACCGTCTCCACGGATTTAACCCCTCCTTCAATTTCTTGGACCTCGCGCTCCACCGTTTTGCCCGTCCACTGCTCACGTTCGAATCCACGAACGCACGCTTCGAATCCACGAAACGCCTTTAGCACACCGAATCCACGATGCCACGTCGAATCCACGACGCAAACTCAGTCGATAAGAATATTGACTTCGATGGTGATCCTTTGCTTAGATTATCAATGAAGAACCGTAGAAGAAATCTCTAAGCAAAGATTAGATCAATTCGACCAAAGATATGTTCTTGAAGGAACCATCGAATTGACCTAAAAGAGGCTATAAAGAAGAACGATGAAAACCTAGCCTCTAGGGTTGCTCTCAAGAGTTTTATAAAAAGATCGGCCGTAGCTCCCGCGTTTTTGAGAAACCCTAAGTGTCTATTTATAGTTTAGAAACCTTTGGAAAGAGATAAGAATCAAAAACTTACCTTATCTGGAAATTTTCAGGACGGCGATCCGGATCGGATTTACTGCGATCCGGATCGTCGTAACGAGATTGACGATTCCAGAAAACCAAGGGTTCGGGATCCGGATCGCATTGCCCGATCCGGATCGTTCATACAAATCAGAAAACTTAACATTCGAGATCCGGATCGGAAATTGCATGGATCCGGATCGAAGTCTTGTATGAAGCAACAACCTTCGGGATCCGGATCGTTGGCCCTGATCCGGATCCTGAACATGTCCGAACACCAGTTTTTGATTATTATGAAATTAAAAATTCTTCCAAGTGTTTCTATACTATAAGAAAGTATTCGGATCACCAAAATTATTTAGTTAACCATACCTGATCCTTTTGAATACTTTCTTCTTGAGATTGATGTAACTGATCCACAATTCTTCAACTTCAATCTTCAAGATTCAAGACACTGAGTGTCAACTTGAGCTCTTGTTGAATCTTCTCTAAGTCTTTGATTGCTGATTGACAATTTGATCCCTTTAAGACTCCGACTCAACTCACTGACTTGACTCACGAAATATGCCAATACCAAAATGCCGTAACACGGGCGGGGGGCTCGGGTGCGCGGTCCATGGGCCTGGCGTGCACCGGGAGCACCGAACCCTGCATCTGCCACGTGGCAGCTTCCCATTGGCTGGCCGGCTTCTAGAAGCCCACGGGGACTGTGACACGTGGCAAGATCCTATTGGCTGACATCTTCCGGAAGACCCGGCGCGGGGACCGGGCCCGTGCACCACGTGGACACGTGGCAGCTTCTGAGTGGCCCTTGCACCGGCTGTTCCCTGTTTTGTGGACATGTGGCGCGTTTTGGTTGGCCTGTTTCGGTGTTCCCTGTTCGGATCCAATCCTGTGTGGAGCCCCAGCCCATTATAAATAGCAATCCCCACCCCCTCTCATTCCCACCTCGATTTGCGGGCCTTAGAGTGAGAATCAGGGCATGTGCCCTCTACGAAATTTCTTCCTCTCTCTCTCTTCTCTCTCTCCTCCAAATCTCAGAATTTTTGGAGGTACAGTTAGTGAGTTATCTACGATGCGGCGCACTGCGACGGTTTTCTTTTTCGGCCCATTTCCCGTCGCAGTTCCGTCGAAAATTCCCTGTGGGCTAACCAGGAGGAATTTTTGGATGATTTTTGCGACAGCGCGTTCCTAAGAGGTAAGGCTTCGATTTCCGTGTTGATCACTTTGCTCCATTTCGTACTTTTGGCACGATTCCCGAGGCCTCTTTGACCCCCCTTTTTGCTGTGGAAATTTCTGGACAGTGTCAACTTCTCCGATTTTTATCTTGGCGTAGGAGCATCAGATCGAGGCGTTTAAAGAGTCGATTTTGATCTACTCTTCGCGAGGAACGCAACCGTAATTTTTCTGGATTTTTCTGAGCACTATACAGAGGTGAAAAACTCCTCTCTTTTCGTGCTATTTGAAAAACAGCAAAAGCTGTATTTTTATGAATAATATAGTTACACCCTGTGCAATGTGTGTTGCTGTAGGGCACCGTTCTCGGCAGACAGCAGTTCTAGGGGACTGTGGACAGCCAGGAGACTATCTGGGTGTGATTTGAGCTGTTCGAGGTGGGCGGTTGTTGCTTACCTCATTTTTGACAAGCTCACTGGGATTACTGGAACTCCCCTAAAATTCAATTGATAAGAACAATTGGGACAAACTAATATGACAATTGATGAGAACAATTGGGATAAACTAATATGACAAATGATGAGAACCATTGGGACTACTAACAGGACTACTAACAGGACTACTAACAGGACTACTAACAGGACAACTAACAGGACAATTGATGAGAACCGCTGGGACGAACTCTCCTAAAATTTAATATAACCCCACCAATTATATGATGACTTATATTGGGACACTGTGATTGGGACAAAGGCTATAATCTCGCATGCAATAACTTTCATAACAATCAATCTTTTTTATAAATATTTGACACTTTTCTACAGCTTTTAAATAATGGCATGCTTTCTTGCTCATCTAGTTAGCCACTATTTATTGCTACACTATCATCTTGGGAATTGTACATGTTTCATTATTGTCCTATGCATCCAGAGGCTTGTTGCTCAAGTGTGAGCAGGGGTTTGGGATAGTGTAGTCGAGATTGCATTAGATTATGGATTTGTGGGGTATTGCGGTGACCGCGGACAGTAGGCGGTCGACCAGATATTTATCCTTGCATCAGATTAGGGATGAGTCTGGTCTATTTTGCATCAGCTGAGGATCGGGTTATCCTAGTGGATGGTTTCCCACTTGTTAAGTACTATGGCATCAGATCGGGGTTTTCTTTAGTGGATAGTTTTTCCCACTTTGATCATAGTCATGATCCAGTCCTGCTGTTTTATGGCACTTCTGATACTTATTACTGAGATATTTTACTCGTGTGGGTCGCTCCCCTCGAGTGCCACTCCGGAGTGTGTTACAGACAGACTTTGAGTCCTTGAGACTCCTATCCCCTATCGGTGCTATGCGTTGACCAGCATACCCAATTTGGCAACCACTATTCCCTATCGGTGTCATGCGTTGGCCAGCATACCCGATTTGGCAAACACTATCCCCTATCGGTGTTATGCATTGACCAGCATACCCGATTTGGCAAGGCACAGCAGGCAGTACCAGTGACACAAGACTGAGTTATTTCAGGCAGGCATGTTTGGTATTGTTGCATACAGTCATTTCATGCTACATGACATTTAGAGGCATACTAGTGGTGGTTTCCCTTTATTCAGCAGTTCTGTTTACAGCTTTACCACTTATTCCTTTCTGGCCTCTAGTAGTCCTAGTGGGTGCGTTAGAGTTGAGGTTTTGCCCACTAGGGGAGGCTACTGGTTTATCTGGTAGTTCTCACCCCCATTACTGTTTTTCTCTTTCTTCTCCTTTATTTTGCAGAGTCGTCTGCGGGAGCTGCTAGGCCATCGGCAGTTGATCGAGGTAAGGGGATCGCTGAATAGATAGATCTCCTGGGAGACTGAGAGCTGTAGATAGACGTTGTACCCTTCACTCAGACTGTGGTATTCTCCTTTTATTTTGAGTCTGGCTTTCGCCGACTGGTTGTATTATTTTGGTGAGCTGGGAGATTATTGTACATATCACAGTTTATTTTTAGTCCCAGTATGAGATACTATGTGGTTCTTCCACTTCAGCTCTGTATTATGCTCTTTTATTGTTTATATTATATCGGAGCAGGTTACCAGCGCTTCGTGTACTCGGGAAATCCCATGTGCACGGCGGATCTGTTGGCGAGCCCGGGTTCCGGGGCGTGACAGGTTGACCCTGGACAGCCGAAAAGTTATGTAATAGATGTTTGAGAGAAAGGAATTTGTATTTCAGTTGTATATTTGTAAAAATGGTTGTAAGGTTTTCTTGTAATATTATTTGTAGTACGTAGTTAGTACTCTGATGTTGTTGCTAAGCTAGCCGTGCATATATAGAAAAGGCTCAATTCCAAAGGGGATTGGGACTCTTCTATATATGTGGCGGTCTGTCATTGCCCTGGCTGTTTTTGCAACTCTGATTAAAAAAAAAAAAAAAATTATACACTGGTTTTTGAACTCGGGGCGTGACAGATACCAAATGTAACGACCCGGCCCACTAGCAATAATAACTTGTTGGGCCCAAATCACAGCCCAAAAATGCTTAAGCCCAGTTATTATTACTAGTGTCCAAGTCTCATATAAACCCAATCACAAATCCATCCACATCCGATGTGGGACTATTGGGGGCGTCACAGACTCCCCCCGTTTAGGCCTGACGTCCTCGTCAGCCCAAACACACACACACAAGCCCAAGATCACCAGGCGATGTGAGACTCGTCTCGCTAGCCCTATCATCTAGACCCAGGCTCAGCCGAGACTCGCCGCACACTTCCGGCTGGTTATTGGCTCTGATACCAAATGTAACGACCCGGCCCACTAGCAATAATAACTTGTTGGGCCCAAATCACAGCCCAAAAATGCTTAAGCCCAGTTATTATTACTAGTGTCCAAGTCTCATATAAACCCAATCACAAATCCATCCACATCCGATGTGGGACTATTGGGGGCGTCACAGGAATGTGACACCCCCAGAATTTGGATTAGTCCTCTATATAAATGATATAATAGGACTAAATCTCTAACCCGGCTATAGCATTTTGGATGGTAGCAAGATCCAAGAGGAATATGAGAGTTAAGCATGCTAGAGCTAGAGTAGTTCTAGGATGGGTGACCCCCTGGGAAGTGGGGCGTCACAGTTGGTATCAGAGCCATTCACCAGCCGGAAATGTGAGATGAGTCTCGGCTGAGCCAGGGTTATATAGCGGGTAGAGCGAGGCTCCCCGGCTAATGACCGTTGTGAGTGGAGTGCAGCTCCTCACAAGGTCGGCTAAGGCTAGCGAGACGAGTCTCATATCGCCTGGTGCTTGTGAGTGTGCTTGAGCCTGACGTGGACGTCAGGGCTTAAAGGGGGGAAGAATGTGACACCCCCAGAATTTGGATTAGTCCTCTATATAAATGATATAATAGGACTAAATCTCTAACCCGGCTATAGCATTTTGGATGGTAGCAAGATCCAAGAGGAACATGAGAGTTAAGCATGCTAGAGCTAGAGTAGTTCTAGGATGGGTGACCCCCTGGGAAGTGGGGCGTCACAATTTTTCTGCGGTAGAGCTCGTTAAACGGAGAAGGACGATGCGATCGGATCGGAAATCTGACTTACGGATCTTCCGGAATGAGGGTTTCAGTGTTAGCGTATCCAAAATGGTAAGTTCTGACATCCTAGGAACCCGCTATGTGTTTTTGGTGCATCAGGATCCGTGCTAACGGTTACGAGACGGTTCGGAGAATCGGCACGCTTATCGAGGAATCGGCTAAAAATATCTTTAAAATATCGAATATTGGGATTTTGTACGTATAAAAAAAATAAATAAATAAAATATTAATAAAAAGATATTAATATCCCAAATAACGTATAACCCTAATTTTGAGAAAAGATCGTTCCTCTTCCTCTTTCCTCGTTGCGTGTGCCGAAGACCGAGACCGGAAGCGTCGTCGATACCAAGGAGCGGATCCAGAAACACCACCGTCCGCGGAGATCGGGATCGCGTCGTCTTCTCCGTCGGAGCTAGGTTAGCACCTTTTTCGCTTTGTGAATCTTGACCTTTGGTTATCGTTACTTTAGTTTCTTGGCGTTCTTGAATGTCGTTGGTTGGTTCCGTTCGTCGGTTTTTGATCGTTAGTATTTTCATGATTCGTGTTGTGGTTCTCGTCTCTCTGTTTTCGGTATTTTAGTTTTGCGTTAGGGTTCGTTGGTTTTGTTCGTTTTGATCGTTGGTTCGTATGATGGTTTTCGTTCGGTGATTTTGTTCGGTTTGATCGTTGGTTCGTATGATGGCTTTGGTTCGTTGGTTTTGTTCAGTTCGATTATTGGCTTTCGTTCGTAGGTTTTGTTTATGGTGACGAGTTTTTGGGGTTTTCGGCGGGGACGCTAAGGATCGTCAATGGTGGCTCCGTCGCTGCTCAATGCCCTAGCCTCGCGAGGGCCCTAGCCGCTGCTGTGCCTGCGCGGGGCTGGGCCCGCGCGGGGTCCCCGCGCCGCTGCCGTGCCCGCGCGGGGCTGGGCCCTCGCGAGGCTGCCGCGACGCCGCCATGCCCGCGTAGGGGGGGGGGGGTTGTGCCCGCGCGGGGCTGCCGCGCCGCCGCTATGTCCGCGTGAGTCGAGCTGCTGCCGTCGACGGTTTTGGCTTGACAGTTTTTGGTTTGACGATTTACTTGGCGTTTTCATCTACGGTTTTGCTCAACGATTTTGGCTTGACAGTTTTTGGTTTGACGATTTACTTGGCGTTTTCATCGACGGTTTTGCTCGACGATTTTGGCTTGACAGATTTTCCTTGATGGTTTTACTTGCCATTTTTGTCGACGGTTTTTGGCTGGACGGTGCAGTCCGCTTGACGGTGTAGTCTGCTTGACGGTGCAGTTCGCTCGACACAGTTGTTTTCATTTTCATCAGATGAGCCTCCGCTCGGTTGTTTTTCGTCGCGGACTTCGTCAAGGCAACGATTGGAACCCGTTTTCCGTCAATTGCCTCGTCGACAGTCGGACCGCGTCGGAAGTACGATTTTTGCAACCGGAGGGATTTTTGGGCACGGAGTTTTTCGTCGGTTTCTATTTTGGGGATAGAAGAGGTTTTTGGTACAGTAGTCGGGACCACTAAAGTTGCCAGTTTGGGGGGTAAAATGTTGATTGGTGTTTTGGATATTTTATTAGACCCGCGGGTGGTGTTGGTTGCTTTGGAGGGTCGTGGGCGCGGTCGTTTATCTTCGTTTCAGGTGGGTACCTTTTTCTTGCATTTTAGTTGTAGTCTCATATGTAATACGTAAGAGTAAAGTAGATGTGCTAATGAATCTTGACTAACCCCTTTTCACATGAGTATCTCTATTATTACACATTGACATTGGACACTATGCTCATGGCTGCTTGCACGCACACCCGCGGTTTGGCCACTGCATCGGTGTACTTTTCCGGAAAGGTGGTACGTTGACCCGTGTACCCCACAAGGTGACGTAGTGGGGACCCCTCGCGGTTACATAAGGTGCTGCACAAGTGCCGTGGAGGGGTTAGAAGCAACAAGGTGAGAGCAAGGTGTTTCTTTTGCATGCACTATTTCGATTTACAGGGGGTTACTGTTGATCCATGCGGGAGAGTGTGGAGGCTCTGGTCTTCAGGTTACTTTATTTCCAGTATTTATAGCATTTTGCATATCTTACTTTTACCTCTTACTCTTTGTGTCGCTGACTTCCCACACGTGACAGGTACGGTCAGGGGTGGGATCCGGGACGACAGTCAGGCTGCGACTAGAGGATGTTAGCCTCGTTTGGGGCTGGTGACCTCTCCGTTATTTCGTTTTTGATTATTTCGATTAGTTAGCTTTGTGCGTGTGGTATTTATTTGTGGACGATGTGGATGTTGGAAATTTCGTGATGAACGGTTTTTCCTTTATCATTATTTTGGGTACGACCGATTTCAAATAAAAGAAAAGGATTACGAAAATGGTTTTGAAAAGAATAGGTGTCGTGTTGGCACTGTTTTACAAACCCGTAGATTTATCCTTTCAAAATTTAGGTGGCCGTCTTGGTTATTGCGCACGATTATCTTTTTCCCTCTACTTAACTCCTTAACTGGTGTGGTTAAAGTGTAAATTTGTGTTTGTGACGCCGTGCATATACAAAGGAGACTCTGTCCGTTTGTGGGGTGAATTTGTATGTGTGGCGGGTCTGGGCACATGACCGGCGGGAGGTTCCTTTCAAAAAAAAAAATTTATTGCGCTGTTTTCCGCTTCATTAAACCCCCGGGGCGTGACAACCTCTTATGTGTGTGACCCCATAGGTTATATTCTTTCTGGTAGTGAGATATATTGTGATCACCACCAACAATATCGTTGAAACTCATTTAAGTGGGTTAGAACAATTCCAACTCATCCCAACAAGAATTAGCGATCATCCAGATAATTCTCGTGAATCCCACAATACACTAGTGACGCCTAACAGCATGTATTGGCATTCTAGTAGAATGGAATACTGAACCTCTAGGTGCAATTAACATGTGCTACAATCCTTCTATCAAGAGTCCCGACTAGACGGAGGTCATGGAATTGCTCGTCAAACCCCACAATCTGTCATACGTCAAATTTATTCGACTCAAGTTTCTAATATGAAAAACCCTTTCCGTTATTTACTCTGCCTTGGCCAAGGTTTTCTAAACTCGAGCTCATAAATCACATAGGCTAACTCCCTTATCTATTAAGATTGATAGATTCCATATAGGTGCACATCCTATTCCTACAATGAACCTATTGAAGCCAACATGCACTGTAAGGACCCAAATGGCTAGAGACCAAGTGTATGTGCAGTCAAACTACAGTAACCCTATTGTGAATAGCCGAGGCACCGCAGGTCAAAAGACTAGTCACACTACTGCAACATCGAGTAAGTCACTGACGAGTGAGTAGACATCAAAGTGACTTCTCGTGATGGTCACGCTCGGTACCCTTATTCTCCAACAACCACGTGCACATTCACTCCTGTGTCCCCACACTATTGACTCGTGACTCGTCTACCCTAAAAGGAAAGCGACCTGTGCACCAATCTCACCGGATCGATCACTGTCCCCGTAATGATCCATTGATCGGGAGCATTTAGGAATTAATCACTAATGATACTTGTCTCAAATTCTCAACTCTTGAGAATACGTGTCATTATCTTATTTATTCCTTGGACAATATATGGACACATAAAAAATATGAATGAAAATAAAAATTTAATAGCATTCATAATGTAAAATGTCAAATACAAATTTATATTCTAGAAAAAATATATGTGTCGATCAGGTTGATTTTTAGGGTATACATCTAACACACAGTATCTCTATTATTGTCCGATTACTAAGATGAAAAGGTCATGACCAAGACAACAGAAATTGCGAACTGTGACGAAGAAGACGAAAAGGCAGAGCAAAAGAGAGCAATGATGAAAACAACATGAATGACAACCCCGAAGCCGGGCCCCACAGACCCGCGAATTCTGGAGAGCTCTACATTCTCATGCAGGGTTTGAGATATATGTATTTTATAAGATGATCTGCACCTTTTGGGTGTCATTTATATCCAATAATGGTTTGCTCTATATTGAATATGCCAAATTTTGTAATAAATGTAGCTATGCTAGTACATGTGTAGCCATAAGGGCAACATTTTGGTGTGCCCATAGCGGCACTCTTTCTTAGATACAAATTAGCTTAATTTGTAGAGCTTTTACCTTGTTAATTCTTTTAGGTTCAATTGTTAATTTTTTTCGAACGAAAATAACTTTTGAAGTTCCTGCCAGAGTTTCACATTGGAAATTTGAAAATAAAACCAATTCAAAATTGCGTGCTATGTAGGTACGTACGTAAAAGCTTATGCATAGATATTGTTCTACTTACCTTCCATAAGGAAGTAATTTCTAATATGAGAACACTTATAAGATTTGCTAAATATAATCTTTTGAGTGGATTGTGTGATGGTGTATATGATATGCGTACGTGCTCAATTTAGTTCACACATGCTTTCAATTGCAACAGATTGATGTATCAACCTAGTTATGTCATATTGGTATGGCCTATGTATAGATTTCCACACCGACCGAGTTCTTATGAATCGAATGATGTCCTTTTTTGTACCATTGGTTTCAAGATTATATGCATGACTATGTTTCCAAAACTACATGAAATTACATCTTTCCTCTTCCAATCTCCTAACCCGTCTTCCCTCCCTAACCCCATTTTTTCCTCTTTCCCTTTGTAGGCACTATCTATTTTGGCTCTACCCATTAATTTAGTGAGTTAAATGTAGTCCCCATGCACTATACATTTTCTGTATACCCTAGCAAATCTCACTACATATCTCCCCATGCACCATTACTGACCCCCTTCCCCCTCCTCATTTTGTTGGTTTCTGCAACGGAAAAGGGCCTTTTCCTTTCGCCAGTGACCGCGTGTTGCAATGCATGTTAGAGGAAAAATAGTAACTCTCTTACTGCTCTATTACGACAAAGCCAAACCACAATTTCCACCTCCTCATACTGCTTCTAACTTCGCTTCTTTCGTAAAGTCTCCATCATCCCCTTTCTTCTGCTTCTTCAACTCATTTACTTTTCTTACAAGAAAGAACTGTGATTTAAGAAGTAAGATGGAGCCTGGAGAGTCATCCTCAAAGCCATCGAGGCATATGAAGAACCGTTTGCAGTTAGCAATTCTTGAAGCAGCATATACAGGTCACATTTCTATCTTCTTATCTATTTTTTTTACCTGAATTCATAGTGTTTAATTTATTTAGTTATATATTATGACTAAGATTTTATTTTTTTTGATTCGGTTAGTCAACACAACGCCATCAGCAGTTATGAAGGAAGTGGTAGCCGACATGACAGGACTGACGACTAAGGAAGTAACAGCATGGTATGGTAACAAGCGATTCTGCGAGAGGCATGGCCCGCGGAGGAAGAAAACCGAGGAGGTACAGGCGGTAGGGCTGAAATCTGCTAACTTGGAGGATGTCGGGCAACCATCTACGATTCTCATGTCCCATGAAGAGCGTGATGAGCTGCTTCAACAGCCGCAAATACAATCGATGCCTATCGAACAATCGCAGCATGCTACACAAGAACACAATGTTGCAATGTCGCTAGGTATTTATCGTTATTGCTTCTCTACTTCCTAGATTTGTTCTTGGTGTTGAAATGAAGGTTATATTTTTTTATACATTAAGCAACTAAAATCAGAACAACTAGGTCAATTACTTCTTTAGTTCCAATGTTCCGGGGCAAAAAGCATTTTGAACCATACACTGTGAAACCTCACAATTAATCATCCAAAGTTTAGATTTGTTCTTGGTGTTGAAATGAAGGTTATATTTTTTTATACATTAAGCAACTAAAATCAGAACAACTAGGTCAATTACTTCTTTAGTTCCAATGTTCCGGGGCAAAAAGCATTTTGAACCATACACTGTGAAACCTCACAATTAATCATCCAAAGTTTAGTGTGTGAGCCAATTTTTTCATTACAACCTACTCACTAGACCTAATGGAAGTAGCAAGTAATATAAACATCCTAACAAGTAGCGTCGTACATTAATTAAGTGGTCTGACTCTATTTTTGGAAATAAAATTCCTATCAACTTTTGTGCTAGATGCTTATCCAGACAACAATATGTCAGCTATATCAGAAGATCTTTGAGATGAGAAATTATTGCCTGCATATGTATTTGAACGTCTCATGTACCACACATACTTTCAATTTTATGATTAATATATTCAAAATTAATCTGAGACGTAATGTACAAGATTTGTAAGACCTATTTTTTAAAAATTATAAATTTAATTAGCATATAGATGGGGATGCAAATGGATTCGGGTTGGTGAAGTTTTTGCCTGATCCGTCTTGACTAGGGTAGTAAGTCGGGGTGAAAAAAAAAACTTTAAATCCATCCTGATCTGGTAATTAAGAAAATAGAGTAAGAGGCGAGAATCTCTTTTTTTTCTTAATCCACCCCGATGTGGCAAATATCCGTCAACAATATACTCTTTTCCTCAACGATCTTGAATAGAGCTGTAAGTGCAAAAAACAGAATAAAATTGACCTATCCTAAATCTACCAAGGTCAGTCCAAGGAACAGTGCGACATGTGAGAGACCTTTCCCATCCCCATATTTGTCCCGTTTGCATTCCCATGTATAGCCTAAGGGTAAAGTTTTCTAAAATGTCAAGAACGTAGGAAATATTTATAAGAAATAGGAGGTGTGAAAAACTTAATATTTTTTTTAGGTATTTTGTGTATCATAGGATAGATTTAAAAATTTTAGTTAGAGATTTCACTTGTGTGGTGTAGAGTGAACGGGGTGCATGCGCTAATTTTCTTGGTTAAAATGTATAAAACTTATCTGCTAAATTATAGACTATTCAATCTTTCAAAATTTTAATTATCCAAACTTTTAATTTGTATGTTATTTAATAGCTCTTCCAATACAAAATTTAATGTAATTATTTATTTTAATGAATTTGTAGTTGGATGAATTGTATAAAATATAGTAATGTCAAATGAATAAATATAAGCCGAAACTCTAGCTTTCGTCTCACATGTCGTTGACGACATTAGCAAGTGGCACTTATATAGCTGACGGTTTCTGCCATCTCAACCGCATATATGTCAGCTTCGCCAGCCAAATTATCGCTTTCACTGGAATGACTCAGCTCCTCTTGGGCCGAGTCTTTCTCCAAAAGAAAGAGACATTTTGCTCTTTTCATTTTTTTAATTCTTATTTCAGCTCAAGTATTGCCGATCATCACGATTACTTTTTCGAAATTACTCATATTGGCAACTCGGACACCTAAATTGAACAGATTCGCGAAATGCTGGACCTCAAAATGGTCCCTATTTAAAAATGCAGACCATTGAATGCTATTTCGGTGAACTCCGACTCCGGCATTCTAACAAAATATTTATTTCTTGTCGTTTTGAAATGTTTGACATATTCTTCAACAATTTTGTCGACATTCTACTGATACATGACTAGGTTGGCAACTAAAAGTTTGGGCGCCGCCCTGTAAAATTGTTTATAAAACTTGCGCTCAAATTCATCCCAATTTCAAACGAAATTGGGGGATAAGCTCGTACACCATGTGAACGCCGTTTTAGTTAACAATGTATGAACCAACCTGAGTTTCAGGTATAGGTTAGTGGCCGCCTCTCGACACTGGGCCATGAACTGAGCAACGTGTTCTATTGTATTCTCAGTTTTTTCACCTAAGAACTTGTCAAATTTCAGCATTTTTCAATTGGTCGGGTACTGGCGCTCCGCATCTATGTTTGCTGGATACGGAGACCTGAATACGGGTTGCATGGCAGGCCTAGCCTCTACGCCGAAAGTATTTCTTATTATTTCCTCGATCTTAGTATATAGCTCTTATTATTTCCTCGCCAAAGAAGAAGAGAACGCAACCTGAACCGCATTAGGGACGATAGGTAGTGGTAATTGTTATCTCACAAGATTTTGAACAGGTCCAATATTTGGGCCCTGCCCTCCGGCCCTCATACCTCCGATTTGGGGCTGGTATGTCCGTAATAGAGGAGGGGGTAAACCTCAAGCAACCTCTGGTCCAGGTAATAGCACTAGTCTGTATGCTAATGACCCTACGCACTCCACCACCTTACACGGTTTAAGGTTTCGAGGACTTAGCTTGCCCCATACCTCGCTCCACTTCGGAGCCGATCGGTCTGCTCACCAGCATCACTCATAGGCAATATCATTGGTACATTCCTTCCATCATATGTGGATCACTCCACAAAAAATTCTTAACTCCATAATGGGTTGGTCCTCTTCGACGCATCCCCAAACACTCTCGTTCCACGCATGGCTTCCACTATGTCAACACCTCACAAGGAGCACGTTGTTTGCTTCCATAAGCCATAGCTACATCACGTCATCCTCACGAAGAACCTACACGACCACTTCACGTCGTCCTCACGAAGAACCTACACGAGCACTTCTTTCGCAAATCTGATTTTGCCTTCGTGACCATACTAGATCTCGCATCTAAATCGGTGAGCGGTGTGACCAATCCTTCCTTTTTATGGTCACCACCCTCAACCCTTTTGCACATTACCAACGCTCTCATCATAAGAGCCCTCAGCTAATCAATTATCCCGGATCACTGTAAGAGCCCACAGTCTCGTGATCCAGTGTAGGCCTACTGCCTAATATCAACTCGACATCACGACACGTTTGTCATTTGCACGCATGTACCCGATCATAACACAGTGAAGTCCACATTTGGGACTTCGCACACACACCCCAGCTCTGAGTATCTAAACCCCAAGCCATCTCAAGTCAGATGGTTGGGCCATACCTACACCCTTGGTGCACTAATTACCCTACGGTTCACATGTGGATACTCCACGCCCTCGAGTCATTGCTCGGACTATCGCCCTGACAATAATCCTATCCTGCCCGACCCTCAGGTCTCAGGCCACTGTAATACTGTTGACTGTGCCTATCCATACGGCTCTAGGCTCCACAATCCTCACATGGTTCAGACACAAATTATCCCTACTCAATACCCACTAGTCGCCATCTTATGACCAAATTGCTATACTGAGCAATACATAGCTCTATCGTCTCTTAAGCCCTAGGCATGAGCCACCACCCCTTCGAGCGGTTCTTGGCTCGCTTCACACTTAGCAAATCTAGTGCTACAACTAACAAACCCTCTTGGCTGAACGAAACCCATGCTCCACGAGCACCTTTACTTGAGCGTCCTACGCTTCCGCATTAACCAGAAGCTTTAAGCAATTTTGTTTAAACTCTAACTACTATCACCCAAGTGCACTCCCCATCCCGGTTGAGATACTACAAGATCTACTCACCTAACCTTGGTGACTATAACACTGACTACCAAGATACACTCGAATGTCAGAACATACTCTCAATCTTCCACCACCGTCACTAAGTGACAACACAACCACTTTTGGTCTATATTTATTATACGTGACGTGGATACTCTAACTATCAAGAATGAACTCCCACCCTCTCAGAATACGAGCTTCTCTTGTCTCAATCCTCGGGACGTCACACTCGGCCTTCGCAACCAATCATCGCGCAAGGCTTGAGCCACTCAATTCCGATCACTACATCTAGCCCTACTCTCGGCTCCACCAGTAATTTGCCAAAACAATCTACTCACCTAATTCTATGGGCAAGTGATTCTCATTCCTACAACATGAGCATGCTCGGGCGCCTATGCCACTCTAATATGTATGGTCCTTATTATCTCCATCCCTGAATAGTAGCACTAGACCAATCAATAATGAATACAATGCTCTTGTACAAATTAGGCCAAGTATATCACTTATTAAATAAAGCCATACCTGCTAAGTAGTCCTTTGACTGCCACACTGTCGACATGCGCCTGATAGATACCATCGCGGGTGGCATATCCGCATGCTGCCACAGAGAGCAGAAGGTCGATATAGCCACATGTGACCTGACTGCCCACACTTATAACATTTACCCTCTTGATGTTTACATTGTTGCGACCGGTGGCAACCGCCGCAAAAGATGCACTGTCTTGTAGATTGGGTGGTAAAGTACTTAGGGGCTTGTGATCGCATGTGTGCAGGCTTCAATGGTCGCTTCGAACGTGATTGACCACTCGAAACGCCCGTCGCTCACTTCTTCCACTCATCCTTTTTTGATGTCTTCCGCTCTTCTTGCGTGATTGCGTTATGTTGCTCCACCCATAAGGCTCAGTCCAAAACTTTGGCAAATGTCTATAACTTGAAGAAGTGGACCACTTTGAAAATCTTCGGCCGAAGTCCCCTTTCAAAACTCTCGGCCTTGTCATTATCGTCCTGCACCATACATAAGATGCAATTGACGATGTTCAAGAATTCTCACTCGTATTCCTGCACTAAGCGGCTTCTTTGTCGCAACTTCTTGAAGTCCTCTTGGAGCTTTTTCTTCTCGTTGACGAGGAAGTAGGCGGAGAACACCAACCACAGAAACTTCTCCTAGGTGACCGGAGGAAGACTAGGGGATCGGTCTCGCTTCACTCCTCTGCACCACACCATCATCGTCTTTCCTAGACAATGGGTGGCAAGGTGCACTTTGTCCCTCTCCAAGGTGTATATATGTCACGCCCCAGGGTCGAAACTGCGACCCAGGCCTGCCAACAGATCCGCCGCCCATACGGAAAGCCCCGTATAGACGAAGTGTCAAACCTGCAAAAGATAATACTACAGCTATACAGATATCAGAGCTGAAAAGTATACTACTGAAATAAGATAATACATCTCCAAATAGTACAAATCTGAACCTCACAATACATAAATCTCTCAAAAATAAAACTCTCAAAGTAACTATCTACTATAATCCAGCAGACTGTACTACAAAGCTCCAAAAAGGGTACCACTATACTCCAAGGACGGGTAGGGAACTAGCTCGCGACTCCCTCATCTCGAACTGTTGTCTCCGCTCGAACAGAAGCCGGAATAGCTACCTCAAAAAAATCTGTCACCACAGCGGGTGTGAGAACTACACCGTCACGTAGTTCTCAGTGGGTACCGTCACCAAGCCCGACGGTCTGCCCACTAAGTCTACTAGAGGCATAAGATAACATGAAAGCTGATATAATGTAAGGATAAGCTGGAAAAAAATCTACAGCTATCATGCCTCTATCTACAATGCTCAAAGGGTGATACAAATGAAAATGATTCATCGACTCTAACCCAATATACTCAATCAACCTAATCACAGTGACTGCAACATAGGGTCCAGTCAAACCTGCGCCTACCTACTACCATTACATCCATGGAGGACTGGACTTATGTAGGGCGTCCGTGACTGCCAAAACTGGCCCAGCTAGAGGGACTACGTCGGCAAGTCGCGATAGCGAAGTAACAGGCCCAGCTCCGGAGCGGCACTCGAGGGGCGCGACCCTACCGAGGAAAGTATCTGCGCATCTCTGTCGAGCTCAATATGGCTCATGCAGGCTATAGTCCAAATCCATGATCAACAAGATCGACAGTAACCAACAACACATCTTGTGAGGACCCGGATCCCCACGACGAGATTACTGTTTTACCAGCAGCTCCTGGAGGCCTATGTGGCGTGTCGATGGTGTTTGTGCACCAACTGGACACTAGTGATGGACTCGGTGTGTTAAATGGATCACGAGAGTAGTCAGATGACCCCGTCGAATGTTTAGAAGTGGTTTCGCGCGCAATGGATATTAAAATTGGGCTCAGTGCGAAGTTTGGACAAAGGAACACCTTTCCGGATGCCTTCGGCAATTTTTAGAGTTGGAATTTGGCAAAATGGATAGCCGATTTGGATTCAGCGCGCGAAAACGATGAAAATGGACTATTCACTTGTATTTTTTCGGAGCTCGGATGCCGTGAGGAATTTCGAGGCACCTTGTACTGTTCCGGCGGCCGGCGGGCAGCGGCGGAGCGCGGCGGCGCGGGCGCGGGCAGGCGCGCGGGCAGGCACGCGGGTGTGCGGGCAGGAACGCGGTGCATGTGGGCGGTGTGCCACATGTCAGTTTCATATTGGCTGGCCTTGGGACACGTAGCCGCGTAGGATTGGCCGGTGCAGTAGGCGCGGTCCACGGGGAAAAAGAGCGGGTGTACGGTGGACCGGAGGGTGGACACGTGGCGGCCACTGGTTGGCCGGTCCACATGCGCGCGGTCCACGGAGCGGGTGCGGCTGCCTCGGGCCGCCTGCGTGCAGGGATGGCAGGCAGCGCTGGCAGCGTGCACGTGGGCGCGGCGGCGACTCGTTGACCGAGTGCGTGCCACGTGTCGGCCCCGGAGTGGGCCACGTGTTGTCCGGTGGGTGGCCCCGCACGGCTGTCCGCTGTTTGGTGGGCGACGTGGAATCCCCTAGGCGATTCGGGCTTGAACAATGTTGGGGCGGGCCCAACACTGTAGCAGCCCGAATCAATTCGGGCGCCCGGAAGTGGGGACTTATCCGTCATTTTGCGATTTGTTTTCTGGAGCCTATTAAAGCGACCCGAGCCTTCTTCTTCTTCCCTTCTCCGGCATTTCCGAGCCTCCCTTGCCACGACGCCTTCAGCAAAGTTGTTCCCCGCACAGTGCTGCTTCCATCTGCGGATTTCGGGCATTTTACATGGCACGCTTCTCGAGGTTTCTATTTTTACGGCGCGGCGCGACGCTCGTTCATTTGTGATCTCCTTCGTCGCATTTCGGTGCGAGGACTCCCCCGGCCTACCCCGACCACCTTTTCGAGCGATTCTTGCGCCGTTGGATCCACGACAGACAGAGCTACCATCTTGGTATTTCCTGTTCCCCCTTGTTTTGCGCTTTTCGAGGTGTTTTTCCAAGCCTACTATGACACCTTTTTCTGTGTTTGAGTCTTGGACAGCGGCTCGCTTCTTTGGCGATATCTCCGCGTTCGGACATCGGATGGAGACGTGCCTTTACACTTTTTGCATCTACACGTCGCGAGGAGTATCATTGTATTTTTCTGGGATTTTTTTTGAGAATTGCCCGAAGGTATAATCTTCCCGTTCTTCTGTGCAATGTGATACAGTTGTGTATGTTGTGAGGTTTGGTGCACCCTGTGTTATGGAATTTGTAACTCGGCCTACGGGGCTCAGAATTGGACGTGCAGGTACCCGTTTCGAAGGTCTTGGCGCGATGATCGCTACTGTATTTTCGTCGGATTTTTCAGAGTTCTTGCTGTAGGTGAAAAATCCGCATCTTTGGGACTGTTCCAACAGATTTGTATGTACTTGAATATTTTGGAATAAAAGTGTAACCTTGGACCTTATTGTTGTACCCAGGAAGGTTCGCGACTGTTTCTGAACCTGTTGGAACTGGAGATAATGGTTTTCGGGTGTTTTCAGCTGTTTGGAGCCGAGGCTTGCGCGACATGTACCGAGGGTGCAATTTTGGCAGATTTTGGATTGTGAGCGTCTACACACTTCACCGACTTCGGCTTTGCCTGCGGAAAGCGCTTCAGGTGGGTGCTTTGTTTCCAGAACCGGCGGACGGTTCTCTAATTCTGTATGTTAGGATGCATGCATGTCTAGGGTACATGGTTTGTGATTATGAGGTAGGTAAGCTTGATAATGATAATTGTATAATTAAGTGCAAGAATAGTATTTATGATGTATACTGAGGACTTGCATGATCTGGACACCTATGTTGATGATTAGTGTAAGCTTACCTAGCATAATATTACCCCATGTGATTATGTAGCATGTCATGTTAGCACATAGCCGTTTATGCGATTGGTTTATGCGATGAGGCAGGATTATGTAGCTATGTGCGGATTATACTCTGAGGAGTTATTATGGATCGAGGATTATGGAAATGTAGTTAGGCCATCTTTTACTGCTACACTACATATTGGAACTTGACTTAGGAGAAACCATGCTTTTCCTTTCTCCTTCTTTGTTAGTCAGGTGGCCAGTGTTGCTCGGGTTCGAGCAGGGGTCGGGACTTTATGTCTGGGACAGGTTGGATTAGTTTGTGGGGTTTTGCGGCGATCGTGGATATTGGGCGGTTGACCGGATACTTACTTATGCATCAGATTGGGTATCAGTTTTCTCTAGTGGATGGAGTTTCCCACTTATCGTTTAGTTTCATTCGATTGAGGTCGGGTCTTTCTTTAGTGGTTGGGTTTTCCCACTTTGATCAGAGTCGTGATCAAAGTCCTGCTATACAGAGATATTTGTTACAGAGATACTTTACTCGTGTGGGTCGCTCCCCTCGAGTGCCGCTCCGGAGTAGGCTTTAGACCGTGTCGGGTACCGGTCCATTTTATTGGGATTTCGAGCCTTGTGTGCCGATCCCGCGGTTTCGAGCCATGTGTGCATATTCCGCTCAGCAGGCAATGCCAGTTTTACTGGTGGCACAAGATTGGGTTTGTTACAGGCATTTGCTTTATTGTTGCACTCGTGTCAGGGGGACCGGGTGGAGCCTAGTAGTTGTGTTTAGACCAGTGCTAGTGTTGTTGGGAGCCGTTTGGTTTGACGGTGGTTCCGTGTCGTTGAGAGTACTTTGACCGTTGTGCGAGAGGTTTGGTGACCTTGAGTCTATCCGTTCTGAGAGGGAGCGTGGATTTTGACTATAGCCTGCATGAGCCACTACTCGATAGCGAGTTAGTCCGTTTGGACGCCCTACGTAATTCCTGCCCGTCAGCGGGAGGTGGTTGTAGGTGGGCGTAGGTTTGACTGGACCCGATGAGGCAGTCAGCTCGATTGGGTCGATTTAGCACCTCGTGTGCAAGTGTTGCATATCTTTATCAGAGCTTCCCCATTTGAGCATTTAGATAGAGGCATGGCAGCTGTTGAGAGTCTCCAGCTTTCTTATTTCAGTGTTTACTGCTTTGGTTATTTCATGCCTCTAGTGGACTTAGTGGGCAGATCGTCGGGCCTGGTGGCGGTACCCACTAAGGACTCCCTTTTTAGGTGTAGTTCTCACACCCGTTGGGGGTTTTCCCCCTCCCCTTCTTTTCTCTCCTTTGTTTTGCAGAGTCTTAGTGGATGTTACCGATTCTGCGGTTGTTGATCGAGGCGAGGGAGTCGCGTGCTAGATTCCTACCCGTCGTTGGAGAGTAGCGGTGCCCCTTCAGAGGAGAGTTTCAGTAGATTAGTTGTTTTATTTTTTCCTCTTTTGAGAGACTGATGTAGTGAGGATATGATATGTATTGAGAGCCTGTACACTGATGTATTTATTCGAGAAACCTCCCTGTTGAGTTCTGAGTTTTGTATATGAGGATATTGTATGATTATCACTTTTGGGAGGTGGACATTATTGTATTATTTCCAGTTGTACATTGATTGATTTTGGTTTACAGAAGATTTTATTTATAGCTCTGATATCTGTCTAGCTGTAGTACTTTTTTTGCAGGTAGGACGCTTCGCCTATGCGGGTTTGGCATAGGTGGCGGATCTGTTGGCGAGCCCGGGTCGCAATTTCGACCCCGGGGCGTGACAGATTAGGTTGGTATCGGAGCCTAGGTTGTAGGTCATGGTGGACTTAGAGACCCTAGGCTTATGGTTTGACCCTTGGTTGACTTCGTGAGAGTCGTGATTTATAGCGAGAGTCCTGATTAAGTTTTATACCTCTCCAAAGGGACGGGAAGAGTGATTGGCATGTTTATTCTCCTAAGTGATTATGTTGGCTGCAGACAACATAATGCTATGGAATGGGTGACATGCTCTAGACTTTCGCTGGATTGGGTCGAGTGGCTTTTGTGTGCTGATTTGTGGTTTTGTCGTGGTGAGCTGTGTCTCCCCGACGCTGGGTTTTGACCCGTGTGCATCCTGTCATAGCAGTTGAGCTTGAGCGATGGGTTTTGGGCCATATACCTGGATTGAGGTCAGAGAACTCCGGACCTAGATGACAGGGATTGTCAGAGGCTTATCAGCGGCAGTGTGAGCGAGCAGCTGGTTTTAGCGACACAATTGTCGGAGCAGCGGGCAGCTCGACAGTGCTTCCTTCTGAGACCACCCGGTTGCAGTATCCTCAGGGGCGGGGATTTCTGTGGCACCGATGGAGTGAGTAGCCCCCTCTGTGCCAATGTTTAGTGCCGAGGCACCGAGGCAGGGTGGATTGTCACGCCCCGGCGTCGAAACTGCGACCCGGGCTCGCCAACAGATCCGCCGCCTATACGGGAAGCCCCGTATAGACGAAGCGACTAACCTGCAAAAGATCAACTATGGTATACAGATATCAGAGCTGAAAGAAAACTGCTAGAAATAAAACAATATACAACCCAAGACCTCACCAAAATACAACAGTCTCTCGAGCAGTAGAAAATAAATACAACTCTATACCTCACTACAAAGTTCTCTCAACATGAACTCTCAAAAGTAATAAGGGTACATCTACTCTCTGGACGATGACTGGTAGGGAACTATCTCGCGACTCCCTTACCTCGATCAGAAGAAGCAGCAACAGGTGCGGCAGGAACTGGAGCAGAAGAAGAAGTCCCTGGGGAAAAACACCACGACGGGTGTGAGAACTACGTCCCAAGTAGTTCTCAGTGGGTGCCGCCAACAAGCCCGACGGTCTGCCCACTAAGTCTACTAGAGGCATAAAGTAACAATATAATACTGAAATGAAATGGCTGGAAAAGTAACTCTACCGCTACTATGCCTCTATCTAGATGCTCAAGAAAAAGGAACAGATGGAACATGATGCATCTACTAATACCCACAGTAAACTCACCAAATCTAAACTGACTGCCTCAAGGGTCCAGTCAAACCTGCGCCCACCTACTGCCGCACATCCTCAATAGGACGGGTCTACCGTAGGGTGTCCGTGACTGCCACTAACTGGCCCAGTCAGAGGGACGGCGTCGACAAGTCGCGATAGCAAGTAACAGGCCCAACTCCGGAGTGGCTCTCGAGGGGAGCGACCCCACCGAGGAAAGTACCCGCGTATCTCTGTCGAGCTCAAATATGGCTCATGCAGGCTATAGTCCAAACCACGATCAACAAGATCGACCAACAACACCAACTCTCAACCACAGGCTGGAAAACCACACAGCTGGGGCCACCGTCCACCAGACGGCTCCCACAACAGAACACTAAACTCACAGGAAAGACCGACACCATAAGGGTTCGGAAACCCGATAGACCGGTGCTAAGAACCCTATCAAACAAGAACAGACTCTAGGCTCCGCCTATCGAAGTTCCCGATCCCCTTATAGTTCGGGAAAGCAAAACCTCGGCACGACACGCAGAAAACACCAACAGGGCCCGAAAGTCCCGGGAGACCTACACCTACAACCCTATCAAACAAGAACAGGTTCCAGGCTCGGCCCCCGTGGCTTTCGTCCCGACAAAGGAACGGCCCCTAGAACCCAGATCACTCGAATCCTTTCGAGTGGGGAGATTTACAAGAAAAATGTGACATTTGTTATTGAAAATCATTTGATCTAGAAGAAATCCATATTTAATGATTTTAGTTCTCTTTAGAAAAATAGTTAGAAAAATAAGTGTTTTACCCAAGCCCCGAAGGGTTGATGCCTTTGTCCAATCAAACAAGAACAGACTCCAGCGGCCCTTCGATGCTTGGAAGAAAACATTGGTAGTCTAAAAATCATGTGTATGTCGAAAAGGGTTCTGGGTTCTAGGTCCGGCTATCACTAGAAAACTACCGCCACTAACACAGTGGCGACAACCCCAACAGGGGAAAACCAGATCTCCCGGGTCCACCGTTTACCCCAAACGGTTCCCGGTACAGACAAGCGAACCACTGCATCTACCAGACTCCACTCTGCTCCCAAGCACGAGTGCAAATGCATCCCACACTAAAGAAGTCCCGACCGCTCGGCCCACTACCCGGGCGAGGATAACACTAAGTCCAGGAATGAAACATAAAGTGTGGATGTCTAAACATAAATAACCCTAGCCCAAGTGAGGGTTTTCTACTGGTCTGGTTACACATGCAACATATGACGGGGGTGCTAGGTCAGGTTCCAACATAACAAATATTTAACATGATAGTAGGAAGCAAGAGATCACAAGATCGACAGATAAAACAAGGAACAACAATTTCTACACTCTAGCATGCTACCCAAGTCCAATCACTATCATGCATGATTCTATATCAATAGAATTAGAGTACAGTCCATAGATCTTGAAAGCAAGCCACCCACCTGAAAACGCTAACTGTCCGGAGTCGTACAGCTGAGAAAACTAGGAAAAATAACAACTCTATGTCCAACAGGTCCAGCACAGTCCACAATCCCTCCTGGGTACAACATAAGGCTACAGTTATACTTTAATTCCAAAATCTGCCAAGAATTACAACACTGAAAATACAGCCGCAAAGATGCGATTATTTCATCTGCTAAATGTGCTCGAAAAATTCCAAATAAAATATCCCTGCGATCCTCGTGTCGATAGCTTCGAAACAAGTACATGCACGCTCAATTCCGAGCACCGTAGGCCAAGTTACAAATTCCACAGTATCGGTGCGCAAAATCCCAAAACCATCCAACTGTAAACTCTTGTACAGATAAAAGGAAAAGTGTATACCTTCGGGAAGGTCTCAAAAAATTCCAAAAAAAATCCACGATGATCCTCGCGTCGAGTAGATGAAAAAAGTCTATAAGCACGTCTTGATCCGAGACTCGTGCGCGGAGATCTCCTCAAAAGAATGTGTTGCCCTCACCAAAATCTCACAGCAAAAAGGGTCCCAATGAGCACGAGAAAACACCTCGAAAAACACGAAATCTGAAAATGTGCGAGAAACCCAAAATCGTAGCCTCACCTGTTACGAATCCAGCAGTGAAGAAATCGCTCGAAAAGATGGTCGGAGTAGGTCGGGGGAGCTCGTACACCGAAGAGCGACGGAAGAAACACCGAAGAAAGAGCGTCGCGCCGCGCCAAGAAAATGAGAATCTCGAAAAGCGTGCCCCTAAAAATCCCCAAACTCTGCAAATGGAAGTTTCACAGAGTGAGGATCAACTTTGGTAAAGGGCTCTTGGCGGTTTGAAGCTCGGAAGTGCCAAAAGGTTGAAGAAGAAGATGGCTCGGGCTTTAAATAGGCCCCAAAAAAACAATTGAAGCAATCCCCAAAAGGTCCCAACTTTCGGGCGCACCCGAAGTTTCGGGCGCCCGAATCCGGGCGCAGAGGCGGGTTACTGTAGCCTCCCGGAAAAATTTGGTGCTGCCACGTCACCCGCACAGCAAACAGCTGTGCGGGGCGCGCCGGGAGTGGCCACGTGGCACTCCCGGTGACCGACACGTGTCCCGCACAGCAAACAGCTGTGCGGGGCGCGTGTGGTGCCGCCGCGTGGCACCTACCCGGTCAAACCGGGTAGGTGGCGCCCGCCAGTGGCAGGGCGACACGTGGCCCTGCCACTGTCGCGGTCACACATGCGGGCAGGCGCCGCACTGGCCGCCTGCCACGCACGCGCCCCGAGGCACCCGACCGCGACCCGGTGCACCGCGCCTCGTGAGCCCGCGAATGGCGTGACGACACGTGTCCTGTGCACCCGGTCCACGCACCCAATTCAGGTTCCGTGGACCGCGCCGCATGCACCGACCAACCGGGGGATGCCACGTGTCCCCCCGCCCCGGTCCATGCACCGCCGCGCAAAATCTTTGGACCGCGCCTCACGAGCCCGCCAATCAGGCGGCGCCACGTGTCCATGCGCCGGGTCCGTGCACCCAGCCGCTCCCCTCTGTGGACCGAGCGCTGCGGACCGGCCCAATCACAAGCCGCCACGTGGCAGCCGGCGGTCCACGGCCCCTCCCATGCACCGAAATTCAGCGAAAACTTCCGGGGGTCCGTTTTTGGGCATCCGGACTCCAAATTTAACAAGCAAACAGCCGTTTTCAAGCGTTTTTCCGCGCTGAATCCAAATCCAACCTCTGATTGGCCCAAAACAAAACCGAAACTTTGGCAAATGCAGCCGAAGGCCAATCCGGCTGTAGATATCACACAGGGTCCATCTGTGGCATCCCTTTGATGCACTATGGACCAGATACACCAACACTAGGTGTTCTACACCACGGTTCATGGGAGAAGCCACACGGGGATCAGGGTCACCACATGGATAGTTGACAGCTGGTGAGCTGAGGGGACATGATTGATCTATTGAGCCAGATTCGGTAGATAAACCACCCCGACTCGTAAGATTGAGTTTGGAGCCTTTGGAGGCAGAGTCGTGGTTGGTGGTGATGGAGTGATCAATTGAAAGCCTCCCTGTGCTAGAAAGTTTTTGCAGTTGCTTAACTGCGCGCTCCAGGTTCCGATGGACGAAGCGCATAGGATATGTGAGACTGGGAGTGGATTGCGCTAGGATACTTTTCAGTTTATTCAGTCCCTTCGTTACAGGTTTGGATGCCTCGTTGGAGTAGGCGTTGTGTTTGGAGCGTGGCGTTGCAGTTCCTTTGGATAGGGATCTGCCGCCAGAGGCGAGTTATAGATATTGGCGTTTGGCGCCGGGTGATGGAGGACAGATCGGCGGGCATAGGCATTTCTGATTTTTTTTTCTAGGATAACGGATTCCCAAGATGCCAGAGAACGGGTGGACCCCGATGGCAGCATCAGCATCTATATCAGAGTGGCGCAGCGGTAGCGTGGATTTGTTGTCTACGGTGGACCTTATTCGTCGCCTCAGTGTGAGCAGAGACAGAGGTCATGCTCCCTTTGTGTTTGGTCTAGATTTTCCTTGCAGATTGAGCGACAACCGCCGGCATCGCATGGATGAGTCATACCACCCGGTTGGAGGGCGCCACGACAGTGGATGGAGTTGTTGCAAGTGTGATTTCACCACAGCAGCCGGAGTTAGAGCATGTTGCATTCCTGCATGGACTAGAGGCAGAATTGTTACCACGTGCACTAGAGGTACAGGTTTCTGTTGTTGTTGTGCATGTGGAGGAGGCTTTTGGATCATGTCCAGTGCAGTTGAGACTGCGAGTTACCGGCAGACTTATTGGTGATTGTGGCAGTTCGGTATTTTGACCATGTGTTTGAGATTGATTGGCACAATGCCATGGGATGTTTTGGCTGAGGAAAGAGAGGACTTTGATTTTCTGCAAGGCAGACAAGAGGAGCCTTGCTTGTTGAGATTATTAGAGCACACAGGCTTTAGCGACAGCGTGAGAGGTGCTTACGGCGGCACCGGGACTCAAGAATATCTCTGTTGCCCGCGAGATTCCGGGGGTGATTTCACCTGAGCTGTTGATGATGCCGCCGGTTAGGGAGATAGAGTTTGCGTTTGACGTGGTTCGGGGAACCGCGCCACCCTCGACCGCACCTCATTGGAGATTGCCGGTAGAGCTGAGAGAGCTGATGGCACAGTCGCAGGATCTGGTGGATCGAGGGGTCGGTTTGACCTAGTGCCACGCCGTTGATGCACGGTGGTGATGCCACGTCGTTGATACATAATTGTGAGGGTCCCTTTTTTGGTTCGAGTGTAGACAGGTCCGGGTGGTATCTAGGACCTTTTGATGGAGTCATACTCCGGCAGTTATCATATGGTGCGAGTACCTATTTGGAATCATACAGCTGAGTATTTTGCCTAGATGGCATTCAGGACACGGTAGGGCATCATGAGCTCACAGTGAGGCCAAGTGGATTGATTAATGCCCTGCCACTCTTATGATTTGAGGAATTGTGCTCCAGCTGTACTTGAATGGATTGGCAACAAGATCCCCCCAGGGATATTTGGATTTACTCCCAGAGCGACTTGGAGCACGAGGAGCACTTGTGGATGTGCTACCATGCCCGTGTGGATGAAGTTGTATGCCAAGTTATTGAGGTACAAGTTGTAGCTTCAGAAGCATACCTTCTTGGGTCACTTTGTTCGAGCAGTAGGAGCGGCGGTAGAAATCCGGCCAATATGGATACTAATTGGGAATTGGCCGAGATCGACAATTATTGTCGAGGTGAGGAGCTTCTTGGACTGGGCAGTGCCGGGAGAGCTTGGCGGACGGATGATGAGACTGACACCAGCACCGATTTCAGCTTTGTCAGTGGTGGGAGATGGATTTGCGAGTTTTAGTGATGCCTCCCATAATGGCTGTGGAGTACCGTGGGTTTATCTTCGGTCCGCGCTTCATCAGTCCGAACCTATGAGTATTGTGGTAGGACGAACCGCTGTTTTGTAGGCAGCTTGGATCCCATAGTTGAACCTTTCAGTACGCCTATTATTTCCAGCTTTGATTGATATACCTGGGCGTGGGCCATGCCTGCTTGGCTACCAATTTTGGTTACTCAGCATTCCTGTTCTATACTATATGATGGAATAAGAGTTCAGCATCTTGAGTGGGATTTACTCGGATCGTCGTCGATGGATCGGACTTTTGACCGTGAGTTTGGGCATCAGTATTATGATCGCCTTTCGAGCCAGCTTCCAGTCCCGTTCATTGACAGTTTGGCCACCGTTAGGGTGTTCTTTACTAGTTGAGAGATCGACTTTGACCCGTGGGTCCGTTAGGGTTATGATAGCATGTTGACGGATCAACAGTGGCATGAGATTGTATCTCTAGAGGATCCCTTTGAGGGTAACCTGCGGTTGAGTAGTCCACTCGGGTGGTTTGGATCTGGAAGTGACCGAGTGAAGACCCCAGCTTGTTGGATTCTTTCCCCTTTTGGTTGATCGTGTGGGTGTGCTTCGGATCGCCTTAGTTGAGTGGACACTAGGGTGTGGTGTGGGTGCGTGTAGCACTGGTTGTTATTCTCTTGTTCCCCAGTCTTTTGATGGAGCCCCTGTGGTTTTTCACGTCTCAACTCAGGAGTGATGTGCTTTTGGATCCCTCGCCCGTGATTGACTCGCCCCTTTTGAGATATGTGAGTGTTTGGAGTTCGATGAACACCCGTTGCGAATTCTGGCTCATGAGGTGAGGGAATTGCGCAATCGGGCCATGCCGTGTTGGTCATTGTTGTTGTTGAGGAGTAATCACAGGGAGTGAGTAGCGACTTGGAGCTGGAGATGATGATGTTGAGTACTTACCCTTGGTGTTTGTGACTCCTGGTGGAATTTAGCTAGTTTCAAGGATGAAACTTTCTTTAGTGGGGGAGGATGTGAGGACCCGGATCCCCACGACGAGATTACTGGTTGACCAGCAGCTCGTGGAGGCATATGTGGCGTGTCGGTGGTGTTTGTGCACCAACTGGACACTAGTGATGGACTCGGTGTGTTAAATGGATCACGAGAGTAGTCAGATGACCCCGTCGAATGTTTAGAAGTGGTTTCGCGCGCAATGGATATTAAAATTGGGCTCAGCGCGAAGTTTGGACAAAAGAACACCTTTCCGGATGCCTTCGGTAATTTTTAGAGTTGGAATTTGGCAAAACGGATAGCGGATTTGGATTTAGCGCGTGAAAACGATGAAAATGGACTATTCACTTGTATTTTTTCGGAGCTCGAATGCCGCGCACGGATTTCGAGGCACCTTGTACTGTTCCGGCGGCCGGAGGGCAGCGGCGGCGGCGGCGGGCAGCGGCGGAGTGCGGCGGCGCGGGCGCGGGCAGGCGCGCGGTGCATGGGGGCGGCGTGCCACGTGTTAGTTTCTTATTGGTTGGCCTTGGGACACGTGGTCGCGTAGGATTGGCCGGCGCATTAGGCGCGGTCCACGCGGAAAAAGAGCGGGTGTACGGTGGACCGGAGGGTGGACACGTGGCGGCCACTGGTTGGCCGGTCCACATGCGTGCGGTCTACGGAGCGAGTGCGGCTGCCTCGGGGCGCGTGCGTGCAGGGATGGCAGGCGGCGCCGGCAGCGCGCACGTGGGCGCGGTGGCGACTCGTTGACTGAGTGCGTGCCATGTGTCGGCCCCGCAGTGGGCCACGTGTCGTCCGGTGGGTGGCCCCGCACGGCTGTCCGCTGTTTGGTGGGCGACGTGGAATCCCCTGGGTGATTCGGGCTTGAACAGTGTTGGGGCGGGCCCAACACTGTAGCAGCCCGAATCAATTCGGGCGCCGGGAAGTGGGGACTTATCCGTCATTTTGCGATTTGTTTTCTGGAGCCTATTTAAGCAACCCGAGCCTTCTTCTTCTTCCCTTTTTCAGGCATCTCCGAGCCTCCCTTTGCACGACGCCTTCAGCAAAGTTGTTCCACGCACAGTGCTGCTTCCTGTGGATTTTGGGCATTTTACGTGGCACGCTTCTCGAGGTTTCTATTTTTACGGTGCGGCGCGACGCTCGTTCATTTGTGATCTCCTTCGTCGCATTTCGGTGCGAGGGCTCCGCCGTCCTACCCCCACCACCTTTTCAAGCGATTCTTATGCCGTTGGATCCGCGACAGACAGAGCTACGATCTTGGTACTTCCTGCTTCCCCTCGTTTTGCGCTTTTCGAGGTGTTTTTCCAAGCTTACTGTGACACCTTTTTCTGTGTTTGAGTCTTGGACAGCGGCTCGCTTCTTTGGCGATATCTCCGCATTCGGACATCGGATGGAGACGTACCTTTACACTTTTTGCATCTACGCGTCGCGAGGAGTATCATCGTATTTTTCTGAGATTTTTCTGAGAATTGCCCGAAGGTATACTCTTCCCGTTCTTCTGTGCAATGTGATACAGTTGTGTATGTTGTGAGGTTTGGTGCACCCTGTGTTATGGAATTTGTAACTCGGCCTACGGGGCTCGGAATTGGATGTGCAGGTACCCGTTTCGAAGGTCTCGACGCGACGATCGCTACTGTATTTTTTGTCGGATTTTTCAGAGTTCTTGCTGTAGGTGAAAAATCCGCATCTTTGGGACTGTTCCAACAGATTTGTATGTACTTGGATATTTTGGAATAAAAGTGTAACCTTGGACCTTATTGTTGTACCCAGGAAGGTTCGCGAGTGTTTCTGAACCTGTTGGAACTGGAGATAATGGTTTTCGGGTGTTTTCAGCTGTTTGGAGTCGAGGCTTGCACGTCATGTACCGAGGGTGCAGTTTTGGCAGATTTTGGATTGTGAGCGTCTACACACTTCACCGACTTCGGCTTTGCCTGCGGAAAGCGCTTCAGGTGGGTGCTTTGTTTCCAGAACCGGCGGACGGTTCTCTAATTCTGTATGTTAGGATGCATGCATGTCTAGGGTACATGGTTTGTGATTATGAGGTAGGTAAGCTTGATAATGATAATTGTATAATTAAGTGCAAGAATAGTATTTATGATGTATACTGAGGACTTGCATGATCTGGACACCTATGTTGATGATTAGTGTAAGCTTACCTAGCATAATATTACCCCATGTGATTATGTAGCATGTCATGTTAGCACATAGCCGTTTATGCGATTGGTTTATGCGATGAGGCAGGATTATGTAGTTATGTGCGGATTATACTCTGAGGAGTTATTATGGATCGAGGATTATGGAAATGTAGTTAGGCCATCTTTTACTGCTACACTACATATTGGAACTTGACTTAGGAGAAACCATGCTTTTCCTTTCTCCTTCTTTGTTAGTCAGGTGGTCAGTGTTGCTCGGGTTCGAGCAGAGGTCGGGACTTTATGTCTGGGACAGGTTGGATTAGTTTGTGGGGTTTTGCGGCGACCGTGGATATTGGGCGGTTGACCGGATACTTACTTATGCATTAGATTGGGTATCAGTTTTCTCTAGTGGATGGAGTTTCCCACTTATCGTTTAGTTGCATTCGATTGAGGTCGGGTCTTTCTTTAGTGGTTGGGTTTTCCCACTTTGATCAGAGCCGTGATCAAAATCCTGCTATACAGAGATAGTTGTTACAGAGATACTTTGCTCGTGTGGGTCGCTCCCCTCGAGTGCCGCTCCAGAGTAGGCTTTAGACCGTGTCGGGTACCGGTCCATTTTATTGGGATTTCGAGCCTTGTGTGCCGATCCCGCGGTTTCGAGCCATGTGTGCAGATTCCGCTCAGCAGGCAATGCCAGTTTTACTGGTGGCACAAGATTGGGTTTATTACAGGCATTTGCTTTATTGTTGCACTCGTGTCAGGGGGACCGAGTGGAGCCCAGTAGCTGTGTTTAGACCAGTGCTAGTGTTGTTGGTAGCCGTTTGGTTTGACGGTGGTCCCGTGTCGTTGAGAGTACTTTGACCGTTGTGCGAGAGGTTTGGTGACCTTGAGTCTATCCGTTCTGAGAGGGAGCGTGGATTTTGACTATAGCCTGCATGAGCCACTACTCGATAGCGAGTTAGTCCGTTTGGACGCCCTACGTAATTCCTGCCCGTCAGCGGGAGGTGGTTGTAGGTGGGCGCAGGTTTGACTGGACCCGATGAGGCAGTCAGCTCGATTGAGTCGATTTAGCACCTCGTGTGCGAGTGTTGCATATCTTTATCAGAGCTTCCCTATTTGAGCATTTAGATAGAGGCATGTTAGCTGTTGAGAGTCTCCAGCTTTCTTATTTCAGTGTTTACTGCTTTGGTTATTTCATGCCTCTAGTGGACTTAGTGGGCAGATCGTCGGGCCTGGTGGCGGTACCCACTGAGGACTCCCTTTTTAGGTGTAGTTCTCACACCTGTTAGGGGTTTTCCCCCTCCCCTTCTTTTCTCTCCTTTGTTTTGCAGAGTCTTAGTGGATGTTACCGATTCTGCGGTTGTTGATCGAGGCGAGGGAGTCGCGTGCTAGATCCCTACCCGTCGTTGGAGAGTAGCGGTACCCCTTCAGAGGAGAGCTTCAGTAGATTAGTTGTTTTATTTTTTCCTCTTTTGAGAGACTGATTTAGTGAGGATATGATATGTATTGAGAGCCTGTACACTGATGTATTTATTAAAGATACCTCCCTGTTGAGTTCTGAGTTTTGTATATGAGGATATTGTATGATTATCACTTTTGGGAGATGGATATTGTTGTATTATTCCCAGTTGTACAGTGATTGATTTTGGTTTACAGCAGATTTTATTTATATCTCTGATATCTGTCTAGCTGTAGTACTTTTCTTGCAGGTAGGACGCTTCACCTATGCGGGTTTGGCATAGGTGGCGGATCTGTTGGCGAGCCGGGGTCGCCGTTTCGACCCCGGGGCGTGACACATCTCTAACTCACTAGCTGGAAATACTCAACAGCCGGGACCACCGTCAACCCGACGGCTCCCACAATAGAACATCAACTCAACATGCAAACTCACTAGCTGGGTATACTCCATATCCGACAACAATGAAGGGTCCGAAAACCCCGAAAGACTAGAACCTACAACACAAATCAAACAAGAACAGGCTCTAGGCATAGCCTCTCGTTGTTCTCGACCCAAAGAAGGAACAACCCTTAGAACCCAGATCACTCAAACCCTCTCGGGTGAGGAAGTTTACAGGAAAATGTGACATTTCTTACTAAAAATCATTTTCACTCGAACCCCCTCGGGGTGAGGACTAAAAGCAGTTCCTTTTTCTTTTTATAAAACCATCTTGATTTGAGAAAACCTATTTTAATGATTTTTAGTTCATTTTAGGAAAATCAGTTAGACAACAAGTTTTATTCCCAAACCCCGAAAGGCTAATGCCTTCGCCCAATCAGACAATAACAAACTCTGGCGACCCTTCGATGTTTGGAAGAAAAACATTGGTTGAGTAAAATCATGTGTGTCCAAAATGATTCTGGGTTCAAGATCCTGCTATCACTGGTACACCACTGCCACGAACACAATGGCGGCAGATAAATCGAAGAACTCGACAACTCGGGACCACCGTTTACCCAAACGGCTCCCGCCACTGGTACAAGACTAGCTACATCTACCAGACTCCACTTTGCCCCCAAGCACGAGTGTAGCATGCATCCTACACTAAGAGAAATCACGACTACTCAGCCCACTACTCGGGCGAGGAAAACACAATGTCCAGGGATAGAATGTAAAGTGTGGATGTCTAAATCATAAGTAAACCTAGCCCAAGTGAGAGTTTTCTACTAGTCTGGTTGAACATACATCATATGACATGGTGCTAGGTCAAGTTCCAATAATAACACTGTTAACACAACAAGGAAGCATTAGCTGACATGATCTTAATAACAATACAAGAAAAATATCATCTCTCTCTTTCTAACATGCTTCCTAGCTTCTCTTGCAATCATGCATGCATTCTATTTAATAGATTAGAGAACCGTCCACCGGTTCTGGAGATGAAGTAACCACCTGAAAGTGCACGTCGATCCAAGGGCCAATCTGAACGTGGATAATCCTCAAGTTCCCACGATTCCAACAAGTCCAAAAGCACCTAAAAACTCCTCCCGGTTACTGAGATACAGTCCAAACATCGTGGTAAGCAAAAATCCCCACGATCACAAATCTGCGGAAAGATCAGTCCGAAAGAATCTAAAATATCACCTACGAGATGATCTCCAAAAATTCCAATATAAATATGGCTGCGATCCTCGTGAAGCGTAGATGTCGATCGAGTCTTCATAGGTCGAAATCTGATAACCGAGAGCAGAGATAAAAATCTGACAAGCTCCGCCGTCCATGAAAATCACCAGCAAGAAAGGGGTTCAAAGATGTTCCAAAAACCCTAATAAAAACACAAAACTGAGATGAGCAAAAGAAACGAAAAATGAAGATCTACCTCTCATGAAACCAATGCCACAAAAATCGACTAAAAACTTTCTCTAGTCAGTCCTGGGGAGCTCGCGAAAGAAGCGTCGACGAAAAAACTCGGTATCCAAGGCGCGTCGAAGCTCGTGATGTCGAGAAGAACGCAGATGGCACGACTCCCAAAAATCTCCGGGATCTCAAAAGTCGAAGAAGACTCGAGGTGGAACTCCCTTGTCGAAAATGGGCTGAGAAAACCCGGAAGAAAAGCCCAAAACCTAAGCCCAAACGGGCTATTTATAGCCCAAGTGCACCAAAGGGAGGGATCCGGATTCGGGCGCAAGAATCGGGCGACCGAATCTGGCCCGACCCATTACTGAGCGCGCCCGAATTACCCTCAGCGCACCACGTGGCCACTCCGCGCCCCGCGCACCCGCCAATCGCCGCGCACCGCGTGGCAGCCCGGTCCACGGCGGAAACCGTGGTCCGCGGTTCACGGCGGGGCAGCCGGGTCGTTGCGCCCTCCAATGAGCGGGCGACACGTGGCCTGGCGGGGTCCACGATGCGCCGCGCCCGGTGCGCTGTCGCGCGTGCGTTGACCGCCCAATCCGCGCGCCACGTGGTCTTCCGCCACGTTCGCTGGTCCCGGTGCACGCTAAGTCCCGTGGATCGGCCTGCCCGCCGCTGCGCACGCGCCTGCCCCCCCCCCCACGCCGCCGCGCTCCGCCGCGTGCCCATCGCCGCCGGTGCTGCCCTAGCCTCCCAGAATAGTAACAAATGCATTGAAATCCATGTTTTGGCATTCGGGCTCCGAAAAATACAAGTAAATAATCCATTTTCATCATTTTCGCGCGCTGAGTCCAAATCCGATATCTATTTTGCTAAATTCCACTTCTAAAATTTGTCGAAGGCATCCGGACAGGTCTTGAGGTCCGATTTGTGCGCAACCATCTCCAACACATATCATAGGCCTCCAGAAGCCACAATTCACTCCGTAAGACCTTCGCAGAGATCCGGGTCATCACATCCTCCCCCACTAAAAAAAAGTTTCATCCTCGAAACTAACAAACCTCAACGGGATTCTCAAACAGAAGGGTGGGTATCCATCAACACCGTCTCCAGCTCCCCAGTCGCCACTCGCTCCCCGTGATTGCTCCTCAACAACAACAAGTACGGCATGGCCCTGTTGCGCAATCCTCTCATCTCACGAGCCAGAATTCGCAACGGGCGTCCCTCGTACTCCAAACACTTGCGGATCTTAAGTGGAGTGAGTCAATCACGGGAGAGGGTGTCACGCCCCAGGGGTTTATTGAATCGAAAATTAGCGCAATAATTTTTTTTTTTAAAACATTCCTCCCTCCGGCACGTGCCCAGACCCGCCACACATACAAAGTCACCCAACAAACGGATAGAGTCTCCTTTGTATGTGTACAGCGTCACATTCACAACTTATACTTTAACCACACGAGTCAAGACGAAGACTAGAAGAGTAACTATTAAACATTCCACAATTACATTGACCAACGGATGTTTGAAAGGATAAAGCCACGGGTTTGGAAAACGGTGCCCACACGACACCGTGTTTTTAAAACGTTTTCGTAATCTCTTTTCCGAACGGCATTCAGTTTTCAAAGGATAAAACCACATATTTACAAAATGGTGTCCACACGACACCCCGTTTTTAAAACGATTTCACAAACTCTTTTTCTGTATTTTAAAACGGTCGTCCAGAATGCCTAACTACAAGTGTAGTTAAAACAATGAATCACGGAGTCACAAGTCCACACCAACATCCGCATCATCCACGAAAATAAAAGTCACATGCGTACAGTCTAACCAACTGAAATAAACAGCTACGTAAAAAAGAAAAAGTCACCGACCATGAATAAGGCTAAATCCTTTTAGTCGTAGCCTCACCGTCGTCCCGGATCCCACCCCTGACCGAACCTGTCACAGTGTGGGAAGTCAGTGACAAAAAGAGTAATAAGTAAACGTAAAAAGTGCAAGATGCTAAAAACAACTAAGAGTATCGCAAACCGAAAGACCAGAGCATCCCCACTTCCCCTCATGTAGTCAATCGCAACCCCGTGTAGAAATCAGAACTGAGCACCTGCCTCAGAAATACGCACCGCTCTGAGCACCTACCTCAGAAGTACGCACCGCTCTGAGCACCTACCTCAGAGCTACACACCGCTCTCACCTTGTTGCTTTTAACCCCCCACCTATAGGGGCCCCCACTACGTCACCTTGTGGGGTTCACGGGTCAACGTACCACCTCTCTGGAAAAGTACACCAATGCGGTGGCCAAACCGCTGGTGTGCGTGAAACAACCATGAGCATAGTAACCATGATAAAACGAGTGTCCACCTGCGACACTCGTTGCTCCAATAAGGTATAAGTGCCGATACACGTGCAGATCATGGGGTTAGTCATCAACTGAAGCAAAAAGGGGGTTAGACAGGACTTCAGGAATGTAATCACCTTACTCTTACAAAATCAAAATAGACTCCAACTCCAAAGACGTCTAAAAAGGGGTACCCACCTCAGAATGCGTTGACCGGAACGCCAGAAGTCGACCTGCGCCCTCGAACGACACCCGGACCAAAAAGTTCCCAAAAACGCAAAAGGTAAGACTAGACTTGCCCGTGAAGAACCGAGGTTCCGAACACGTAAAAGTAATGGCGGAAACCGAGCAGCGGTGGCGAGCCCGCGCGGCGCCACAACCGGCGCGGCCCCGCGCGGGCGCCACCTGCGGTGCGGCCCTACGCGGCACCAGCCCACGCGACGCCACAAGCGGCGCGGCCCCGCGCGGCACCAACCCGCGCGGGTGCCACCTGCGGTGCGGCCCCGCGTGGCACAAGCCTGCGCGGCATCAGCCTGCGCGGGCGCCGCCTGCGGTGCGGCCCGGCGCGGCACCAACCCGCGCGATGCCACAAGCGGCACAGCCCCGCGCGATGCCACAAGCGGCACGGCCCCGCGCGGCGTCAGCCCGCGCGGGAGCCGCCTGCGGTGCGGCCCCGCGCGGCACCGGCCCGCGAGGCGCCGCAAGCGGCGCAGCCCCGCGCGGCACCAACCAGCGCGGTGCCACCCGCGGTGCGGCCCCGCGCAGCACCAGCCCACTCGGCGCCGCAAGCGGCGCCAGCCCGCGCGGTAGCCGCTTGCGGTGCGGCCCCCGCGCCCTCCCCCGCACGGCGCGCAGTGCGGGCGGCATCTCGCGGCAGCGGCGCGTCCGTACACCACGGCGGCGGTGCTCTAGGGCATCGCGGCGGCGGCGCTCTAGGGCATCGCGGCGGCTACGCAACGAACGGCACAAGCGATCCAAACCAAAAAGCGGCGAAACCCTAAATGCCAAAAACGCCAAAGCAAAAACGACGAAAACACAATAAATAAACACCGCTTACCTTGATCTAACGGAGAAAATGATCCGTTCTCAGCTTCCGGCGCGTCGATCGAAGAAGATCGGAGATCCGCTTTCTTCTTTTTTTTTCTCTCCGCACTAGGATTTTCGTTTTCTTGAAAAGTATTAATCAATATTCTATTTCTCTCGTACGTACAAAATAAAAACCCTTATTCGGTATATAAGAGAAAGATTTCCATCTTCTCGAAAAGTGTGCCGATCACGTGGCACGGGTTCCGGTGCATCCAACGAGTACCGAAACCCTCAAATCCCATTCCGGGAGATCCGCAAATCGGATTTCAGATCCGATCGCTTTGCCGTTCCCCATTTTTCGAGCTCTAACACCGAAAAATACCCGCACGCACCGACGCTGTACCCAAGAAATCCCGCTAATTAATCCCTTAAACAACTAATTTATTCAAAAGGATTAAAAGAAACACAAGACAGTTCGTGATATTACATCACACACCCCTTAAAAGAAGTTTCGTCCTCGAAACTTAACCTCAACCCATGCTAAACAAGTCTGGATAATACTCTCTCATCTTCGACTCCAATTTCCAAGTCGCTTCGCGCTCTTCATGATTACTCCACAGCACCTTCATATAGGGAATAATCCGGCTGCGCAACTTTTTTGTCTTCACGTGCCAAGATTCGGACCGGTGTTTCAACAAAGCTCAAGTCCTCTCGAAGCTCAATAGCAGAAACATCGAGAACATGCGACGGATCAGGGAGGTATTTCCGAAGCGTCGAAACATGAAATACGTTGGGCACGCGATCGAGATTTGGTGGCAAGGCTAAACGATAAGCTACTGGGCCAACGCGCTCCAAGATCTCAAAAGGTCCAACGAACCGCGGGCTCAACTTGCTTCTTATACCGAACCGTTTAATCCCCTTGGGTGGCGAAACCCGGAGCAACACGTGTTCCCCTACTTGAAACTCCAAGTCACGTCGTTTTCGGTCTGCATAGCTTTTTTGCCGACTCTGGGCGGTCAACAACCGCTGTCTGATAAGGCGCACCTTTGTCTCGGCTCCTCCACTAAGTCCGAACCCATAAACTTCCGCTCCCCCAAATCATCCCAACAGATAGGCGATCGACATCAACGCCCATACAAAGCTTCATACGGCGCCATCTGAATGCTAGCCTGGTAACTATTGTTGTAGGCGAATTCCATGAGGGGTAGATAACGTGACCATCCTTCAGCCAAGCCAAGCACGCACGCTCGGAGCATGTCCTCGAGAATCTGGATCACCCGTTCTGATTGTCCGTCGCTCTGGGGGTGAAAAGCCGTGCTGAACTGTAGTTTGGTCCCTAAAGCCCGCTGCAAACTCTGCCAAAAGTTCAACACAAATCGAGTGTCCCTGCCCGAAGTAATCGATGCCGGCACCCCATGCAATCTCACAACCTCGTTGATGTAGACTTGTGCCAAACGGTCTCGAGTCCACATCAAATGAATGGGTAGGAAATGAGCTGACTTCGTCAATCAATCCACTATGACCCAGACCGCATCGTGTCCTTGTTGTGATCGTGGAAAACCAGTGTCGAAGTCCATGGTGATCCGCTCCCATTTCCACTCTGGCACTGGTAAAGGTTGTAGTTCCCCCCCGCCGGGCGCTGATGTTCGGCTTTTACCTGTTGACAAATCAAACAGTGTGCCACGAACCGCGTTACATCCTCCTTCAATTTAGACCACCAAAAAGTCTGCTTAAGGCCCTGTACATCTTCGTGCCACCAGGATGCGCCGCATAGGGAGCACAGTGCGCCTTTGACAATATCTCTTCCTTCAGATCATGCAGATCGGGCACACAAATACGTCCTCGGAACCGCATTGTATCGTCCGCACCAACCGAAAAGTCGCCCTCTTGGTCCGAAGAAAGCTTGTCCCGCACAAGCCGTAGTTGAGCATCTGTCTTTTGACTTTCTAGAATTTTCTCAAACAAGGTAGGCTTGACTACCAAGGACAAAAGTCACGTAACCGTACCTGCCGGTACAACCTCCAATCTCATTTGCGAGAAATCCGTGATTAATTTGTCCTGCTGAGTAATCGCGCTCACCGCTAACTCCTCGTTTTGACCCTTCCTGCTCAAGGCATCGGTTACTACATTTGCCTTTCCGGGGTGATATTGAATGGGCAAATGGTAGTCCTTCAGCAACTCCAACCATCGTCTCTGCCGCAAGTTCAAATCCTTCTGCGTGAATAAATATTTAAGGCTCTGGTGATCCGAAAACACGTTGCAATGAGCTCCATAGAGGTAGTATCTCCAAAGTTTTAAAGCGAAAACGACCGTTGCGAGTTCCAGATCGTGCGTAGGGTAGTCTTGATGCGTAGGCTATGACTTTCCTCTGTTGCATCAGCACACATCCAAGACTGTTCCGTGATGCATCACAATAAACCTCAAATTCCTCACCGGGTGTCGGTAGTGCAAGCACGGGTGCCCGTGTTAACCTGTCTTTGAGTTCCTCGAAGCTCTCATGGCATTAAGCCGTCCAAACAAATTTCTCCCCTTTCCGGGTTAAACGATTTAGAGAGGTGGCAATTTTTTGAGAAACCTTCCACGAAGCGTCTATAGTATCTCACCAAACCTAAGAAGCTTCGAATTTTCGTTACTATAGACGGCCGGGGCCAGTTTGTTACTGACTCCACCTTCTTAGGATCCACCACAATTTCCGTCGCTGAAACTATGCGTCCCAAAAAGTCCACCTCACGAAGCCAGAACTCACACTTCTTGAGCTTAGCAAACAGTTTCTGATCCCTGAGAGTCTGAAGAATTACCCGTAAATGTTCCTCATGTTCCTCATCTGTATGGGAGTAGATCAGGATGTCATCAATAAAGACCACTACAAGATAGAAAATCGACAAGCCTCCGCTGTCCAAAATCTCACAGCAGTACAAGGGGTCAAAGTTTGCCTCGGGAACCATGCCAAAAACCCAAAATGAGATGAAGTGATCAACACAAAAATCGAAGGCGTACCTCTCGTGAACGCGTTGACGCAAAAATCAGCTCAAAATACCATCAGGGTGATCCAGGGTGTTTCGCGCACTGAAATGCGACGGTAGAAGCCAAAATCGAAGGAACGTCGAAGTGCGCCGCATCGCAGAAAACGTCGATGCCGCGGCCTCCAAAAATTCTGGGAATCCATCATAAAATGCTCCACAAGATGATGAACAATATTCCTTAAGGCCTCATAGAGAGATGAGCTCAGGAAGAGGGCCAAAACGGGCTGAAAATGAGGCTTATATATAGCCAAACCGAACAAATCAAATAATGCCGAATGGGTCCCAACTTTCGGGCGCCCGAATTGATTCGGGCGCGCACAGTGCGCCCGAATCCAGGCCGTCCATCAGCGCCCGAATCAACCAGATGCTGCCACGTCACCCCAAAACAGCAAACAGCAAACTCCGCCATCCGCGCTGCGCCACGTCGCCCGCGCCCGAACAGCAAACAACGGCGCCGGCCACCCCGGCCGCACGGCGTGGCACCCCCGCGCCTGCCCCGCGCACGTCGCACGACTGACCCGCGCGTAGAGCCTCCTGCCCCGGCCAACTGCTCCGCTCCTTGCGTGGACCGCATGCACTACACCGCTCCAACCACCAGATGCCACGTGTCCCCCGCCGGTCCATGCACCAAGCCGCTCGTCCCATGGACCGAGCGCGCGTGCGCCCGCCACTCCCGGGCCGCCACGCGTCCTGCCCTCCGGTGCACGCCGGCCCCGGTGACCGAGCGGCCCGCGCCTCAGCCCACCGCCGCGCTCCGCTGCCTGCCGTCGCCGCCGGCGCTACTCCGGCCGCCGGAATAGTGCTCCAAAGCCTCGAAATCCGTGTTTTGGCCTCCGGGCTCCGAAAAATACAAGTAAATAATCCATTTTGATCGTTTTCGCGCGCTGAATCCAAATTCGCTGTCCGTTTTGCCAAATTCCATTTCTAAAATTTACCGAAGGCATCCGGAAAGGTGTTCTTAATCCAAATTTTTGCGCTGAGTCCAACTTTAATATCTGTTTCACGCGAAACCACTTCTAAATATTCGACGGGGTCATCCGACTACCCACGTGATCCATTTAACACCCGAAGTCCATCACTTGTGTCCAAATTGGTGCAGAAACACCACCGACACGCCACATAGGCCTCCGGAAGCTGCTGGTCACACTGTAAAAGCCCTGTAGAGATCTGGGTCACCACATCCTCCCCCACTAAAAGAAAGTTTCGTCCTCGAAACTAACGCAACTCAAAAGGGAGTCTCAAAACCAGGGTAAGTACTCAACATCACCGTCTCCAGCTCCCAAGTCACTACTCACTCCCCGTGATTACTCCTCAACAACAACAACAACCAGTATGGCATGACCCAATTGCGCAATTCCCTCATCTCACGAGCCAGAATTCGCAACGGGCACCCCTTGTACTCCAAGCTTTCACAGATCTCAAAGGAAATGAGTCAATCACGGGCGAGGGATCCAAAAGCATAACACTCCTGTGCTGAGACGTGGAAAAACCATAGAGACTCCAATAAAAGCTGGGGGAAAAGGAAAGAAAAATAGTACAACACCATCAACACCACACCCTGGTACCAACTCGACCAGTGCAACCCAAAACACCCCCACGCGATCATCCGAGAAGGGAAGAAGCCTTAACAAGCCGGGGTCCTCACTCGGTCACTCTCAAATCCTGGCCATCCAAGTGGACTGCTCCACCGCAGTCTACCATCAGAAGGAATCCTCCGGGACACAATCTCAAATCCTGTACACCATAATGGTCCTTCACAGCGCCAGCTGTGGAATCATCAAACTCAACCCCAAATAGCTCTCCTGCTTCAGGTATCCGCCACCACAGTGGCCCTGTCGGGGTGATACTGGATGCTCATCAATAATCCAACTGTAACTCCATAGCCACTATGGGAGGCATCACTGTATCTCGTAAATTCATTTCCCATCACTAGCGATGCTAAAATCGGTGCTGGTATCAGTCTCATCATCCATTTGTCAAGCTCTGTTGGGACTACTTAGTCCAAGAAGCTTCTCGTCTCAACAATAAATATCAGTCTCGGCCAATCACAAATAACATCCATTTTGGCCGGATTTCCACCGCCGCCCCTACGGCTAGAATATGTAATCCAAGAAGATATGCTCTCGAAGCTAAAACTTGTACCACAACAACTTGGTATATAGCTTCTTCCACACAGACCTTGTCACACCATCTACAAGTGCTCCACAAGCTCTAAATCACATAAGGAGGGGGGTAAAATCAAAATATCCCGGGAGAATAACGCCAATAATCCTTCCAAGTGCAGCTGGAACACACAATTTCTCAAATCTTAAAGACGACAGGGCATTAGTCATTCCATCTGGCCTCACTGTACTCATAATGCCCCGACCGTGTCCTGAACACCATCTTGGCGAAATACTCAGCTATATGATTCCAAATAGGTACAGGCATCACGGACGAACAACTGCCCGAGTATACTCCATCAAAAGGTCCTACATAATATCCGGACATGCCTGTGCTCAAACCACAAAGGAACCCTCACCGTCGTGTATCAACGACGTGGCATCACCACCACGTACCAATGGCGTGGCACTAGGTCAAACAGACCCTCAATCCATCAGATCCTACCACTGTGCCATCACTCTTCCAGCACTACAGATGATATCCATGAGGTCTTATCGAGGTTGGCGTGGTTCCTAGAACCACGTCAACCGCAATCTCAATCTCCCTATCCGGCGGCATAATCATCAGCTCGAGTGGACTCACACCCAGAATCTCGCGGGCGATAGGAATATCCTTTAGTCCCAGTGCCGTCGTAGGCACCTCTCATACTGTCACTATAACCTGTGTGCTCGAATAGTCTCAATAAACAAGCCTCCTTTTGTCTGCCTCGCAGAAGGTCACAGTCATCGCTCTCCGCACTTAACCATCCTGTGGTACTGTGCCAACCAATCCCAAGCACTGGGTCAAAGCGCCGAACTGCCACAATTACCAATAAGTCTGCCGGTATAACTCGCAGCCTCAACCGCACTGGACATGATCCATAGGCCTCCTCCACATGCACAACACCAATAGTAACCTGTACCTCTAGTGCACGTGGTAACAACTCTGCCTCTAGTCCATGCAGGAATGTAAAGTGCACCAACTCCGACTGCTAGGATGAAATCACACCTGCGACAACCCGATCCACCGCCGTGGCGCCCTCCAACCAGGCGGCACAATCTCATCTACACGATGCAAGCGGTTGTCGCTCAGTCTGCCAGAAAATATCTAGACCAATCACAAAGGGAGCACGACCTCTGTCTCTGCTCACACTGAGGCGACGGATATGGTCCTCCGCAGACAACAAATCCACGCTACCGCTGCGCTACTCTGATATAGATGCTGATGCTGCCCTTGGGGTCCACCCGACCTCTGACATCTCAGAAAATTCATTATTGCAACCGTCATATGACAAAACACAATTAATTCATGCAATTCCTTATACAATTATCCTTACTAAGCTCACCACTCAATCACATATATGGTACCCCAAACATGCATGTTATCAATCACAAAGGGTAACATTCCTTGGGTAAGCTTTACATTAACCGTCCACAAGGATATCCACCATCCTGGAAAGCAAAACGAAAATGCCTCTGCCGGCCGATCTGTCCTCCATCACCTAGCGCCAAGCGCCTCTATCCAGAACTCGCCTCTGGCGGCAGATCCCTATCCAAAGGAACTGCAATGCCATGCTCCATTCACAATGCCTACACCATCGAGGCATCCAAAATTCAACACGGGGGACCAAATAAACTGAAAGGTATCCTGACGCAATCCACTCCCAATCACAGATATTCTATGCGCCTCGTCCCTCAAAACGTGGAACGCGCAGTTCAACAACTGCGTAAACCCTTTGACACAAGGAGGCTTTCAAGTAGTCTCTCCATTACCACCAACCACGATTCTACCCCAAGAGGCTCCAAACTTAATCCTAAGAATCGAGGTGGTTCATCTGCCAAAACTAGCTCAACTGATCGATGATGTCCCACAGCTCATCAGCTGTCAGCTATCCACCCCGCCTCGGTGCCTCGGCATTAAACATTGGCACAGAGGGGCTACACGCTCCATCGGCGCCACAGAAATCACTGCCGCTGAGGATACTGCAACCAGGTGGTCTCAGGAGAAAAACACTGTCGGGCTGCCCGCTGCTCCGACAACTGCGTCACCCAGACCAGCTGCTCACTCTGCCGCTGATAAGCCTCTGACAATCCTGTCATCTGGGTCCGGAGCTCTCTGACCTCAATCCGAGTATCCGGCCCAAATCCAACCGCTCAAGGTCAACTGCTGTGACAGGATGCACACGAGTCAAAACCCAGCGTCGGGGAGACACAGCTCACCACGAGAAAACTGCAAATCAGCACAACACAAACACTCGACCCAATCCAGCGAAAGTCTAGAGCATGTCACCCATTCCACAGCGTTATGTTGTCTGCAGCCAACATATCCACTTAGGAGAATAAACATGCCAATCATTCATCCCGACCCTTGGGAGAGGAATAAAACTCAATCAGGACCCTCGCTATAAGTCACGACTCTTACGAAGTCATCCTAGGGTCAAACCATAAGCCTAGGGTTTCTAAGTCCACCATGACCTACAACCTAGGCTCTGATACCATCCTAATCTGTCATGCCCCGGGGTCGAAACTGCGACCCGGGCCCACCAACAGATCCGCTGCCTATGCAAAACCCCGCATAGGCGAAGCGTCTAACCTGCAAGAAAAGGTACTACAACTAACAGATATCAGAGCTATAAGATAAAACTGCTGTAAAATTAAAACCAACCATCTGTACAACTGGAAAATAAAGATACAAAGTCCATCTCCCATAAATGATAATCATACAATATCCTCAAATACAAAAACTCAGAACTCAACAGGGAGGTAATCCTGAAATAAAATAATACATCAGTGTACAGGCTCTCAGTACAAGTCAGATCCTCACTACAAAAATCTCTCAAAAGCAAAAGTAAAATAACTAATCTACTGACTGTACTATAGATCTCCACTGAAGGGAAAATAGCTACTCTCCAAAGACAGGTAAGGATCTAGCTCGCGACTCCCTCGCCTCGAACAGCAATCGCAGAATCAGCAACACCCGCTAAGACTTTACAAAACAAAGGAGAGAAAAGACAAAGGAGGGGGAAAACCCCCAATGGGTGTGAGAACTACACCAAAAGGGAGTTCTCAGTGGGTACCACCGCCAGGCCCAACGGTCTGCCCACTAAGTCCACTAGAGGCATAAGATAACCAATGCAGTAAAAACTGAATAAGAAACTGGAGATACTCTACAGCTACCATGCCTCAATCTAAATGCTCAAATGGGAAAACTCCGATAAAGATATGCAACACTTGCACACGAGGTGCTCAATCGACCCAATCGAGCTGACTGCCACATCGGGTCCAGTCAAACCTGCGCCCACCTACAACCATCTCCCGTTACCGGGCAGGAATTACATAGAGTGTCCATACGGACTAACTCGCCATCGAATAGTGGCACATGCAGGCTATAGTCGAAATCCACGCTCTCTCTCAGAACGGAAAGACTCAAGATCCTCATACATCTCGCACAATGGTCGAAGTACTCTCAACGACACGGGATCACCGTCAACCCAAATGGCTCCCAACAACACTAAAACTGGTCTAATCACAGCTACTAGACTCCACTCGGCCCCCAGGCACGAGTGAAACAATAAAAATATCTGCCTGAATAAACCCAATCAATAGACCAGTAATCACCGGCACTGCCTGCTCTGCTGTCGAACTCAAGAACTCAATCGTGGGATACAGACCGACTTCGGACCGGTACGGTCGCATCCCAAAGTAAATAACAGATCGGCCTCGATCTGTCCGATCGCACACTAAAGTAAGTATCATACCGGTCTCGATCCGTCCGGTCACACACTCCGGAGTGGAACTCGAGGGGAGCGACCTACCCGAGTAAAGAAATCATGTCTCAATATCTCACTGTATCAGGACTGGATCATGACAATGATAGAAGTGGGAAAACCCCTCCACTAAAGATAACCCGATCCCCCAATCTAATGCAACAAAATTCAATAAGTGGAAACTCCATCCACTAGAGGAATCCTATCCCCAATCTGATGCACAAGTACATATCTGGTCAACCGCCCAATATCCGCGGTCGCCGCAAAACCCCACAAGTCCACAATCAAGACCAACCTGTCCCAGACTCGAAGTCTCAACTACACTATCCCAAATCCCTGCTCGAACCCGAGCAACATGAACCACAAGACTAACCAATAAGGAGAAATGAAGCAAAACATGGTTTCTCCTAAGTCAAGTTCCAATAAGATAGTGTAGTAGTAAAAGATGGCCTATCTAGATGTCCATACAAGCATGCAAATGTCCTCAATTAAGAATAAGGATAAGATAACGAATAGTTGCATCAACTAGAAATAACCACATGCCCGAAAATCAAGGATGAACTACCCCTGTCCATAATCCATAAAAACTCCTCAGAGTAATTCCCGCACATAGATAAATCATCCTACTCCATCGAGTAAATCCAATCCCATGAAAGTCTATGTGCTAACCTGGCATGCTAGTAACTCGCTACTATCATGAATCGATCTCGCATAAAGATATCAATAATAATCAAGCATGATCTCCATCTCATCAAGTATATAATAAATACAATCATCTACCATATGCTAGATCTCAATTCCTTTAAGCATGTACAAAAATCAAGTAAGCATCAATCAAATAATTAAGGCCATTTTCCATGCTTACATCTCAAATCTATTAATTGTACATTTAATCATGCATGCTTTCTAATATATAGAATTAGAGAACCGTCCACCAGTTCTGGGGATGAAGCAACCCACCTGAAACGCTTTCCGTAGGCAAAGCCGAGGTCGGTGAAGTGCGCAGACACACGCTATTCAAAATCTGCCAAAATCGCACCCTCGGTATTCAGTCGCACAAGCCTCTGTTCCAATCAACAACATCACCAACAATCAATAACCAACACCACAACACTCCCCAAAAACAGCACAAGCTGTTTTTACAACCAGCACAGAAAACAGGGGATTTTCACCTGCGTGCAGTCCTCTAAAAATTCCAGAAAAATCACGGTCGCGATCCTCATGACGTGTAGCCCCAAAATGAGTATTTATACACCTCAATCCGACACCTGTAGGCCAAGAAACAATTAGAACAACACTGGAAGTCCACATCCTCAAGAACAAAAGCCTGCAGAAATTCAGTCCCAAAGATGCCTAATTATCACCTTCAAAGAGCCCTCAGAAAAATCCAATAAAAATACGGGTGCATTCCCCTCGAAGCGTAGATATCAATCGAGTCCTTAAACGTCTCATTCCGATACTCGTAGATCAAGATAGAAAATCAACAAGCCTACACTGTCCAAAATCTCACAGCAGTACAAGGGGTCAAAGTTTTCCTCGGGAACCGTGCCAAAAACCCAAAATGAGATGAAGTGATCAACACAAAAATCAAATAGGTACCTATCATGAATGCGTTACCACAAAAATCAGCTCAAAATACCATCGGGGTGATACAGGGTGTTTCGCGCACTGAAATGCGACGGTAGGAGCCAAAATCGAAGGAACGTCGAAGTGCGCCGCGTCGCAGAAATCGTCGATGCTGCAGCCTCCAAAAATTTCGGGAATCCATCATGAAATGCTCCACAAGATGATGAACAATCATCCTTAAGGCCTCACAGAGAGATGAGCTCGGGAAGAGGGCCAAAACGGGCTGCAAAGAAGGCTTATATATAGCCAAACCGAACAAATCAAATAATGCCGAATGGGTCCCAACTTTCGGGCGCCCGAATTGATTCGGGCGCGCACAGTGCGCCCGAATCCAGGCCGTCCATCAGCGCCTGAATCAACCAGATGCTGCCATGTCACCCCAAAACAATAAACAACAAACTCCGCCATCCGCGCTGCGCCACGTCGCCAGCGCCCGAACAGCAAACAGCGGCGCCGGCCACCCCGGCCGCGCCGCGTGGCACCCCCGCGCCTGCCCCGCGCTCGTCGCCCGGCTGACCCGCGCGTACGGCCACCTGTCCCGGCCACCTACTCCGCTCCTCGCATGGACCGCGTGCACTACACCGCTCCAACCACCAGATGCCACGTGTCCCCCGCCGGTCCATGCACCAAGCCGCTCGTCCCATGGACCGAGCGCGCGTCCGCCCGCCACTCCCGAGCCGCCACGCGTCCTGCCCTCCGGTGCACGCCGGCCCCGTGGACCGAGCAGCCCGCGCCTCAGCCCGCCGCCGCGCTCCGCCGCCTGCCGTCGCCGCCGGCGCTACTCAGGCCGCCGGAATAGTGCTCCAAAGCCTCGAAATCCGTGTTTTGGCCTCCGGGCTCCGAAAAATACAAGTAAATAGTCCATTTTGATCATTTTCGCGCGCTGAATCCAAATTCGCTGTCCGTTTTGCCAAATTTCATTTCTAAAAATTGCCGAAGGCATCCGGAAAGGTGTTCTTAATCCAAATTTTTGCGCTGAGTCCGACTTTAATATCTGTTTCACACGAAACCACTACTAAACATTCGACGGGGTCATCCGACTACCCACGTGATCCATTTAACACCCGAAGTCCATCACTTGTGTCCAAATTGGTGCATAAACACCACCGACACGCCACATAGGCCTCCAGAAGCTGCTGGTCACACTGTAAAAGCCCTGTAGAGATCTGGGTTACCACATATGGATTGGCCCCTGCCCTGAAGTTCTTTACCGGCAGAGAGGTCTGTCCGACCCGTCAGACCTTTTCTCTGGTTGTACCTGCGGGTACGAGATTATATGTCAGCTTTGGTTGGGTGCTTTAGTTTGAGGTCCTAGTGACCAACAGTGGCACGATTGGGTATTTGGAGTTTTAGTACATTGACGCATTCTTACTTAGTTGCTTCCATTACTTCGTACTGCATACTGCTGCTGTTCATACCTTGCTTATATAACTTATTGTACTTTACTGCCTACTTTCAGTATAGCTTTCATTTCCAACATTTATCTATCTGACTACTTGCGTATATTACCTATTGATTATGCTTACTATTCTTGTCGATTATTGTATACCAATAGGTACAACTTGCTGGTCCCCGACTCGTTGTACCTACTGGGATACATTCAGTTGTATCTCACACCCCCTGGTTGACACCTTTTCAGATACTTCGGGTGGTGAGGTCTGGGACATTGATGTGAAGGGTATCCGTTAGATTCGTCCCTATTGCTAGCTAGATAGATGACCTGCTACTGCTTTATTCTCAGTTTTATGTGTCATTGTGATTACCTCTATTGCTATTGACTGACTTTCATTTTGCTTACCTGGATGTTTGATCGAATGTTTCTAATAAAATGTGAACTCGGTTTCTTATGTATGCTTTCATTGGGTTTTCGATCATGATTTCAAAATAAATTTTAAAAACGGAGATATGACGGTGTTTTGTTTTATGATTGCGGAGATATTGAAGGATTGATTGTTGTATGCGGTGATATGGCGGAATGATGGGAGTCTATAGGTGTACGGAGGTATATGCCATCACTTGATCGTAGTTTAGTGTGAGTCATATTTGTATGATTGATTTAAATATCACTTATGTGAATGCAAGTTTGATTGTATTGTTGTAAAATGCCTAGCATGCATGTATAGGGGAGACTTTGTCCCTTTGGACCGGAGAACTCTATGCACTTAACGGATCTACTCGCGTCCTGAAAATATACTTTTAAACTCTGATTTACACACAAAAAAAAGGTCTGCTTTTTTACCCCGGGGCACGGCAGACTCTTCTTTAACCTTCAGTTAGAGAAATACACGATCAAATTAGATCAAAACTGCCGAAAATCTGAAAACCCTACTCGTACCCTAGGTTTCATTTTCTTCCAAATTGCTCCAAAATTTACAGAGCGTGCTTGATTAAACTAGCTAAGAAATCTCTATAGACCACGAGAATCTCAATTGCAAAGGATTTACCAAAAATCCTAACCTAGAAATTGAAATCCTCACCTTGGTAGGGCTCCACGAAAAAGAGGGAGAGAGACGTTTGTGGGAAATAGAGAGCTCCCCTCTTTCTCTCGCTCCATTTTTTTCTCTCTCGTGCATGCGTGTGTGTGTGTGGGCGTATAGAAGAAAAGGGGAGAAGTCCCTTTTTTAAATACCCCCACCCAGCAAAATTATGTTTCTGCTCTTTAATTTGGTTTTTTTGTCCGCCGGCGGACCGGTCCTCAAATCCACGGACTGGTCTCCGAACGTTCACCTAGGGCTTGACGCACTAGCGGATCGGTCCATCTTTCCCCCGACCAGTCCCCGAACTTTTTCTCAGGGTTTCGCAATGGTAGTCTAGTCTTCTTCTTAAGGTTCGGTCTCCACAGGCTAAGGTCCGGTCCCTAAACTCTCTTAGGCTTAGAATCATCTCGTCCGAAAATTCTCATTTTTGCTCTTTAGGGATACAACTCTCTTATAATCGTTCCGAAACCCTCAAAACCCAATTTGGACTTCTCCACAGTCACCCCTTGATTATTCTCGATCAGTTGGTCAAAGTTTAATATTTCTCAATTCTGTTTTCGTGCCAAACCTGCCAAAAATATTTTAATTAGCTTAAAACTTCGCCTGCACTATCAGAATAGTCCCCCAAGCTAGTTTTTACCAGAACTCCACTATTACAAAAGTTCAGGTCGCTACACACTTAAATAGAATTGAGCCTTTCCTCAATTTATTTCTATTTTAGATTTGTTTAGAAGTGTAAAGCCTCTTTCGACTATATCACACAAATTAAACTTTATAGATTGTAGAAAGATTTTTATTTCAATTTTCCAATAAGGATAATTCGTGCCATCAAAGACGGATGGTCTATGAAAAGATTCTATCATAACACTTGCCATACATTACCATTTCTCACATAGATGTAAATTTGGTAAATATGAGAACTGCTTCTAATGCCAATTGAAAATCGTGTAGCAATCGAAGAGGGGTATAAATTAGGTTTCTAAGCTAAGATACAAGCCAACTACATCTACAAAATGAATTAAAATAATGAGCAAGAGTAGAGAAAGAAATCTAAGCATAATGAGTACGTGTTCAATTTATTTCTAGATTTGTCCTATGCTAACATCCCTGTCAATTCTCTATCCCGGAGACAAATTTTGTACAATCCGATGTCTTTTGTGCAACTATAAAGCTATTATATTCGTTAACCAACCTTTCTATATTTTTACGAACAAGCACCAAACTATTACTTACACCAACACCTCTCCTTCACCTTATAGAAGAAACCTTCCATCTGCAATTTTAATCTATAATCTCTCAACAAAAGAGAATAAAAAATCATTATATAAATAGTTCTCTTAAGTTTAGAGGGAGAGCGAAAGATTTAGGCAATATAACACAGAGTTTTCAAGCAGTGATTTTGGTGATGTACTAGTACTGTACATGTACTATTTGAGAATTTGTATATTTTTTATTTCAGCAGTTTACTTTGCAGCTCTGATATCTGTATAGTGTAGCTGATCTTTTGCAGGTTAGTCGCTTCGTCTATACGTGGCTTCCCGTATGGGTGGCGGATCTGTTGGCGAGCCCGGGTCGCAGTTTCGACGCCGGGACGTGACACATTTATTAGTCATTTTTTTATTTAAATAAATCTTTTATACGAATTTTTTGCTATTTACGTAAAGATCTTACTAGAAAATGGTAAGTAATCTTTTGGTAGTTTAAGAGCATATATAATCTTAATTTTTGCCTAGTCTTATATCATAACTATGATATGATTTTTATATAAATGTTCTCCTAACATATCAACAACTTTGTAGAGTTTATGTTGATTCTCTTTTCTAAATGATCTAATGTTAAATGTTAGTGACTAACTGTTGATTTTTCTTCGAATCGGACAACAACATTAGGGTTGGAGAAGCAATCACTTCAACTTTCTGTTGATCCACCTGTCCAGAAGGTATAGAATTTGCTTTCGAACTTCTTAGTAGGTGAATTTTTTATTTTCTACTTGACCATTAATTTGATACCCTAGTTCAGAACATTATATATCCACTATGCACAGTTCTCCAAATACTCATATTAGTAATATCTTTAAATTCATAATTATATTTGAAAAATCATAAAAAGCTAACAAAAAAGATATACGATCAATAGGCAAAGTTGTTAATTTTCTTCTAATCTTTGATACATCATTCTTTCCTACCAACTAATATATGGCTTCCATCTTGTTATTGACAAAATGGTATTCTGGTTATTGAACTTGTCTTTTCTCATAATCTTACTGGTCAGAGTTGGGTTAATTGCACTAGTAGTCCCTGAGCTTTTATCGAAGTTTTACTTTCGCACCTATTTTTTGAAAGTGAACTTAATGCCCCATGAACATTTAATAATGTGTCAAATTAGTCTATCTCATCATTTGATAGTAAGTAAATTGACAGAAAAACATTATATAGAAGCTATGTCAACATTGTTTTGAAATAAAAATTGTCATCAGAAAATTCCTTTCTACCTAAAAAAGAATATTTTTTTTGCTAAAATGAACTGCATTCTAAAATGTTTAACAATCCATTTTGTTAAACAGTAAGCTCGTATTTGTCTCTTTATAGTAGTGCATATTCAAAGATCATTTGCTCAGTATTCAGATTATCTTTAATTTCATTAATAAAATCAATGTCAAATGACAAAAGCAGGCAATGCAATTTGGTATATTTGTAGAAGTATTGTGGGCATTCAGTCTACTTTAATAAAAGTGCAACTTTGATAAAAGTTTGGGCGCTAGCAATGATTAATCTAATAAGAGTTTGCCAACTGCAAGATTTATTTATTATCAATGTAGTGATCACTTCTTAGTTTTTTCACGGCAGCCTCCTCATACATCTGCAAGTTATAATATTCAACAACTTAACCCTGATCATGCAACGATGAACCCCAAAGAAGTTGGCCTCCCACAGAAGAAGACAAAGTGGATTGAGCCTGTGCGAGTATATCAGAGAAGAAAAGGCAAAGGTCAGTCTTGTCAGCATGAGATTCTATCAGTACGCGTGAAGGAGAACTACTTAGCATGCGCGAGAGTTCTGAAACCCAAGATCCAACAATAGACAAAGAACAATTGGACTCTTTCAGTGAGAAAGAGGGAACTGCAGGAAGGGATTGGAATGCTAAAGAAACTAATACAACTATTGCCATTGATGATAGTGATGACGATGATGCAGGTACTCATGATGGAGCCCGGCCAAATGTGAAGGCGACAACCGCAAGGGATGCAGAAGAAGCAACATACACTGCAGGTCGTGAAAAAAGTGATCATATAGAAGTTATTGATCTTGACAGTGAGTAAATAATGTAGGTATTGATGACGAGGCAGGAAATGAGACTTTAGAAAGATTGGAGAGGTAGTCAACTGCATGCATGGTCATTTTATTTTTCAAAAGTTTTATTTAGAAAAACCGTGCTAATAGCAGGAGAACAATTAAGTTATAATTTTCAGAAGTATATAAGGTGACTGTGGTATCATTCTCGTTAAGGGATCTGGTTGCTATTTTCATTAAAAGATCCATGCTCAACTTTCTTTTCAAAGAAACGTTGGATTGGTGCCGTGTATAAAATTATTGTCAATTTTCTTTGATAAAAGCTTACAAAACTTAAATTATAAGCAATTTTGAAACTGTTATTCAACCTTTCAAAATTTTGTTTTTATTGTCCAACCTTTTAATTTGTTTGATTTGAGTCCGACAATGAAAATTTAACTTCAACATTTATACTACTTACTTGTTTCCATAAATTTATAATTATAAAAATTACATGGATAGTGTTGGGAATCTGGTACTCGCTCTGATAGCAGATTTTGTGAATTCGCAACCTGCTCTAGAACCGTCTAGTATTGGAATTTTGCAACGGAAACGCAAAATCAGATTTTTACCATAAACCCGTCCCCTCAACAAAAACTAGAACCAATACGACCACAAAAAAGAAGAAAAACCAAAACCATAAAAATGCAGGTGAAATAAAATTCATTAACGAAGAGAAGAATTACACTTGACTCCTCTTCTACACAGAGTAGCTTCAACACAAGCCATCCTCCTGAATCTCTCTTATCCTTCTCTCGACTTCTATAAACCTAAAAGATTTCTCTCTTTGAACGCACCGTATGTGCATTCAAAATTATTGACACTTTACCCATGCCATATGGGTGTGGCTAAACCCTAGCACCCACTACCATGTCATATGGGTGTCGTTAAATCCTACCCCCACCGTGGGTGTGACTAAACCCTACCACCATCGTGGGTGTGGCTAAACCCTACCTCCACCGTGGGTGTGGCTAAACCCTACCGCACTACCACCAAAATAATAGCACCTATGCTATATTTATAGCTTACATAAAAAACTATCCAAATCCTAGTGTAAGTAGATTTTTATTCTAATTAATATTTAAATCTTAACAAATTTATCCTTAACAGATTTAAACATTAATCTTAATCCAACTAGGATTCAACTACAAATCTAACCAAATCCTAACAATGTCACGCCCCGAAACTGCCAATTTGGACAGTGCGGACGTGCCAACAGACCCGCCAACCGGGCATGACCTCTTTATATCCAAAAGGAATAGAACATCCACCTCAAAGAAAGAAAGTGATAAATGAGATACAATATCAGAGTATAAATGTGATGAACCGATCTCCGTGGAGGTTAGCAGCATGGTCAGTGGGTTGTTTACGCCTATTTTTGTGTGTTAGAGGTGTTGGCGCGCAAAACGGACGTGAGTTAATGGACTCAGCGCGAAAAAACGAATCAAAATAGTGTATTTTGGGTTTTTTGGGTGAATTTGGGCGCCCTAAACAGTGATTCGGGCCCTCGGTTCTCTGGTTACTGTAGCGCGGGCAGGCACGGGACACTTCGGAACGCGATTGGGAACTGTGGCCTCGGGCACTGATCGGATGAGGTGGACACGTGGCATCACGCGATTGGCCGGTGCGGATTGCGTTGTCGGGGAGCAGGGACGTGTGGCGGCTGGCGATTGGCGGATCGGTTGACTGCGGGCGCGGGCGCGGGCGAGCGATGCGTGGCGCAAATGGATGGCAATGGTGGGAGGATTCGGGAGCTCATGAGGAGGCGACCGTTGGAGGATTCGGGCGCCCGAAATTGCTCCATGGATCTGAAAGTTGGGAAAATTTATGGGCTATAATATGGGTTCCTCTCCCACAAGAGAGAGTTTTGGACTTTGGATTCTTGGGAGCTTCTGCAGAGAGGATATACCTTCTTCCCCCACCATTTCTAACCTTGTTTAGAGGACATTGGAGCCTTCCTCTTCATCTTCTTCCCACCATTGGAGAGCTCCACCATTGTTGCAAGTTTCAGCCAACTACGTCGACGTTCAGTGCGCGGCCTCCTCAGGACAAACCACTTAGAATCTGTGGCTGAAATTCGGAAGGAATCTTCACAAGAGATAGACCTACAACTTTGGTATTGATCACTTCTCCCCATTCTTGAGTTTTCTTGGGGTTTTGACTTCATCTCTAGAGCCCTTGTGCACAGGGCGGAGTTTTGGACAGAGTTTTGTATTTATGAATTTTCTTGGTGATTTGTGCATAGATTTTGGAGTTTAAGGACTTGATTTGCATATACACTCATAGAGGACGGCATTGGTACCCTTCTTGCTGAATTTAGAGTTTATTTTCTTAGGTAACTCTATCGTTCTTCCGGACTCTGTGACTAAGTTTACTGCAGTTTTTTGTGTTGGACATTGTTATGATGTATGAACCTTGAGGATGCATATTTCATGGAGATTTGTGGCTATTTTGTGAATCTCAGTGTTTGAGCTTGTTTTTAAGATCAAGGTGAGCAATTCCTCTTTTGATTTCAGTTGAAAATTTCTTTTAGTTTGGCCCCCACATTTCTTGGAAGTGCTTGCTGAATTTTGATGCAATTTTGGACAGCATTGATTAAATTAATTAATTAGATGATTATGGGGACTTAAAGATGGATTTTTGAGGATTTGGGGATGTTCCTTGGATGGAGAAGGACTTAGAAACTCAGTTGGGAGCTTTATTTTGAGATACTTAGTGCAGATTTTGCATTCCTTTTACAAATTTATTTTTTGCTGAAATTTTTGGGATTTTGTGCGCAATAGTGATTGTTTTCGCGATTGTATTCAATCCGACAGGAGATTTTGGATGATTTTTGTGGCGTTGGATTCTTGAGAGGCTAAGGAACGTGCACGCCAAGTTTCAGCATGATCGGATCCCAGATCGTCGCGTTTTAGGTGGGTCCGATTTCCTCCAAAATCGGCGGACTGTTTTCTAATTCTATCATTGTAGTCCATAAGCATGCTTTAGATAGTGATATACTTATTGGTTATGATAGATGTAGAGTTGTAGAACCTTGACTAGCACCCTGCCATATGATTGCATGATGTTTAACCAGACTTTAGAAGACTCTCAACTTGGGTATATCTTAGTTGTTTTAGTCTTCCTACACTTGCATGATTATTTCCTCCTGACTTAGTGTCTATCCTCGCCCGGGTATTGGGCCGAGTGGTCGGGGTAGTGTAGGACGTATATTGCGCTCGTGCTTGGGGGCCAAGTGGAGTCTGGTAGTTGAGGTTAGTTCTGTACTAGTGTCGAGAGCCGTTCGGGTAGACGGTGGTCCCGGGTAGTCGAGTATTCTCCGACCAGTTTCGTTGCCACTGAGTTAGTGGTGGTGTTGAGCTTCTGATAGCAGGACCTTAAACTCAGGATGTTTTTAGACACACATGATTTCAATACACCAATATTTACCTTCCGAATTTCGAAGGATCGCGGGAGCCTGTTCTTATTTGATTAAGGCGATGGCATTAGTCATTCGGTGTTTGAAAAGTAAAACTTATTTTTAACTGATTTTCTCAAGAGCTAAAATGTATTAAAATGGGTATCCTCGAATCTAGATGGTTTTTCTAAAAAGGACCTACGTTTTGTCCTCACCCTGAGGTGGTTCGAGTGTAAATGGTTTTCAGAAATAAATATCATCTTTTCATATACACCTCCTCACCCGAAGAGGATTCGAGTGATCTTGGTTCTAAGGATTGTTTCCTTATTTGGGTCAGGAGGCTGTGCCTGGAACCTGTACTTGTTTGATTAGGTTGTAGGCGCCAGTTTCCCAGAATTTTCGAACTCTCCGTTGTTACTAGTTGTCGAGTTGGTGAGTGATCCAGGGCCGTCGAGGGTTCTCCGGTCGGTGTTATTGATTGATTGGGTTTGTGAGTCTTTCGATCTGGTTGATCGTGTATTTGGATTATAGCTTGCATGTGCTATAGTTGTGATACTTGATTCCGTGCTGTTTTTCTCAGTGGGGCCGCTCCCCTTGAGTTGCCGCTCTGGATGCGATGGTTGGGCTTGTTGAGGCAGTTTCACGCATTGGTTATTTTAGTCCGTTGGGACGCCCTACGTAAATCCTGCCCAGAGAGTGGATGTGGTGGTAGGTGAGCGCATGACCCTACGTAAATTCTGCCCAAAGAGTGGAGATGGTGGTAGGTGAGCGCAGGCTTGACTGGACCCTATGTGGCAGTCATCATGATTGGGTCGATTGAGCACCTCGAGTTCGAGTAATTACATATTATCATCTGTTTCACCAATTGAGCATTGTAGATAGAGGTATGATAGTTGTAGACTTCTTTCTAGTTTATCCTTTCTTTATTTCAGCATTTTTGTTATTTTATGCCTCTAGTAGATTTAGTGGGCAGACCGTTGGGCTTGGAGACGGTACCCGCTGGGAACTACTGATTGACGTAGTTCTCACCCTCTCTGTTGGTGACAGTTTTACATATGCTTTCCCTTTTGTTCCTGCTCTAGCTGGCTTGACGAATCGAGGACAGGGAGTCACGAGATAGATCCCTACAAGTGTCGTTTATTTTGGTGAGATAGATGTACCAACCCGAATTCTGGGTTTATACTGTACACTGATGTATTATTATTGTTTTAATTTACCTCCCTTTTGGGTTCGTAGATGTTGTATCTGAGGATTTTGATTGTACAGTGTTACAGTGGATCAGATTTTGTATTATTCTTTTTGGGAGATGGATTATGTACCTTATTCCAGTTGTATAGTGGATTTGATATTTATTTAGCAGGTTTTATTTTCAACTCTAACTTCTGCATAGTTGCTAGATTCTATCTTTTGCAGGTTAGATGCTTCGTCTATGTGGGGTTTCCTGTATGGGTGGCGTCTGTTGTTAAGCTCGGGTCGCAGTTTTGACCCCGGAGCATGACAGATTAGAGTGGAATCAGAGCCTAAAATGTATGTCATTATGTACTTAGTAACCCTAACCTTGTGTTTGGATCCTAGGATGACTTCGCGAGAGTCGTGATTTGTAGTGAGTCCTGATTGAGTTTTATATCTTTTCCAAGGGATGGGATGAGTGATTGGCATGTTTATTCTCCTAAGCGATTATGTTGGCTGCAGACAACATAATGCTATGGTATGGGTGACATGTTCTAGACTTTCGCTAGATTGGGTCGAGTGTTTGTTGTGTTCTGTTGTGCGGTTTTGTCGTGGTGAGCGATGCCTCTCTGACGCTGAGTACCGACCCGCGTGCATCCCGTCTCAGCAGATGAGCCAAAGCAGACAGATTTAGGGATGGATACCCAGATTGAGATCAGAGAGCTCCAAGCCCAGATGGCAGGATTGTTAGAGGCATACCTGCGGCAGAGTGAGCAGTTCGATAGGATGAAACAGTTATTGGAGCAGTGGGCACCCTCGACAGCGTTTCCCGCTGAGACCACCATTGTTGCAGTATCCCCTATGGCAGCGATTCCAATGGCGTCGATTGAGCCAGCAACCCTCTCCGTGCCGACGATTAGTGCTAAGGCACCGAGGCTGGGTGGACAGCTGAGAGCAGACGAGCAGAGGAACATCATTGACCGACTAAGCCAGTTTCGGCAGTTCGACCCGCCCCGATTCGCAGGATTGAGTTTGGAGCCTTAGGAGGCAGAATCGTTGACGGCGGCGATGGAGAGATAGTTTGAGAGCCTCTTTGTACTAGAGAGATATTAGTTATTCCTTGCCACACACTTCTTGGACCGTGACTCCGAGGTTTGGTAGAGGAGAGTCAGACCGGCTGGCCGCCAAAGGCCTAGTTTTCATCATGGACCAAGTTTTGCAGTCGGTTGTTCGGAGTCTTCTTTCCGGAAAGCACCTGGCGGAAACTCGAAAAGGATTTGAGGAATCTCATGCAGGGAGATCGCATGGTGTAGGACTACATCAGAGAGTTTACGTAGTTGATGAACTGCATGCCCCAATTTGCGAGGGACGAGGCGGATAGGATATATGTGTTTGAGAGGAGATTGCGCTAGGATATCTTTCAGCTCGTTCGATCCCTTCGACTTTAGACTTTGGATGTTTCGATGGAGCAGGCGCTGTATATAGAGCGTGGTGTTGCAGTTCCTTTAGACAGGGACTTGCCGCCAGGGGCGAGTTCTGGAGAGAAGCGCCCGGCGCTAGATGATGGAGGATAAATTAGCAGGCAGAGGCCTTCCCGATTCCTTCCCCAGGGTCGTGGATTTCAGAGGCGCCAGAGTTCGGATGGACCCCGATAGTGGTATTAGCAGCGGCGATAGCATAGATGTGTTATCTGCGGTGGGTCGCATTCATTGCCTCAGTGTGAGCGGAGGCAGGGATGGTGTTTCCTATGTGGATAGTCAGGACATTTTCAGGCAGATAGGGCTACGACGTCGAGGCAGACGGAGCGACGACCACCAACACCCAGTAGGCGAGTTTACGCAGCCAGGTTGAGGACCTCATGGCAGCAGATTACGTCGTCGCAGAGCATTTGCATCCCTATATGGACTCGAGCTAGTGTCGTTACCACGTGCACTTGAGGTGCAGGTTCCTGATCATGTTGTGCAGGTGGAGGAAGTTTGTGGATCACGTCCAGCGCAGTTGAGGCCGTGAGTTATACCGGCAGGCTTGGTGGTTTTTGAGGTAGCTCCGGGATTTTGACACAGTCCGTTGGATTGGTTGGCGCTGTGGTGTCCCGGTATCCCCGTGCGACTTGACTAGGTGGTCAGCGGTGCGAAAATACCTATTTTTGGTGTATCGAGCCTGATGTGCGTCAAACGGACGCCAAAACCGGACTCAGAGCACGAAAGCGTTGAAAATCGACTATTTTCGGGCAAAATGGGCCTAATGGGCCGAATTTTTGGGTGGGCCGGTGTAGAGTACCGGGACTTTTTTGAGTGCACCGACCTCGCAAGATGGCGTGGTGCGGAGAAATCGCCTTGGGCGTATTCCATTTGCGTTTGCAGATGAATTCGGATTGATTCGGATCGACGCGGAAGTCCTTGGGATGAAAAGTGAGTTAGCGGCATCGAAACTTGGAAGCCCAGCTTGAATCAGTGATTTCAGGGCTTTGCGTGCTTGTAGAGTATTGGATTGGACAGAGTACCGACTCCGCCGTGGTGCTCAAGAAAATTGGAAAGTGTTGGAACATGTGTATTTTCAGGTTACAGCGGAGTTCGGGAGGTTTCGGACTGATGCGGAGGCCCCGAAGAAGAAAAGTGAGTTGGAGTTGACAATTAAAGGATTAATAAATTAATTTAAGTAATTGATTGCAACCTGCTTTGGAGTTAAGAAAAGAAATGAGAAGTGAACGAAAAGAGAATGCAAGTGAGGATTTTCTTGTAAGAGTACCGGATTTGGATTGAGCACACCGACTCCACAGTTGAGCTTTTTGAGTGGGAAAAGCTTGAAACATGTGTACTTTATGTTTACAGCGGAGTTCGAGAGATTTCAGAGTGGGGCGGAAGCTTCGGGGGCAAAAAGTGAGTTGTCGGCAAGGATTAAGGAGCTTCAGAGTTCGGTTTTGGCATTGTGGGAGCTGAGTTCCGGAACTGGGGAGTCGGTTCCGGAACTAAGCATTGTGTTCCGGAACCGAAGGGAGTGTTCCGGAACCAATGAGGTTTGGTACCGGTACCAAGCTTTGGGTACCGGAACCCAGTGTCCCAATTAGCCCAGAATGAGCAGGTTTCGGATTTTTAGTGAGGGGCACGACGGTCTTTTCACCTCCCAAGCTGTATGCCCCACGCCACCCTCTATAAGAACCCTCCCAACCCCTGCCTTCTTCTCCACAACGAAAGAAAGAAAGAAAAGAAAGAAAGCAAGGAAAAGAAGGAGAAGGAGAATAAGAGAAGTGAGGGTGGCAGCTTGTGTGTCCTGCTGCTTGGAGTTGAGCGGAGCCGCGCGCGCGTCGGCCACACGTGAGGTAAGTGACAGATTTCTTCAAGTTTGGTTTTTGGACTTCTTTAGATGGATTTGAAAGAGGTTTTTGAATGGAAATTGGTTGTTCTCTCCATGTTTTCGTGTGCACATTGAGGAGCGGCTTGTGTGCTGTTGGTTGTGAGCTTATGGATTTTCACTACGCGGAGCCGAGGGCATGCGCGCATGCTGTGAGTTGACAGCGAGGGAGCCGAAGCGCGCCGGATTTTTGTAGAGGACTCGAGGGATTTGTTCGAGCTTCCGGGGTTTTTTCCGAGGTTCGCTGCAGTGTGCGCGCGCGTGCGCGGTGTTGGTTTTTATATATTTAAGGATCCACACGGATCTAAATAGGTACTATCAAACAACTAGAGGGGGGGTGAATAGGTGTAATACTTAAAAACTCAATCTCAGTGCAAAATAAAAACCAATGCGGAAAATAAAAACAGCACACCGAGATTTACGTGGAAACTCCAATCCAGGAGAAAAACCACGGGACCAACACGCAATAACAATCCAATAAGAAAAGAAGAATAACAAGGTAATTACCGACTCCACGGACTCAACCCCTCCTTCAACTTCTTTGGACCTTGCGCTCACCGATTACACGTCCACTGCACACGTTCGAATCCACGAACGCCACTCGAATCCACGAGCACACGTTTCGAATCCACGAAACGCCTTCAACACATCGAATCCACGATGCTACGTCGAATCCACGACGCAAACAGCCGATAAAGAATATAGGCTTCGATGGCGATCCTTTGCTTAGATTATCATTGAGGAACCGTAGAAGAAATCTCTAAGCAAAGACTAGATCAATTCGACAAAAGATAGATCTTGGAAGAACCGTCGAATTGACCTAAAAGAGGCTATAAAGAAGAACGATAAAAACCTAGCCTCTAGGGTTGCTCTCAAGTGTTTTATAAATTAATCGGTAGTTCTTGAGAAACCCTAAGTGTCTATTTATAGTTTAGAAACCTTTGGAAAGAGATAAGCATCAAAAACTGACTTAATAGAAATTTTCCCGTACGACGATCCGGATCGGATTTACGGCGATCCTGACTGTCGTCTTTTTTCAGCAATTCCTGAAAAACAAGGTTCGGGATCCGGATCGGAATTCTGATCCGGATCGGAATTCTGATCCGGATCGGTTTAGGATCAGAATTCTGATCCGGACTCTGAACATCCAATTTGTCCAGTTTTTGATTTTTAAGCAATGAAAACTTATCCAAGTGTTTCTAAACTACACAAATGTATTCGGATCACCAAAATTATTTAGTTAAACGTACCTGATCATTCCGAATCCATTTTCCTTAAGATTGATGTATATGATCCACAATTCTTCAACTTCAATCTTCAAGACTCAAAACACTGAGTATCAACTTGAGATCTTGTTGAATCTTCTCTGAGTCTTCAATTGCTGATTGACAATTTGATCACTTCAAGACTCCGACTCAACTCACGAAATATGCCAACACAAAAAGGCGTAACAATCTCCCCCTTTGGCAATTTCGTGACAAAACCCAAAAATACATAAAACGCTCAAGACACTCATCTTAAACCAAAAAAAACGAAACTCAATGTCATCACCAAAACATTGACTTTCTTTGCGTGAAAGATCCAATAAACAAAAATTACATTTGAACCAGTCTTAGAACAAACTCTATGACTTAGGACTTGGAGTCTTAAAGTGATGTAGATCCTGCAAAATAAAACTCCAAACAAATCAAAAGTCAGTTGTCAGAAATTAAAGTTATATCCTACATTTGATTCGTCCTTTTGGTTCTTTTTGTTTTTCGGCTCCTTTTTCATCATCTCCCCCTATCTCGATGATCTCATCTCCGTCTCCCCCTATCTCGATGATCTCTTCTCCCCCATTTCTCTTCTCCCCCTTTTTGTCACAAATTGTCAAACAGTGAACATACTAGACAAAAGGAAATAACTAACAGCATTAGTTCATAGAGAAAGAGAGATAAAAGCTCAGTTCCGGTATATAACAACAATACAGATTGCGTACCGGTAGTCGAAAGCAAAAATCAAATAATTTTTTGAAACAAATCCAGATTTTGAAATATTTGAATTACCGATTTGTATTCCATCAAGAAATAATTAAAGTGCTTGAAAATAATATGAGATCACATAGATGCCATTCAATCCAATTAATTTTACAAAAATTAAAAAGATTTACTCCGAAATCATGAAAAACAAAGATAAGACATTATAAACCATTTTTCATATTATATACGTCAAACATAAGTCATCAAAAATAATCTTGAGATCCAAAGTCTATCAAGATGTAACAGATTTACAAAGATGACTTACAGAGATTTCCAAATGACATCAATTTTGAATTTTACCCTTCTAAATTGAGATATGCACTAAAATACCTAAGGGTGGCTCTTTGAGCATCTTTCAACTATCCCACCTTATACCAACCAGGAGATTGTTCAAAATATAAGAACTTTGAATATGATCTCCAAATGCTTCATCTAAAGATTTTTCCAAAAAAAAATATTTTTCAAGCATCCAAAACATGTGGTAGCTTCACACACAAACCGGACGACCGGGGTGGCAGCTCTTTCCAACATGTGGTGGTAGTTTTCACACTCCTTTCGGATTTAACTATTTCCACATCTTTTGCAATTCATTTCATTACCCTTGTAAGAAAATACAATCTCTTATGTGAAAGAATTAAATCCCAAATTTTAGTCTATCGGTTGTCTCACGTTTATCACAAAGAATTCACACAACCGAGATAGGTTAAGCATCTAAAGATCACACATGATTACTAAAATTTGATGAATATAATTATCAAAAACTCCTATAATGAAATATCTTCAAGAATTATGATTATAGAGTAAAGTTGATAATTCATATAAAATTAAATTGGAGTGATTGACAGTGAAACCCTTTTTATCCAATGCACTTGTTCGTTAAAACCCTTTTGTTTAAAAACAAAACATAAAAACGAAGAGCATTGAAAACATGTAATGCAGAGATTCAGAAAAATATGAAAGGAAAACCAATCAAAGAATTACATACAGTCATAAGCTATTTAGAACTTAAGATAAGGAAAGATATCACCTTTCCGAATCCAAAATCGTCGAATTTTGGGTTGTCTTGATTCACTGTGGTCGGGAGTTGATAGCTTTGACTGTTGATCCACCTTAGGTCTTTGCCTCGCAGTGATCCACTTGAATGATTGATGTTGTGGCTCGGACCTTTGGTGGGTTGAGTGAACTCCTTTGACTTGATGAGTCTTTTGATTCCGTTGAGTTCGCTCCGTAGATGAAGTTGTCGGAGAATTCCTCTTTCTCTTTTTCGGGCACGACTTCATCAAGTGTCCTTCAAGTCCACATTGGTGACAAGTTCTTCCTTTCAATTTAGTTGTGGAACTTGAAGCCTTCACAGTTTGGTTCTTTTTAAATCCCAAATCAACCTTGCTTGTTTGACCTAATCCGGACATACCGTCAAGGTTTTTGAAACCGGTTGAAAGCCTTTGTATGTCGGATTTGAGTTGATGAACTTGCTTGGTCAAAGCTTGGTTGGTGACATGAATTTCCTCAAACTGCTTTTCTAGAAAACCAATCTTGTCCATATATGATTTGGCGTTTGTCTCCGATTGGTTTAGCTTTTCTTGGAGGATTTTATTGTTATCCAATAAACGTTCTCGTTCCTCCTCGAGACCATGGAGTTTGATCTTTAAAGCATGATTCTCGTCTTGAATCTCAAGTCATTGCTTCCTCAACTTCTTAATATGCTTGGCCATCTTCTTTGATTCCGTAAGAAGTTGTTGATATGCCTCAACGAGTTCTTCTTCGTCCGACTCCCCCTCACTTGATGACTCTCCGCCGGATGTTGATGTTTCATGCAAAATCAAAGGAATAGAGTCAGTGATTAAAGATGATAAGCAAATATTAGAAGAGGGAATTTGAGAAGCATGAAAGGCAACGACTTTTTCCTCTTTACTTGAGGTCGATTCATTAGAAGTAGAATCGTCCCAAGTTTTCGCTTGCAAAGCCTTCTTTTTATATGATTTCGGAGAAGGACAATCCGTTGAAATATGCCCGTAGCCTTTGCATCTATAACATCGGATTTCCCCTTCGAATTCATCTTTTTCCTTAGAAGGTTTTGCAAAGCTTTTGAGGTTAGAGGATTTAGAACCCGATGATCCTTTAGATGGTTTCGTGGATGTAGATCCATCGGTTCGATTCTTCCAAAATTTCCGACGAAATTTCTTTACGATCCGCGCCAATTGTTCTTCAAAATCGGCAAAGGAGATTTCATCGTCGGAACTTGATTCGCTATCTTCTTCCTTTGTTGATTTGAATGCAATACCTGTGAGCTTAGAAGAAGACGACTTGGAAGAAACTTGATTAGTAGGAAAAGTCATTTCATAAGTTTGCAAAGCACCTACTAATTCCTCTACTCTTATCTCATCCGGATGACTAACGGTTTCAATGGTGGTAACCTTTACCCTAAACCGTTCTGGAAGAGTCCAAAGTATCTTTCTTACAATTCTCGACTCCGGGATCTTTTCTCCTAAATTAGCACAAGTATTGATCACATCTTGAAGTCTAGTGTAATAATCTGTAAACAATTCATGCTCATCCATATGAAGAGTCAAATTGACTTGTAAGCATCTGGAGCTTTTGAATTTTTACTAGATTAGTACTCTCATGTGTAATTTTGAGAATATCCCAAATTTCCTTCGCGGTTTCACACGCAGAAATTCGTGTGAACTCAGTCGAGGAAAGAGAATTAAATAAAGCGTTCATACCCTTCCCATTGTAAGAAGAACTTTTGAATTCCTCTTGGGACCATCTAGAGCGAGGTTTTGGGGTAGTAGAATTTCCTACTTCCTCAACAGGATGCACCCAACTGTATTCCACGGATTGCCATACCCGCTCATCAATTGCGATGAGAAAAGCTCTCATCCGCACTTTTCAGTACGCATAATTAGTCCCATCAAAAAGAGGAGGTCTATAAATATTACCACTTACACCCGACATGATAGATAAACCTAAAACCCGCTCTGATACCACTTGTAGGTTTTTATAATATTTAAGGATCCACACGGATCTAAATAGGTACTATCAAACAACTAGAGGGGGGGTGAATAGGTGTAATACTTAAAAACTCAATCTCAGTGCAAAATAAAAACCAATGCGGAAAATAAAAACAGCACACCGAGATTTACGTGGAAACTCCAATCCAGGAGAAAAACCACGGGACCAACACGCAATAACAATCCAATAAGAAAAGAAGAATAACAAGGTGATTACCGACTACACGGACTCAACCCCTCCTTCAACTTCTTCGGACCTTGCGCTCACCGATTGCACGTCCACTGCACACGTTCGAATCCACGAACGCCACTCGAATCCACGAGCACACATTTCGAATCCACGAAACGCCTTCAACACATCGAATCCACGATGCTACGTCGAATCCACGACGCAAACAGCCGATAAAGAATATAGGCTTCGATGGTGATCCTTTGCTTAGATTATCATTGAGGAACCGTAGAAGAAATCTCTAAGCAAAAACTAGATCAATTCGACAAAAGATAGATCTTGGAAGAACCGTCGAATTGACCTAAAAGAGGCTATAAAGAAGAACGATAAAAACCTAGCCTCTAGGGTTGCTCTCAAGTGTTTTATAAATTAATCGGTAGTTCTTGAGAAACCCTAAGTGTCTATTTATAGTTTAGAAACCTTTGGAAAGAGATAAGCATCAAAAACTGACTTAACAGAAATTTTCCCGTACGACGATCCGGATCGGATTTACGGCGATCCTGACTGTCGTCTTTTTTCAGCAATTCCTGAAAAAACAAGGTTCGGGATCCGGATCGGAATTCTGATCCGGATCAGTTCAGGATCAGAATTCTGATCCGGACTCTGAACATCCAATTTGTCCAGTTTTTGATTTTTAAGCAATGAAAACTTATCCAAGTGTTTCTAAACTACACAAATGTATTCGGATCACCAAAATTATTTAGTTAAACGTACCTGATCATTCCGAATCCATTTTCCTTAAGATTGATGTATATGATCCACAATTCTTCAACTTCAATCTTCAAGACTCAAAACACTGAGTGTCAACTTGAGATCTTGTTGAATCTTCTCTGAGTCTTCAATTGCTGATTGACAATTTGATCACTTCAAGACTCCGACTCAACTCACGAAATATGCCAACACAAAAAGCCGTAACACGCGGCGCGGTTTGGTGTTTCGGCGGGTTTTGACAGTGAGCGATGCGGCGCTACACCGACTTCAGCGATTGCCTGCGGAAAGCATTTGAGGTGGGTTGGAATTTCTTCAAAATGTATGGAATGCCCTCTAAAGCTATTGTATGCATGTTGATCATGTTTAGCTTATTTATTTGCCTAGCTGGTGAATCTGATAGTTGCCTAGAAAATTGTAGGAAGACAATTATGAGCCTCTGATATTTTTAGCATGATCTAGAAGTGTTTTGACACTAGACTGCATGATTAGTTGGCATTAGATTGGCATCTGAACCGTTTTAAAAATCGTCGAACCTGTTTTAATGAAAACTGGGCTTTAAAAATAGTTTTAAAATATTAAGACCTTCCAGAGGGGTTGAGTAGGTTCAGGATGCATGTGTTCTCGTGGCAGAGGGCCGAGTGGATTTTTAGAGCTCTGTGGGATGAGTTTCTAGTGTCATATAAGTTTGAGATTACTTGTTGAGATCGATGGGATTATTCTAGATCGTGAGTTGTGCATTTCTGATTTGGTAGTGGAGATGGTTCTCCGACTTAGCTTTGAGAGTTTTGGGCTCTGGCAGATCGAGTCGTGGAGGTTTCCCGACTTAGCCATGGGTTGTGCATTATCAGATTGAGTCGTAGAGGGTTCTCCGACATAGCTGTGAGAGTGTTTGGGCATTTCCTGATCGAGTCATGGAGGGTTCCTGACCGAGTTGTGTTATTTGAGCATTGAGTTTTCAATCTGTTTGATCGTGGATCATAGCCTGCATGTGCCGCTTATTGAGACGGTTGAGACATACTTGAGCTCGGTGGGGTCGCTCCCCTCTAGTTACGCTCCGGATGCATGATGATGATGATACTCCTGGCAGAGTTACCATGGGGTCACTTGTGTGAGATTGAGATAGTCAGACTAGGACGCCCCACGTGGAGTGGGCAGGTGCGTTCCTAGCAGTCAGTTTAGGACGCCCCACGTAAATCCCGTCCTCTTGTGGATGCGTTGTAGTGGGCAGGTGCGTACCTAGACGACAGGTGCAGGCTTGACTGAGCCAGTTTTGGCAGTCATTGAGATTTGAGTCTTGTGAGCACCTCGTGTGCGAGTGGTGTATGCATAGCATGTTGTTAGATGAGTGTTCCTTTGAGCATGATACTTGAGGCATTTTAGCAGTAGCGAGTGTATGCATAGCATGTTCACAGTAGAGTTTCCTTGAGTATGATGATTGAGACATGCTAGCTGTAGTTTCTTTCAGCTTTCCTATATATCTATCTGCATACTTATCTGTTGTGCCTCTAGTAGACTTAGTGGGCATACCGTGGATATTGGTGATGGTACCCACTGGGAACTACCTTTTGCAGTAGTTCTCACACCCGCTGCGGTGACAGGTTTCCTGAGGTTGCTGTTCCGGCTTAGCTCGCGCAGAGACAGCTGATCGAGGTGAGGACGTGGCCGAGTAGTTCCTTACCAGCATTGAGAGTCAGAGGTAGATGTGCCCTGTATATTTTTATGATTACACTTTTGTACTGGACAGTCTGAGAGATTTGTGAGGGTTGTATTTACTTTTCATAGCTGAGAGACTATGTATTGAGGATTTACATTTATTCAGATGTTCAGTTGTTTTCTATAGCTTTTGGTTTTAGTTTTCAGCTCTGATACATGGTTAGCTATAGATCTTTTGCAGGGTAGACGCTTCGTCTGTGCGGCAGTTTCCGTACAGATGGCGGATATGTTGGCGAGCCCGGGTCGCAGTTTCGACCCCGGGGCGTGACAGCCGGTCCACGGCCCACTTAGCGTGCAGCGGGACCAGCGAACGGGGCGGATGGGACGCGTGGCGGGCTCCCATTGGCCGGGTGGCGGTGCAGGAGTCGAGGCGCCAATCGCGCCAGGCGCTGCTCACCGTGGACCGCGCTAGGACACGTGGCGCGCGCCCATTTGCGGGCGCATTGACCCGGCGGCCCCGGCGTGGAGCGTGCCCCATGCACCTCGGCGTAGACCCCGCGGGACACGTGGCGCGATCCCGTGCTTCCGGGCGTTGCACGGAGACGACCCGGATGGCCGCCACGTGTCTTTCGGGCGCACCCTGTAGCTTTCGAGCGCCCGAAAGCTGGGCCTGAATCCGAAATCTATTTTTTTTGGATTTCGGCTATAAATAGCCCATTCCTGCCTACATTTGAGGACTTTTTTTGGGTCTTTTTGAGCTCTTCTTCGGCAGGGTGTTTCCTCTTCGAGTGTTCTTCGGATTTTGGCTACCCTGAGATTTTTTGGAAGTCGTTTCCTTAGCTTACTCATCGACATTGCGAGCTTCGATGTGCCATCGATACCAATCTTTCCCGTCGACGTTTCGTCCGCAGGCTCCCCTGGGCTGAGCCGAGAAAGTTTTTAGCCCATTTTTGTGGCATCATTTCCACGAGAGGTAGACCTTAGATTTTTGTATTTACCATTCTTCTCGGTTTTGGGTCTTTATTAGGGTTTTCGGAGCATCTTTGAACCCCTTTCTTGCTGCTGGTTTTTCTGGACAGCGGAACTTGTTTGATTTTTATCTCAGTGCTCGGTTATTGGATTTCCATTCATGAGGACTCGATCAACATCTACACTTCGCGAGGATCGCAGCCATATTTTTTTTGGAATTTTTGGAGGACATCTCAAAGGTGATATTTTGGCATCTCTTGAACTGAAATTCCGTAGAGTTGAAGTTTTGGGGATTATTGCTTACCGCTGTGTTTGGTTTGTATCTCAGTGACCGAGATGAATTTTCAGGTGTTTTTTAGCTCGTTGGAATCGTGGGAGCCTAGGAATTACCCACATTCAGTTTCGGCTCATTTGGACTTCGGATCGATTCGCGCATCCAGGTGGATTGCTTTCGTCTCCAAAACTAGCGGAAGGTTATCTAATTCTATATGATAGAAAGTATGCATGTTAATGTACAACTTATGTGTTTGAGGGGTAAGCATGAGATTTGTTCCAAGTCATAGGAAAATTTATGCTTACTCGATTTATGGAGTATTCTAGTGAATTTGAGAACTTGCATGTTGCCTGATTATTAGATGAGGTTGTGAGCTATCTGGCGGTTATGGTCACCTATGCTAGTTGATAGCATGTTGAGGGAGATGATGTTTACTTTGGTTGATATTGAGATCATGTCTGTTAATGTTCCCTATTTATGTTTAAGTTAAACTAAATGCTATTATTTGAACTTTGACCTAGCACCCTGTCATTTGTTGAATGTTTCAACTAGACTAGTAGAAAACCCAAACTTGGGCTAGTTTATTTATGGTTTAGACACTCCCACACTTTTATTCACTTTTCATAGACTTAGAGTATTTCTCACCCGGGTAGTGGGCCGAGTAATCGGGATGTTGTGGGATGCATGTTACACTCGGGCCTGGGGCCGAGTGGAGTCTGGTAGCTGTGGTTAGACCAGTACTAGTTTTGGGAGCCGTCTGATTCGACAGTGGGTCCCGGCTGACTAGTATTTTCAGCCAGTGAGTTAGAGATGTGATTTTGGTACTATCGATCTTGTTGATCATGGATTGGATTATAACCTGCATGAGCCATATTGAGCTCGACAGAGATGCGCGGATACTTTCCTCGGTGGGGTCGCGCACCTCGAGTGCCGCTCCGGAGCTAGGACTGTTACTTTGCTATCGCGACTTGTCGACGCAGTCCTTCTGGCTGGCCCCGTTTTGGGCAGTCACAGATGCCCTACGTACGTCCAGTCCTCCGTGGATGTAATGGCAGTAGGTGGGCGCGGGTTTGACTGGACCCTTTGTGGCAGTCAGTGTAGATTGGGTTATTATTTTATCGAGAGGTAGTAGATGCATCATGTTTCATCTGTATCACCCTTTGAGCATTTAGATAGTGGCATAGTAGCTGTATAGTTATTTCCAGCCTTTCCTTTATAGCACTGCGTCTGTTACTTTATGCCTCGAGTAGACTTAGTGGGCAGACCGTTGTTCTTGGAGAAGGTACCCACTGAGAACTACGTGTTGGTGTAGTTCTCACACCCTCTGTCGGTGATAGTTTTACAGAGGTATCTTTGCCAGTTCCTACCTCTGTTGTTGCTGTTTCTTGTGATCGAGGCGAGGGAGACGCGAGCTAGATCCCTACCTATCTTTGGAGAGTAGATGTACCCCCTTTTTGGAGATTTATTGTACAGTTTGTTAGATTAGTATATTTTACTCTTTTGAGAGTTTTCTTTATTTTGAGAGACTGATGTATGGTGGAAATCTGACTTGTACTGTGAGCCCATACACCGTTGTATTCTTATTATTTTAGTTTACCTCCCCGTTTGGGTTCTTAGATGTTGTATTAGAGGATGATTATTTTTGGGAGTTGGATACTGTATTTTTATTACCAGTTGTACAGTGGTTGGATTTTAGTTTACAGCAGTTTAGTTTCCAGCTCTGATATCTGTTTAGTTGTAGTTTTATCCTTACAGGTTGGGCGCTTCGCCTATGCGGAATTTCTCGTATGGGCGGCGGATCTGTTGGCGAGTCCGGGTCGCAGTTTTGACCCCGGGGCGTGACAGATTAGAGTGGTATCAGAGCCTAGGATGTAGGTCATTGTGGACTTAGCAACCTTAGGCTTGTGGTTGGACCCTAGGATGACTTTGTGAGAGTTGTGATTTTTAGCGAGAGTCCTGATTGAGTTTTATACCTCTCCCAAGGGACGGAATGAGTAATCGGCGTGTTTATTCTCCTAAGTGGTTATGTTGGCTATAGACAACATAATGCTGTGGAATGAGTGACATACTCTAGACTTTTGCTAGATTGGGTCGAGTGTTTATTGTGTGCTGATTTTCAATTTTCGTCGTGGTGAGCGGTGTCTCCCCGACGCTGGGTTCTGACCCGTGTGCACCCTGTCGTAGCAGTTGAGTCAGAACTGTTAGTTTCGGGCCGGGTACCCAGATTGAGGTCAGAGAGCTCCGGACCCTAATGGCAGGATTGTTAGAGGCTTATCAATGGAGGAGTGAGCAACTAGTTTGGGTGACACAGTTGTCGGAGCAGCGGCAGCCCGACAGTGCTTCCCTCCTGAGACCACCCCGTTGCAGTATACTCAGTGGCAGCGATTTCAGTGGCTCCATGGAGCGAGCAGCCCCCTCCTGACAGCTGACAGCAAATGAGCTGTGGGACATCATTCATCGGCTGAGCCAGTTTCGGCAGTTGGACCCGCCCCTATTCGTAGGATTGAGTTTAGAGCCTCTAGAGGCAGAGTCATGGGCAGCGGTGATGGAGAGACCATTGAGAGCCTTCTTGTGCCAAAGAGTTTACGCAATTACTGAACTGTGCGGTCCACGTTAAGAGGGACGAGGCGCTTAGGATGTCACGCCCCGGGGTCGAAACTGCGACCCGGGCCCGCCAAACAGATCCGCCACCTATGCCAACCTGCATAGGCGAAGCGTCCTACCTGCAAGAAAAGTACTATAACTAAACAGATATCAGAGCTATAAATAAAAATCTGCTGTAACTAAAATCAATCACTGTACAACTGGAAATAAACAACACTGTCTGCCTCCCAAAATAATAATAATACAAATCCTCGAGTACAAGCTCTAAACCCAACCGGGAGGTAACTCCAATATATATATACAACAGTGTACAGTCTCTCAATACAAAATATCCTCACTACAAGTCTCTCAAAAGAGGAAAAGAAACCGCTAATCTACTGATGATCTCCTCAGAAGGGTACCGCTACTCTCCAACGCCGGGTAGGGATCTAGCTCGCGACTCCCTCGCCACGATCAACAACCCCAGAGTCGGCAACACCTGCTAAGACTCTGCAAAACAAAGAAGAGGAGAGAAAAGGGGGGAAAACCCCCAAAGGGTGTGAGAACTACTCCAAAAAGGGAGTTCTCAGTGGGTACCACCGCCAGACCCGACGGTCTGCCCACCAAGTCCTCAAGAGACAAAAACTAACCCAAGTCATAAGACTGAAATGAGTACGCTGGAAACTCTCAACAGCTACCCTGCCCCTAACTAAAGGCTAAAAGGGGGAGAACCAAACAGTGGTATGCAACCACTAGCACATGAAGTGCACCACCGACCCAATCGAACTGACTGCCACATCTGGTCCAGTCAAACCTGCGCCCACCTACAACCACCTCCCGCTGACGGGCAGGAATTACGTAGGGCGTCCAAACGGGCAAGCTCGCTATCGAGGAGAGAAACATGCAGGCTATGGTCAAAATCCACGCTCTCTCTCAGAACGGATAGAATCAAGATGCTCAACCTCTCACACAGCGGTCAAAGTACACGCAACAACACGGGACCACCGTCAACCAGACGGCTCTCAACAATACTAGCACTAATCTAATCTCAACTACCAGTCTGCACTCGGCCCCCAGGCACGAGTGTAACAATAAAAGTAATTGACCGAAATAAACTCAATCGAATGAACCGGTATAAAACCCGGTACTGCCTGCTCTGTCCAAATGACCGGAACCCAACACGGTCTGACCGGCACCCGACACGGTCTCACCGGAACCCAACACGGTCTGACCGGAACCCAACACGGTCTGAAGCCTACTCCGGAGCGGCACTCGAGGGGAGCTACCCACACGAGTAAAGCATCTCTGTCATCAATATCACCAGTATCTCTAAACAGCAGGACTTGATCATCAATCTGATCAAAGTGGGAAAACTCAACCATCAAGGAAAGACCCGACCTCAATCGGATGCAACTGAACGATAAGTGGGAAACTCCATCCACTAAGTAAAACTGATACCCAATCAGGTGCATAGAGAAACATCCGGTCAACCGCCCAATATCCGCGGTTGCCGCAAAGCCCCACAACTAAACCAACCTGTCCCAGACACGAAGTCCTGACTACCCTATCCAGACCCCTGCTCGAACCCGAGCAGCACTGACCACTTGACTAGCAAAGGCGGAGAAAGGAAAAGCATGGTTTCTCCTAAGTCAAGTTCCCATAAATAATGCAGCAGTAAAAGATGGCCTAACTACATGACCATACAAGCATGCAAATGTCCTCAAGGAAATAAAGGGGGTAAAGCATAATAATAGTTCCTTTAGGAATAAACAACATGCCGGAATCTCAAAACTAGACCTGTCCACAACTCAGGGTTCAACAATAGAATGATCATAATAACTCCTCAGAGTACAAATCCGCACATAGCTACGAAATCCTGTCCCAAGCATAATCCATCACAAGAAAGGCTATGTGCTAACATGGCATGTTACATAATCTCATAGGGTAACATTATCCTAGGTAAGCTTACACTAATCATCACATAGATGTCCAAGTCATGCAAGTCCTCAGTATACCTCATAAATACTATTCTTGCAAACATTTATACCAATATCATTAACAAGCTTACCTACTTACCAACATAAACCATGTATCCTAAACATGCATGCATCAGTCATAGAGGGGTGACATCCCCACAAGTGCACTTATATTTGCCACAGCACAAACATTGCCTTAAACAATTACTGATAATAAGCTTACCCACCTGAAGCGCTTAAACCAAGGCAAACCTGAAGTCGGTGAAGTGGGTAGATGCCCACGGTCCAAAATCTGCCAAAATAACACCCTCGGTACAAATCGCGCAAGCCTCGGCCTCAAACAGCTGAAAACACCCCTGAGTACAACAATAAGGCTTAACATTACACTTTTATTCCAAAATCAACCAAACATACACAATCTGAAAATCAGTCCCAAAGCCGTGCATATTTCACCTGCTGCAAGTGCCCAGAAAAATCCAATAAAAATACCACAGTAATCCTCGCGTCGATACCTTCGAAACGAGTACCTGCACGTCCAATTCCGAGCTCCCTACACTGAGAAACAATTCCGACAAGGGAATCACCCCGGATTGAACTACTCTCAAAAACTGTAGCAACAATTACTGTTCACAGATAAACTTCACCTTCGAGAAATATTCAGAAAATTCCAAGAAAATTTGGGCATATTCCTCGTGATGTGTAGATGCAAATCGCCTCCTGAATCGCCCCAATCCGATGCCTGTGCGCGAAGATATCACCAAAACACTGCTCCGCTGTCCCAGAACTCTGCCCCAGAAAAGAGGTTACAAGATGATCCGAAAAACCCATGAAAAGCTCGGAATGGGAAAGGCCAGTAAACATGGGAAACATAGCCCTACCTGTTGTGAAGCCAACGGCGCAAGAATCACAGAAAAAGGTGCTCGGGGTAAGCCGGGGGAGTCCTCGCACCAAAACGCGACGAAGAAGACCACAAACGAACGAGCGTCGCGCCGCGCCGTAAAAATAGAAACCTCGATAAGCGTGCCACCAAAAATCCCAAAACTTTGCAGAAAGATGCAGCCAAACTAGGGGATCAACTTTGCTGAAGGCACCCCGGCGAGAAGAGGCTCGGAAATGGCGGAAAAGGGAGAAGAAGAGGGCTCGGATCGCCTTTTATAGGCTGCAGAAACAAATGGGAAAATACCGGATAAGTCCCGATTTCCGGGCGCTGGGAGTTTTCGGGCGCGCACTGTAGCAGCCCGAAATCCCCGCGCCCGAACACTGTAGCCGCCCGAAATCGTCCTGGGCCTCCACGTCGCCCGCCAAACAGGCGACAGCCGAACCCGCCGCACGCGTCGCGCCACGTGGCCACCCGCGGACGACGACACGTGGCACGCACCCCGGTCAACGCCCGCCTGCCGCGCCCACGTGCCCGCCTGACGCCGCCGCCCTGCCACCCTGCCGCGCACAGTAGACCCACCAATAGGGGAATGCCACGTGTCAAGCCTCTGCCTAGTGAACCCGGTGCACGAAATCATGTGGACCGAACCAATACAAACCTGCCACGTGTCCAAGCCCGGTGCACCGTAAACCATGAGCCATCCCGAATACCGCGTAGACCAACTGCCGTGAACCCTCCTCTAGGATGATGCCACGTGTCCACCCCCCGGTGCACCATGCGCCCCGCACTCTCCGTAGACCGCGCCCCGCGGACCGGCCCACTCCTGAGCCGCCACGCGTCCAGCCCCCGGTGCACGCCTGCCGCGTGGACCGGGCGGCCCGCGCCTCCGTCCGCCGCGCTGCCTGCGGCCGCTCCGCCGCTGCCGCCGCCGCCGGAAACACTGTTCCGGCGTGAACAGTGTCCGGTGCTCAAAAATGACAAGTGGGTAGTCCGTTTTAACCGTTTTCGCGCGCTGAATCCGAATTTGATGTCCATTTCGCCAAATTCTAACTCCAAAATTTGCCGAAGGCATCCGGAAAGGTAATCCTTGGTCCAAACTTCGCGCTGAGTCCAAATTTAATATCCACTTCGCGCGAAACCACTTCTAACGATCCGACGGAGTCCAATGATCACCCACGTGATCCATATAACACACTGAGCCCAACACTAATGTCCAAATGGGGCACAAATCCCACCAACACGCCACATAGGCCTCCGGGAGCTGTAGATGATCCAGTAATCTCGACGTGGGGATCCAGGTCCTCACATAGGATATGTGTGTTTTAGAGAGGGTTGCGCCAGGATACCTTTCAGCTTGTCGGTCCCTCTGACTACGGATTTGGACGCCTAGATGGAGTAGGCGCTGTATTTGGAGCGTAGCACTGCAGTTCTTTCGGGCAGGGACTTGCCTCCTGGGGCGAGTTCTGGAGAGAAGCGCCCGACACCAGATGATGGAGGATAGATCAGCAGGCAGAGGCCTTCCCGATTCCTGTCCCAAGGCCGGAGATTTTTGGGGCGCCAGAGGTCAGGTGGACACCCGATGGCAACATCAGCTTCAATATCAGGAGCGACGTTGGCATAGATGTGTTATCTGCGGAGGACCGCATTCGTCGCCCCAGTGCGAGAAGAGGCAGGGGCAGTTCTCCCTATGTGGATCATGTCCAGTGCAGTTGAGGCCGTGGATGATGCCGGTAGATTTGCTGGTTGTGCGGCAGCTCCAGGATTTGGACGGAGTACTTTGGATTGGTGAGCGTGTTGTCATGCGTTGATAGACCCTGGAGAGAGGATTGTGACCTTCTTCGAGCCAGACAGATGATGAGCTGAGTATGTATCGCCTTCTTAGCGACAGTGGTTTAGGTGTCTATGGCAGCACTGGGACTCATGGATGTCCCTCTTGTTTGTGAGTTTTCGGGTGTGATTCCACCTGAACTGACTAGGATGCCGCCGAACAGGGAGATTGAGTTTGTGTTTGATGTGGTTTCGGGAACCTCGCCAACCTCGACGGCACCTCATTGGATGGCACTAGTAAAGCTGAGAGAGATGTTAGCGCAGTTGCAGGATCTGGCGGATCGAGGGGTCTGTTTGACCCAGGGCCTCGCCTATGGGAGCGCCATCATTACTGTGGAGGAAATGATGGATCACAGAGGCTTTATGTGGATATGCAGTCCGGTTACCACCAGCTGAGGGTGAGGGCCGAGGACTTTGTCAAGACGGCGTTCAGGACACGATATGGGCATTATGAGCTCATAGTGAGGCCAATTGGATTGACTAATGCCCTGTCGCCTTTATGATGAATCGTGTGTTCTAGCTGTACTTGGACAGATTGGTAGCGGTCTTCTTCGTAGATATTTTGATTTACTCCTAGAGTGACTTGGAGCATGAGGAGCACTTGTGGATAGTGCTACAGTTTTTGTGAGGAAAGAAGCTGTATGCCAAGTTGTTGAGGTGCGAGTTATAGCTTCGGGAGCTTACCTTCTTGGGCCACATTATTTCAGCCGTAGGAGCGGCAGTAGACCCGGCCAAAATGGATGCTATTCGAGATTGGCCGAGACCAATGTTTATTGTTGAGGTGAGGAGCTTCTTGGGCATAGCAGGTTATTACCGTCGGTTTGTGGAGGGCTTTACGAAACTCTCTACTCCCCTTACGCAACTGACTAGAAAGGGGATCAGATTCTCTTGGACTGAGCAGTGCCAGCAGAGCTTTGACGAACTGAAGATAAGACTGATATCAGCGCCGATTTTAGCATTGCCAGTGATGGGAGATGGATTTGCGATTTATAGTGATGCCTCCCACAGCGGTTTGGGTTGTATACTGATGCAGCATGGTAGGGTATTTGCTTATGCTTCGCGACAGCTAAAGGATTACAAGAAGAATTACCCTACACAGGATTTGGAGCTTGTTGCTGTTATTTTTGCCTTGAAGTTGTGGCGACATTACCTGTATGGTAAGCACTGCGAGATATTTACCGATCACAAAAGTCTAAAGTATCCATTCACTCAGAAGGAGTTGAATTTGAGGCAATGCCGGTGGTTAGAGTTACTGAAGGATTATGATGTAAGCATCATGTATCATCCCGGCAAGGCCAATGTCATGGCAGATGCCTTGAGTAGGAGGACAGTACAGAGTTTGAGTTTGTTGATCACACAGCAGGCACCACTGGTTGAGCAGATGAGGCGATTGCAGATCGAGGTTGTATCCCCTGGGGTCTCTGCTAGACTTATGTCTATGGTCGTGCAGCCCACTCTGTTGGACAGGATTAGAGAGAGACAGAGTGAGGACCCCCACTTGACGAGGATTGGAGGACAGATTCAGACTGAGCAGATAGGGGATTTCTCAGTAGATGCTGCGGGACTACTGCGGTATAGGGACCGAGCGTGTGTGCATATGGATTCTGAGATTAGAGAGCAGATTATGAGAGAGGCCCATTATACACCTTATACCATTCATCCCGGTGGGACTAAGATGTATAAGGACCTCAAGGCACACTTTTGGTGGAATGGGATGAAGCGGGATATTGGGAGGTTCGTGGCTCACTGTTTGACTTATCAGCAAGTGGAGGAAGAGCACCGGGTTCCGGCTGGCAAGTTACAGAGTCTCCCAATCTCCGAGTGGAAATGGGATCACATCACCATGGATTTTGTCACTAGAATGTCGAGGGCGTAGAGTGGAGCTGACGCGGTATGGGTAGTCGTGGATAGACTCACCAAGTCTGCTCACTTTCTATCTGTGCAGGTGACTTGGCCTTTCGAGCGACTTGCTCAGGTGTACCTGGACTAGGTGGTGAGGTTACATGGTGTACCCGCCTCGATCGTATCAGATAGAGACCCGAGGTTTGTCTCGCATTTCTGGAAGAGTTTACAGACAGCCTTGGGGACACAGCTCCGGTTTAGCACAGCATTCCACCCACAGACTGATGGACAGTCTGAGCACACTATACAGACCCTCGAGGACATGTTGAGAGCATGCGTCCTGGATTTTGAAGGAGGTTGGTACCGGCACTTAGGATTGGTTGAGTTTGCGTACAATAACAGCTATTAAGCGAGCATTCAGATGGCTCCGTTTGAAGCGTTGTATGGACGCAAGTGTCGGTCGCCCTTATATTGGAGTGACGTGGGTGAGAGGAGGACTTTGGGACCTGATATACTGCTGAAGGTAGAGGAAAAGGTCAGATTGGTACGACGACATCTTGTGACCGCCCAGAGTCGACAGAGAAGCTACGCCGATACTCGACGGTGAGACTTAGAGTTTCAGGTTGGTGATCATGTCTTTTGAAAGTCTAGCCTTCGCAGGGGTCCGGGAGATTTGGAGTTCATGGGAAGCTCAGTCCCCATTTTATTGGATCCTTTGAGGTACTTGAGAGAGTAGGCCCGGTTGCATACCGAGTTGCACTTCCCCGCACCTTGCAGGAGTTCATGATGTTTTCCATGTATCGGCTTTGAGGAGATATGTTTTTGATCCTTCGCACGTGATTGACTTCACTCCACTTGAGATCGGTGAGGACCTTGGGTACGAGGAGCGCCCGGTGCGAATTTTGGCTCGTGAGGTGAGAGAATTGCGCAACCGGGCTATACCGTACGTGAAGATTTTGTGGAGCAATCACGAGGAGCGTGAGGCCACTTGGGAGCTAGAGACGGTGATGATGGAGACCTATCCTTTCCTGTTCGAGGCTTCCGGCTGAGGTATGGTTGTTTCTGTTTGTTTTCATTTTGGGGACAAAACTTTCTTTTAGTGGGGGAGGATGTGGTGTCCCGGTATCCCCGTGTGACTTGACTGGGTGGTCGGCGGTGAGAAAACACCTAATTTTGGTGTATCGAGCCCGTTGTGCATCAAACGGACACCAAAAACGGACTCAGCGCGCGAAAATGTTGAAAATCTATTATTTTCGGGCAAAATGTGCCTAACGGGCCAAATTTTCGGGTGGGCCGGTCCACGGCCCACTTGGCGTGCACCTGGACCAACGAATGGGGCGGATGGGACGCGTGGCGGGCTCACATTGGCTTGGCGGCGATGCGGGAGTCGAGGCGCAAATCGCGCCAGGCGCGGCACACCGTGGACCGCGCCAGGACGTGTGGCGCGCGCCCATTGGCGGGTGCATTGACCCGGCGGCCCCGACGAGGACCGCGCCCCATGCACGCCGGCGTAGTCCCCGCAGGACACGTGACGCGATCCCGTGCTTCCAGGCGCTGCGCGGAGACGGCCCGGATGGCCGCCACGTGTCTTTCGGGCGAACCCTGTAGCTTTCGGGCGCCCGAAAGCTGGGCCCGAATTCGAAATCCATTTTTTTTGGATTTCGACTATAAATAGCCCACTCCTGCCTCTATTTGAGGATTATTTCCGGGTATTTTTGAGCTCTTCTTCAGCAGGGTGTTTCCTCTTCAAGTGTTCTTCGATTTTTGGCATCCCGGAGATTTTTTTAGAAGTCGTTTCCTCAGCTTACTCATCGACATCGCGAGTTTCGACGTGCCATCGATACCGATCTTTCCCGTTGACGTTTTATCCGCGGGCTCCCCTGGGCTAACCCGAGGGAAACCTTCGATTTTTGCCGATTTTTGTGGCATCGTTTCCATAAGAGGTAGACCTTCGATTTTCATATTTATCGTTCCTCTCGGTTTTGGGATTTTATTGGGATTTTTGGAGCATCTTTGAACCCCTTTATTGCTGCTGGCTTTTCTAGATAGTGGAGCTTGTTTGATTTTTATCTTGGTGCTCGGTTATCGTATTTCAACCCGTGAGGACTCTATCGACATCTACACTGCGCGAGGATCGCAGCATATTTTTATTGGAATTTTTGGAGGACATCTCAAAGGTGATATTTTGGCATATCTTGAACTGAAATTCCGTAGAGTTGTAGTTTTGGGGATTATTGCTTATCGCGGTGTTTGGTTTGTATCTCAGTGACCAAGATGAGTTTTCAGGTGTTTTTGGGCTCGTTGGAATCATAGGAACCTGAGGATTACCCACGTTCAGTTTCGGGTCATTTGGACTTCGGATCGACGCGCAGAACCAAGTGGGTTACTTTCGTCTCCAAAACCGGCGGACGGTTCTCTATTTCTATATGATAAAAAGCATGCATGTTAATGTACAACTTATGTGTTTGAGGGGTAAGCATGATATTTATTCTAAGTCATGGAGAAATTAATGCTTACTGGATTTATAGAGTATTCTAGTGAATTTGAGAACTTGCATGTTGCCTGATTATTAGATGAGGTTGTGAGCTATCTGGCGGTTATGGTCACCTATGCTAGTTGAGAGCATGTTGAGGGAGATGATGTTTACTTTGGTTGATATTGAGATCATGTCTATTAATGTTCCCTATTTGTGTTTAAGTTAAACTAAATGCTATTATTGGAATTTTGACCTAGCACCCTGTCATATGTTGCATGTTTCAACCAGACTAGTAGAAAACCCAAACTTGGGCTAGTTTATTTATGCTTTAGACACTCCCACACTTTTATTCACTTTTCCTGGACTTAGAGTGTTCCTCGCCCGGGTAATGGGCCGAGTAGTCGGGATGTTGTGGGATGCATGTTACACTCGCGCCTGGGGGCCGGTGAGTTAGAGATGTGATTTGGGTACTGTCGATCTTGTTGATCGTGGATTGGATTATAGCCTGCATGAGCCATATTGAGCTCGACAGAAATGCGCGGATACTTTCCTCGGTGGGGTCGCGCACCTCGAGTGCTGCTCCAGAGCTAGGATTGTTACTTTGCTATCGCGACTTGTCGACACAGTCCTTCTGGCTGGCCCCTTTTTGGGCAGTCACAGATGCCCTACGTAAGTCCAGTCCTCCGTGGATGTAATGGCAGTAGGTGGGCGCAGGTTTGACTGGACCCTTTGTGGCAGTCAGTGTAGATTGGGTGATTATTTTATCGAGTGGTAGTAGATGCATCATGTTTCATCTGTATCACCCTTTGAGCATTTCGATAGAGGCATAGTAGCTGTAGAGTTATTTCCAGCCTTTTCTTTATAGCACTGCATCTGTTACTTTATGTCTCTAGTAGACTTAGTGGGCAGACCGTTGTTCTTGGAGACGATACCCACTGAGAACTACGTGTCGGTGTAGTTCTCACACCCTCTGTCTATGATAGTTTTACAGAGGCATCTTCACCAGTTCCTACCTCTGTTGTTGTTGCTTCTTCTGATCGAGGCGAGGGAGTTGTGAGCTAGATCCCTACCTGTCTTTGGAGAGTAGCTGTACCCCCTTGTTGGAGATTTATTGTACAGTCTGTTAGATAGTATATTTTACTCTTTTGAGAGTTTTTTTTATTTTGAGAGACTGATGTATAGTGAGGATCTGACTTGTACTGTGAGCTCGTACACTGTTGTATTCTTATTATTTTAGTTTACCTCCCCGTTTGGGTTCTTAGATGTTGTATCAGAGGATGATTATTTTTGAGAGTTGGATATAGTATTTTTATTTCCAGTTGTACAGTGGTTGGATTTTAGCTTACAGCAGTTTACTTTTCAGCTCTGATATTTATTTAGTTGTAGTTTTCTCCTTGCAGGTTGGGCGCTTCGCCTATGCGGGGTTTCTCGTTTGGGTGGAGGATCTGTTGGCGAGCTCGGGTCGCAATTTCGACCCCGGGGCATGACAGGCGCGGTATCCTGAGATGATGATCTGCGGAGAGAGCACTATGACCTCCTGCTAGCCGGACCGGAGGAGTTTATCTACACAGGCTGTCAGAGTACGCTGTTTGCAGTAATGATTTCATCGGCAAGAGTAAGGTAGATGATGAGCCGAGGTTGTACCGCTTTCCTAGCCACAGTAGTAGGGGTGCCTACGGCGGCACCGGGACTCAAGGATATCCCTATCATCCGCGAATTTTCAGATGTGTTTCCACCTGAACTGACTATGATGTCGCCGGACAGGGAGATTGAGTTTGTGATTGGCGTGGTTCTCGGAACCGCGCCAATCTCGAAGGCACCTTATTGGATGGCACCAATAAAGCTGAGAGAGCTGATGGCACAGTTACTGGAATTAATGGATAAGGGGATTGTTAGACCCAGTCTATTTGTTTGTGGAACACCGGTGTTGATCGTGGGTAAAAGGATGGATAACTGAGGCTTTGAGTAGACCTATAGTCCAGTTGCCACCAGTTAAGGGTGAGGGCTAAGGACATCTCCAAGATGGCATTAGAACACGGTGCGGGGCATTATGAGAGTACAGTGAGGCCAATTGGATTAACAAATGCCCTGGCACATTTATAAATTTGATGAACCGTGTGTCTCAGCTGTGTCATGCCCCAGGAGTCAAAACTGCGACCCGGGCCGCCAACAGATCCGCCGCCCATACGGGAAGCCCCGTATAGACGAAGCGACTAACCTGTAAAAGATCATACTAACCACTATACAGGTATCAGAGCGAAAAAGTAAACTACTAAAATAAATACATAAGTCTCTCCAAAATAAAACTCTCAAAATAAAAAGTACAAGATACATCCAAGATCTCTGACTGTACAAAAACATCACCAGAAAGGGGTATATCTACTCTCAGCACTGGAGACTGGTAGGGATCTAACTTGCGACTTCCTTACCTTGGTCGGATGGATGAGCAACTAGAGCAGCAGGAACTGGAGGAGAGGTCCCTGAAAAAAGTCACCAACCATGGGTGTGAGAACTACACCGTCACGTAGTTCTCAGTGGGTACCGCCACCAAGCCCGACGGTCTGCCCACTAAGTCTACTAGAGGCATAAAGTAACAAATGCAGTACAATAAGAGAAAGGCTGGAAATAACTCTACAGCTACTATGCCTCTATCTAAATGCTCAAGGGGTGATACGGATGGAACATGATGCATCTACTATCTATCGGTAAAACAATCACCCAATCTACACTGACTGCCACATAGGGTCCAGTCAAACCTGCGCCTACCTACTGCCATTACATCCACGGAGGACTAGACTTACGTAGGACGTCCGTGATTGCCCAAAAAGGGCCCAGCCAGAAGGGCTGCGTCGATAAATCGCGATAGCAAAGTAACAAGCCTAGCTCCGATAACCGAGCGCGGAGATAAAAATCGAACAAGCTCTGCTGTCTAGGAAAACCAACAGCAAGAAAAGAGGTTCAAAGATGCTCCGAATACGCCAATAAAAACTCAAAAATGAGAGGAGCGAAAAACACAAAAAACAAAGATCTACCTCTCGTGGAACCGATGTTGCGAAAATCGGCCAAAAACTCCCTCCCGTCAGCCCTGGGGAGCTCGCGGAAGAAGCGTCGATGATAAAAGCTCGGTATCAAAGGCTTGTCGAAGCTTTTGATACCGGCAGCAAGAAAAGAGGTTCTGTCACGCCCCGGGGTCGAAACTGCGACCCGGGCTCGCCAACAGATCCGCCACCTATGCCAACCTGCATAAGCGAAGCGTCCTACCTGCAAGAAACGTACTACAGCTAAACAGATATCAGAGCTATAAATAAAATCTACTGTATAACTAAAATCAATCACTGTACAACTGGAAATAATACAACAAGATCCGCCTCCCAAAAATAATAATAATAATACAATGTCCTCAAATACAAGCTCTGAACCCAACCGGGAGGTATCTCCAATAAATACAACAGTGTACAGTCTCTCAATACATAATATCCTCACTACAACAGTCTCTCAAAAGAGGAAAAAGAAACAACTAATCTACTGATGATCTCCTCTGAAGGGCGTACCGCTACTCTCCAATGACGGGTAGGGATCTAGCACGCGACTGTCTCGCCTCGAACAACAACCACAGAATCCGCAACACCCGCTAAGACTCTGTAAAACAAAGGAGAGAAAAGAAGGGGAGGGGGAAAACCCCCAACGGGTGTGAGAACTACACCTAAAAAGGGAGTCCTCAGTGGGTACCGCCACCAGGCCCGACGATCTGCCCACTAAGTCCACTAGAGGCATAAGATAACCAAAGCAGTAAAGACTGAAATAGGAAAGCTGGAGACTCTCAACAGCTACCATTGTAGAGTACCGGGTCTTTGGATAGCGCGCCGACCACACAGATGACTTGTAGTAGAGAGTTGCCTTGAGCATGTTGCATCTGAATTTACAGTTGATGCCGGGTTGGTTCGGATCAACGCGGAAGCTCCAGCTCGATTCGGGGTTTTTCCGGGCTTTGTAGGCCGATTGAGGATGAGATTGGAAATTTCCGACTTCACCGTGGAGTGCCGGAAATTCAGGAACACTTGGAACAGGTGTACTTTCATATTACAGCGAGGTTCGGAAGGTTCCGGACTGACGCGGAGGATCCGGAGGCAAAAAGTGAGTCGGAACTGGCAATTTTGGAGCCGGTAATTGATTTGAGCACCCCGACTCAACGGATGAGCTTTTTGAAGAGAAAAAGCTGTGGACACGTGTACTTTCGATTTACAGCGAGGTTCGGGAGGTTCCGGACTGACGCGGAGGATCCGGAGGCAAAAAGTGAGTCGGAACTGGCAATTTTGGAGCCGGTAATTGATTTGAGCACCCCGGCTCAACGGATGAGCTTTTTGAAGAGAAAAAGCTGTGGACACGTGTACTTTCGATTTACAGCGAGGTTCGGGAGGTTCCGGACTGACGCGGAGGACCCGGAGGCAAAAAGTGAGTCGGAACTCGCAATTTTGGAGCCGGTATTTGATTTGAGCACCCCGCCTCAACGGATGAGCTTTTTGAAGAGAAAAAGCTGTGAGCGCGTGTATTTTCGATTTACAGCGGAGTTCGGGAGGTTCCGGACAGCGGCGGAAAGCCCGAAGGAAAAAAGTGAGTTGGTGGGGATTTTTTGGAATTAGTTAATTAGTTAATTAATTTAATAAAGCTTTTGCTTTATATAAGGGCTCCAACCCCTCCCTCTGCAGCAGAGAAAGAAAGAAAAGGAAGAAAGAAAGAAAGGAAAAGAAAAGAGAGGAAAAGGAAGAAGAAGAAGAGGAAGGAAAGGGGTTTTGAGGTGATCTTGGATTTTTGGACTCGCCGTTGGAGGCCGCGTGGAGCTCGTGGGCGTGCGGCGAGCGTCGTCGAGGTAAGCAATTTCAGTTTTTTCGAGGTTTCTCGAGTTTTGGAGAGCTTTTGGATTTTTGTTGGATTTTTTAAAGAGCATTTGGATTTTTTTTGATCGGTCGGATTTTTCGGGATTTTTTCTTCTTCTAGGTTGATTTTTCCGTCGCCGGCGGCCGCGCGCGCGCGCAACGGCGCACGCGCGGCGCCAGGGTGCTGCTGTTGGAAGCACCCTGCGGCGACGTGCTGCTGGGCACGGCGCCGCGTGCAGCAAAGTGCTGCACGCGGCGCTGCCAGGCCGCGCGCAGGCGGGCGCGGCATGGCCGCGCGCAGGCGCGCGCGGCAGTGCCTGGCCGCGCACGGGGCGCGCGCGGCATGGCCGCGGGAAGGCGCGCGCGGCAGTGCCTGGCCGCGCGCGGGGCGCGCGCGGCAGGGCCGCGCGGGCCGCGGGCGGGCCTGCGCGGGCGCGCGGCCGCGCGCAGGGCAGCGGGCTGCGCGCGCAGCGCCGCTGGGCGCCGCGCGCAGTGCCGCTAGGCGCCGCGCGCAGTGCCGCTAGGCGCCGCGCGCAGCGCCGCAGGGCGCTGCGCGGCGCGTTCTGTCACCGCGCAGCAGGCCGCTGCGCGGTGCGACCGGGGTGGGCGCCGCGCGGCGGGCCTCCCTCGTCGCTCGGCGGGGTTTTCGACGCTCGGCGAGCTCCCGAACAGCGGGCTACACCTCGGTTTGCGTGCCGGCGCCGTTTTTCGCCGTCGGGCGTCGTCTTCGCCGTCGGCGCTGTTTTCGCAGGATTTTTTCGCGAGCGCTTTCGCTAGCCGTTTTCGCAGGATTTTTCGCGAGCGGTTTCGCTAGCCGTTTTCGCAGGATTTTTCGCGAGCGGTTTCGCTAGCCGTTTTCGCAGGATTTTTCGCGAGCGGTTTCGCTAGCTGTTTTCGCAGGATTTTTCGCGAGCGGTTTCGCTAGCTGTTTTCGCAGGATTTTTCGCGAGCAGTTTCGCTAGCTGTTTTCGCAGGGTTTTTCGCGAGCTGTTTTCGCAAGCAGTTTTCGAGCAGTTTTTCGCCGCCGCGTGCTGTTTTCGCCGTCGGGCGCAGTTTTTCGCCGACGGAGCAGTTTTTCGCCGCCGCGTGCAGTTTTTCGCCGACGGAGCAAGTTTTTCGCCGCCGCGTGCTGTTTTTCGCCGTCGGGCGCAGTTTTTCGCCGATGGAGCAGTTTTTCGACGCCGCGTGCTGTTTTTCGCCGTCGGGCGCAGTTTTTCGCCGACGGAGGCTGGTTTTCGCCGCCGCGTACTGTTTTTCGCCGTCGGGCGCAGTTTTTCGCCAACGGAGGCTGGTTTTTGCCGCCGCGCGCTGTTTTTGCCGTCGGAGTCTGTTTTTCGCCGTCGGGCGCTGGTTTTCGCTGACGGAGGCTGTTTTCGCCGACGGAGGCTGTTTTTCGCCGTCGGATGCTCGGTTTTGACCGTTTTGATTGATTTTGCGATTTCTTCGCTCCTAGCAGCTTGCAGTGCTGTTTTTAGCTTCCATCGGGGCTGGTTGTGAGTTCTCCGCCGCGTTGAGCCGCGGGCTGGCTTAGGGGCATCCGCGGAGCGCGCGGTCGTGGGGTTGGACGCAGCGTGCTCCGTTTTGCGTGCGGACCTCGTGGAGGTAAGGTAATCCCGCTGAGCCCAATTGCAAGTGACGACAAGCAATTGGTGGCGCGCAAAGGTGGGTTGGTTTTCTCTCCAAGTCTACGGACTTCCTTCTAATTCTATTGTGATAGGATTGCATGCTAGTTTAAGTGTTTTCTTGGAACTTAACTAGCACCCCCGTCATATGTGCATGTGTTTGACCAGACCAATAGAGAACCTTAATCTGGGCTAGGTTCTTTTATGTTTTAGACATCCCACACTTTTCATATCCTTCGGGACATAGAGTTCCTCGCCCGGGTAGTGGGCCGAGTGATCAGAGTGTTGTGGGACGGGTGTTGCACTCGGGCCCGGGGGGCCGAGTGGGGTCTGGTGGCTGGGTTAGGCCAGTGTTAGTATTTTGGGGAACCGTTTCAGGTAAACGGTGGTCCCGGGTTTTTTTCCTTTCCGCTGTTCTTCTCGTCACCACCATGTTGTGATCGTGGTGCACGTGTGTTAGCAGGACCTTGAACCCAGAACCTTTTTGGACGAATGCATGATTTTGGTCAAACAATGTTTCTTCCAAGCCTCGCAAGGTCGCCTGAGTCTGTTCTTGTTTGATAGGACGAGGGCATTAGCTCTTCGAGGTTTGGGCATAAAACTTGTTTTCAAGGGGTTTTTCTAAAAAGGACTAAAAATCATTAAAAGATGGATTTCTCTCAGATTGAATGGTTTTCTGAACTAAATGACATGGTTTCTTATAAACTTATCCACCCGAGCGGATTCGAGTGATCTGGGTTCTAAGGGCTGCTTTCTTTCTTGGGGACGTAGGTGTTAGTCTCCTGGGGTTTCGGACCCTTCGCAGATCTGGCTGTGGAGCATCTCCGGCCGTGAGTTGTGTGTTGAGTTCAGTAGGGTGTTGTTGTGGGAGCCGTCGGGAGAGACGGTGGTCCCAGCTGTGTAGTACTTTCGTGGAGTGGGTCAGTGTTGTGAGATTGAGTCGTGGAGGGTTCTCCGACTGAGTTGTGCTTTGAGCATCGAGATACCGATCTGTTTGATCGAGGACTATAGCCTGCAGGAGCCACTTGTGAGACAGTGATACTGATGAGATACTTGAGTTCGGTGGGGTCGCACCCCTCGAGCTACGCCCTGGGTGCGTTGATGATGCCGAGCCTGATGAGGCTGCGATGATGATACCGCGCCTGACGAGGCTGCGATGATGCGCCTAGTTCAGATACTAGAGGTCGCTTGATACCCCTGGCCGAGCTACCATGGGGTCACTGTGTGAGATATCGAGTTTGTCCGATTGGACACCCTGGTTGATACACCAGGGGGCGCAGGCTTGACGTGACTGGACCCTGTGGGGCAGTCGATGAGATATGGGTTACACTGAGAGAGTGTTGGCATAGCATGTGTCATAGTAGAGTGTCTTGGGCATAGTACTTGTGACATATTGTCAGCAGTGAGTGGCTGCATACCATCATCCATAGTCTCTTCCTTTTGAGCATAGTAGATAGAGGCATGATAGCTGTAGATTCTTTCCAGCTTATTTACATTATCAGTTTTTCTGTTATCTTATGCCTCTGGTAGACTTAGTGGGCAGACCGTGGTTCTTGGAGACGGTACCCACTGAGAACTACTGTAGGATGTAGTTCTCACACCATCTGTCGGTGACAGGTTGCTGAGGCTTTCTTCCGTTCCTGCTGGGCTTGACTGGACGGACCGAGGACAGGGAGTCGCGTGATAGTTCCCTACCAGCATTGTTACTTTAGAGAGAGGTAGATGTACCATCCCGGATTGTGGGAGTTGGTTATGTTTCCTGTTAGCTATCTCCCATTTGGATTTGTAGATGTTGTATAGGTGAACTTCTATTTGTATCATCTGATTTTGGGAGATAGGCTATGAGTTGTTGCAACTTTGTAGTTGTGAAATTTTATAGTACAGCTTTTTATCCGCTCTGATATCTGTGTAGCTGTAGTTTTGTCTTTTGCAGGCTAGACGCTTCGTCTGTACGGCAGTTTCCGTACAGATGGCGGATCTGTTAGCGAGCCCGGGTCGCAGTTTCGACCCCGGGGCGTGACAACCATGCCTCTATCTAAAAGCTCAAATTGGAAAACTCTGATAAAGATATGCAACACTCGCACACGAGGTGCTCAATCGACCCAATCGAGCTGACTGCCACATCGGGTCCAGTCAAACCTGCGCCCACCTACAACCACCTCCTACTGACGGGCAGGAATTACGTAGGGCGTCCAAACGGACTAACTCGCTATCGAGTAGTGGCTCATGCAGGCTAAAGTCAAAATCCACGCTCTCTCTCAGAACGGATAAACTCAAGATCACCAAGCCTCTCGCACAACGATCAACAACTCACAAAGACCTCGGGACCACAGTCCCCAAATGGATCCCAACAACACTAGCACTGGTCTAAACACAGCTACTAGACTCCACTCGGTCCCCCTGACATGAGTGAAACAAGAAAGGCAAATATCTGTAATAAACCCAATCTAGTGCCACCAGTAAAACTGGCATTGCCTGCTCAGCGAAATCTGCACACAAGGCTCAAAACCGCGGAATCGGCCCGCACGGCTCGCATCCCAAAATAAGTATCAGACCGGCACACAAGGCTGGGTCCGAAAAGCCTACCTCCGGAGTGGCGCTCGAGGGGAGCGACCCGCACGAGTAAAGTATCTCAGTAACAGTATCTCAGTAACAGTATCTCAGTATAGCAGGACTTTGATCATCAATCTGATCAAAGTGGGAAAACTCAACCACTAAGGAAAGACCTGACCTCAATCGGATGCAACTGAACGATAAGTGGGAAACTCCATCCACTAAAGAAAACTGATACCCAATCAGGTGCATAGAGAAACATCCGGTTAACCGCCCAATATCCGCGGTTGCCGCAAAGCCCCACAACTAATCCAACCTGTCCCAGACACGAAGTCCCGACTACACTATCCAGAACCCTGCTCGAACCCGAGCAACACTGACCACCTGACTAACAAGAAGGAGAAAGGAAAAGCATGGTTTCTCCTAAGTCAAGTTCCAATAAGTAGTGTAGCAATAAAAAGGGGGCCTAACTATATGTCCATACAAGCATGCATTTGTCCTCAAGAAAGATACAACAAAGTAATCCACATGCCTACACCTGACCATAATCCTCGATCATAATAACTCCTCAGAGTACAAATCCGCGCATAGCTACGAAATCCTGTCCCAAAGCATAAACCAACCATATGAAAGGCTATGTGCTAACATGGCATGTTACAAGATCCCATAGGGTAACATTAACCTAGGTAAGCTTACACAATTCACCAACATAAATACCCAACTCATGCAAGTCCTCAATATACAACATGAATATTATTCTTGCAATATTTAATACAATTATCAAGCTTACCTACCTTACAAACATAAACCATGTACCCTAAACATGCATGCATCCTAACATACAGAATTAGAGAACCGTCCACCGGTTCTAGAAGCAAATCACCCACCTGAAGCGCTTTCCGCAGGCAAAGCCGAAGTCGGTGAAGTGTGAAGAAGCTCACAGTCCAAAATCTGCCAAAATTGCACCCTCGGTACATGTCGCGCAAGCCTTGGCTCCAAACAACTTAAAACACCCGGAATCCACTATGTCCACTTTTCTCCAGTTCCAATAGGTCCAGCAACACTTGCAAACACCCCTGGGTACAACAATACTGTGAGGACCTGGACCCCCGCAATGTGATTACTGGCTGACCAGCAGCTTCTGGAGGCCTACGCGGCGTGTCGGTGACGTTGTACACCAATTGGACACTTTTGATGGACTCGGTGTGTTGATTGGATCACGAGAGTAGTCTGATGACTCCGTCGAATGCTTAGAGGTGGTTTCGCGCGCAATGGATATTAAAATTGGACTCGGGGCGAAGTTTGGATAAAGGATCACCTCTCCGGTTGCCTTCGGGAATTTTTAGAGTTGGAATTTGGAGAATCGGACACCGTATTTGGATTCAGCGCGCGAAATCGTTGAGTTTGGACTATTTACTTACTTTTTTCGGAACCAGGATGGCGCGCGCGTTTTTCGAGGCGTGCACGAATCTCGAGACGTCGCGGCACGAATCCCGGGGTGCGCGCGGATTCCGAGGTCTGCACGGGTGTACGGCGCAAGGGGGGCGCAGACAGGCGCGTTGGGAAAACGCGCCTGACTGCGCGAGGTGACGCGGGGGGCCGCCACGTGGCGTGCCCCCATTCGCGCCCGCGCGGACGCGGGGGGGGGGGGGGGGGGGGGGGGGGGGGGGGGACACGCGCCCGCTCGGTGTCACGCGCCCGGTGTGGCGCGGTGTCACGCGCCTGTGTGGCGCGTGCCGCGTGGCACAGGGGGCGCGCGCCTGCGCCTGGCGTACGCGCCCCTGTGTGGTGGACTGGCGGTCTGGGGGCTTTGGGGGGTGGTGCACCGTGGACCCGGTCCACGGGAGCCCTCCCTCCTCTCTTCCCCTTTTTTTTCTTCTTCTTCTTTCTCCCCCGCGCCATTTTCTCCTCTTTTCTTTCTTTCTTCTCCACCCAAGCGAGAGAGGGAGTGAGGAGGGAATTTTTGGGTGGCACGGCGGTGCGCCATGGACCTCGCGAAGCGCGCGAGGTGTCCCAAGGAGGCGGTTGGGCGGCGCGACGCGGTCGAGGTAGGTCCCACGTGTTATTCTTGCGGTATTTTGGCACAGTTTTGGAGCGTCCTTTTGGACATTGGATTTGACCCCTTATTCTTATCTGTGCTAGGGACCGTATTTTCTTTACTGCACTGTTTTGCGTGCGGACCCCGACGGCGTGCACCGTTTTGCGTGCGGACTCCGTTTTGCGCGCGGATTTCGGCACCGTGTTCCGTTTTGCGTGCGGACTCCGTTTTGCGCGCGGGTTTCAGCACCGTGTACCGTTTTGCGTGCGAACTCCGTTTTGCGTGCGGGTTTCGGCACCGTGCTCCGTTTTGCGTGCGGACTCCGGCGGTGTGCACCGTTTTGCGTGCAACTTGTTGTACGAGCTCGGATTGGGTCGTGCCTTTACACTCTTTGGATCTGCGCGTCGCAAGGATTACCGTCGTGTTTTTCGGGGAATTTGCGGGGATCCACCCGAAGGTATACTTCTTTCCCCTTTACTGTGCGGCGTATTACAGTTGTGTTTGTTGTGGACTTTCGCGCTCACCGCGTTGTGGAATTTGTAACTCGGCCTCCGGGACTCGGATTTTGGCGTGCAGGTACTCGTTTCGAAGGGCTCGACGCGACGATCGCGTCCGTATTTTTGGTGGATTTTTCTGAGTCCGTTCTGCAGGTGAAAATTGCACATCTTCAGGGCTGGTTCCAGCAGATGGTGTATACTTGGATATTTTAGCATAAAGTGTAACCTTGGACCTTTTGTTGTACCCAGGAGGGTTCGCGAGTATTTTTGGAACACTGCTAGGAGCCGAGGTTTGCGCGACATGTACCGTGGTTATGGGTTCAGCTGATTGTGCGTGCAAGTGGACACGCTCTTCACCGACTCTAGGTTTGCCTTGGATTGAGCACTTCAGGTGGGTAAGCTTAATTTAGTAACTGTATAAGATTTCTATATCATGGTGAATGTAAGTGCACATGTGGGGTTATCATCCCTCTATGATTGATAACAGGCGTATTTGATGTGCAACCGATACGAGCGAGAGGTAAGCAAGGAATGGCCCACTTGGGTGAGACTGGTATACCATAGTAGGAATGTTTTAGCATGCTTTACTAATATATGCTTCACCCACTTTTATTATTTCTGAGAACAAAGCATGCGTGCATGGACATGTAGTTAGGCCATCTTTTACCGCTGCACTACTTTTGGAACTTGACTTAGGAGAAACCATGTTATCCTTTTCTCCTTCTTTGTTAGTCAGGTGGTCTGTGTTGCTCAGGTTCGAGCAGGGGTGCTGGGTAGTGTAGTCGGGACTTGGTGTCTGGGACAGGTTGGATTAGTTGTGGGGCTTTGCGGCAACCGCGGATATTGGGCGGTTGACCGGACATTTATTATGCACCAGATTGGGTATCTGATTTCTCTAGTGGATGGGTCTTCCCACTTTGATCAGAGTCATGATCCAGTCCTGCTGATTATGTTACAGGATACTGAGATACTTTACTCGTGTGGGTCGCTCCCCTCGAGTGCCACTCCGGAGTGCGCGGCAGACAGACTTTGAGTCCTTGAGACTCCTTTGCTTCGGTGTTATGCGTAGGCTGGCATACCCGTCGCGGCAGGCAGAGCAGGCAGTACCAGTGTCTACTGGTGGCATTAGATTGGGCTTATTACAGACATTTGCTTTATAGTTGCGCTCGTGTCAGGGGGGGACCGAGTGGGGTCTAGTGGCGGTGTTGGACCAGTGCTAGTGTTGTGGGAACCGTTTGGGGGTACGGTGGTCCCAAGGTCTTTGTGAGTTGTTGACCGTTGTATGGCGAGTAGGCAGGCATGGCAGGCATAGGCGGGCATAGCAGGCATAGGCAGGCATGGCGGGCAGGCAGGCATGGCAGGCATAGTAGGCATAGGCGGGCATAGCAGGCATAGGCAGGCATGGCGGGCAGGCAGGCATAGTAGGCATAGGCGGGCATAGCAGGCATAGGCAGGCATGGCGGGCAGGCAGGCATGGCAGGCATAGTAGGCATAGGCGGGCATAGCAGGCATAGGCAGGCATGGCGGGCAGGCAGGCATGGCAGGCATAGTAGGCATAGGCGGGCATAGCAGGCATAGGCAGGCATGGCGGGCAGGCAGGCATGGCAGGCATAGTAGGCATAGGCAGGCAGGGCAGGCATGGCAGGCATAGGCAGGCAGAGCAGGCATGGCAGGCATAGGCAGGCAGAGCAGGCATGGCAGGCATAGGCAGGCATAGGCAGGCAGAGCAGGCATGGCAGGCATAGGCAGGCATAGCAGGCATGGCAGGCATAGGCAGGCATAGCAGGCATAGCAGGCATGGCAGGCATAGGCAGGCATGGCAGGCATAGGCAGGCATGGCAGTCATAGCAAGCTTGGTGGCTTGATAGCTGTTGAGAGGGTCCAGCTTCTTTTTATCAGTCTTTACGGCTTTAGTTAGTTTTTGTCTTTTGAGGACTTGGTGGGCAGACCGTCGGTCCTGGCGGTGGTACCCACTGAGAACTCCCTCCTTTGGTGTAGTTCTCACACCCTCTGGGGTTTTCCCCCTTCTTTTTCCTTCCTCTCCTTTGTTTTGCAGAGTCTTAGTGGGTGTTGCTGATTCTGCGGTTGTTGATCGAGGCGAGGGAGTCGCGAGCTAGATCCCTACCCATGTTTGGAGAGTAGCGGTACCCCTTCAGAGGAGAGCTTCAGTAGATTAGTTGTTTTATTTCCTCTTTTGAGAGACTGTTGTAGTGAGGCTGATTTGTATCGAGAGACTGTACATTGTTGTATTATTTTTCAGTTGTACAGTGGTTGTTTTTAGTTATACAGCAGTTTTATCTTATAGCTCTGATATCTGTTAGCTGTAGCACTTTTCTTGCAGGTAGGACGCTTCGCCTATGCGGAGTTTGGCATAGGTGGCGGATCTGTTGGCGAGCCCGGATCGCAGTTTCGACCCCGGGGCGTGACAGATTAGAGTGGTATCAGAGCCTAGGTTGTAGGTCGTGGTGGACTTAGAAACCCTAGGCTTATGGTTTGACCCTTGGTTGACTTCGTGAGAGTCGTGGCTTTTAGCGAGAGTCCTGATTGAGTTTTATACCTCTCCCAAGGGACGGGAAGAGTGATTGGCATGTTTATTCTCCTAAGTGATTATGTTGGCTGCAGACAACATAATGCTGTGGAACGGGTGACATGCTTTAGACTTTCGCTGGATTGGGTCGAGCGTTGTTGTGTGCTGTTTTGTTGTTTCGTCGTGGCGAGCGGTGTCTCCCCGACGCTGGGTTTTGACCCGTGTGTATCCTGTCATAGCAGTTGAGCTTGAGCGGTTGGTTTTGGGCCGGACCCCCGGATTGAGGTCAGGGAACTCCGGACCCAGATGACAGGATTGTCAGAGGCTTATCAGCGACAGAGTGAGCAGCTGGTCTCGGTGACACAGTTGTCGGAGCACTGAGTAGCCCCCTCTGTGCCAATGTTTAGTGTCGAGGCACCGAGGCAGGGTGGATAGCTGACGGCAGAGGAGCTATGGGACATGATCGATCTATTGAGCCAGATTTGGCAGATGATCCACCCCGACTCGTAAGATTAAGTTTGGAGCCTTTGGAGGCAGAGTCGTGGTTGGTGTTGATGGAGTGATTAATCGATAGCCTCTCTGGGCTAGAGAGTGTATGCAGTTGTTGAACTGCGCGCTCCAGGTTTCGAGGGACGAAGCGCATAGGATATGTGAGACTGGGAGTGGTTTGCGCCAGGATACCTTTCAGCTTAGTTGGTCCCTCTGTTATGGATTATTGATGCCTCGGTGGAGTAGGCATTGTGTATGGAGCGTGGCGCTGCAGTTCCTTTGGATAGGGATCTGCCGCTAGAAGGCGAGTTCAGGATATTGGCGCTTGGCGCCGGGTGAAGGAGGACAAATCGGCCGGCAGAGGCACTTCTGATTTCCTTTCCAGGATGACGGGTTCCTGAGATGCCAGAGATCGGGTGGACCCCGATGGTAGCATCAGCATTTATATCAGAGTGACGCAGCGGTAGCGTGGAATTTGTTATCTGCGGAGGACCTTATTCGTCGCCTCAGTGTGAGCAGAGACCGAGGTCGTACTCCCTATGTGGATAGCCCTAATTTTCAGGCAGATTGAGCGACAACCGCTTGCATCGAGTGGATGAACCTGTGCCGCCCGGTTGGAGGGCGCCACGGTAGTGGATCGAGTTGTCGCAGGTGTGATTCCATCACAGCAGTCGGAGTTAGAGCATGTTGCATTCCTGCATGGACTAGAGGCAGATTTGTTATCACGTGCACTCGAGGTACAGGTTCCTGTTAAGTGCTGTGCATGTGGAGAAGGCTTGTGGATCATGTCCAATGCAGCTGAGGCCGCGAGTTGTACCGGCAGGCTTATTGGTAATTGTGGCAGTTCGGTGTTTGACCATGTGCTTGAGATTGATTGGCATGATGCAACAAGATGTTTGACTGCGGAAAGAGAGGACGTCGATTTTCTGCGAGGCGGACGAGAGGAGGTTTGGTTGTAAAGACTGTTAGAGCGCACAGGCTTTAGCGACAGTGTGAGAGGTGCTTTTTGGCGGCACCGGGATTCAAGGACATCTCTGTTGCCCGCGAGATCCCGGGTGTGATTTCACCTGAGCTGTTGACGATGCCGCGGTTAGGGAGATAGAGATTGCGTTTGACGTGGTTCGGGGAACCGCGCCACCCTTGATAGCACCTCATTGGATATCGCCTGTAGAGCTGAGAGAGCTGATGGCGCAGTTGTAGGATCTGATGGATCGAGGGGTCTGCTTGACCTGATGCCACGCCGTTGGTACACGGTGGTGATGCACGTCGTTGATGCACGACTGTGAGGGTCCTTTTATGGTTCGAGTGTAGACAGGTCCGGGTGGTATCTAGGACCTTTTGATGGAGTCATACTCCGGCATTTATAGTATGGTGTGAGTACCTACTTGGAATCTGACAGCCGAGGATCTTGCTTAGATGGCGTTCAGGACACGGTAGGGCATCACGAGCTCTTAGTGAGGCCAAGTGGATTGATTAATGCCCTGCCACTTTTATGATTTGAGGGAATTGTGCTCCAGCTGTACTTGATTGGATTGGTAACAAGATCCTCCGGGGATATTTGGATTTACTCCCAGAGCGATGTGGAGCGCGAGGAGCACTTGTGGATGTGCTACCATGCCCGTGTGGATGAAGTGGTATGCCAAGTTATTGAGGTACAAGTTGTAGCTCCAGAAGCATACCTTCTTGGGTCACGTTGTTCGAGCCGTAGGAGCGGCGGTGGAAATCCGGCCAATATGGATATCACTTGGGTTTTGGCCGAGATCGACAGTTATTGTCAAGGTAAGGAGCTTCTTGGACTGGGCAGTGCCAGGAGAGCTGGCTGGGGTTGAGCTTGTTGATTCCACAGCTGGCGCTGTGTGGACTGTTGAGGCAGACGTGGCGTGTGGTTGTGTCCCCGAGGGTTCCTTTGGATGATAGACCGCGGCTGAGTAGTTCACTCGGATGGTCAAGATTCGGGAGTGACCGAGCGAGGACCCCTCCTTGTTAGGGCTCATTTCCTTATTGGTTAATCGTGTGGGTGTGCTTCGGGTTGCCTTGGTTGAGTTGTCACAGGTTGTGGTTTGGTGTGTGTTGCACTGGCGATCATCTGGTTTCCCCCAACTTTGTTGGGACCCCGGTTGTATTTCATGTCTCAGCTCATGAGTGTTTTGTTTTTGGATTCCTCGCCCGTGATTGACTCGCTCCATGTGAGCGCTAAGAGTGTTTGGAGTACGAGGGACGCCCGTCGCGAATTCTGGCTCGTGAGATGAGAAAATTACGTATCGGGCCAGGCCGTACTTGTTGTTTTGTTGTTGTGGAGTAATCACGGGGAGTGAGTGGGGTTTGGGGAGCCGGAGGCGTTATTGATGGATACCTACCCGCGGTATTTGTGACTCCTTGTGGATTTGGGCTAGTTTCGAGGACGAAACTTTCTTTAGTGGGGGAGGATGTGAGGACCTGGACCCCCGCAATGTGATTACTGGCTGACCAGCAGCTTCTGGAGGCCTACGCGGCGTGTCGGTGACGTTGTACACCAATTGGACACTTTTGATGGACTCGGTGTGTTGATTGGATCACGAGAGTAGTCTGATGACTCCGTCGAATGCTTAGAGGTGGTTTCGCGCGCAATGGATATTAAAATTGGACTCGGGGCAAAGTTTGGATAAAGGATCACCTCTCCGGTTGCCTTCGGGAATTTTTAGAGTTGGAATTTGGAGAATCGGACACCGTATTTGGATTCAGCGTGCGAAATCGTTGAGTTTGGACTATTTACTTGCTTTTTTCGGAACCCGGATGGCGCGCGCGTTTTTCGAGGCATGCACGAATCTCGAGACGTCGCGGCACGAATCCCGGGGTGCGCGCGGATTCCGAGGTCTGCACGGGTGTACGGCGCAAGGGGGGCGCAGACAGGCGCGTTGGGAAAACGCGCCTGACTGCGCGAGGTGACGCGGGGGGCCGCCACGTGGCGTGCCCCCATTCGCGCCCGCGCGGACGCGGGGGGGGGGGGGGGGACACGCGCCCGCTCGGTGTCACGCGCCGGTGTGGCGCGGTGTCACGCGCCTGTGTGGCGCGTGCCGCGTGGCACAGGGGGCGCGCGCCTGCGCCTGGCGTACGCGCCCCTGTGCGGTGGACCGGCGGTCTGGGGGCTTTGGGGGGGGTGGTGCACCGTGGACCCGGTCCACTGGGAGCCCTCCCTCCTCTCTTCCCCTTTTTCTTCTTCTTCTTCTTCTCCCCCGCGCCATTTTCTCCTCTTTTCTTTCTTTCTTCTCCACCCGAGCGGAGACGAGGGAGTGAGGAGGGAATTTTTGGGTGGCACGGCGGTGCGCCGTGGACCTCGCGAAGCGCGCGAGGTGTCCCAAGGAGGCGGTTGGGCGGCGCGACGCGGTCGAGGTAGGTCCCACGTGTTATTCTTGCGGTATTTTGGCACAGTTTTGGAGCGTCCTTTTGGACATTGGATTTGACCCCTTATTCTTATCTGTGCTAGGGACCGTATTTTCTTTACTGCACCGTTTTGCGTGCGGACCCCGACGGCGTGCACCGTTTTGCGTGCGGACTCCGTTTTGTGCGCGGATTTCGGCACCGTGTTCCGTTTTGCGTGCGGACTCCGTTTTGCGCGCGGGTTTCGGCACCGTGTACCGTTTTGCGTTCGGACTCCGTTTTGCGTGCGGGTTTCGGCACCGTGCTCCGTTTTGCGTGCGGACTCGGCGGTGTGCACCGTTTTGCGTGCAACTTGTTGTACGAGCTCGGATTGGGTCGTGCCTTTACACTCTTTGGATCTGCGCGTCGCAAGGATTACCGTCGTGTTTTTCGGGGAATTTGCGGGGATCCGCCCGAAGGTATACTTCTTTCCCCTTTACTGTGCGGCGTATTACAGTTGTGTTTGTTGTGGACTTTCGCGCTCACCGCGTTGTGGAATTTGTAACTCGGCCTCCGGGACTCGGATTTTGGCGTGCAGGTACTCGTTTCGAAGGGCTCGACGCGACGATCGCGTCCGTATTTTTGGTGGATTTTTCTGAGTCTGTTCTGTAGGTGAAAATTGCACATCTTCAGGGCTGGTTCCAGCAGATGGTGTATACTTGGATATTTTAGCATAAAGTGTAACCTTGGACCTTTTGTTGTACCCAGGAGGGTTCGCGAGTATTTTTGGAACACTGCTAGGAGCCGAGGTTTTCGCGACATGTACCGTGGTTATGGGTTCAGCTGATTGTGCGTGCAAGTGGACACGCTCTTCACCGACTCCAGGTTTGCCTTGGATTGAGCACTTCAGGTGGGTAAGCTTAATTTAGTAACTGTATAAGATTTCTATATCATGGTGAATGTAAGTGCACATGTGGGGTTATCATCCCTCTATGATTGATAACAGGCGTATTTGATGTGCAACCGATACGAGCGAGAGGTAAGCAAGGAATGGCCCACTTGGGTGAGACTGGTATACCATAGTAGGAATGTTTTAGCATGCTTTACTAATATATGCTTCACCCACTTTTATTATTTCTGAGAACAAAGCATGCGTGCATGGACATGTAGTTAGGCCATCTTTTACCGCTGCACTACTTTTGGAACTTGACTTAGGAGAAACCATGTTATCCTTTTCTCCTTCTTTGTTAGTCAGGTGGTCTGTGTTGCTCAGGTTCGAGCAGGGGTGATGGGTAGTGTAGTCGGGACTTGGTGTCTGGGACAGGTTGGATTAGTTGTGGGGCTTTGCGGCAACCGCGGATATTGGGCGGTTGACCGGACATTTATTATGCACCAGATTGGGTATCTGATTTCTCTAGTGGATGGGTCTTCCCACTTTGATCAGAGTCATGATCCAGTCCTGCTGATTATGTTACTGGATACTGAGATACTTTACTCATGTGGGTCGCTCCCCTCGAGTGCCACTCCGGAGTGCACGGCAGACAGACTTTGAGTCCTTGAGACTCCTTTGCTTCGGTGTTATGCGTAGGCTGGCATACCCGTCGCGGCAGGCAGAGCAGGCAGTACCAGTGTCTACTGGTGGCATTAGATTGGGCTTATTACAGACATTTGCTTTATAGTTGCGCTCGTGTCAGGGGGGGACCGAGTGGGGTCTAGTGGCGGTGTTGGACCAGTGCTAGTGTTGTGGGAACCGTTTGGGGGTACGGTGGTCCCAAGGTCTTTGTGAGTTGTTGACCGTTGTATGGCGAGTAGGCAGGCATGGAAGGCATAGGCGGGCATAGCAGGCATAGGCAGGCATGGCGGGCAGGCAGGCATGGCAGGCATAGTAGGCATAGGCGGGCATAGCAGGCATAGGCAGGCATGGCGGGCAGGCAGGCATGGCAGGCATAGTAGGCATAGGCGGGCATAGCAGGCATAGGCAGGCATGGCGGGCAGGCAGGCATGGCAGGCATAGTAGGCATAGGCGCGCATAGCAGGCATAGGCAGGCATGGCGGGCAGGCAGGCATGGCAGGCATAGTAGGCATAGGCGGGCATAGCAGGCATAGGCAGGCATGGCGGGCAGGCAGGCATGGCAGGCATAGTAGGCATAGGCAGGCAGGGCAGGCATGGCAGGCATAGGCAGGCAGAGCAGGCATGGCAGGCATAGGCAGGCAGAGCAGGCATGGCAGGCATAGGCAGGCATAGCAGGCATGGCAGGCATAGGCAGGCATAGCAGGCATGGCAGGCATAGGCAGGCATAGCAGGCATAGCAGGCATGGTAGGCATAGGCAGGCATGGCAGGCATAGCAGGCATGGCAGTCATAGCAAGCTTGGTGGCTTGATAGCTGTTGAGAGGGTCCAGCTTCTTTTTATCAGTCTTTACGGCTTTGGTTAGTTTTTGTCTTTTGAGGACTTGGTGGGCAGACCGTCGGTCCTGGCGGTGGTACCCACTGAGAACTCCCTCCTTTGGTGTAGTTCTCACACCCTCTGGGGTTTTCCCCCTTCTTTTTCCTTCCTCTCCTTTGTTTTGCAGAGTCTTAGCGGGTGTTGCTGATTCTGCGGTTGTTGATCGAGGCGAGGGAGTCGCGAGCTAGATCCCTACCCATGTTTGGAGAGTAGCGGTACCCCTTCAGAGGAGAGCTTCAGTAGATTAGTTGTTTTATTTCCTCTTTTGAGAGACTGTTGTAGTGAGGCTGATTTGTATCGAGAGACTGTACATTATTGTATTATTTTTCAGTTGTATAGTGGTTGTTTTTAGTTATACAGCAGTTTTATCTTATAGCTCTGATATCTGTTAGCTGTAGCACTTTTCTTGCAGGTAGGACGCTTCGCCTATGCGGAGTTTGGCATAGGTGGCGGATCTGTTGGCGAGCCCGGGTCGCAGTTTCGACCCCGGGGCGTGACAAATACGGTCCAACATTACACTTATTCCAAAATATTCCAAGTATATAAAACATCAGAAAACAGCCCCGAAGATGTACAGTTTTCACCTGCATAATGGACTCTGAAAAATCCAACAAAATTACTGTCGCGTTCCTCGCGTCAATACCTTCGAAACGAGTACCTACACGTCAAATTCTGAGCCCCATAGGCCGAGTTACAAATTCCACAACACAGGGTGCTCACAAACACACAACCACACATCTGTATTTCCATGCACAGATAAAGGGCGAAAAATATACCTTTGGGCAAGCCTTAGAAAAATCCAATAAAAATACTGTGACAATCCTCGCGTTGAGTAGATGAAAAAAGTGTATAAGCACGTCGCCATCCGATGCCCGGTTGCGGAGATAAAAATCCGGCAAGGTGTCGCTGTCCAGAAAATCCATCAGAAAATCGTGTCACAGTAAACTCGGAAAAACACCTCGAAAAGCACGAAATGAGGGGAAGCAGGAAATACCACGATCGTAGCTCTGTCTGTCGCGGATCCAACGGCGCAAGAATCGCCTGAAACGGTGGTCGGAGTAGGCCGGGGGAGCTCACGTACCGAAACGCGACGAAGAGGAACCCAAATGGACGAGCGTCGCGCCGCGCCGAAGAAAAAGGAAACCTCGATAAGCGTGCCACCAAAAAACTCAAAACTTTGCAGAAGGATGCAACATAGCTCGGGGATCATCTTTGCTGAAGGCACCATTGCGAGAGGAGGCTCAGAAATGCTGGAAAAAGCGGAAAGAAGGAAGCTCGGGTCCCCTTTTATAGGCTCCAGGAAACAAATCAAAGAATTCCGGATTTGTCCCAAATTTCCGGGCGCTGGGACTTTCGGGCGCGCACTGTAGCAGCCCGAATTTCCCATGGGCCTCCACGTCGCCCGCCAAACAGGCGACAGCAACGCCCGCCGCTCACAATGCGACACGTGGCGCCCCCAGACGCCGACACGTGGCCGCCCACGCGCGGGAACAGAGCGTCAACGCGCCCACGTGCGCCCTGCGCCCGCCGCTTGCGCCTCTGCACGCACGATTCCCGAGGCACCCGCACCTGCACGTGGACCGGCCAACCGGTGTGCGCCACGTGTCCCCCAACCGGTCCACCGTACACCCGCCTTTCCCGTGGACCGCGCCCGCTGCGCCGGCCCAACCGGGAGCCGCCACGTGGCCCGCAACTAGTGCACGCCTCCGCGGTGGACCGCGCACCTTCCCGAGCCTGCTCCGCCGCGCTCCGCCGCTACCCGCCACCGCACGCCGCCGCCGCTGGTGCCGGAACAGTAACCTTGCCTCGAAAAACGTGCCGAATCATCCGGACTCCGAAAAATGCAAGTGAATAGTCCATTTTCATTGTTTTCACGCGCTGAATCCAAATCCGAGGTCCATTTTGCCAAATTCCAACTCTAAAAATTGCCGAAGGCATCCGGGAAGATGTTCCTTGATCCAAGCTTCGCGCTGAGCCCAGTTTTAATATCCATTACGCGCGAAACCACTTCTGGAGCTCCGACGGAGTCCACCGATCACCCACGTGACCCATTTAACACACTGAGCCCAACACTTGTGTCCAATTGGTGCACAAATACCACTAATACGCCACACAGGCCTCCAGGAGCTGCTGGTCAACCAGTAATCTCGTCGTGGGGATCCGGGTCCTCACAGGTTCAAAGATGCTCCGAATACCCCAATAAAAACTCAAAACTGAGAGGAGTGAAAAACACAAAAAATAAAGATCTACCTCTCGTGGAACCGATGTTGTGAAACTCGGCCAAAAACTCCCTCCCGTCAGCCCTGGGGAGCTCGCGGAAGAAGCGTCGATGATAAAAGCTCGGTATCAAAGGCTTGTCGAAGCTCGCGATGTCGAGGAGGAAGCTGAAGAAACGCCTTCCTAAAATTCCTAGGATGCCGAAAGTCGAGGAAAACCCCAAGAGGAAACTCCCTCTCAAAGGTTAGAGTAAGAAACCTCTGAAAAGTCACAAAGAGGGGCCAAAGGTGGCTATTTATAGCCAAAACCAAAGAAAAGGGAACCTCGGATTCGGGCGCAACTTTTGGGCGCCCGAAAGTTGCCGGAAGCGCCCGAAAGCCACGTGGCGGCCATCCAGGCCGCCAACGCGCAGCGCCCGAATCCGCCGGATCGCGCCACGTGCCCCCGCGCGGTCCACGCGGCGGGGTCCACACCGCGGTGCACGGGGCGCTGTCCGCGCCGCGCCGCCGGGTCAATGCGCCCGCCAATGGGCGGGCGCCACGTGGCCTGGCGCGGTCCACGGGGCGCCGTGCCCGGCGCGAGTCACGCCTCCCATCGCGCCCGTTGACTGCCCAATCAGGGCCTGCCACGCGTCCCTTCCGTTGCGCCCGCTGCTCCTGGTGCACGCCAAGTGGGCCGTGGACCGGCCCACCTAAAAATTCAGCCCGTTAGGCCCATTTTGCCCGCAACTAGCCGATTTTCAACGTTTTCGCGTGCTTAGTCCGTTTTTGACGTCCGTTTGACACACAATGGGCCCGATACACCAATAATAGGTGTTTTCTGTAGTAACCGCCCTCGTTAATTGTTTTTCGGAATCTGTTTATTTGATCCGCTTATTTTCACACCTTTTTTAGTGGTCCGGCGGGTGGGTTTTTAATCCACTTTTCTTTCTGGGCAGACCATCGGGGCTCGCGGGTATTTTTAGGCAATAAAGCTCGCGAAATGGAGAACGGTGGCGCGATCGGATCTGAATTCTGACCCCGGGATCTCCCAGAATAAATTTCTGAAGGTTGCTAGCAGTCCGGGCGATCAGCACGTGTTTCGAGGCAAACCGGACCCTGGTCCGCACCCGAACTATCAGTTCTTTTAGTCGGGGGTTTGGGTTCATTCCCACTCTTCATTCCGACCGATCGATTTAATTCGCGATTTGGAGCTTAGGGTTTATTTTCCACTCCTCTTGCCCTGTACGTTAGGTCACCTCGGAGCGCGTACGAGGAACCCGATCCCCAGTTCTTCCTCCCTTTTATCGGTCGGCGTGGAGAACCGAGGAGTCGGGATCGGGGAGAAGGAAGGACGATCGCACTCCCTGCGGAATCCGGCAAGCGCGAACGGGACGATCCTTCTCCTTCATCCTTCGCTGACGAAACCGAGGTGCGTGGTTATCTTGTTTTTTTTTCCTTCGGTGTTCTTGCTTACCGCGAGGGGAGGATCCCCCGATCCGGTCGTAGGGTGCCCAACGCGCGCGAAGGGGGAGGGCGAGCCACCCGCCGAGAGGGCACCCGCGCGGGCTTGACGCCGCGCGGAGCCGCCCGCGCCTGCGGGCAACTCACCCGCGCAGGTCGGGCGCCGCGCGGGGCCGCCCGCGCATGCGGGCAGCACGCCCGCGCGGGGTCGGGCGCCGCGCGGGGCTACCGCATGCGTGGCGCCGCGCGGGGTCTGGCGCTGCGCGGGGCCGCCCGCGCGGGGTCGGGCGCCGCGCGGGACAGCCGCATGCGGGGCACCACGCGGGGTCTGGCGCCGCGCGGGGCCGTCCGCGCATACGGGCAGCACGCCCGCGCGGGGTCGAGCGCCGCGCGGGGCCGCCCCGCGCGGGGCGACGCGCGAGGTCTGACGCCGCGGCGGGCCGCCCGCGCAGGCGGGCAGCGCACCCGTGCGGGGTCGGATGCCGCGTAGGCCGCGCGCGCTTATGGGCCGTTCGTACCATGCCCCCGACTCGGGACGCCGCCGCCGCCGGATCTGCGGGCCGCGTTCCGCGACCGACCAGGACGGTTTGTTGTTCCTTGGTCTTCGTCGGGGGGTTTCGAGTTAATGACTCCTTTGCGGTGGGATCATGTAGGTCCGGGGAGCGCACCAAGACGCGGAGGAGTAGCGCGTTGATTACCGCACGAGACAGGTGGGTTTTTATTTTGAGACTTAGCGTAGGGCTTCCGACTTTTGTGACGGTGTTAATTGTATGTTTAACTGTGCTAATGCTGATATTCTCTATGGTTCTCGCTCTTTGGTTATATATTGTTTCTTGGTTACTATGCTCGAGGCTACGACACGCGCACCCGCGGTTTGGCCACCGCAAAAGGTGCGTTTTTCCGGAAAAGTGGTCTATGACCCGTGTAAACCCACGAGGTGACGTAGTGGGGGCCCCCGTAGGTGTGGGGTATTGAGGCGCCAAGGTGTGAGCGGTGCGACCCGTCGGGGTAGGTGCTCGACGTGGTCAGGTTTTACAGGTGTTCATGTTGTATTTCCCTCTTGGGAGGGTGGTTGCTCCGGATAGTATTACGGTCGGATTTACTACTTTTTCCTGCTTTCCTTATTATTATCATGTCGCTGACTTCCCACTCCGTGACAGGTTCTTTCGGGGGTGAGAGCTAGGCGACGGTGAGGCCGAGGCAGGAGCTTTTGGGTCCATGGAGGCCCTAGACTGTATTTTCTTCTTTACTCCGCTTTTCATTTGATATTGTAGTCTACTGTGTGGTTCTCGATACCCTCGTGGGGTCGGTGTGGATGTCGGTACTTCACTCTCTAGATATGAGGATGTTGAGTTTCGGTTTCTATCTCTGTTCGGTCGTTTTCAAAGAAAAGAAAAACAAAGAAAAACAAAGAAAAAGAATTGTTAAAATCGTTTTCAAAATCTGGGTGTCGTGTGGACACCGTTTTCAAAACCTTGTGGATTTATGGATTTCGAAAAACGGATTTCAAAACCTGAGTGTCGAGTGGGTACTGTTTTTAAAACCCTGTGGATTTATGGCTTTCGAAACTGTTTTAGAAACCTGGGTGCCGGGTGGGCACCGCTTTCAAAACTGTGGATTTATCCTTTCAAGTTGATCGGCCTTGAGAATTATTCAGTTCTGTATGTGTATGTATGTTTAGAAACTGTTGTGATTGAATAAACGACTGTGATTGGATGTTGTATTAGCCGCGACGCCGTGCATATACAGAGGAGACTCTGTCCGTTTGCAGAGTGAATCTGTGTATGCGGCGGGTCTGGGCACACGCCTGGGAAGAAGGAATTTCAAAAAAAAATTTACACGCAAAACAAATCCTCTTTTCGTTGACTGTTTCCGCTGAATGAAACCCCCGGGGCGTGACATTTTCTCACCGCCAACCACCCAGTTTGGTCTCACGGGAAAACCGGGACACCACATCCTCCCTCACTAAAAGAAAATTTCGTCCCCGAAACTAAGAAAACAAAAACAGACGTATCTCAGCCAAAAGCCTCGAACAAGAAAGGACAGGTATCCCTCATCACCATCTCAAGCTCCCAAGTGGCCTCACGCTCCTCGTGATTGCTCCACAAAATCTTCACGTACGGTATAGCCCGGTTGCGCAATTCTCTCACCTTACGAGCCAGAATCCGCAACGGGCGCTCCTCGTATCCAAGGTCCTCACCGAGCTTAAGTGGGGTGAAGTCAATCATGTGCGAACGATCGAAGACATATCTCCTCAAAATCGAGACGTGGAGCATCATGTACTCCTGCAAAGCGCGGTGGAAGAGCAACACGGTATGCAACAGGGCCTACTCTCTCAAGAACCTCAAAGGGTCCAATAAAGCGGGGACTGAGCTTCCCACGAACTCCAAATCTCTGGACCCCTTTCGAATGCGAGACCTTTAAAAAGACATGATCACCAACCTGAAACTCTAGGTCTCGCCGTCGAGTATCAGCATAGCTTCTCTATCGACTCTGGGTTGTCTCAAGATGTCACCGTACAACTCTGACCTTTTCCTCTGCCTCCAGCAGTAAATAAGATCCCAAAGTCCTCCTCTCACCCACGTCACTCCAATATAAGGGCGACCGACACTTGCGTCCATACAACGCTTCAAACTGAGCCATCTGAATGCTCGCTTGATAGCTGTTGTTGTACGCAAACTCAACCAATCCTAAGTGTCGGTACCACCCTCCTTCAAAATCCAGGATGCACGCTCTCGACATGTCTTCGAGGGTCTGTATGGTGCGCTCAGACTGTCCATCGGTCTGTGGGTGGAAAGCTGTTCTAAACCGAAACTGCGTCCCCAAGGCTGTCTATAGACTCCTCCAGAAATATGAGAAAAACCTCGGGTCTCTATCTGATACGAACGAGGTGGGTACAGCATGTAACCTCACCACCTCATCCAGGTACAGCTGCGCCAGTTGCTCCAAAGGCCAAGTCACCTGCACAGGTAGAAAGTGAGTTGACTTGGTGAGTCTATCCATGACTACCCAGATCACGTCAGCTCATTCTGCGCCCTCGGCAGTCCCGTGACGAAATCCATAATAATATGATCCCACTTCCACTCGGGGATTGGAAGACTCTGTAACTTGCCAGCAGGAACTCGGTGCTCTGCCTTCTCTTGCTGGCAAGTTAAACAATGAGCCACGAATCTCCCAATGTCCCGCTTCATTCGGGTCTACCAAAAGTGTGCCTTGAGGTCCTTATACATCTTAGTCCCACCGGGATGAATGACATAAGGTGTATAATGGGCCTCTCTCAAAATCTGCTCTCTGATCTCAGAATCCATAGGCACACACGCTCGGTCCCTGTACCGCAGTACTCCCTAAGCATCAACTGAGAAATTCGCTATTTGCTCAGCCTGAATCTGTCCTCTAATCCTCATCAAGTGGGGGTCCTCACTCTGTCTCTCTCTAATCCTGTCCAACAGAGTGGGCTGCACGACCAAAGACATAAGTCTAGCAGAGACCCTAGGGGATACAACCACAATCTGCAATAGTCTCATCTGCTCAATCATAGGTGCCTGCTGGGTGATCAACAAACTCAGACTCTGCACTGTCTTCATGCTCAAAGCATCTGCCACGACATTGGCCTTGCCGGGATGATACAGGATACTCACATCGTAATCCTTCAGTAACTCTAACGACCGGCGTTGCCTCAGATTCAGCTTCTTTTGAGTGAACAGATACTTCAAGCTTTTGTGATCGGCGAAAATCTCACAGTGCTCCCCATAAAGGTAATGACACCACAGCTTCAGAGCAAAAACAACGGCTGCAAGCTCCAAATCATGCGTAGGGTAATTCTTCTCGTAATCCTTTAGCTGGCGCGAAGCATACGCAATTACCCTACCATGCTGCATCAAGACACAACCCATACTGCTGTGAGAGGCGTCGCTGTAGATCACAAACCTATCACCCTTCACTGGCAATGCGAGGATCGTTGCTGATATCAGTCTCAACTTCAGCTTCTCAAAGCTCTGCTGGCACTGCTCAGTCCAAGAGAATCTGATCCCCTTTCTAGTGAGCCGGGTAAGGATAGCAGAGAGCTTCGCAAAGCCCACCACAAACCAACGGCAGTAACCTGTTAAGCCCAAGAAGCTCCAGACCTCAGTAACAGTCGTCGGTCTAGGCCAATCCCGAACAACATCAATCTTCGTCGGGTCCACTACCACTCCTCCGGCTGACACCACATGGCCTAGAAATGCAATCTCCCGAAGCCAAAATTCGCTCTTCTTAAACTTGGCATACAGCTTATTCTCTCTCAGAAGCTGCAGCACTATCCTCAAGTTCTCCTCGTGCTCCGCATCACTCCGGGAGTAAATCAATATATCATCAATGAATACCACCACAAACTGGTCCAAGTACGGCTAGAATATCTGGTTCATTAAATCCATAAACACGGCAGGGGCATTAGTCAAACCAATGGCATCACTGTGAACTCATAATGCCCGTACCGAGATCTGAAAGCCGTCTTGGATACGTCATTGGCCCTCACCCGCAGCTGGTGGTAACCGGACTGAAGATCAATCTTCGAGAATACCGAAGCTCCCTGCAGCTAATCAAACAAATCATCAATCCGTGGTAAAGGATACTTGTTCTGGATGGTCACTTTGTTTAGCTCTCTGTAATCCACACACAATCTAAGCGAACCATCATTCTTCTTCACAAACAAAACAGACGCTCCCCACGGATAAACACTGGGTCTAACAAAACCCCTGTCCATCAGATCCTGCAGCTGCGCCTTCAGCTCTCTCAACTCGGCAGGCGCCATCCGATAAGGTGCCTTCGAGATTGGCGCGGTTCCCGGAACCACGTCAATCACAAACTCTATCTCCCTCTCCGGCGGCATAGTCGTCAACTCAAGGGAAAATACATTCGGAAACTTGCGGATAATAGGGATATCCTCGAGTCCCGGTGCCGTCGTAGGCACCTCAACAATAGTCGCCAAGAAAGCGGTACTACCTCTACTCATCATCCGTCTAGCCCTCGCCGAGGAAACGGTCGCTGCGAACAGTGTGCTCTGGCAAACTATGTTGATAAACTCCTCCTGTTCGGGCTCGCGGAGAGTCACAGTCCTCTCTCTGCAGTTAATGGTGGCAAAGTACCGCGATAACCAATCCATACCTAGTACAACGCCAAAATCCTGGAGCTGCCGCAAGACAAGCAAGTCTGCCGGCAAGATCCAAGATCCCAACTACACTGGGCAAGCCCTACAACACTCCTCGACATGCAAAATATGATCTGGAATCTGAACCTCTAATACAGGCGATAATGAATCTATCTCTATACCATATAGGGATGCAAATGCTCTACTGATAAATGAGTGCGAAGCACCAGTATCGAAAATAGATCGAGTACGAACTGCAGAAATCAAAATAATACCTGCAACAACGTGGTCCGCCGCCGAAACATCCTCAACCTGCGCGGCATAAACTCGCCCGCTCGTCGCTGGTGGTCGTCGCTCCGGTTGTCGTGAGAAAGAAGCACGATCAGGCATACCATAAGTCACAGAAGGTCCAGTCATCTGTAGAGGAACAGGGGGTGATGAGGCCGTCGAGGGTGCTGGGAATCCCGCTCTAGGGCACGATGCCTAAAAATAACCAGTCTGACCGCAACGAAAGCATCGGCCCTGCCTCTGAGTACACTGGCTCGGCGGGTGTGGTCCCCTACAAATAACACATCTGTCCTGGCGCGGCTATCGCTGGAACTGCTGCTGCTGCTGGGGCGGTCGTCGCTGCTGCTGCTGCTGCTGGGGGTGACGGGGTCTACCTGACCTCTGGCGCCCCTGAAACCCACGACCCTGGGGATGGAATCGTGGAGGTCTCGGAGGCCCCTGCCGACTCGTCTGTCCCCCGTCAACAGGTGCTGGGCGCTTCGCTCCCAAAGTCACTGCGGGAGCAGGAGTCACCTCGTCTATCATTGCCTCCCCGCGCTCGACATACAGTGCCTGCTCCATCGAGGCATCCAGAGTCTGCAGTCTGCGTGAACGGACGAACTGATAAATATCCCGATGCAAACCTCGCTCAAACATATAGATCCGATGCGCCTCGTCCCTAGCCACGCACTGGCCAATAACCGGTTGAAATCCATGATGTACTCCTGTACAGAGCAGCCCCCTTGCCGAAGATTTTTCAACTCCTCCTCCAACCTCTGGCTAACACTCTCCGGGAAGAAGGCTCCAAGAAGTAGGCTGCGGAACTCCGCCCAGGTAACTAGCTGGGTCCCAGGCGGACCAACAGGTTGAACTCGCCGCCACCATGCCTCGACATTGTCCTCCAAGAAGTTTGTCGCCAAAAAAACCTGAAACCGCTCCTCAATAAACAAACTCTCAAAAGTCGCTCCATAGCCATGATCCACGACTCTGCCTCCCACGGCTCCAAACTCCGCCTAGAGAAACGAGGCGGGTCAAACTGGCGGAATCTCATCAAGCAATCCACAACCTCTCGCTGCTCCGCAGAGGTCAACTGTCCCGCCGACCCAGACGACTGTCTGCTGGTAACCGGCGCAATAGAGGCTGCCGGTGCCGCTGGTACAACTGGGGGTGCCACTACCGGCGAAGAAGGTGCAGGGGAACTCTCAGGGGGTGCTGCGACAGGCTGCGCCCTCTACTCAAACATGTTCATCATCCGATCCATAGTCTCCGACATCTGGGCCATCTGAGCCCGAAGCTCCTGTACCTCTCTCTGCTGACCCTGTGCTAACTCCTCCTACTCAGGCTTATCGGAGGAGGAGGGCTGAGAACGCGTCATGATCCTGCGCCGTGGAGGCATCGCTCACACCTGAGACAAAAAGGAGACGATCAAAACCAAAACAACACTCGACCCAATCTAGCGAAAGTCTAAGGCATGTCCCCCTTCCTGTAGCACTATATTGTCTACAGTCAACATAGCCACTTACCGAGAGAAGACATGTCAATCACTCATCCCATCCCTTGGGAGAGTCACAAAACTCAATCAGGACTCTCGCTACAATCACGACTCTCACGTGAGTCATCCTAGGGTCCAACCACAAGCCTAGGGTTTCTAAGTCCACAATGACCTACATCCTAGGCTCTGATACCACTCTAATCTGTCACGCCCCGGTGTCAAAACTGCGACCCGGGCCCGCCAACAGATCTGTCACCCATACGGGAAGCCCCGTATAGACGAAGGGACTAACCTGCAAAAGATCATACTAACCACTATACATATATCAGAGCAGAAAAGTAAACTACTGAAATAAATACATAAGTCTCTCCAAAATAAAACTCTCAAAATAAAAAGTACAAGATACATCCAAGATCTTTGACTGTACAAAAACATCACCAGAAAGGGGTATATCTACTCTCAGCACTGGAGACTGGTAGGGATCTAACTCGCGACTCTTTTACCTCGGTCAGATGGATCAGCAACTAGAGCAGCAGGAACTTGAGGAGAGGTCCCTGGAAAAAGTCACCAACCATGGGTGTGAGAACTACACCGTCACTACAACAAAACTGGCTTTTAGCGGCAATTATTTTTCACTTTCCCGGGATTATAATTGCCGCTAAATACTTTTACGGCAATTATAATAATTGCCACTATTGGTAGGGTCGCTAAAAGTTATTGCGGCATTTGTTTCGGCGGTTGGTAAAAGCCTAAACAAATGTCGCTAAATACTATATAATAGCAACTATTATTGTGAGGATCCGAAAATTCCCACGTTTGGATTACAGTTGGATCTGGGACTTCTGGAGACCCCGGTTGAGTGTTAGAGGTGTTTGCGCGCATTTTGGACCCAAGATTTGGACTCGGCAAGAAAAACGGATCAAGTTTGCTTTTCCGGGAATTTTTGAGAAATTTTAGAAGTGGAATTTGGCAAATCGGGCATCGGATTTGGATTCAGCGCGCGAAAACGATCGAAACGGGCTATTTACTTGGATTTCTCGGAGCCCGGATGACCCGGGACGAATTTCGAGGTGTGGGGTACTGTTCCGGCGGCCGGAGAAGCGCCGGCGGCGGCGGCGGGCGGCGGAGCGCGGCGGTTGGCGGCGGCGGAGGCGCGCGGTCCACCGCAGAGGGCGTGCACCGGGCGCGGGCCACGTGGCGCCTCCCTATTGGCCGGTGCGGTAGGCGCGGTCCATGGAAATGGCGCGGGTGCACGGTGAGCCGGGTGTGGCCACGTGGCAGCCTGTGGTTGGAGGGTCTTGGTGCGCTCGGTCCACGCGGTGGAGGCGGTTGCCTCGGGACGCATGCCCGACACGGCACCGGCGGCGGCGCGGCCGCGCACGTGGGCGCGGCATGGGCGCTGTCGGGGTGACGTAGGGGTGCCACGTGGCGCCCCGTGGTTGGTCAGGCGCAGCGGAGCACAGCACAGTGTTGGGACACGTGGCGTTGCGTGGTTCGCTGGCTCAGGTGCGGCGGGCGCGGGGAGCGATGCTGGGCTACGTGGCGGCCCGTGAGCGTTTCGGGCGCACACAGTAACGGGCCCGGCCCGTTACTGTAGCAGTCCGAAACATTTCGGGCGCCCGAATTGTTGGGCCAAAGTCCAAATGGGTGGATTTTCGGGTTGGGCCTATAAATAGCTGTATTATGAGGGAGTTTTGCCCCCTTTCCCGAGCTCCCCTGCCCATGGCCCCTTTAGGAAAGTTGGAGATCTTCATGTTGCGCATCTTTTGGCAGAGGCCCGGAATTTTTGGAAGCCGCGGCGTCGACGACTTCGGCATCGGAGCGCAGTGTGGCGATCTTTCATCGGAGGCCCATTATCGTCGTAGTTCGATCTGAGAGGTCCACAGAGCTACTCCTTCAGTATTTTTGGACGATTTTCACGGCGTTGGAATCACGAGAGGTACGTCTTCGACTTTTGTGTTGATCATCTTGCTGGATTCAGAGTTTATGGCACGGTTTTTGAGACACTTCTAAGCCGCTGTTTGCTGGTGGAGTTTTTGGACAGCAGCCCCTTGCCGGAATTTTATCTCCGCACTCGAGCGTCGGATCGAGACGAGCCTATACACTTTTTGGATCTACTCGTCGCGAGGATTATCATGGTATTTTTTCGGGATTTTTCTGAGACCTTAACGGAGGTATACTATTCCCTTTTTATCTGTGCAAGAGTTTACAGTTGTGTGGTTGTGAGTGTTTGCGCACCTGTACTGTGGAATTTGTAACTCGGCCTACGGAGCTTGGATTTGGACATGAAGGTACCCGTTTCGAAGTTCTTGACGAGACGATCGCTGCGATATTTTTATTGAAATTTTCAGAGTATTTTTAGTAGGTGAAATAAGTGCATCTTCGGGGCTAATTTTCAGTGTGTATGTGCGTGGTTAATTTTGGGAATTTAAGTGTAACTGTGAACTCTGTGTTGTTCCCAGGAGGGTTTTGCGAGTATTGCTGGACCCGTTGGAATTGGAGATTTGGTTTTCCTGGTATTTTCAGCTGTGGGACTTGGACAGTCAGCTCTTCAGGTGGGTGGCCTTGTCTTCATGACCTATGGACTGTGCATTAATTCTATCTGTGTAGGGACTTGCTTGTTATAGATGTGTTCTATATAGCATGCTAGATTATAGGAATTGATGTTCCTGATGTTGTTAGATGATCATGTGTTTATTTTCTTTCGCTACAAGCTATTGATTATTGTTATCTTGGAACTTGACCTAGCACCCCCGCCATATGCAGCATTTTCAGCCAGACTGTAGAAAACTCCAATTTGGGCTAGGTTTTTATTGCTCTAGACCTTCCCACACCACTATTCTATATTTCACTCTGGACGTAGAGTTTTCCTCGCCCAGGTAGTGGGCCGAGAGGTCGGGTTGTTGTGGGATGCATTTACACTCGTGTCTGGGGACCGAGTGGAGTTGATAGCAGTCTGTAGATCAGGTTTCTTTGGGAGAGTGACAGTGGTTGTAGATCTGGGTTCCTTGGGAGCCGTCTGTGTGACAGTGAGTCTCGGCAGTTGTTCGCAGTGGATGCGATGTTTGGCCTGTTGAGGCAGTTGTTCGCAGTGGATGCGACCTTGTACTTTGAGTTGGTGGAGTTGCTTGTGTCTTGAGATTCGAGAGAGCTGATCAGCTGAGTCGTCGAGAGTGCTCCGACCGTTGTGCGTGATGTTTGTGGATTCTGAGTCCTTCCGTTCAGAGCGTGAGCGTGGATTTTGGACTATAGCCTGCAGTGCCAGCTCGACAGAGTGCGCGGATACCCTTGTCCTCGTTGGGGTCGCTCCCCTCGAGTGCCACGTCCGGGGTGGGTCTGCACTTTGGTATCGCGACTTGTCGACGTTTTGTCCCTCTGGCTGAGCCAATTTTGGCAGTCATGGACGCCCTACGTAAGTCCGCTCCTCAGGGACGTAACGGCAGTAGGTCCTACGTAAGCCCGCTCCTCTGGGACGTAACGGCAGTAGGTTGGCGCAGGTTTGACTGGACCCGAGGTGGCAGTCAGTTAGATTGGGTGATCAGAGATAAGAGTTAGTTGTGGCATCATGTTCTTTCTGTTCCACTTTTTGAGCATCTAGATAAAGGCGTAGTAGCTGTAGAGTTTACTTACCAGCTTTTCCTTACAGCCATGCATTTGTTACTTTATGCCTCTAGTAGACTTAGTGGGCAGACCGTTGGGCTTGTTGGCGGCACCCACTGAGAACTACTTGGGACGTAGTTCTCACACCCGTCGTGGTGTTTTTTCCCACAGGGACTTCTACTCCTGTTCCTGCTGCTCCAGTTGCTGCTTCTTCAGACCGAGGTAAAGGAGTCGCGAGCTAGATCCCTACCAGTCGTCGTCCAGAGAGTAGATGTACCCTTTTTATATTATGAGAGTTACTTATTATTGAGTGACCTTGTAGTGAGGTATAGAGTTGTACTTTTCTTTCAGAGTTGAGTGACTTGTACTTTGGTGAGGACTTTGTATTAATTTATTTTATTTCTAGCAGTTTATTTTCAGCTCTGATATCTGGATAGTATAGTATCTATCTTTTGAAGGTTAGACGCTTCGTCTATACGGGGTTCACCGTATGGGCGGCGGATCTGTTGGCGAGCCCGGGTCGCAGTTTCGACGCCGGGGCGTGACAGATTAGAGTGGTATCAGAGCCTAGGTTGTAGGTCATTGTGGACTTAGAAACCCTAGGCTTGTGGTTGGACATTAGGATGACTACGTGAGAGTCGTGACTGTTAGCGAGAGTCCTGATTGAGTTTCATACCTCCCCCAATGGATGGGATGAGTGATTGGCATGTTTATTCTCTTAAGCGATTATGTTGGCTGCAGACAACATAATGCTATAGAATGGATGGCATGTCTTAGACTTTCGCTGGATTGGGTCGTTTGGTTGTTGTGTCCTGATGTTTGTTATTGTGCAGTGGACTACGATGCCCCTGAGACGTCGTGTAGCGAAGAGGGCACATCCCGCATCTGATGAGTAACCCGAGCAGCGGGAGGGAGAGCTATCAGAGCAGAGCGAGACCCAGGAGTTATGGATCCAGATGGCACAGATGTCGGAGGTTGTCCGATGGCAGGAGGAGGCCATGGAACGTTTGATGCGCTTGTTGGAGCAGAGAGCACAGCTAGTTGCAGTACCGCTTGAGTGTCCTCCAGTACTTTCTTTCTATGCAGTGGCATATTCAATTGTACCAGTAGCACCGATGGAGCGAGCAACCCCCTCCGTGCCGACGAGCAGTGCCGAGGCACCGAGGCAGGGTGGATAGTGGATAGCAGCTGAGCTTCGGGACGTCATTGATCGATGGAGCCAGTCCCTGCAGTCTGAACCACCCCGATTCATAGGTTTGAGTTAGAGTGTTTTTAGTTTTCCTGTCTGGACTGGAGGTAGAGTTGTTACCACGTGCACTAGAGGTACAGGTTCCTGTTGGTATTGTGCACTTGGGGAAGCCTTATGGATTATGTCTAGTGCTGTTGAGACTTGGAATTTTACCGGCAAAGGTGACGGTTGGGTTACAGCTCCACGACTCAGATTGAGCACACGGGATGGACCAGTTGGTGCGGTATCGTGCAACGATTGATTGTGGATTGAGAACCGTGACCTTTCCGCGAGTTGGACAGCAGGAGATCATTTTCTCAGGTCACCGTGGCATCCTTTCTACAGCAGTGGCTTCAGCGGTTTTGGGTTGGGTGCTACCTGTTGAGCGTAGGTGACGATTAGGACTAGAGTTGTGTTTTTCTTTTTAGGGGCACGGCTAGATCGTAGCTTCCGTTTTATAGCCACAGCAGGAACGGCTTCAACACTTCTCTCCCTTTTCTCGCCTTGTACTGAAATTTTCGAACAGGACGAAAGCTTCGAAAGACTGCTCTAGAAATGGAGACGGTGCCCGAACCTGTTCTTGTTTGATTGGGGCGAAGGCACTGGTCTTTCGGAATTTTCGGACTTTTCGTTAATTTCAGCTGTTTTCTAAACTGGGAGTTGGGGTTGACGACTTTCCTGCTGGTGGGGCCCTTACCTTTCCTGTTGGTTGTGGTTACGTTCTTCGTGTAGAGTGGACGAGTAGATTTGGTTAATCTTCCTTGTCCCCAGCTTTTTGGAGTTCCTGAGGTTTTCCACGTCTCAGCTCAGAGGTGTTTTGCTTTTGGACCCCTCGCCCGTGATTGACTCGCTCCAGTTGAGATTTGTGAGTGTTTGGAGTGCGAGGGACGCCCGTTGCGAATTCTGGCTCGTGTGATGAGAGAATTGTGCAACCGGGCCATGCCGTACTGATGATTGTTTTGTTGAGGCGTAATCACGGGGAGTGAGTAGTGCTTGGGAGCTGGAGATGGTGTTGAGGGATACCTACCTTTGGCTTGGAGACTCCCTGTTTGAGTTGTGTTAGTTTCAAGGACGAAACTTTCTTTTAGTGGGGGAGGATGTGAGGACCCGGAAATTCCCACGTTTGGATTACTGTTGGATCTGTGACTTCTGGAGACCTCGGTTGAGTGTTAGAGGTGTTTGCGCGCATTTTGGACCCAAGATTTGGACCCGGCATGAAAAACGGATCAAGTTTGCTTTTCCGGGAATTTTTGAGAAATTTTAGAAGTGGAATTTGGCAAATTGGACATCGGATTTGGATTCAGCGCGTGAAAACGATCGAAACGGGCTATTTACTTGGATTTTTTAGAGCCCGGATGACCCGGCACGGATTTTGAGGTGTGGGGTACTGTTCCGGCGGCCGGAGAAGCGCCGGCGGAGCGCGGCGGTTGGCGGCGGCGGAGACGCGCGGTCCACCGCGGAGGGCGTGCACCGGGCGCGGGCCACGTGGCGCCTCCCTATTGGCCGGTGCGGTAGGCGCGGTCCATGGAAATGGCGCGGGTGCACGGTGAGCCGGGTGTGGCCACGTGGCAGCCTGTGGTTGGAGGGTCTTGGTGCGCTCGATCCACACGGTGGAGGCGGTTGCCTCGGGATGCGTGCCCGACACGGCACCGGCGGCGGCACGGCCGCGCACGTGGGCGCGGCGTGGGCGCTGTCGGGGTGACGTGGGGGCGCCACATGGCGCCCCGTGGTTGGTCGGGCGCAGCGAAGCACAGCACAGTGTTGGGACACGTGGCGTTGCGTGGTTCGCTGGCTCAGGTGCGCCGGGCGCGGGGAGTGATGCTAGGCTACGTGGCGGCCCATGAGCGTTTCGGGCGCACACAGTAACGGGCTCGGCCCGTTACTGTAGCAGCCCGAAACATTTCGGGCGCCCGAATTGTTGGGCCAAAGTCCAAATGGGTGGATTTTCGGGCTGGGCCTATAAATAGCTGTCTTGTGAGGGAGTTTTGCCCCCTTTCCCGAGCTCCCCTGCCTATGGCCCCTTTAGCAAAGTTGGATATCTTCATGTTGCGCATCTTCTGGCAGAGGCCCGGAATTTTTGGAAGCCGCGGCATCGACGACCTCGGCATCGGAGCGCAGTGTGGCGATCTTTCATCGGAGGCCCATTATCATCGCAGTTCGATCTGAGAGGTCCACAGAGCTACTCCTTCAGTATTTTTGGACGATTTTTGTGGCGTTGGAATCACGAGAGGTACGTCTTCGACTTTTGTGTTGATCATCTTTCTGGATTCATAGTTTATGGCACGGTTTTTGAGACACTTCTAAGCCGCTGTTTGCTGGTGGAGTTTTTGGACAGCAGCCCCTTGCCGAAATTTTATCTCCGCACTCGAGCATCGGATCAAGACGAGCCTATACACTTTTTGGATCTATTCGTCGCGAGGATTATCATCGTATTTTTTCAGGATTTTTTTGAGACCTTACCGGAGGTATACTATTCCCTTTTTATCTGTGCAAGAGTTTACAGTTGTGTGGTTGTGTGTGTTTGCGCACCTGTACTGTGTAATTTGTAACTCGGCCTACGGGGCTCGGATTTGGACGTGCAGGTACCCGTTTCGAAGGTCTCGACGAGACGATCGCTGTGATATTTTTATTGGAATTTTCAGAGTATTTTAAGCAGGTGAAATAAGTGCATCTTTGGGGCTAATTTTTAGTGTGTATGTGCGTGGTTAATTTTGGGAATTTAAGTGTAACTGTGAACTCTGTGTTGTTCCCAGGAGGGTTTGCGAGTATTGCTGGACCCGTTGGAATTGGAGATTTGGTTTTCCTGGTATTTTCAGCTGTGGGACTTGGACAGTCAGCTCTTCAGGTGGGTGGCCTTGTCTTCATGACCTATGGACTGTGCATTAATTCTATCTGTGTAGGGACTTGCATGTTATAGATGTGTTCTATATAGCATGCTAGATTATAGGAATTGAGGTTCCTGATGTTATTAGATGATCATGTGTTTATTTTCTTTCCCAACAAGCTGTTGATTATTGTTATCTTGGAACTTGGCCTAGCACCCCCGCCATATGCAGCATTTTCAGCCAGACTGTAGAAAACTCCAATTTGGGCTAGGTTTTTATTGCTCTAGACCTTCCCACACCACTATTCTATATTTCACTCTGGACGTAGAGTTTTCCTCGCCCGGGTGGTGGGCCGAGAGGTCAGGTTGTTGTGGGATGCATTTACACTCGTGTCTGGGGACCGAGTGGAGTTGATAGCAGTCTGTAGATCAGGTTTCTTTGGGAGAGTGACAGTGGTTGTAGATCTGGGTTCCTTGGGAGCCGTCTGTGTGACAGTGAGTCTCGGCAGTTGTTCGCAGTGGATGCGATGTTTGGCCTGTTGAGGCAGTTGTTCGCAGTGGATGCGACCTTGTACTTTGAGTTGGTGGAGTTGCTTGTGTCTTGAGATTCGAGAGAGCTGATCAGCTGAGTCGTCGAGAGTGCTCCGACCGTTGTGCATGATGTTTGTGGATTCTGAGTCCTTCCGTTCAGAGCGTGAGCGTGGATTTTGGACTATAGCCTGCAGTGCCAGCTCGACAGAGTGCGCGGATACCCTTGTCCTCGTTGGGGTCGCTCCCCTCGAGTGCCACGTCCAGGGTGGGTCTGCACTTTGGTATCGCGACTTGTCGACGTTTTGTCCCTCTGGCTGAGCCAATTTTGGCAGTCATGGACGCCCTACGTAAGTCCGCTCCTCAGGGACGTAACGGCAGTAGGTCCTACGTAAGCCCGCTCCTCCGGGACGTAACGGCAGTAGGTTGGCGCAGGTTTGACTGGACCCGAGGTGGCAGTCAGTTAGATTGGGTGATCAGAGATGAGAGTTAGTTGTGGCATCATGTTCTTTCTGTTCCACTTTTTGAGCATCTAGATAGAGGCATAGTAGCTGTAGAGTTTACTTTCCAACTTTTCCTTACAGCCATGCATTTGTTACTTTATGCCTCTAGTAGACTTGGTGGGCAAACCGTTGGGCTTGTTGGCGGCACCCACTGAGAACTACTTGGGACGTAGTTCTCACACCCGGCGTGGTGTTTTTTCCCACAGGGACTTCTACTCCTATTCCTGCTGCTCCAGTTGCTGCTTCTTCAGACCGAGGTAAGGGAGTCGCGAGCTAGATCCCTACCAGTCGTCGTCCAGAGAGTAGATGTACCCTTTTTATATTATGAGAGTTACTTATTGTTGAGTGACCTTGTAGTGAGGTATAGAGTTGTACTTTTCTTTCAGAGTTGAGTGACTTGTACTTTGGTGAGGACTTTGTATTAATTTATTTTATTTCTAGCAGTTTATTTTCAGCTCTGATATCTGGATAGTATAGTATCTATCTTTTGCAGGTTAGACGCTTCGTCTATACGGGGTTCACCGTATGGGCGGCGGATCTGTTGGCGAGCCCGGGTCGCAGTTTCGACGCCGGGGCGTGACAATTATAAATGCCACTATAATTATCTATAATTGCCACTAAAAACATATTAAATGACTAGTAAATAGGACCTATAGCGGCAATTATTTTGAGACTCTTTAAATTGACATTTAAAAATAAATTACTCATGCAAACAATTTTAAATTTGATTATATTCAACAATTGTCAGACAAAAGAAGCCAAATTATTTAGCCAAATAAGAATTTGCACTGTAAAAATATAATTGTCAATTAAAAATTACATTTAAAGCTTTCAATCTAAAAAAAAAAAAAAAAAACCTAAAATGAAATAAATCAGAAGCATTTCAAGCTTCTGATTCATGCAAGCTTCAGCAAGTTTGTTCTAAAATCAAAGGACTGCTCACTGAAGGTTATTAATCTTTTGAAGACGATTAGGAATCCAACCGGTAAAGCGGTTATTTTCAACATTCCTGCAAGCACGAGGAGATAAATCATTTTTACAACATACAAAAGAGTTTCTTTTCTTTTCTTCCTTTTTTTTAACAATAGAAACTCACAAATCTTCAAGGGGAAGAGCAGCAAGGACTTCTATGGTGCCGGTAAATTGGTTGTTCTGCACATAACTAACGTGGAGATATTGGAAGGAGTCAATATATTTATACATAAACATAAATAATTCTTGTGTATAAATATCAATTATAGACAACTTAAGGGTCCTCCTTACAGAGTATTCAAACTTGTCAAGGTGTTGAAGCTCTGAGGGAGGTCACCGGTGAGAGAATTAAAGGACAGGTCCCTGCGGCATGAATTCGTAATTTAAAAACAGTAAACAGAAAGGTCCCTACGGCATGAATTCGAAGGAGTCAATATATTTATACATAAACATAAATAATTCTTGTGTATAAATATCAATTATAGACAACTTAAGGGTCCTCCTTACAGAGTATTCAAACTTGTCAGGGTGTTGAAGCTCTGAGGGAGGTCACCGGTGAGAGAATTAAATGACAGGTCCCTGCGGCATGAATTCGTAATTTAAAAACAGTAAACAGAAAGGCCCAATATGATATAAGCGACTGAACATTAGCATTTCAGTACGTAGACATTAAATCCTGAGTCAAAGAATATCTAAAGTAATTCGATCACCTAGTTTATCTAACATGGAAATTGTCCATGTTTCCATTCAAGGGAACTAACCATTCGCATAGATCACGAAAAGCACACGCTTTTGTAGTCGAGCAAATAGATGAGATCGATCAGAAGAACACTCACATAGTGGTCAAATTGGTAAGTCTGTTGAACATATCGCTGAGATTTCCCTGGAGTTGATTATGACCAAGAATTCTACATTCAAAACACTCAGGTTATGTAATAAACTATCAGAAGAAAGGGCGGGAGACAGCAAAAATGACTTCATTAAGAAGGCCACTTACAGATATTTGAGAGTAACCATATTAGAAATTGAGTAAGGTAGATTTTCGTTAAATTGGTTCCTAGCAAGATTACTGCAGATAAAATTCATCATGTAATATTCACTATCAAATTTTTTCAGAAAAAAAAAAAAAAAGAAAAAAAAGCTGAAACTAGAAAAATCAGCATAACTTACAATCTCTCGAGATTAGGAGGAAGATTATAAGGTATCTGTTGGCCGCCGCCAACACCTAAAAGGTTGTTGAATGTTGATGATATTACCTAACCTACCAGTTGATGATGTAACTTTTTAACTCGTCTACGCTAACGATATTAGCTAACCTATCAGTCGCAAATCCCTATTACTTTTCAAAGCAGAAGTTTACTTGGAAAATGGAATATTTCAAGTTGCACAGTAAGGCATAGAAGAGTAGAAATAAACTTCAAGTACCTGAGGAGCGTGACATATATGGAGGAGGTGCATGACCAGGGGCAACTGCAGTGCCAAAATATGGAGGCGGCATCACACCAGGCCCATAGTAGGCCTAAATGGAGAAGGAACTAGATTAATACAAAGTGCTCAACATATAGTAGAGACAGGGCAAATAGAAAGGTTAAAAGTAATCATACCTGCATAGCTGCCCAATCAGGATATGGGTATACAATTGGTTGATCATCATGCAAGGATGATCCAACTTTTAGTTTTTATGTGCAAATTATTAGCTAAATCATTAATGGATTAAGTCAAATACCAGACCTAACAGAAAAATCAACATAATCAGAACCGACAGGCGAAGGAAAAACTTTGCTACGACAGTCTCCTATTTATAGAAAAATCTTTCTCAATAAGATTGTTAATCGGATGCTGTCTTAGCTAATCATTATTGTAATTCTATACTGCCTTAGCTAATCACTTGATATTTTTATGATGTGGACACAAAAATTAGGTCACATCAAAATTTGAGTTTGAGTATCAATAGTAGACTTCATCTGTGTACCAGAATCGGTCAGATGTAAAAAGAATAAAAGATCAAACTAAAGATCTTTCAGAAACAACATCTAAATATTCAACAAACCAGAAAGAAAAAAAAAAAAAATTCTTATGTCTGAGAACTAAAATGAATTTTTAAGGGATTGAAGAAACTTCAAGGAAAAAACTACTAGTGTTTTTCTGAAACTTCTTTACTGCACAACAAAGGCACAGAATCTCCACCCAGACCAAGCAGGTTGCCTCCCAACTTAAGCTACTCCATTGAGAGGAAAAGCAAAAAAATGACTGCAGTTAGCTCTTTCACTTCCAATAACATGGACAAATTCAGACAGTTAGCCTTTCAGCAGCAAATTTGAACACATTACAAACTGATCAAATATTACAGCATCACATGCATATAATTAATTAATATTTACTTTAATTTTATTTCTTCAGATTACCAACATGTCCTTCATCATACCTTAACAACCAATGGTCTCATTACATGGTTAGCATGTTATATATTTGACCCAAAAAAAACCTCACTCTTTCTAAGGACAAAGCAATATGACTGTCCACAAACAGATAATTAGAAAAGCAGATCCTCAAATTGATGATATCAATTCTAATTAAGATCACCTATGAAGAAATTGTTGAGACGATGAAATCAAATTTTCGTGAGAACAGCTTCACCAATGAATTAAATAAATACCCCTCAGATCCAAGAGTACAATTTAAAAGGAAAACAAAATACCATCAGAAAACACACAACAAAACAAGAAACCAAAAGTTGATGGCAATAGCAAACTGCATAATAATTGGCAATAACTAATGTTTTTTTTTTTTTTTTGGAATGGTTTCACTTGAATTTGTTCTTGATTATTAATTTGATTTCAACATACTGATGTTTATATTTTTTTCACCTCAAAAGATGAGTTTGCAAACCAACCAACAGGAATAAAGCAGCTAGTTATAAGATGCAAGGCAAGCATAAAAGGAAAAAAGATGCCCCAGTTTGATACCACACCAACATAACAGTTCAAGCATAAAAGATCAAGTGGCGCAATTTTTTTTTTCTTTTTAAAAAAAAAAGAACACAGAAAATTTAGATACCAAACAAGTTTTAAAGACTTTAATGGGGATTCGGATGAACCAAATTACTATTAATAGTGCTTCCCCATTGAACACAATCCCAACCAAGAGATTGGGACTAAACAAGAATGGAAAAAGTTTCATTGTATCTCACCAGCTCCACACCCTAACCAACATCAGTTTCCCATCTTACTAAATTCAAATCTAGGATGCCAAAAAAGGCCTAAAGAAGGTTTTCTTAATAGTATCTTGTTCTCAAATTTGTGTAATTAATTTTTTCAAGTTTATCCATGCTGTTTGTGTTGTCTGCAACACCTAAAGCGTAATTAAGCATGGAATAAGCCATCTAGAAGTTGGTATTAACCAATGATTATCCACCAACAGCAACTAGTACTCCATTCATTGCTTGTAGTACAAAATATTCTTGGAACAAAAGAAAAGTGAATTAGAGGATAACCGACTAGCTCAGCTACATCGACTAGCTTAATAACCTTTTCTTTCTCAACTATACCTTCTACCCGAAACTCATACTATGTACATCTTCTCCAACTATGGCAACAGGTGTTTATCAGAGGTCCCTTATGGAATTACATTCAAAACAACAACAAATTTTCAGCTGCAGGTTTCATTCTGGTATCGGCTAGCTATAAATATTTTCTTGGATCCTAATTATACAACAAGAAGAGGATCAGTATAAGATGAAGGACCAACGATCACAGCATTACACTGTTCAGCCTCCAACTTGAAAAATTAAATGACATTCATCTCTAATTTGTCAGATCCAATCTAAATACTAGCTAGTAGCTTTGACAGAAAAAGTCCAAGTTCTTAACAGAGAAGAACTTACAACTTTCTGTACAATGAGCTGCACCTAGTTTGCTATACGATGCTTATTTCTTAACCAATTTTCATCTCCACGATCTCAATCCTACAACCAGTAAGAATTTGAAAAACTCAGTCCAATTCAAAAGCAAGTGCAATTGCACCCAGAATTGCCCAGAGCTCACATAGCGGAGCCCGCACCTCTCAATCCAACCCAAGAATCAGCATCATGGAACAAAAAGTTACCAAAATGAGATGCGCAAGCGAAAACCGAGATCTAACCCGAAATCCTGCGGCGGGCCCTGCTCGTCGAGGTTGGGCACCAGCGACGACGAGCGGCGCAAGGGAGTTGCCGCGACAGCGGAGCCGGAGCGCAGAACACTAACCCTAGATCATCGTCGTCGTCGGAGTCGGAGGAGAAGGAGGAGGTGGTGGGGGGGATAGGATCGGGGGAAGAGGGGAGATGGGGGAGAGGGGGCGAGCTCGGGTTGGGGGGGGGGGGGTGATCGCGTGAGCGCGCGCGGGAGGGGGCGAGATTGCCAGGGGAGGTTGGGTTTGGGTAGGTTGATCGGAGGTGGGGATCCAGCTGAAGCTGGAGCTCGAAGGTGGGGAGTTCGCGTGAGCTCGAGCTCGGAACGCGTGAGGTGTCCGCGAAGGAGGGGAATGTTGGGATTGCAGGGTTAAAATTTTGAAATTTTAAATTTTAAATTTTAAAATTTTAAAAATTTAAAAATTATAATTTAAAAATTAAAATATATAATTTTAAATTTTATTTTAAAATTTAAAATATAAATTTAAACTTTAAAATTTAAAACTTAAATTTAAACTTTAAAATTTTAAATTTTAAATTTTAAATTTTAAATTTTTAAAATTTTAAATTTTAAATTTTTAAATTTTGATTTTAAAAATCAAAATCACTTCTTAAATGCTCTATTGAGCCAAATGCACAAAACCACTTTTCAAATAATAGCCAAACATCCATTTATTTAACATAGAATTATTGGTCGGTAAAAATTAAAGATTTAAAATAATTATCGCTAAAGCACTATTTGTAATTATTTAATAGCGGCAATTTTATAATTGCCGCTATTAAATTGCCATAAAAAGTCTATTTTGGTGTAGTGCGTCACGTAGTTCTTAGTGGGTACCGCCACCAAGCCCGACGGTCTGCCCACTAAGTCTACTAGAGGCATAAAGTAACAAATGCAGTACAATAAGAGAAAGGCTGGAAATAACTCTACAGCTACTATGCCTCTATCTAAATGCTCAAGGGGTGATACAGATGGAACATGATGCATCTACTATCTCTCGGCAAAATAATCACGCAATCTACACTGACTGCCACATAGGGTCCAGTCAAACCTGCGCCCACCTACTGCCATTACATCCACGGAGGACTGGACTTACGTAGGGCGTCCGTGATTGCCCAAAAATGGCCTAACCAGAAGGACTGCGTCGACAAGTCGCGATAGCAAAGTAACAGGCCTAGCTCCGATAACTGAGCGCGGAGATAAAAATCGAACAAGCTCCGCTGTCCAGGAAAACCAGCAGCAAGAAAAGGGGTTCAAAGATACTCTGAATACCTGTAACGACTCGGCCCACAAGCAATAATAACTCGTTGGGCCCAAACCACAGCCCAAAATGCTTAAGTCCAGTTATTATTACTAGTGTCCAAGTCTCATATAAATCCAATCACAATCCATCCACATCCGATGTGGGACTATTGGGGGCGTCACAGACTCCCCCCGTTTAGGCCTGACGTCCTCGTCAAACCACAGCCCAAAATGCTTAAGCCCAGTTATTATTACTAGTGTCCAAGTCTCATATAAATCCAATCACAATTCCATCCACATCCGATGTGGGACTATTGGGGGCGTCACAGACTCCCCCCGTTTAGGCCTGACGTCCTCGTCAGCCCAAACACACACACAGCAGCCCAAGATCACCAGGCGATGTGAGACTCATCTCGCTAGCCCTGTCATCTAGACCCAGACTCAGCCGAGACTCGCCACACACTTCCGGCTGGTTATTGGCTCTGATACCAAATGTAACGACTCGGCCCACTAGCAATAATAACTCGTTGGGCCCAAACCACAGCCCAAAATGCTTAAGCCCCGTTAAGATATTTAGTCCTATTATATCATTTATATATAGGACTAATCCAAATTCCGGGGGTGTCACATTCTTCCCCCCTTTAAGGGCTGACGTCCACGTCAGGCTCAAGCACACTCACAAGCACCAGGCTATGTGAGACTCGTCTCGCTAGCCTTAGCCGACCTTGTGAGGAGCTACACTCCACTCACAACGGTCATTAGCCGGGGAGCCTCGCTCTACCCGCTATATAACCCTGGCTCAGCCGAGACTCATCCCACATTTCCGGCTGGTGAATGGCTCTGATACCAACTGTGACGCCCCACTTCCCCGGGGGTCACCCATCCTAGAACTACTCTAGCTCTAGCACGCTTAACTCTCATAACCTCTTGGATCTTGCTACCATCCAAAATGCTATAGCCGGGTTAAGAGATTTAGTCCTATTATATCATTTATATATATGACTAATCCAAATTCTGGGGGTGTCACATTCTTCCCCCCTTTAAGCCCTGACGTCCACGTCAGGCGATGTGAGACTCGTCTCGCTAGCCCTGTCATCTAGACCCAGACTCAGCCGAGACTCGCCACACACTTCCGGCTGGTTATTGGCTCTGATACCAAATGTAACGACTCGGCCCACTAGCATTAATAACTCGTTGGGCCCAAACCACAGCCCAAAATGCTTAAGCCCAGTTATTATTACTAGTGTCCAAGTCTCATATAAATCCAATCACAATTCCATCCACATCCGATGTGGGACTATTGGGGGCGTCACAGACTCCCCCCGTTTAGGCCTGACGTCCTCGTCAGCCCAAACACACACACAGCAGCCCAAGATCACCAGGCGATGTGAGACTCGTCTCGCTAGCCCTGTCATCTAGACCCAGACTCAGCCGAGACTCGCCACACACTTCCGGCTGGTTATTGGCTCTGATACCAACTGTGACGCCCCACTTCCCAGGAGGTCACCCATCCTAGAACTACTCTAGCTCTAGCACGCTTAACTCTCACAACCTCTTGGATCTTGCTACCATCCAAAATGCTATAGCCGGGTTAAGAGATTTAGTCCTATTATATCATTTATATATAGGACTAATCCAAATTCCGGGGGTGTCACATTTCTGTGACGCCCCCAATAGTCCCACATCGGATGTGGATGGAATTGTGATTGGATTTATATGAGACTTGGACACTAGTAATAATAACTGGGCTTAAGCATTTTGGGCTGTGGTTTGGGCCCAACGAGTTATTATTGCTAGTGGGCCGAGTCGTTACATTTGGTATCAGAGCCAATAACCAGCCGGAAGTGTGTGGCGAGTCTCGGCTGAGTCTGGGTCTAGATGACAGGGCTAGCGAGACGAGTCTCACATCGCCTGGTGATCTTGGGCTGCTGTGTGTGTGTTTGGGCTGACGAGGACGTCAGGCCTAAACGGGGGGAGTCTGTGACGCCCCCAATAGTCCCACATCGGATGTGGATGGAATTGTGATTGGATTTATATGAGACTTGGACACTAGTAATAATAACTGGGCTTAAGCATTTTGGGCTGTGGTTTGGGCCCAACGAGTTATTATTGCTAGTGGGCCGAGTCGTTACATAAATCCAATCACAATTCCATCCACATCCGATGTGGGACTATTGGGGGCGTCACAGACTCCCCCCGTTTAGGCCTGACGTCCTCGTCAGCCCAAACACACACACAGCAGCCCAAGATCACCAGGCGATGTGAGACTCGTCTCGCTAGCCCTGTCATCTAGACCCAGACTCAGCCGAGACTCGCCACACACTTCCGGCTGGTTATTGGCTCTGATACCAAATGTAACGACTCGGCCCACTAGCAATAATAACTCGTTGGGTCCAAACCACAGCCCAAAATGCTTAAGCCCAGTTATTATTACTAGTGTCCAAGTCTCATATAAATCCAATCACAATTCCATCCACATCCGATGTGGGACTATTGGGGGCGTCACAGACTCCCCCCGTTTAGGCCTGACGTCCTCGTCAGCCCAAACACACACACAGCAGCCCAAGATCACCAGGCGATGTGAGACTCGTCTCGCTAGCCCTGTCATCTAGACCCAGACTCAGCCGAGACTCGCCACACACTTCTGGCTGGTTATTGGCTCTGATACCAACTGTGACGCCCCACTTCCCAGGAGGTCACCCATCCTAGAACTACTCTAGCTCTAGCACGCTTAACTCTCACAACCTCTTGGATCTTGCTACCATCCAAAATGCTATAGCCGGGTTAAGAGATTTAGTCCTATTATATCATTTATATATAGGACTAATCCAAATTCCGGGGGTGTCACATTCTTCCCCCCTTTAAGGGCTGACGTCCACGTCAGGCTCAAGCACACTCACAAGCACCAGGCTATGTGAGACTCGTCTCGCTAGCCTTAGCCGACCTTGTGAGGAGCTACACTCCACTCACAACGGTCATTAGCCGGGGAGCCTCGCTCTACCCGCTATATAACCCTGGCTCAGCCGAGACTCATCCCACATTTCCGGCTGGTGAATGGCTCTGATACCAAATGTAACGACCCGGCCCACTAGCAATAATAACTCGTTGGGCCCAAACCACTGCCCAAAATGCTTAAGCCCAGTTATTATTACTAGTGTCCATATCTCATATAAACACAATCACAATTCCATCCACATCCGATGTGGGACTATTGGGGGCGTCACAATACCCCAATAAAAACCCAAAACTGAGAGGAGCGAAAAACACAAAAAAACAAAGATCTACCTCTCGTGGAACCGATGCCGCGAAAATCGGCCAAAAACTCCCTCCCGTCAGGCCTGGGGAGCTCGCGGAAGAAACATCGATGATAAAAGCTTGGTATCAAAGACGCGTCGAAGATCGCGATGTCGAGGAGGAAGCTGAAGAAACGCCTTCCAAAAAATTTTAGGATGCCGAAAGTCGAGGAAAACCCCAAGAGGAAACTCCATGTCTAATGTTGGCACAAGAAACCAAGAAAAAAGTCACAAAGAGGGGGCCAAAGGTGGCTATTTATAGCCAAAACCAAAGAAAAGGGAACCTCAGATTCGGGCGCAACTTTCGGGCGCCCAAAAGTTGCCGGAAGCGGCCGAAAGCCATGTGGCGGCCATCCAGGCCGCCAACGCGCAGCGCCCGGATCCGCTGGATCGCGCCACGTGCCCCCGCGCGGTCCACGCGGCGGGGTCCATGCCGCGGTGCACAGCGCGCGGTTCGCGCCGGGCCGTCGGGACAATGCGCCTGCTAATGGGAGGGAGCCACGTGGCCTGGCGCGGTCCACGGGGCGCTGCGCCCGGCGCAAGTCACGCCTCCCATCGCGCCCGTTGATCGCCCAATCAGGGCCTGCCACGCATCCCTTCCACTGCGCCCGCTGCTCCCGGTGCACGCCAACTGGGGCGTGGACCGGCCCACCCGAAAATTCAGCCCATTAGGCCCATTTTGCCTGCAAATAGTCGATTTTTAACGTTTTCGCGTGCTGAGTCCGTTTTTTACGTCCGTTTGACGCACAACAGGCTCGATACACTAATAATAGGTGTTTTCTCACTGCCAACCACCCAATCAAGTCACACGGGAAAACCGGGACACCACAATCTGTGCTTAAACAGAGTTGTGGTGGTCTTCGTCGTTAACATCTCGGTTTACCTCGGAGTGATATGGAGCTTGAAGAATCCTTGAGGATAGTGCTATAGCTCATGTGATTGAAGAAGCTGTATGCCAATCTTGAGAAGAGTAAGTTTTGGCTCCGAGTGGTTACCTTTTGGATCTTGTTGAGTCAGCCACCGGTGTGGCAGTGGACCCGGCGAGGCTAGACGTGTAGTCCACTCTGTCAGACAGGATTAGAGAGAGACAAAGTGAGGACCCCCCCCCTACTTGATAAGGATTAGAGAGGCTGAGTCTGAGTTAGATGAGTGACAGCCACAGTAGGAATAACTTCAACACTTCTCTCCCTTTTTCACTCTTTCATGTCAAGGCTTCGCGAACGGGCCGAAAACTTCAAAAGGTTGCTCCAGAAATGGAGACTGTGCCGGAGTCTGTTCTTGTTTGATTGGGGTGAAAGCACTGGCCTTTTGGACTTTTTGCTATTTTTGGCGGTTTTTAAATTAAGAGTTAGGGTTGTTGATATCCCTGATGTTGGACTCTTTCCTTTCGTGGATGGTTGCATGGATGTACTCCGGGTCTTCTTGGATGGGTTGGTATCGAGGGTGAGGCTTTGGAGAGTGTTGGACTAGTTGCTTTTCCCCCCGCGACTTGTTGGAGCCCTCGTTGTTTTCCATGTCTCAGCTCAGAGGAGATATATTTTGACCCTTCACCCGTGATTGACTCCTCCACTTGAGATATGTGAGTGCCTGGAGTACGAGAATCGCCGTTGCGAATTCTAGCTCGAGAGATGAGGGAATTGCGCAGCTGGGCCATGTCATCACGAGGAGCGAGCGACGACTTAGGAACTGGTGATGGTGATGATGGATATCTAACCTTTTTTGTTCGAGACTCCTGTTTGAGGTATGTTAGTTTCGAGGATGAAACTTTCTTTTAGTGGGGGAGGATATGATGATCCGAATCTCCGTGGAGGTTAGCAGCGTGGTCAGTGGCTTGTTTACGCCCATTTTTGTGTGTTAGAGGTGTTGGCGCGCAAAACGGACATAAGAAATGGACTCAGTGCGGAAAAATAAATCAAAATAGTGTAATTTGGGTTTTTGGGTGAATTTGGGCGCCCGGTTCTCTGGTTACTAAAGTGCGGGTAGGCGGGGGAAACGCGTCGGCCCGCGATTGGATGCTGCGGCCTCGGGCGCGGATTGGATGACGCAGACACGTGGCATCACGTGATTGGTCGGTGCAGATTGCGTTGTCGGGGAGCAAGGACGCATGGCAGTTGGTGATTGGTAGATCGGTTGACTGCAGGCGTGGGCGCAGGCAAGCGACGCGTGGCGCGAATGGACGACGATCATGGTTTCGGGTGCTCATGAGGAGGCGACCGTGGGAGGATTCGGGCGCCCGAAATTGCTCCCTGGATCAGAAAGTTCAAAAAAATTGTGGGCTATAAATATGGGTTTTTCTCCTACAAGATAGAGTTTTGGACTTTGGAGTTTGGGGAGCTTCTGTAGAGAGAAGACAACTTCTTCCCTCACCATTCCTGATCTTGTTTGGAGGACATTGGAGGCTTCCTCTTCATCTTCTTCCCACCATTGGAGAGCTCCACCATTGTTGCAAGTTTCAGCCAACTCCAACGACGTTCAGTGCGCGGCCTCGCCAGGACAAACTACTTGGAATCTGTGGCTGAAATTTGGAAGGAATTTTTACAAGAGGTAGTCTACAACTTTGGTATTGATCACTCCTCCCCATTCTTGAGTTTTCTTGGGGTTTTTACTTCATTCCTATAGCCCTCGTGCACAGGGCGGAGTTTTGAACAGAGTTTTGTATTTATAGATTTTCTTAGTGATTTGTGCATGGATTTTGGAGTTTAAGAACTTGATTTGCATCTACACTCACAAAGGAACACATTGGTACCCTTCTTGCTGAATTTGGAGTTCGTTTTCTCAGGTAACTTTATCGTTCTTCTGGACCCTGTGACAGAGTTTACTGCAGATTTTTGTATTGGACATTGTTTTGATGAATGAACCTTGGAGATGCAGATTTCATGGAAATTTGTGGCTATGTTGTGAATCTCAGAGTTTGAGCTTGTTTTTAAAATCAAGGTGAGCAATTATTCTTTTGATTTCAGTTGAAAATTTCTTTTGGTTTGGCCCCCACATTTCTTGGAAGTGCTTGCCGAATTTTGATGCAATTTTGGACAGCATTGCTTAGATTGATTAATTAGATGATTATGGGGACTTAAAGATGGATTTTTGAGGATTTGGGGATGTTCCTTGGATAGAGGAGGACTTGGAAACTCAGTTGGTAGCTTCATTTTGAGGTATTTAGTGCAGATTTTGCATTTCTTTTACCAATTTGTTGTTTTCTGAAATTTTTGAGATTTTCTGCGCAGCAGTGATTGTTTTTGCGATTGTGTTCAAGCCGACAAGAGATTTTAGATAATTTTCATGGCGTTGGAATCTTGAGAGGCCGAGGAACGTGCACACCAAATTTCTGCTTGATCGGATCCCGGATCATCGCATTTCAGGTTGGTTGGATTTCCTCCAAAATCGGCGGACTGTTTTCTAATTCTATCATTGTAGTCCATAAGCATGCTTTAGATAGTGATATACTTGTTGGTTATGATAGATGTAGAGTTATAGAATCTTGACTAGCACCCTGCCGTATGATTGTATGATGTTTAATCAGACTTTAGAAAACTCTCAACTTGGGCATATCTTAGTTGTTTTAGTCTTCCTACACTTGCATGATTATTTCCTCCTCACTTAGTGTCTATCCTCGCCGCGGGTATACACTAGGTGCAAGAATTTATACATATATAATTCCTTCTCTTTCCTAATCAGCTTGATGTTAGAAGTTCCTCCATCTTATAAAAAAGCTTATGCGGGATGCATCTTTTGTTTGCGCACCTTTCATTTATCAATCCTTCATATCATATTATATTTCAATCTAAGCCATCTAAATAACTTTATTTATTTAATTTTAGTGATTGGATCAAAGAATATAATAGGATGAAGAGTTCATAGACATGCGGCATACTGGTATATGAATACACCTGGTGCAGGCATTAAGTTTTCTTCTTACATTTCTTCGCACAAGGTCAATTCTACGCTAGATTTTACCTACAAACCTGGCAATCTCAATCCATACCGCGGATACTTATGAATTTTCTACAAATTTATAGATATGATTATTAATTTTTTTTATTTAAAAAATTATGGATAAAATATATTAGTACCCATTAAATTATTGACATTTTGGGTAATCCGCGGATACTCACAGATACCCATATATATATATAATTTTTTTAAAAAGAAAAAAAATGAATACTCATTTTGTTTTATCCGTTCCTGGAATTCTAATTATAATTTCTTATAGTGTTATTTTTTTCTTCATTATTTATTCTATATTGTGATGATTTAAATAACAAGTTAATTTTTTATTTTTAAAAAATAATATATATGTTATTTGTATTTGAAAAGTATAAGAGCAGAAATGGAGAAAAAAATAATACTACCTTGTGAGTAACCCACGTAACTAGCTGCTCACCGGCGGATAGTTATAGATAAGAATGATTGTTACACAAATATTTTGCGGGTAAATTTTATCTGCGCCCATATAACCTACGGATACAATGACTCACCTGCGGATTATCTAACCCGTCCATTTGGGCTGTAACTAGGCCAGGTTTGAGTCATGTTATACCGTGCTCAAGTTCGGCCCAAAAAAAAATTGGACTTTGCGTCGGGCTTCATTCCAATTTTTTTAAAAATTAAGCCCCTGCCTAGACCCAAGCCTAAAGCCTAATACCCATTGGGCTTTATTTAATAGGTCAACTTTATGCATTTGTTACATAGCTAATTTATATTTGGGCTTTTTTTGAAATTGACTCTTTAAAAATTTAAATTTTTGAAAATAGCCCTGCAAAATTTGTATTTGCAAAAATGGCCCTCTTTCTGCCAACTGGGCGCCACGTCAGCGTGCATCGTCAGCTGGTGGAGGTGATGTGGCAAGTTGAACACGCAGAATGAACCTGCGTGTCTTAGACACGCAGGTTGAACCTGCGTGTCTTAGATACGCAGGTTCATCCTGCGTGTCTACTTGCAATAAATCGGAATTATTTTTTTAAATCGAACGTTTTTTATTTATTTATTTTTTTATTTTTTTTATAAAATTGATTCTTTTTCAAACAAACGGAATTATTATTTTTTTAAAAAAAAAATAAGTAAAAAAAATCTACCTAGAAAAAATAAATTTCACATTCTAATTTTTATTTTTTTATTTATTAAATATTTATATATTATTTTATATATTTTTTATATTTTTAAATTATCTCAAATAAACTAATTTTTTTATTATTATTTTCGTACGCAAAAAAAAAAATTATTTTTATCCTTTGGACGGGAAAAAAAAATTGGGATAAAAATAAATTTCTTTTTACGGTATGAAAAAAAAAATAAAATAAAATATCCGTTTGTTTAAAAAAATTTAAAAATATAGAAAATATATAAAATAATATATAAATATTTAATAAATAAAAACATTTTTTATATAAATATATAAAAATGTTTTTATTTATTAAATATTTATATATTATTTTATATATTTTCTATATTTTTAAATTTTTTTAAACAAACGGATATTTTATTTTATTTTTTTTTTCATATCGCAAAAAGAAATTTATTTTTATCCCAATTTTTTTTTTTCCGTCCAAAGGATAAAAATAAATTTTTTTTTGCGTAGGAAAATAATAATAAAAAAATCTGTTTATTTGAGATAATTTAAAAATATAAAAAATATATAAAATAATATATAAATATTTAATAAATAAAAAAATAAAAATTAGAATGTGAAATTTATTTTTTCTAGGTAGATATTTTTTGACTTATTTTTTTTTTAAAAAAAATAATTCCGTTTGTTTGAAAAAGAATCAATTTTATAAAAAAAATAAAAAAAATAAATAAATAAAAAACGTTCGATTTAAAAAAATAATTCCGATTTATTGCAAGTAGACACGTAGGATGAACCTGCGTGTCTAAGACACGCAGGTTGAACCTGCGTGTCTTAGACACGCAGGTTCATCCTGCGTGTTCAACTTGCCACATCACCTCCACCAGCTGACGATGCACGCTGACGTGGCGCCCAGTTGGCAGAAAGAGGGCCATTTTTGCAAATACAAATTTTGCAGGGCCATTTTCAAAAATTTAAATTTTTACAGGGTCAATTTTAAAAAAAGCCCTTTATATTTTTATTTTGTATTAAATTAAAATAAATTATTTATTTTTATACATTTAAGACTGAAGTTGATCACATCAAAATATCTTCATATGAAAACTAGATATTTAGTTATACGTATAAAATATCCTCATATATATTATTTTATATATCTTTAATAATATTATATTATGTATAATATATTTTATCAATCGTTTCATATATATATATATATATATGAGTCCGACTATAGTGCTTGTAAAAGTACTAATTATTTCATACTTGTAAATTTCACTATTAGATATATTCCTTTAATCAATTACACCCCTTAAATCATACTATTCCACCAACCACCCACTAAACCCAATAGACCCACTATCATCCTAACCGCCAATTCTTTCATCCAATGGCTAAAAACTAACAAGCACAAATGACTTGATATTTTTTAAAACATAAGAGCTCAATTCTATATATATAGTCAGGCTACTATGCTACTGGTAGCACCAAACATTTGGTGCTACCAAGTTTTCCACCGTTAGATCTACCCTTTGATTATTTTCATATCTTAAATCATACTATTTTTTCAACTATCCAGTAAATCCTATGGGCCCACTATCATCCTAATCACATATCCCTTTTTCAACCACCCAGTAAATTCTATGGGCCCACTATCATCCTAATCACATATCTCTTCATCTAAGGATTAAAAATTTAATAACATCAATGACTTGGTGCTATTAATAGTATAGTACCTTAGTTCTATGTACATATTACTAAATATCTTATTTTGATAACTAATGTATCAGACTTTCAGGTCGGGCCCGGGCCGGGCTTGGACATGTTTAAATAGACCTAAAAATTTTTCAAGTCTAAATTTTTAAGAGCAATGCTACATGTACACCCCGAAGGGGTGTATATCATACACCTCCACCATTTTAATGGTGGCGATATCTTTTACGGGTCACATCGATTGACCCATCATCACACCCCACCCATTGGATGGGTGGGGTGTGTGATATACACCCCGTTTTGGGTGTACAAGTATCATTTCCCAATTTTTAAACCCCATCTAGACCCAAAATTATAATTTTGATACCCGACCCATATATGATCTATCGGGCCGGGCTTTGTTTAGGCCCGAGCCCAATTCCACCCCTACTACTGTCTGCTATAGTTGGTTGGCAAAGAAATCTTGACCGTGGACATGACTTGTTGACCGAGCAATTTTCAAGTATCAGCCTTACACCTGTCAAAGTAACGGACAAGATTCTTCTATGTCCTTTGAAAAAAATAAGGTATGGAAACATAGTTCTTAATTAATACAATTTTTAGTTCTTATATGTCCAAATGCGTGCATGCCTAAAATTGTAATCTAATACATAATGACAGGATTTATATGTTACTATCAAATTAACTATTGTTGCCTCACCCGATCTCATCCTTGTGGTCGGTCATATCTGAAAAATTGTAAAAGCCACACAATAAAAGCTATATGTAACATCATTAGTAAAAGCTCCATCTAGGGACAAAGAAGCACAATCGAGTCTGATAGTATGTGATCAATAGAGAGATAAACTACGAATTATAAATGACTAGTATACACATATGAGTTTACTCATGACAAAAGTAGATCGACAACATAAAATAAGAATAACCAATTGTCTATCGATAATTAAGTAAATACATATATGTGACATCAAAATCTAAAAAAACTTTCGACCTCATAAGTTAAGAACTTGCTATGTGAAGTATGACCATCGCTATCAATAACCCACTCACGCATTCTCTCAGCACTAAAAGTCATCCGTGATGGTCCAGAGAGCAACATAAGTATAGCGACAAGGCAAACAAAATTTATTAAAATAAATAAGTATCATTGTATGAATTCAATAGTTATAAAGTTCAAGTCAACGTTATATTATGTATCTATCAGCAGAAGACTTTCTCTTTACTAATACAACATAAAAGCAAAAATTATATTAGAGCATAAAATTATATCTTATGTCAACATGTATAAAAATGATGGATAAACAAGGAGCATATGGACTTACAGAATAACAATTAGGCATGTAACGGGGATCATGAACCCGATCAAGGACAACATGTGCATGCATGATATTAAAAGAACAGCTAATTAAGGTTTATCATCAATAGAAAGAAATTCCACCTTGAAAAGTAAAATCCAATTTATTACTTCCAGGCCACGGCATGAATGCGCCCAATATACCTATCATATAAACATGGAATCTCACCATTAGTTCTCTATTATGAGCTTAAGTTAAATTGATTTAAACTTAATTAAACTCTTCCTCTTAACCCTCTCCATCTATTTTTAGAAATCCCGTAACTCACCCAAAATATGCAGAAATTTCAAAATAACCTATCAAACCTTAGAAAAGTGTTCGGAACACTTAATTTTTACAAACGACTTTTAATTAAAAAATTTATACCTCCTGAAAAATAGTCGGAAAGGTTCAAATTAACCCATGAATAGAATAAATGGAATATAAAGTCGAGATATTAAGTTTAAATTATTTAAATGACTGATCCAAGCCATAGATTCATATTGAGAGACTACGGCAAATGAAGTACCATGTTCTTTTTAAAATCAATTTAGTGAACAATAGGATAACGACCGCCACGATCTCTTCTGATCCGAGTAAATCAGTTATCACAAAGGTGCCAGATCTGATCCCAGTGATGATCCAATTTGACGGAGGCGTGGCGGCAGATCTGCGAAGAATTTGAACCGTCGAGGGGGATGGGACTTACTAAAGGTTTGTCTAGGACAGTGATCCTAGAATCGTCGAGGGGGATGGGGCTTAGCCCATAATAGAAACTACCGGCGACGGCAACCCAACCTCTTGGAGGTTCAATGGGTAGAAACAAGTCGAATTGGTAGTTATGCGGAGCACTGCTTTTATATACTCATCCCTATGGCGACAGTGCTCATTAATGCAAGTGGTTAGTAAGGTTTTATATACTCATCCCTATGGCGACAGTGCTCATTAATGCAAGTGGTTAGTAAGGGTTCTTACCCTGAATGGTTCCGAGACCCTTGAGGCAGGGTGTGACCTTGCAGGCACCCTTATCAGGACATACTATATGTGTGTAGTCGTGAGGCCGCGACTGTGGGAAGAGGGCGGTTCTCTAAAAACACACATGAATCGATATGAGCGCATGGCCATAAAAGCGCTAACCCGCAAAGAACCTAAACGACTGTACCATGTGTACTGTTTGTGGAAATCCGATTCACCGGCCTTGGTTCAAGGCGAAGTCCACCATTGTGCCTTCGGATGTACATAGACCTGTATTAAGTGAAGGTTCAAACCCGAAAGGTACCTTCACCGAATACGTGGTATAAGGGATCCAGCATATGTTTTAGTTTTTGTATTTCATTTATTTTATTTTGTATTTCGATTTTATAAGTTTTAAATCATGTGGGGATTGTTAGATTTTATATGTTTTTTGGTGATTTTAAACTTGTGGTTTTTGGCCTTTGGGCTTTTCTAGGCAGCCCAATATCAATGGGTTTTGCCTGGGAGCCCAAACCCATTTTTCCTCTCCATGTGATGTTTAGTCCCACATCGGAAACTCATCACATGTAGAGTGGGTATATTAATTTCCTCACTTGTGCATGTATTGGTTAGGAAGTGAGAGCAATGCTTCTTCAATACACACACGGGCCGTGCCATGCGCGATCTTGACTTGGCCTATTTGACTTTTGCTTTTTGCATTTAAAACCTTCTTGGGAACTTGCTTCTTGGGCTACTCAAGAGCCTTCCTTGGGAAGGGGCTTGTGGGCTACCCGAGGTAGCTAGCCGTTGAGCTTTGTCCCCTTTTGGGTTTTGTATATACATAGAGAGCTTGTGAGCTAAGAAGAAGACATACAACATCTTCTCTTAAGCTACAACACACTTCTCTTAATTTACAGTGCTATAATATACTGTGATTTACATTTTCGTTTTTCCTCTTTGAGTTTCTATTTTTGCTGGATCTCTGAAAGACGTTGTATTCGCTACGCACCATCCCGGAGTCGTTGCCGACGGGGTGGACAGTGATCGTTGTATCGCTAGGGGTGATTGCCGGAGCCTCGCACGTGGAGGGACAATCTCGCTTCTAGGACAGTGCTCACGCACGCCTCAACATTCACAGGCTTCATTTAAATTTTGTTTTATAATATTTCAAATTTAAATTAAATTTAAATTATTTTAAAAAATTAATTTGAAAAGAGAAATTTTTTCAACAGGAATAACTGTGAGGGTTCCTGGGGGCAATAGAGGCGACGTAGGGACCGGGCAGTGAAGAGGGCGATTAAAATGCATTAATTGCGGCCGGGTGTACGGTGGAGAGGGGGATGGAGCACCTACGCCATGGCCCAGTGTGCGGAAGACAGGAGCACCATGTTTCAACAAACATGAAAATTTATCCAAAAACGGCAAATAAATTGTCATGTTCATTTAAACCAGCCTTCCTCCCGAGAAGGACTATATCTACAACTATAATTTTATTATAATAATTGGTGAAAAAAATTATAAGTAATACTAGATGTTTACCTTGAAAAAAAAATATATATTTTATATTTTATTTATTTTATAATATTTTTATTTTATTAGTCATATTAAATGATCAGTGGAGATCATCTTATTCTATTATAGATTCAGTGTAAAATGTATTTTTTTAAAAAAATTTACAAATAGTAATTTTTTTAAAAAGATTTATTAAGATCGCTAAATGCCAAAAAGATCCTTCTATTAAAACGTCCAAATTATTTTGGTTAATTTTTTCTTTTATTATTCGTGTTGGTTCGGTGTTACTGAAAAGAAAATTTCAAAACCGTTGACTATGGCCAATTAAATACATCCGAGTTCTCCCATCTGGACAAGTAACCCAAGTAGATGACTTCGTCCGCGATTCTCTCCCTCTCCTTCCTCTATCTATTATAACCAAGCGGACAAGAAGAAAAGAAAAGAGGGAACCAAAAAAAAAAAAAAAAATGACTTCTCTCAGAAATCAATCTCCTCCCACGATAACCCTCCTCATCATCCCTTTAGTATTGCTACTTCTTACATTCATTTTCATCTACCCAAATGAGTTAAAAATCCAGTCCTACTTATCGGCCTGCCGCCCTGCCAGCCCTCCCTCGGCCGTCTCTGACTTCATAGGTCCGGTCGCAGTGAAGCCCGACTTCCGTCTCCTCATCGGAGTCCTCACACATCCCGACAACTACGAGCGCCGGCAGCTCGTCCGCCTAGTCTATTCCCTCAAGCCGCCCAGCCTCAGCGCCCACATCGACGTCCGCTTCGTCTTCTGCAACCTGACGTCGGATGAGCAGGAGGTGCTCGTCGCCCTAGAAATCATGCGCCACGACGACATCATCATCCTGGACTGCATGGAGAACATGAACTTTGGCAAGACGTACCACTACTTCTCCAGCCTCCCAAAACTACTTGACAGGAGCAGCGGCGGCCGGCCTTACGATTATGTGATGAAGATGGACGACGATACCTACTTTCGGCTCGACAACCTGGCAGAGTCACTGAGGAGCAAGCCGAGGGAGGACATGTACTACGGGCTGGAGATACCGTGCAAGGGTGAGAAGTTCCCACCATTTCCGGCGCCGTTCATGACTGGGATGGGGTATGTGCTGTCGTGGGACCTGGTGGAGTGGGTCGCGGCGTCGGAGATCGCGCGCAACCACACGATCGGGCCGGAGGACATGCTGGTGGGGATGTGGCTGAGCATGGGGAGCAGAGGGAAGAATTGGTACGGCATGGGGAGGGCCATGTACGACTTCAGAGGATGGAACGATTCTGCCAACTGTTTCCGGCACGAGTTGGCTCCGGACACCATCGCTGTGCACATGCTCAAGAACAATTCCAGGTGGGCCGACACGTTGAAATACTTCAATGTCACCCACAGCCTGAATCCCCCTAATTAAGCTCTACCACAATTACTCCTTGATTGATCCTATTATTTATTCGCTTCTTTTTTCCTCTTTTTTATTTTCATCTTGTCTAGGCTCACAATTCATGAGTTGATTCATTATTTCTCGTATCGCCTAGTTTGAATAGGCTTTTTTTCATTATGATTATATAATAAATTAAATTTGCTGCCAAGGAATAAACTGGATGTTGATTGAAATTCTACAGGAAATAGTTTGTTTTTTACTTTCGCTTTCCGGGGAAATGCCTGTAGGATCAAAAGTTTATAATATGTTGTTTCGCACATTCTAGAATTGGATTGAGAGAGAGACTATCAATAGCAAAATAGCATTTAGTGCTATTAAGTATATTCTATCATTAAATTTATTTATTTAATTATTTTTATCTTTTAAATTATACTATTCTACCAATCAACTATTAAATTTTAGAGAACCACTATCATCCTAACCGTGCATTCTTTTATCATAGAGTCGAAGGTCTAATGGCACCAATGACATGGTGCTATTAAGTTTTTGATCTTTTGATGAAGGATGTGCGACTAGGATAATACATTACAACAAAATTAGGTTATAGGAACATATTTTTGTGACATTTTTGAGCAAGTGCGCTATCATATTCCATCTATATCCAAAATTAAGTTATATAGATACATTTTTAGGACACATTATAATAATGTGTCACTATACATTTTACCGACTGCACATATAGCGACACTAATAATAAGTGTCAGTATTTTTGTCAGCGACACTTTTTATAGATTTTAAAAACACTTAAAAGTATCGCTATACCATAATTTTGTTGTAGTGATAGTGGGTCCCTAGGGTTTAGTGCGTGATTAGAGAAATATTATAATCTAAGAGTTAAAAATAATCAAAAAGATAAGTCTAATGGCGAAAAACTTAATAGTACTAAATGTTTGGTGCTATCGATACCATAGTAGCCGAATTATATATATATATATATATATATATATATATATATATATATATATATATATATATATATATATATATATATATATAAAATAGAGTTTATATACTTTCAAAAGTATAAGTCCAACTATGCTTGTAAATTTTTTACCATTGGATTTGTATTGGGACCTGTGTTAGTGTACTTTCTCTTTCTCTCTCTTTTGTTGACTTTATAATACCATAAATTTCAATACAAATCCAATGGTAAAAAATTCACAAACATCACCGCGTGCACCCCACCGTGGACCGCGCGGCAATTGGCCGAAGCCAACCACTGCGCGAGGGCGGGCCGCACGGGGCGGGCGTGGGACGCGTGGCGGCCTCCCGCTGGTCGTCGCCACCTACTCGGTCGGGCACGCTGGACACATGGCGTGCTCTGGTGAATCCGAGCGCGCACTATGCGGATTCCGGGCGAGACCCGGGTGTTTTTGGCGCCCGAATTCTGTACCCGAATCCGAAAGTTGGTTTTTTTGGATTTCGGCTATAAATATCCTCCCTTGAGCTTCTTTTTTCGGGTTTTTGAGTTGTTTCCTGAGGGCTCCTTCGACGGCGTGAATCTCCTTCGAGTCTTCTTCGCATTTTGGCATTCCAGAGGATTTTTAGACGTCGTTTCATATTTTTACCCCCCGACTCCGTGAGCTTCGACGCTTCTCCAACACCGATCTTTTTCGTCGACTCTTCGTCCACGAGCTCCCCCGAGCTGCATACTTGGAGTTTTCAGCCGATTTTTGGTTCGGGAGGTTCTTGAGAGGTAGGCCTTCGACTTGGTATTTTGCGCTTCTCTCCATTTTGGGTTTTTTTGGGACTTTATTGAGCATCTTTGGACCCCTTTCTTGCTGTGATTTTTTTTGGATAGCGGGCTGTGTTTTAGCTTTTTTTTGGCTTCCGAGTGGCAGAATTGGGTGTTTGAGGACTCGATTTCTATTTACACTTCGCGAGGATCACAGACGTATTTTTCTTAGAATTTTTGGAGGGCATCTCGCATGTGGTATTTTACTGTTTTGTGGACAGATATAGGCATAGTCAATGGGCAAAGGATAGTCTCCCCTCATACATATCCTGGAATATTTTCCAAATGTCCTCCTTCAAGGTCTCCCAAAAGGTTTGATAAAAGCTCAAAAGGAAATACATTGGGCCCCAACGCCTTATCACTCCCAAGTTAGGAAGTTGTTGTATAAAACCAAATTAAACTTTAGATCATATCTTCTGCTATGATTTTTAATTTCCTAAAATTGATTATAGACGACGGTTCTTCCTTTCGATTCGTACTCGTGCGCAATCTGCAAAAGCGGGATGTTTCCTGTCTATTCCCTTATCCCCGGAGATGGAGCCGTCACAGAAAATTCAGATTAGGGTTAGACCGGGACCCCCGTTATGTCATATATATATATATATATATACAACCTAATGTAAGAATGTTTTAATCACGTCCGTCCATCAAGGATGTGTCTAGATACATCCTAACCGATTGGATTGTCTGTATCTTTAAAGATCGCCTTGAATAAATTACGTAGGCCACATCCAACATTCTCCCACTTGGCCTAGTGATATGTTCAATACTGTATAGGCGATGTAAAACTTTATTAGATACCCACCAAATTATACAGTCAAAACCTCCCACTCAATCAAGAAATAACAATACTTTGATCATAGCGGTCATATATAAAATGAACACTTTCTTCTATGTATCAAAAGTATGTATTCTTTAATTAAATATCTTAATAAGTTATAACTATATGAACTTACTATAAGTTCAACTCAGAGTCCCACTTTAATGCACAATAATACTTTAATATACAAATATAACTTTATACGCAAAAATGTGCAAAACAAAATATTCGTATTCAAATAAAAATAGTCACAGAAGTCTTTATACAAGAAGAAAAAAAAACTCAAACTGTAAATGAACTCAAGATATGTTAAGGAATTTGTTTTGGCGCATTTCGTGAAAGTATTGAGTCTTGAAGATTGAAGATGAAGAAGTTTGGATCATATAACTCAATCTCAAGAAAAAAGAATTCAAAAGGATCAGGTATGTTTAACTAATTATTTTTGGTGATCCGAATACTTCTTATAGTGTAGAAACACTTGGATGAATTTTTAATTGCATAAAAATTAAAAACTGGACATGGGACATGTTCAGGATCCGGATCAGACACAGCAATCCGGATCCCGAAGGGTGTTGATTCATACGCAAATCCAATCCGGATCCAAGCCATTTCTGATCCGGATCCCGAACATTGGTTTTCGCTGAAATGTATGAACGATCCGGATCAGGCATTTCAATCCGGATCCCGAACCTTTATTTTCTGGAAATTGTCTGTTTCGTTACGACAATCCGGATCGCCGTAAATCCGATCCGGATCGTCGTCCTGTAAAATTCCAGAAAAGGTTAGTTTTTGATTCTTATCCTCTTCCAACGGTTTCTAACCTATAAATAAACCCTATGTTTCTTTTTCTAGAAAAAAAGCCGGACAAGCCGTAAATGCCGAATAAAACAAAAGACGACCATATAAATCCACCGATAGAGAAGAAAGGAAATCAATAGATTTAATCCTATGTTTCTTCATCTATATTGATTGATTTGATTCTAGGTTTTCATACTCAGATTTTGAGTAGAATCAAATCAATGAATACTTAGATGGTATTTCCGATCTATTTCTAATCTAAGTATTCGGCGGATCATCACCACCCAAAAAACAACGATTTCCCCAAAATCGGCGCGTGGACTCGCGTGGCCTTGTGCATTCAAGGTGCTACCGCTCTCGTGGATTCGGAGCGAGGTACGTCCGTGGATTCGAGATGTGCTACTGGGTGAAGACCGTGGATTCGGTCAGACGTCGTGGATTCGGCGTTGGACGCAGATCGTGGATTCGAGAAGCGTTGCAGAGCGAGCGGAGAAGATCAACTAGGAGCGTATGGAAAAAGGATGAGTCGTCTGTGAGTACGGTATATCACCTTTGTACGTGTTATAATTCTAGTGGATTTCACCGTGTTATCGGTCCCGTAGTTTTTTACTCCGGTTTGGAGTTTTCCACGTAAAAATCTTGCGTGTTATTTTTTATTTCCGCATTGGGTTTTATTGCGCAACGATTTTTGAGTGTTTAAACGTTTACACCTATTCACCCCCCTCTAGGTGTTTTTTCTCCTATTTAGATCCATATTATACATAACCCGACAAGTGGTATCAGAGAGGGAATAGGATTGTAAACAATGGCTGAAGGTGGAAACATCAACAGACCCCCATTTTTCGATGGAACAAATTATGCCTACTGGAAAGTACGGATGAAAGCATTTCTTATTTCCATCGACGAACGGGTGTGACAATCTATCGAGTTAGGATGGTCAAATCCAACTGAAGTTATTGTTGATGTTCACACCATCAAACCTAGATCGAAATGGACCAAGGAAGAGATAGACTTATCTTCTTACAATGGCAAAGGAATCAATGCTTTATTTAATGCCTTGTCTCAAACTGAATTCTCTCGCGTCTCAGCATGTGAGACTGCGAAAGAAATCTGGGATGTTCTTCAAGTTACACATGAGGGAACTAACCTTGTGAAGATTCAAAAGCTGCAAATGCTTACGAGCAGATTTGACTCTATTTTCATGGCAGAAAATGAATCATTCACAGACTACTATACACGATTGCAAGACATCGTAAACACATGTGCTAACTTGGGAGAGAAGATTCCAGAATTTAAAATTGTAAGAAAGATCTTAAGAACTCGTCCTGAAAGATTTCGTTCCAAGGTTACGGCCATTGAAACTATTAAACACCCGGACGAAATCCGTGTAGAAGAATTAGTTGGTTCATTACAAACATATGAAATGACATTTCCTACTAACTATTCTTCTGGAAAAGCATATACTTCTAAGTCTTCAGGTTTTGCGTTGAAAACTACAAAAGAAGAAGACGCGGATTCATCCTCCTCAGGCGATGACGAGAACCTATCTATGAAGGACTTTGAGAAGCAGCTTGCTCTCTTGACAAGAAATTTTCGCCGAAACTTTCAAAGGGGTAATTCAAGTAAAACTTCATCCTCCGGAAAGTGGAAGAAAGGCAAAGGTTTTTCAAGCCAAAAGTCAAGAAAGCAAGAAAGTTTTTCAAAGGATAAGAAAAGCTCAGAAGGACAAGTCCAATGCTTCAAGTGCCGAGGATACGGCCATATCTCAACGGAGTGTCCAAATAAGAATCCGTCCAAGAAGAAGGCGATGCAAGCCGTCACTTGGGATGAGACCTCAACGACAAATGAGTCATCTTCAAGTGATGAAGAGAACAACGCAACGGCATTCCACGCGTCCACATCTTCACCCTTCATGTGCTTAATGGCAAGTACATCCGACTCACTGTCCAACCCCACTGTTGAAAAGATTGCAACGGACGATGAATCGGATAATTCGGAAGGTGAAGACTTTGCTCTTGCCTACCATAAACTTCTGAGGGATTCAAAGAAACTGGCAAAGCAAAACAAGAGTTTGAGAGGGAGATTGCAGGATCTCGAAGAAGAAACAAAAAGGGCAACTTCTCTCTCAAACGCTCTTGAAGTGGAAAGGGATAATCTGATTAAAGTAAATGTTTCCCTTCAAGAGTCCAATGAGCATTTCGAGAAGAATTATGTAGATATGGTGAACAAAGCGAATTACTTCTTGAATATCTACGGCGAGGCTCGACAGGAAAAAATGGAAATGACGGAGACCATTTTCCAACTCAAGGATGATTTAAAGCAATTTTCTTCTGGAAGGAGTAAGTTGGATAAGCTGCTTGGTCTTGGTCAAACAAACAAATTCGGCCTCGGATACAATCGAACTAAAGACAATTTTTGTTCGGTTGGGACAGTCTTTGTGCCCCAGTCGGTATCTCCTCCTCCGACACCGGAATTGACGACAAACAGCGACAACAAACCTACTTCACCCTCTTCGGGATCGTCAAGCACTAAGGTATGTTTTCGTTGTGGTTTTGCAGGGCACATAAGAAGGAATTGCAAGAATGCAGCGCTAAGATCAAATCAAGCACATCTTGCAACTACTACCAATGGGTTCATTTCCCGCAAATCAAAGAAGGATCTTTCAAAAGGAAAGAACATTGGTAGTACATCAAACAAGACGACGACGTCAAGGAAAAGCGATGGATCAATCAAGGCGCTTTCACCAAAGGTATCAACTTCACAATCATTGCCGACGTACTCCAAAATTCAAAAGGTTTGGGTACGCAAAGGTAAAATCTTTCCTTGTCTTGTTGTTCATACTTCATTACATGCTTATGACAACTCGTCTTGGTATCTGGATAGCGGGTGTTCCCGTCATATGACCGGTGACAAAAACTGTTTTCAATCTTTTGAAAAACTCTCCGGAGGAAGTGTAGTTTTCGGAGACGGTCGTTCTTCCAAAATTGTTGGAAAAGGAACTATCGCTATTCCAGATGGCCCGGTTCTAAATAATGTTTTATTTGTAGAATGCCTTAAGACTAACCTCATCAGTATAAGTCAACTTTGTGACAATGGGTTCTCAGTCAATTTTTCTTCTGTAGAATGTGTTGTAACTGATAAGGACCAGGTATTCATTTTAAAAGGGGTTAGATCGGAAAATAATTGCTATGTTGTTTCAAACAAAGTTTCTAAAAAATGTAACCTAGTTTCTTTGGATAATGAAACTGTTTGGCATGAAAAACTAGGTCACATGAATTTTAAAGAACTAGCAAGGATTTCAAATAAGGACGTGGTTAAGGGGGTTCCTAAACTTTTATTTAAAGAAAACATTGTGTGTGGTGGTTGTCAAAAGGGAAAACAATCAAGAGTTGCACACAAGAACTTGAACCACGTCGGTACCAGACGGCCCTTGGAATTACTGCATATGGATTTGATGGGGCCGATTCGTCAACCATCTTTGGGAGGTAAATGGTATATTTTCCTTTTGGTTGATGATTTCTCTAGGTATTCATGGGTAACTTTTCTAAAAGAGAAAGCGGATACTTTCGACTCTTTTCGTGAGGTCTGTCATCGTATTATGAATGAAAGAAATGAAAAGATCGTTCGTGTTCGAAGTGATAGAGGTGGAGAATTCATTAATTCTAAATTTATTGATTTTTTCACTTCCAATGGGCTAAAACATGAATTCTCAGCACCCTATACACCTCAGCAGAATGGTGTTATTGAGCGCAAAAACAGGGTTGTTCAAGAGATGGCACGTGTTATGCTTCATAGCCGGAATTTACCGTTATATTTTTGGGCTGAAGCTGTGAACACCGCTGTCTATGTAATTAATCGAGTGTATTTGCACCATGAAACTTTAAATACATCGTATGAGCTGTGGTTTAGTAGAAAACCGAATATCAAATATTTTTGTATCTTTAGGAGTCGATGTTTTATTTTTCGTGATCGCGAAAACCTTGGTAAGTTCGACTCTCGAAGCGATGAAGGGATTTTCATGGGTTATTCTACTAACAGTAGAGCATATCGGGTATTTAACTTGGAATCTAAAACGATGATAGAATCTATAAATGTTAAAGTAGATGAAGCTTTCCACTTTGCATCTGGTAAATCTACCCTTGATATGTCTCTAGATGATGATACTCCTCTAAGTGCATCTTCTCGTAATAATTCTTTCAATAAAGTTGATGCATTTAATAGTTCTTCAAGTGTATCTAATGTGCAGGAATTATCACATGTACCTCCGACTACTCCGTTACCGCAAACGCTACGCATCTCCAAGGATCATCTGGAATCTAACATTATTGCAGACCCACAAGAAGGTGTTAGAACTCGGAGACAGTTGGTTTGTGGAGTCGCATGCTACGTCTCCATGATTGAACCAAAGAACATCGATGAAGCTCTTCAGGATGACTACTGGATTGAAGCTATGCAGGAAGAGCTCCATCAGTTCGAACGAAACAAAGTCTGGGAATTAACGAAGCCACCAAAGCAACACAACGTGATCGGTACCAAGTGGATTTTCAAGAATAAGAAAAACGAGAATGGTGCCATCATCAGGAATAAAGCACGATTAGTTGCTCAGGGCTACTCGCAAATTGAAGGAATAGACTTTGATGAGACGTTCGCCCCAGTTGCTCAACTCGAGTCAATACGTATATTGTTCGCTATTGCTTGTCATTTTAAAATCAAACTCTTTCAAATGGACGTCAAGAGCGCATTTTTAAATGGGTTTTTAAATGAGGAAGTTTATGTGGCTCAACCGAAAGGTTTTGTAGACTATAAACAACCTAACCATGTTTTTCGTTTGAAAAAGGCTCTATACGGTCTAAAATAAGCACCGCAAGCATGGTACGAAAGGCTAACAAAGCACCTACTGGAAAAGGGCTACACTCGAGGGGGAGCAGACCGGACTCTCTTTGTGAAGCATTATCAAGATAATTTCATTGTAGCACAAATCTATGTCGATGACATTGTATTTGGTGCAACTAGAGATAATGATGCTTCTAAATTCGCTGAAACCATGGAAAGCGAATTTGAGATGTCCATGATGGGGGAACTGTCATACTTTCTTGGATTGCAAGTAAAACAAAATGAAGAAGGCATTCATCTATGTCAATCCAAGTATGCAAAGGAGTTGGTGAAGAAATTCGGATTAGAAGATTCTAAAGATTTTCCGACTCCTATGGGAACTAGCAATAAGGGATTAGGAAGTGAATCTCTTAGTGAAAGTGTAGACGAGAAGATTTATCGCAGTATGATTGGAAGTCTACTCTATCTCACGGCTAGTCGCCCGGATATATCCTTTAGTGTTGGAATTTGCGCGAGATATAAATCAGCACCAAAGGAGGTTCACCTGAAAGCGGTGAAAAGGATCATCCGGTACATCAAAGGAACTTTGAATTTCGGAATTTGGTATCCTATGGGAACAACGCTTGACATTATAGGATATTCAGACGCCGATTGGGCCGGATCTGTGGATGATCGGAAGAGCACGAGTGGTGCATGTTTTTATCTTGGCCATTGCCTTGTTGCATGGCATAGTAAAAAGCAAAACTGCATTGCACTCTCGACTGCCGAAGCGGAATATATTTCAGCAGGTAGTTGTTCAACCCAACTCATTTGGATGAAAAGTGTGTTGAGCGACTTCCGAATTTCAGCAACTTCGGTAACAATTCTTTGTGACAACACAAGTGCTATAAACATTTCTAAAAACCCTGTGTTGCACTCGAGAACAAAACACATTGAACTTAGATATCATTTTCTAAGAGAGCTAGTTGAATCAAATATTCTTCAAATTTTCTACATTTCAACTGAAGATCAATTGGCTGACATTTTAACAAAACCTTTGGATCAAAAACGTTTTATTCATTTGCGTAAAGCAATTGGAATGCTTTCCTTGAAATAACCTCTTTTTGAAACTTTTGCTTAGGTTAGGTTTTGTTTTGTGTTTTTGTTTATTATCTATGCTTAGACATAGAACATTAATTGAGCATGTGTATTATTGACTTTAATAGCATCTGTTCGTCTATTTAGAAATTTATTATGCTTTGGATATCATTATACTTCATTTGATGCAATGATCATTTATGTCAATTAAATCATCTTTGTTTTGATCAAAGTCAATTTCTCTCTCAATGATCTCTTGGTATAGTTTTTATCTTATTTGACTATTTAGTCGAGTATGAAATCGAGATCAATTTTTGGTTGAATACTTTATATTTTAAATAATTGATAGCCAATTGAGGGGGAGTCAAAGAAAAAGTGTTATGCTCAAAAGATGTGGAAAGAGTTTGTCACGCCCCGAGTCCAAAAACTAGTGTATAAATTTTTTTTTTTTTTTTTTTTTTTTTTAAATCAGAGTTGCAAAAACAACCAGGGCAATGACAGACCGCCACATATATAGAAGAGTCCCAATCCCCAATGGAATTGAGCCTTTTCTATATATGCACGGCTAGCTTGGCAACAATCATCAGAGTACTAACTACGTACAACTACATGCAAAAGTTACAATTAACTTTACAATTATTTACATCTGAATTACAACTCTTTCCTTTAACATCAAATAATACATGAACTTTCGGCTGTCCAGGGTCAACATCTAACACGGAATCTCACCAACACGTCCCGACATCCCAGCACCCGCTCGGCCTGAAAAACAGTCACCCGAGGGTGTGAGACACACCGGAGTGTATCCCAGTGGGCACGACGAGCCGAGAAATAGCAGATCGTACCTACTGGTATACAATACTAGAGGATAGTAATAATCAGGGGTTAGGGTAAAGCAGATATATAACTGGTGCTGTAAAGAAAGCAAAACTTATAATCTGGGCACGAGCATGGTAGATAATTTTACCAGAATTTAAAACAGGACAAACATGTATTAGGATAATCAACGCATCAAGGAGTTAGGACAATCAGCAAGATAACAATGAAACTATAATCAAGGCATCAAGGAGTTAGGACAATCAGCAATATAACAATGAGATTATAATCAAGGCATCAAGGAATTAGGACAATCAGCAATATAGGTAGATAACTAGAAGCCAGATCAAAGAATCAAAAAATCATGTTAAAGCAACTTAACAACACATGCATCAAATAGATGAAAACACAAAGACCCAATCACAAGCTACCATATTGGCCTTCTCAAGACCTCAGGCAAGGCTGCCCACTTGGCACCACCTGGTTGACATTCCCCAAACTAGGGTCACGGGTTGCCTCAGCTAACCACTTTACCGGTAAAGTACACCGCTACGGGGGATCAGTCCGCTAGTGTACGTGAAGAACAACGGTGCGGGCGAATCATGTGCAAATGCTCAAACTGGCGGTCCACTGACCGGGTAATCGGCAACAAGCCGGGAAATCCCCACTGGGATGCAATAATCAAATCAACTGAATCTCAACTCATATGCAAGACCAAGGCAAATCTCAACTCAGCATAAGCTCAACCGAAAAAACTCAACTCAATCATGCAGACCAACCAAATAATACAAAACTTAAACACATATTTTTAAGAAAACTGTTTTGAAAAGTCCACACCCCGAAGAGCATTGCCCTCGTCCTATCAAACAAGAACAGACTCAGGCGACACTACGAAGCTTGGGTTTCCAAACCTCGCAGAGCAATTGCCTTTGTCCTATCAAACAAGAACAGACTCCGGCGACCCTACGAAGCTCGGTAAAAACATCAGTTAAACAAATCTATGTGCTCAGCAGTGTATCATTTGATCGACAGGACAAACAGGCTTACTCATCAACCATGGAAATGTTCCAAGATAAGATATAAATACCAGAGGCACTAAGAATAATCATGTAAGGCAGAATAGAACTGATAACAGGCGTAGCTCAACATTCAAATGACCAAACAGGCATGGCAATATGTAGAGCAATAATATAACCACTGGAAACAACTAATCAGCAGATATGGTAAAGATCACTAAAGAAGATCATAATCAGGCATAAAGCAGGTATGACGTAGCAAATAACTGAATCAAAGGAAGGCAGGCTCAAGCATTGGTAGATCAATATAATAATCAAGCATAGGAGTGCAACTACGAAATGGCCAATCAGTCAAAGCAACTAACAGCAATATATATTGCAACCAAAGGCAGACAGGCTCAAGATAAACTAGGTTACCAAAACAGGAGTCCAACCAATACCGTACACCGAGGGCCGAAAAGATCTCGGACCGAAGTTAAACCCACCTGATAAATCGCAGGCGACTATTTGTATCAACAGATCACTTGAAAACCAGATGTAGATCGAACAGACCTGAATTAAACATATTGTTCAGGAATTAACTTAACTTTTAATCTAACAGTTTCAAATCAACTTAAAACCTCTTTTTAGCACTGTTTTCGCTCGTTCTTTTACTGGAATTCATTTTAACGAACCGTCACTTCCAGCAGGTGACATTTATCTTGCTGAACACCGTGCTCACCAATTTGCGGCAGCACGGAACCCGAGGAAACTTCGGGTCATAAAACTCTCCTCTAACATAGCCCTTTTTGCATTTTTGTTTCTCCGAGACTTCCAACTCTGTTTTTAACGCGAGCATCGCGTTCAGTGACCCCAAAATACCCAGGAGTACACTTTTACAATTTTCCAAACAGACCCTAACACTGTTTTTAATCAATTATTGCATTAAGGCTTGGTTATGACTCATCTTTGAATCCACATATTTCCAGACAAAACTTTCTATATCAAACCATCTCTGGATAATGCCAGGATCACAGGGCTTTGCCCTAGATGCAGCCCAGGTTTGCTGGTTCAACCCGAACCAAGCCCTTGCTCTCACATAAGTTCATAATGCACCAACCACTTGTCCACACAGATCAAGATTGATCTGAAGTGAGCATCAAGCTCAAGGGGACCTTCCTGAGTAAGTTTGATATACAACTTGAAGCTTATTCTGCCTCGAAGTTCTTTGAGACATTTCCTCAAACACTTGGCATGCACCATATATACAAAGCTTCACAACAACTTCCCCGAGTTGGTTCTCAGCCAATTCTGCACCTTAAGCCCTCAAACTTGGAAGGAAAGTTTCCACATAACTTCCTCTACAACTCCTGCAAGCCTGGGCATCTTTGCACCCATGGTTGGCTGCGGGCAAGGTGGAAAAGATGACTCCATTGCTTTGAAATTCGTGACCAGCAACCTAAGGCATCTGGGATCAAATGACTTGGCCAACTAGGTGCTAAATCACTCAAGAAAACTTTCTGTGCCAGTGGCCGGCAAACAAAACACGGCGGCGACGGCGGTGGAGCAAAGCTCCATTTCGAGCTTTCTTCAACAATGGCAACTTTGCTATTGTCCGCTTTAAGGTGCAAAGAACAGCACCACAAGCTTTCTAGCAAGCTTTTGAGAAGCTCGGGTCATGTCCCTGTCGTCGGAGATCGCCGGACGGCCGGCCGCCATTAACGGCCTCAAACTCGGGTCAACCATGGCACCCACCATTTCGGGCCCTGCATGGTTGCCATGCAAAAGCATGGGTGGATACCCCTCGACTCAATAAAGCTTCCTGTACATGTGGCCGGCGGTGGGAAGCCTCGCCGGCGCCGGAGCAACAAGCGCGGCCGAAGAGGGCTCTTCCCCACACTAGGCACTCCGCACCACCTCCACACAGCATCAAACACTCCAAATTTTGGAGGGAAGCAAGAACAGGTCAATAGGAAGAAGACCATCACTTTACTTTTCATTAAAATCGCCGTAAGCAAAGAAAGCTCGGGGCGGAGCTCCGGCGGTGGCAACTTGGCCGCCGGCCACCGGAGCTTTTCCCATTCATGGTGGTCTGGAATAATCCTTAGGCTATAGGGAAAATACTTCAAAGGTCTGGGTCTGAAAAACCATTGGATCAATAGGACTCACCTCGTCCGGAGTTGTAGAAGATGAGGAAGAAGCCGGTTCTCTCCACGCCACGCGCAAGCCTCCAGCAAGCTCGGTTTTGCTCACCTGGAAGCAGAAGAACTCCCAGAAGTCCAGGAACCCTAGTTGGAGCAACTTCTCTCCAATCCTCACCCTTCTCTCTCACTCGGATTTTTTTTCTCAATGGGGTGATCTCCCTCGGCCACCCCAGCATCCGAGGCTTATGAGGAATAACTCTTGGGAGTTAGGAAATCCCAAGAGCCACCTCGTGTAACCTCCACGGGCAGACCAAGAGACACCTTTGCATAAATGCTAGATTTTGCAATTTTGCAAAATAACCCTTGTACAAGAACCCTAAGCCTTAAGGACCCAGCTGTAGCTCACAATTGCATTCAGAACCTTAGTGAATTAAGCTTGTTAATTTTGATACAAAAATATTAGGTTTCTTCAAAAATACCCGCTTTTTCGCCACCTTTCACGCATTTCGAGACAATACGGTCGCCGTTTTGCGAAGCGGACTTCGCCACGAGTCCGGCTCGTCGAGATTGTCAGGTAGCGTGTTTGTTTGGTTCGTTCGACGCCCGATTAAAAGTCGTTCCATAAAGTTCGACTCAATATAGCGCGTGGCACGTACTTCGATGCACCGGGTCGCCAAACGCGAAATCCGTCAGTGCCATTGCGCTCAGAACGTCGAAAATAGCTAGGATCCATTACTCATACCTCTAGTTAAAACTCTAGATAGTGGTTCGGCCATATAGTGAAAGCGAGGGATTAAAAACCGAGGGTTACTATTCACTTTAAGCCGCGGGGCCCGTTTTTTGATTTCTGATTTCTGGAAGATCCGACCGTCGGATCGAAAACATATGAATATAAAACTTCTATGTTTCGACGAGACGATCGCAATGGTGATCGGATTTTCCAGATCAGACCCGATCAAAAGTCGACATTTTAGGGCCACTGTTGCACTACTATCTACTAATTTTTGCTATTTAAATAAATTCTGAAAATTATTTAAACCTGAATTCTGGATTTAAAAGCATGGTATTACACACTCACACTTTAACAAGTTTCGTCCCCGAAACTTAAACTAGAACTAATCCACTATTGCCTCTAATGGTTCACGTAGTGAAAATCAGTCACATAATATTGACAACTCACTCAGATTATCATTTAGACCCA
>CM055064.1:12157627-12269647 GCA_029204045.2 Tillandsia leiboldiana | reverse complement strand
CACACAGAAATGAAGTTTATAATCATTTATACTTACCATGAAATGATATATTCAGATATGTAATTTGATCATAGTAGTAAACACCCAACATATCTTCTATGCAATCAAAATACAAATGTCCACAAATTGTTAGGGAACATCAACTTGTTAGTTATAATTATTCATGCCCAAATAGTTACGAATAGGTAGTCGAGGGAATGCATGACAATCACCAAAAGAAAACCGAAAACAAAAGTTGAATTTCTACTTACCTGCATGGTTCACAAACTGGACAATCATCGTTTCATTGTCAATGTTCTACTATTCTCTCCCCCTTTTTGTCACAAAAGTAGCCAAAACCCCCCCCCCCCCACACGGAGAGGAAAAGAACACGTTTAAAGAACCAAAACTTGTGAGAATTAAAAGCAAAAACAACTAAAACTTAAAACCTGCACAAGAAAAGATTAAAAATCTGCACAAGGAAAAAGAATAAGTTTGAGCACAAATCAATCATCTGAGTCAGAGTCTTCATAGCTCATGCAGCCCATCTTAGATAACATCTTTTTCACCACGCTTGTTCATTGAATTGATCTTCTTAGTTATGGTAATATGAGCTGCCGTGATGAGCTCAAGCTCATTGGAAATTCTCTTCTGTTCCTTCGAAATCTGTTCCTGCTCAAAAGATAATCGTTGTTGTTCTTTGTAGATGGATGAGACTGATGCTTCATCCACTGGTGCGAGTGCTGGTTGTGATGGTGATGCGGAAGTGCCGGTACTGGGTTTCGTTCCGCATGGAGGGACTGGAGTGACATGGGGCAACTTATGAAGGGACTTGACAATGGTGGACTCATCGATCATGCCCAAGCAGTGATGATAAGTCGTTGAACTAATATCAACCTGAAATTTCTTTAAGATCCTCATTATAATCAACGGAAATGGGATTCTTTCAGTGGGATGAGGATGCTCAACATATCTCGTCATTCTATTCCAAATAATGTATGGAATGTTGATATTTAATCCCATTGCCTCTGACGGATGTCCTAAGAGATACAAAAACAGCATTCGATCCCATCTCAAAACTTTCGTCTGCATATTTGGAAGGATATTGTAACATGTGATGAAGTTTAGGAACCGGTACTCAAGACGGAGTTCTTTGGATTTGACAGATTTCTCCGTTGATTGAGTTCCCTCCAAACAATTTCCTTTATAACTATTTGCCACAGCGTGTTTGTCAAACTCTTTCCCTTCAAGTAATTAACTCCTGTCTTGCTGGCTTGCATTCCCAAAACCTCGCCAATCAATTGTGGAGTAATTTTAAACCTTGTGCCTTGGATATTCGTGTAAAACTCCATCGGACCGTTTTCATTTTCTCGAAGGTGTCGTGCATTTGTATAGAAGGTCCTCACGTGATGCAGACAGTATCCAAGCATTTCTGGGAATCGGCATACTTGAATAAGGTTTGCTTGTTCAATCATAACACCGAACTCAGGGGAGTGGTCTCGCAGAGCCTCAATATTAACATGCCTCTCGCCAATGCATTCACGATTCTCAAATGCCCTTAGGCGATCCGCATTAACGAACACTTGTTCCTCACGGGGTGGAGAATCCGGAACTATTGGTTCGTTAATCTCGAAACCTCGTGCCCGTCCAAACCGTCGAGCCAGTCTCTTTCTTTTCATAGAGATAGAGGATGCCATTGGCGCTTTACCTTTTGATGTGTCGAAAGTCTTTTGCTTAGGTTGAACAGGCATTGATTCATCATCCGACAATTTGTCCCAATCTACTTCTTGATTATCTGCTTCAGCCTCTGAATCGCTAACAAGAAGAAACTCACCTTTCCGTTGAGTTTTCTTAGCTCTTTTCAGTTTGTTTGTTGCTCGAGTGTGTACCATTGCAATTAGCAGAAAGATGATCCATGAAAACGTCATTGTTGCTATTACTTGTGAAAGAAATCCTGTGAGCAACAACTCAAGAACACGAAGAATTGTTAATTTTCAGAAATTTGAAAAATTGTACCCAAACAATCATTATCGTGTAGAGAGACTAAGAATCAAATTAGTTTTGCAAAAAGAATTTTAAAAAATAGATCAATCGCATGATTTTCGAAAATTTCCATTATATGCCATAAAACCAAAATTTTTGAAACGAAGGCCAAAAAATCTGTTTATCATTAGAATACCTAGCATATAATCAAAACTAATCTACCCAGAGTTCTTATTTCAAAAGAAATTTGATCAAAAACCATCCACAAACGAAAAAGATATAGAAATTTCATCACATTTTGAGGAAGAATATGAAAAACTGTGAAAAACTGAGATTTTGATCAATAAAACTTACTTGGAATCGAAGAACTTGAGTTTGAAAGCTTCCAAGATGGATGAATTCTAGAGAGAGAAGCTCTGGAGACTTTTGAACAAAAGATTGTAGTAAAAAGAAATCAAAACCCTTTTGTTCTATATAAAACCCTAGCCGCGATCCGGATCAGTTCGTGATTCCGATCCGGATCGGCTACCCGCAGAGAATACCTGCGTTCAGGATCCGGATCGGCTTGTCCAATCCGGATCGGCTCCAACTTTTTCTTCAGAAAAATTCAGAAAAATTCTAGAAAATCCAGAAAAGGATTGTAAGCACTTTTGTGTATCAACTTTAAATGAAAAATCATCATTTCATATCAAAAGAAATAGATTATACTAAATCTATCAATAATAGCCAAATAACGAAATGAAGATTTATAAAAATTAAATCCCTTAAAGTTGAACAATTTCAATCACATCTAACAAGATCTTATGAGTAATGCCTTTATCAAATCATCAATTTGGTAAAGAAAATGAAATACCAAGATCAATAGATGTCTGAAATCCCAGATAAGTTAGATAATATATCTAGTCAATTTATTGAAGAGAGTGGCTCTTTGAGCATCTTTCATAAAAATTCCCACCATATACCAACCTTGAAATTTGGACAGAGTCAAGTATTTCAACATGCACTTTATTTAATCAAACTTAAAAAACCTTGCTTGGTATACATGTGGTAGCTGCACACAGTACTCGGACGACCGAGGTGGTAGCTCTTTCCTCCATGTGGTGGTAGTTTTCACACTCCTCATTGGGATGTAACTCTTTCCACATCTTTTGAGCATAACACTTTTTCTTTGACTCCCCCTCAATTGGCTATCAATTATTTAAGATATAAAGTATTCAACCAAAAATTGATCTCGATTTCATACTCGACTAAACAGTCAAATAAGATAAAAACTATACCAAGAGATCATTGAGAGAGAAATTGACTTTGATCAACACAAAGATGATTTAATTCATATAAATGATCATTGCATCAAATGAATTATTATGATATCCAAAGCAGAATAAATTTCCAAACATATAAAAAGATGCAGTTAAAGTCAATAAAACTAATGCTCAATTAATGTTCTATGTCTAAGCATAGATAATAAACAAAAACACAAAAACAAAACCTAACCTAAACAAGAGTTTCAAAAAGAATGTTATTTCAAGGAAAGTATTCCAATTGCTTTACGCAAATGAATAAAACGTTTTTGATCCAAAGGTTTTGTTAAAATGTCAGCTAATTGATCTTCAGTTGAAATGTAGGAAATTTGAAGAATATTTGATTCAACTAGCTCTCTAAGAAAATGATATCTAAGTTCAATGTGTTTTGTTCTTGAGTGCAACACAGGGTTTTTTGAAATGTTTATAGCACTAGTGTTGTCACATAAAACAGTTACCGAAGTTGCTGAAATCCGAAAGTCGCTCAACACGCTTTTCATCCAAATGAGTTGAGTTGAACAACTACCCGCTGAGATATACTCCGCTTCAGCAGTCGAGAGTGCAATGCAGTTTTGCTTTTTACTATGCCATGCAACAAGGCAATGGCTAAGATAAAAACATGCACCACTCGTACTTTTCCGATCATCCACTGATCGTGCCCAATCGGCATCTGAATATCCTATAATGTCAAGACTTGTTCCCATAGGATACCAAATTCCGAAGTTTACAGTTCCTTTGACGTACCGGATGATCCGTTTCACCGCTTTCAGGTGATCCTCCTTTGGTGCTGACTGATATCTCGCGCAGATCCCAACACTAAAGGATATGTCCGGGCGACTAGCTGTGAGGTAGAGTAGACTTCCAATCATACTTCGATAGAGTTTCTCGTCTACACTATCACTAAGAGATTCACTTCCTAATCCCTTATTGCTAGTTCCCATAGGAGTAGGAAAATCTTTAGAATCTTCTAATCCGAATTTCTTTACCAACTCCTTTGCATACTTGGATTGACACAGATGGATGCCTTCACCATTTTGTTTCACTTGCAATCCAAGAAAGTATGTCAGTTCGCCCATCATAGACATCTCAAATTCGCTTTCCATGGTTTCTGCGAATTTAGAAGCATCATTATCCTTTGTTGCTCCAAATACAATGTCATCGACATAGATTTGCGCAACAATGAAGTTATTTTGATAATGCTTCACAAAGAGAGTCCTGTCTGCTCCCCCTCGAGTATAGCCCTTCTCCAAAAGGTGCTTTGTCAACCTTTCGTACCACGCTCGCTGTGCTTGTTTTAAACCGTAAAGAGCCTTTTTCAAACGAAAAACATGGTTAGGTAGTTTACAGTCTACAAAACCTTTCGGTTGAGCCACATAAACTTCCTCATTTAAAAACCCATTTAAAAACGCGCTCTTAACGTCCATTTGAAAGAGTTTTATTTTAAAGTGACAAGCAATAGCGAATAAGATACGAATGGACTCGAGTCTAGCTACAGGGGCGAACGTTTCATCAAAGTCTATACCTTCTATTTGAGAGTAGCCTTAAGCAACTAAACGTGCTTTGTTCCTGATGATGGTACCATCCTCATTTTTTTTGTTCTTGAAAATCCATTTAGTACCAATCACATTGTGTTGCTTCGGAGGCGTCGTTAATTCCCAGACTTTGTTGCGTTCAAACTGATGGAGCTCTTCCTGCATTGCTTCAATCCAGTAGTCATCCTGAAGAGCTTCATCGACGTTCTTTGGTTCGATCATGGAAACGTAACAAGCGAATCCACAAACCAACTGTCTCCGAGTTTTGACTCCTCCTTGTGGGTCTCCAATGATGTTTGATTCAGGATGATCCTTGGAGATGCGTAACGTTTGATGTAATGGAGTACTCGGAGGTACATGAGATGATTCCTGCACATCAGATAAACTTGAAGAACCATTAGATGCATCATTAATATTAGAAGTATTATCATGAGAAGATGCATTTACAGGAGTATCATCATCAAGAGAGATATCAGGGGTAGATTTATCAGATGCAAAGTGGAAAGCTTCGTCTACTTTAACATTTGTGGATTCTACGATCGTTTTAGATTCCAAGTTAAATACCCGATATGCTCTACTATTTGTAGAATAACCCATGAAAATTCCTTCGTCACTTCGAGAGTCAAATTTTTCAAGATTTTCGCGGTCACGTAAAATGTAACACCGACTCCCAAAGATACGAAAATATTTGATGTTTGGCTTTCTACAAAACCATAGTTCATATGGTGTATTTAACGTTCCTGGGCACAAATAAACTCGATTAATAACATAGATTGCAGTGTTCACAGCTTCAGCCCAAAAATATAACGGTAAATTCCGGCTATGAAGCATAACACGTGCCATCTCTTGTACAACCCTGTTTTTGCGCTCGACTACACCATTCTGTTGAGGTGTATAGGGTGCTGAGAATTCATGTTTAATGCCATTGGAAGTGCAAAAATCATTGAATTTAGAATTTATGAATTCTCCACCTCTATCACTTCTAACACGAATGATCTTTTCATTCTTTTCAATCATAATACGAAGGCAAATCTCGTGAAAAGAATCAAAAGTATCAGCTTTCTCTTTTAAAAATGCTAACCATGAGTATCTAGAGAAATCATCAACCAATAAGAGAATATACCATTTACCTCCCAAGGATGGTTGACGAGTCGGTCCAATAAGATCCATATGCAATAATTCTAAGGGCCGATTAGTACCAACATGGTTCAAGTTCTTATGTGCAGTCCTAGATTGTTTTCCCTTTTGACAACCTCCATACACAATGTTTTGTTTAAGTGAAAGTTTAGGAACCCCCTTGACCACGTCTTTGTTTGAAATTCTAGCAAGTTCCTTAAAATTTATGTGACCTAGCCTTTCATGCCAAAGTGTTTCATTATTCAAAGCGGCTAAGTTACAATTTTCAGAAATTTTATTGGGAACAACATAACAATTGTTTTCAGATCTAACCCCCTTTAAAAAGAAAACATGATCCTTATCAGTTACAATGCATTCAACAGATGAAAAATTAACTGAAAAACCATTGTCACAAAGTTGACTGATACTTATGAGGTTAGTCTTAAGGCCATCAACAAATAACACATTATTTAGAATCGGGCCATCTGGAATAGCTACTGTTCCTTTTCCAACAATTTTGGAAGACTGACCGCCTCCGAAAACTACAAGTCCTCCGGAGATTTTCTCAAAATTTTGAAAACAGTTTTTGTCACCGGTCATGTGACGGGAACAACCGCTATCCAGATACCAAGACGAATTATCATATGCATGCAAGGAAATATTTGTAACAAGACAAGGGAAGACTTCACCTTTGCATACCCAAACCTTTCGAGTTTTGGTGTACGTCGGAAATGATTGTGAAGTTGATACCTTTGGTGAAAGCGTCTTGTTTGATCCATCGCTTTTCCTTGACATCGTCGTCTTGTTTGATGAACTATCGAGGCTCTTTTCCTTCGAATAATTTGCATTTGATTTCCGAGGAATTGCCCTTTTGGTAGTCGTTGCAAGAAGTGCTTGAGTTGAGCGTTTGGCTCCCATCTTGCAATTTCTTCTTATGTGCCCTGCAATACCACAACGAAAACATACCTTGATGCTTGACGATTCCGAAGAGGGGGAAATAGGTTTGTTGTCGTTGTTTGTCGTCAATTCCGGTGTCGGAGGAGGAGATACCGACTGGGGCACAAAGACTGTCCCAACCGAACTAAAATTGTCTTTAGTTCGATTGTATCCGAGGCCGAATTTGTTTGATTGACCAAGACCAAGAAGCTTATCCAACTTACTCCTTCCTGATGAAAATCGCTGTAAGTCATCCTTGAGTTGGAGAATGGTCTCTGTCATTTCCAATTTTTCCTGTCGAGCCTCCCCGTTGAGCTTCAAGAAGTAATTCGCTTTGTTCACCATATCTACATAATTCTTCTCGAATTGCTCATTGGACTCTTGAAGGGAAACATTTATTTTAATCAGATTATCCCTTTCCGCTTCAAGAGCGTTTGAGAGAGAAGTTGCTCTTTTTGCTTCTTCTTCGAGATCCTGCAATCTCCCTTTTAAACTCTTGTTTTGCTTTGCCAGTTTCTTTGAATCCCTCAAAAGCTTATGGTAGGCAAGAGCAAAGTCTTCACCTTCTGAGTTATCCGATTCATCGTCCGTTGCAATCTTTTCAACAGTGGAGTTGGACAATGACTCTGATGTATTAGCCATTAAGCACATGAAGGGTGAAGATGTGGACGCGTGGAACGCCGTTCCGTTATTTTCTTCATCACTCGACGATGACTCATTTGACGATGAGGTGTCATCCCAAGTGACGGCTTGCATCGCTTTCTTCTTTGATGGATTCTTATTAGAACACTCCGTTGAGAAATGGCCGTACCCTCGGCACTTGAAGCATTTGACTTGTCCTTCTGAGCTTTTCTTATCCTTAGAAAAACCCTCTTGCTTTCTTGGTTTGAAACTTGAAGAACCTTTGCCTTTCTTCGACTTTACGAAGGATGGAGTTTTGCTTGAGTTACCCCTTCGAAAGTTTCGACGAAATCTTCTTGTCAAGAGAGCAAGCTGCTTCTCAAAGTCCTCCATAGATAGGTTTACATCATCGTCTGGGGAGGATGAATCCGCGTCTTCTTCTTTTGTTGTTTTCAATGCATAACCTGAAGACTTAGAAGAGGATGCTTTTCCAGAAGAATAGTTAGTAGGAAATGTCATTTCATAAGTTTGTAATGAACCAACTAATTCTTCTACACGGATTTCGTCGGGTGTTTAATAGTTTCAATGGCCGTAACCTTGGATCGAAATCTTTCAGGAAGAGTTCTTAATATTTTTCTTACAACTTTAAATTCTGGAATCTTCTCTCCCAAGTTAGCACATGAGTTTATGATGTCTTGCAATCGTGTGTAATAGTCTGTGAAAGATTCATTTTCTGCCATGAAAATAGAGTCAAACTTGCTCGTAAGCATTTGCAGTTTCTGAATCTTCACAAGGTTAGTTCCCTCATACGTAACTTGAAGAACATCCCAGATTTCTTTCGCAGTCTCACATGCCGAGACGCGAGAGAACTCTGTTTGCGACAAAGCATTAAATAAAGCGTTAATCCCTTTGCCATTGTAAGAAGAAGAATCTATCTCTTCCTTGGTCCATTTCGACCTAGGTTTGATGGTGCGAACATCAGCAAGAATTTCAGTTGGATTAGACCATCCTAATTCAATTGATTGCCACACCCGTTCGTCGATGGAAATTAAAAAGGCTTTCATCCGTACTTTCCAGTAGGCCTAATTTGTTCCATCGAAGAACGGGGGTCTGTTGATGTTTCCACCTTCAACCATTGTTTACAACCCTATTCCCGCTCTGATACCACTTGTTGGGTTATGTATAATTGGATCTAAATAGGGGAAAAAACACCTAGAGGGGGGTGAATAGGTGTAAACAATAAACACTCAAAAATCTTTGCGATATAAAACCCAATGCGGAAAAATAAATAACACGCAGAGATTTTTACGTGGAAAACTCCAAACCGGAGTAAAAAACCACGGGACCGATAACACGGTGAAATCCACTAGAATTATAACACTACAAAGGTGATATACCGTACTCACAGACGACTCACCCTTTTTCCATACGCTCCTAGTTGATCTTCTCCGCTCGCTCCGCAACGCTTCTCGAATCCACGATCTGCGTCCAACGCCGAATCCACGACGTCCAACGTCGACTCCACGACGTCCGACCGAATCCACGATCTTCACCTAGTAGCACGCTTCGAATCCACGAACGTACCTCACTCTGAATCCACGAGAGCGGTAGCACATTGAATCCACAAGGCCACGCGAGTCCACGCGCCGATTTTGGGGAAATCGTTGTTTTTGGGTGGTGATGATCCGCCGAATACTTAGATTAGAAATAGATCGGAAATACCATCTAAGTATTCATTAATTTGATTCTACTCACAATCTGAGTTTGGAAAACCTAGAATCAAATTAATAAAATAGATGAAGAAACATAGAATTGAATCCAGTATTTCCTTTCTTCTCTATTTGTGGATTTTTCTATTTCGGTCGTATTTTATTCCATTTTCGTCGTCTTTCTAAAAGATGAATTAAAGGGTCTATATATAGGTTAGAAACCATTGGAAGAGGATAAGAATCAAAAACTAACCTTTTCTGGAATTTTTCAGGACGGCGATCCGGATCGGACTTCGGCGATCCGGATTGCAGTAGCGAGACAGTCAGTTTCCAGAAAAACAAAGGTTCGGGATCCGGATCGAAGTGCCTGATCCGGATCGTTCATACAATTTCACCAAACACCAACGTTCGGGATCCGGATTGAAAAGCCTGATCCGGATCGTTCATAAATCATGGTAAAACCAGTGTTCGGGATCCGGATCAAAGGAGGCTACGATCCGGATTGAATTTGCGTATGAACAAACACCCTTCGAGATCCGGATTGGAATGTCTGATCCGGATCCTGAACATGTCCCATGTCCAGTTTTTTATTTTTATGCAATTAAAAATTCATCCAAGTGTTTCTACACTATAAGAAGTATTCGGATCACCAAAGATAATTAGTTAAACATACCTGATCCTTTTGAATTCTTCTTTCATGAGATTGAGTTATATGATCCAACCTTCTTTATCTTCAATCTTCAAGACTTAACCGAATTCGTGAAATACGCCAACTCAAATTTCGTAACAGAAAGGGATAATCTGATTAAAGTAAATGTTTCCCTTTAAGAGTCCAATGAGCAATTCGAGAAGAATTATGTAGATATGGTGAACAAAGCGAATTACTTCTTGAAGCTCAACGGGGAGGCTCGACAGGAAAAATTGGAAATGACAGAGACCATTCTCCAACTCAAGGATGACTTACAGCGATTTTCATTAGGAAGGAGTAAGTTGGATAAGCTTCTTGGTCTTGGTCAATCAAACAAATTCGGCCTCGGATACAATCGAACTAAAGACAATTTTAGTTCGGTTGGGACAGTCTTTGTGCCCCAGTCGGTATCTCCTCCTCCGACACCGGAATTGACGACAAACAACGACAACAAACCTACTTCCCCCTCTTCGGAATCGTCAAGCACCAAGGTATGTTTTCGTTGTGGTATTGTAGGGCACATAAGGAGAAATTGCAAGATGTGAGCCAAACGCTCAACTCAAGCACTTCTTGCAACGACTACCAAAAGGGTGATTCCTCGGAAATCAAATGCAAATTATTCGAAGGAAAAGAGCCTCAGTAGTTCATCAAACAAGACGACGACGTCAAGGAAAAGCGATAGATCAAACAAGACGCTTTCACCAAAGGTATCAACTTCACAATCATTTCCGACATACACCAAAACTCGAAAGGTTTGGGTACGCAAAGGTGAAATCTTCCCTTGTCTTGTTACAAATATTTCCTTGCATGCATATGATAATTCGTCTTGGTATCTGGATAGCGGTTGTTCCCGTCACATGACCGGTGACAAAAACTGCTTTCAAAATTTTGAGAAAATCTCCTGAGGACTTGTAGTTTTTGGAGACGATCAGTCTTCCAAAATTGTTGGAAAAGGAACAGTAGCTATTCCAAATGGCCCAATTCTGAATAATGTGTTATTTGTTGATGGCCTTAAGACTAACCTCATAAGTATCAGTCAACTTTGTGACAATGGTTTTTCAGTTAATTTTTCATCTGTTGAATGCATTGTAACTGATAAGTACCATGTTTTCTTTTTAAAGGGGGTTAGATCTGAAAACAATTGTTATGTTGTTCCCAATAAAATTTCTGAAAATTGTAACTTAGCCTCTTTGAATAATGAAACACTTTGGCATGAAAGGCTAGGTCACATAAATTTTAAGGAACTTGCTAGAATTTCAAACAAAGACGTGGTCAAGGGGGTTCCAAAACTTTCACTTAAACAAAACATTGTGTGTGGTGGTTGTCAAAAGGGAAAACAATCCAGGACTGCACACAAGAACTTGAACCACGTTGGTACTAATCGGCCCTTAGAATTATTGCATATGGATCTTATGGGGCCAACACGTCAACCATCCTTGGGAGGTAAATGGTATATTTTCTTATTGGTTGATGATTTCTCTAGATACTCATGGGTAGCATTTTTGAAAGAGAAAGCTGATCTTTTTGATTCTTTTCAAGAGATTTGCCATCGTATTATGATTGAAAAGAATGAAAAGATCATTCGTGTTAGAAGTGATGGAGGTGGAGAATTCATAAATTCTAAATTCATTGATTTTTGCACTTCCAATGGCATTAAACATGAATTCTCAGCACCCTATACACCTCAACAGAATGGTGTAGTCGAGCGCAAAAACAGGGTTGTTTAAGAGATGGCACGTGTTATGCTTCATAGCCGGAATTTACCGTTATATTTTTGGGCTGAAGCTGTGAACACTGCAGTCTATGTTATTAACCGAGTTTATTTGCACCCAGGAACTTTAAATACACCATATGAACTATGGTTTTGTAGAAAACCAGATATCAAATATTTTCGCATCTTTGGGAGCCGGTGTTGCATTTTACGTGACCGCGAAAATCTTGGAAAATTTGACTCTCGAAGTGACGAAGGGATTTTCATGGTTATTCTACAAATAGTAGAGCATATCAGGTATTTAACTTGGAATGTAAAACGATTGTAGAATCCATAAATGTTAAAGTAGACGAAGCTTTCCACTTTGCATCTGATAAATCTACCCCTGATATCTCTTTTGATGATGATACTCCTGTAAATGCATCTTCTCATGATAATACTTCCAATATTAATGATGCATCTAATGGTTCTTCAAGTTTATCTGATGTGCAGGAATCATCTCATGTATCTCCGAGTACTCCATTACCTCAAACGTTACGCATCTCCAAGGATCATCCTGAATCAAACATTATTGGAGACCCACAAGAAGGAGTCAGAACTCGGAGGCAGTTGGTTTGTGGATTCGCTTGTTACGTTTCCATGATAGAACCAAAGAATGTTGATGAAGCTCTTCAGGATGACTACTGGATTGAAGCAATGCAGGAAGAGCTCCATCAGTTTGAACGAAACAAAGTCTGGGAATTAACGACGCCTCCGAAGCAACACAATGTGATTGGTACTAAATGGATTTTCAAGAACAAGAAAAATGAGGATGGTACCATCATCAGGAACAAAGCACGTTTAGTTGCTCAAGGCTACTCTCAAATAGAAGGTATAGACTTTGATGAAACTTTCGCCCGTGTAGCTAGACTCGAGTCCATTCGTATCTTATTCGCTATTGCTTGTCACTTTAAAATAAAACTCTTTCAAATGGACGTTAAGAGTGCATTTTTAAATGGGTTTTTAAATGAGGAAGTTTATGTGGCTCAACCGAAAGGTTTTGTAGACTGTAAATGTGGTGACCCGGATCTTTGCAGGGCTTCTACTGTGTGACCAGCAGCTTCTGGAAGCCTACGTGGCATGTCGGCGGTGTTCGTGCGCCAATTTGGACACAAGAGATGGACTCGGGGCTTAAAATGGATCACGTGGGTAATCGGGGGACCCCGTCGGATGTTTAGAGGAGTTTACGCGCAGAATGGATGTCAGATTTAGGCTCGGCGCGAAATTCGGATTAAAAATACCTTTTCGGGAGCCTCCGGCAATTTATAGGATTGGAATTTGGCAAAATGGACGCCGGATTTGGAATCAGCGCGCGAAAACGGTCAAGATGGGCTATTTACATGTATTTTTCGGAGCTTGCTACAGTAATTTTACTGTTCACGGCCGGAACAGTGTCCCCGGCGATCGCCGGCGGCGGCGGGCAGCGGCGGAAGGCGGCGGCGCGGGCTCGGGCAGGCGGTGCGCGGCCGCGGGCAGGCGCAGAGCGGCACGGGCAGGCGCGCATGGGCGCGGGCAGGTGCGCTGTCCACGCGGCGGGCGTGCACCAGGGCGGTGCCACGTGGCGTCTTCTGAGTGGGTGGTTCAGACGGCGCGGTCCACGGGAGACCCGCGGGTGCATGGTGGACCGGCTGGGGACACGTGGCATCTGTCTAGTGGTTCGGTGCTTTGAATTATGTACACCGGGCGCAGCAGGCGAAGGGTCTGACACGTGGCGCCTCCCCATTGGTCGAGGTACTGTGCGCGGCTGGCGGGGCGACGTGCGCTGGCAGGTGGGCAGGTGGCCGTACCGGCGGACAGGTGGCCGTACGCGCAGGTCAGCCGGGGCGATGTGCGCGGGGCAGGCGCGTGGGTGCCACGCGGCGCGGCCGGGGTGGCCGGCGCTGCTGGTTGCTGTTCGGGCGCGGGCGACGTGGCGCAGCGCGGTTGGAGGGTCTTGCTGTTTGCTGTTTTGGGGTGACGTGGCAGCATCTGGTGGATTCGGGCGCTGATGGACGGCCCGGATCGGTCGCACTGTGTGCGCCCGAAACTTTCCGGGCGCCCGAAAAGTTGGACATGGAGGGAATTTTGTGATTTGTTCAGTTTCAGCTATAAATACCTCCCTTTGGCCTGCAGTTTGAGGCTTTTCCCGAGCTCTTCTCCCTTGGCAACCTTAAGCAAAGTTGTTCATCTTCCTGTGGAGCATCTCGTGGAGAAGTTTGGGAATTTTTGGTGGCACGCACTTCGAGGGATGCGGCTTTTGGCGCAGTGCGACTTTCCTTCACCGGTGATCCCCTTCGTCGCGTTTCGGTGCGCAGGCTCCCTTGGCTTACTCAAACCATCTTTTTCGATGATTTTTGCGGCAGCGCGTTCACGAGAGGTAAGGCTTCGTTTTTTGTGCTGATTACTTCTCCGTATTTCGAGCTTTTGGCATAGTTCCCGAGGCATCTCTAAGCCACTGTTTTTCTGTGGAGTTTTTGGACAGCAGGAGCTTGTTGGATTTATTTCTCAGCCCACGGGTGTCGGAATGAGGTGATTCAAGTGTCGATTGATATCTACTCTTCGAGAGGAACGCACTCGTATTTTTATTGTATTTTTTTGAGGTCATTTCGAGGGTGAGAATTAAGCTTCTTTACTGCTATCTTTTCAGCAGAACTGGGTTCTTGAGGGAATGACTCCGAACGTTGTCCGAATTGTTTCTTGGTCTACAGGTTTCGGAACGGGGCGTTTAAACAGTCGATTTGGGGATACTCGTCGCGAGGATCGCAACCGTGATTTTTTGGGAATTTTTGGAGGTCTGTATACTGGTGAAAAGGCTTCTTCTCTCTGCTGGTTGGTAGAAAACAGCATGTGCTATTTTTAGAGTTTTGATTGTGGTGTAATTAATCCTCGGCTTCTATGTTGTTTGTTGGAACAGTGGTTTGTGCGACTGTTTACCGAGAGTGTGGTTCCGGCAGATTTGGATTTCGTGTGGCTGCGTACTTCACCGACTTCGGCTTTGCCTGCGGAATGCATTTCAGGTGGGTGCCTTATTCCCAGAACCGGTGGGCGGTTCTCTAAATTTTTATATGTTAGAATTGCATGCAGGTGTATGGTACAATGGCTGGGATTGATCGGTAAGTCTAACAATGTGGATTTTATGGGAATTGCAAGTGAATTATTCATTGTATGAAAATGGTATTAATCAAACATTCATGTTGATGATTAGTGGAAGCTTTCCTAAGGCAAGGTTACCCTATATGATTGATTATCATGCCATATTATCACATAACCTTTTATGAGGCTGGTTTATGCAATGGGATAGGATTATGTAGTTATGTGCAGGTTCTACTCTGAGGAGCCATTATGTATTGAGGATTATGGACAGGTATGGTCATTGATAATTTTGGCATGAGGTTTATTTTCTTTATTCTTCCTTGAGGACAAATGCATGTTTGTATGGACATATAGCTAGGCCACCTTTTACTGCTACACTTTCATGTTGGGATCTGACTTAGGAGAAACCATGTTTGTTCTTTCTCCTTTCTTTCTAGATACTTGATTCGCGTTGCTCGGGTTCGAGCAGGGATTTGGGATAGTGTAGCTGGGGTCCTGGTGTCGGGGACAGGTTGTGCCGGATGGTGATAGGTTGTGGTTCGTGAGGTATTGCGGCAACCGCGGACATTGGGCGGTTGACCGGAGATTGTTTATGCATCAGATTGGGTATCAGGCTTCTCTAGTGGATGGAGTTTCCCACTTGTTGAGTTTCATTATACCAGATTGGGGATCGGGGTTTCTTTTAGTGGACGGGGTTTTCCACTTTGATCAGAGTTGTGATCCAGTCCTGCTATATCGTGATACTTGTGACAGAGATACTTGTTACTGAGTTACTTTACTCGTGTGGGTCGCTCCCCACGAGTGCCACTCCGGAGTAGGTGATTTACACATCGGCCAGTGAGTGCCAGATTTTGGTTATTGGCCAGTGAGAGCCAGACCTTCTTTATCGGTCAGTGAGTACCGATTTGCGAGCAGATACTTGAGACAGTTTGAGCAGGCAGTACCGGGTTTTATACCGGTTCATTCGATTGGGTTGTTCGATCAGATACTTTTATTGTTACACTCACGTCAAGGGGACTGAGTGGAGTCTAGTGGCTGTGTGTAGACCAGTGCTAGTGTCGATGGGAACCGTTTGGGGTTTGACGGTGGTCCCGTGGTCGTTGTGAGTTCTTTGACCATTGTGTGAGAGGTTGAGCATCTTGAGTCTATCCGTTCTGAGAGAGAGGGCATGGATTTTGACTATAGCCTGCATGAGCCACTACTCGATAGCGAGTTAGTCCGTTTGGACGCCCTACGTAATTCCTGCCCGTCAGCGGGAGGTGGTTGTAGGTGGGCGCAGGTTTGACTGGACCCGATGTGGCAGTCAGCTCGATTTGGTCGATTGAGCACCTCGTGTGCGAGTGTTGCATATCTTTATCAGAGTTTCCCCATTTGAGCATTTTGATAGAGGCGTGGTAGCTGTAGAGTGTTTCCAGCTTCTCCTTTCAGTTTTACTACATTGGTTATCTTTTGCCTCTAGTAGTCTTGGTGGGCAGATCGTCGGGCCTAGTGGCGATACCCACTGAGAACTCCCTTTTTGCGTAGTTCTCACACCCGTTGGGGGTTTTCCCCCTTTTTGTCCTTTCTCTCCTTTGTTTTGTAGAGTCTTGCGGGTGTTGCCGTTTCTATGGTTGCTGTTCGTGGTGAGGGAGTCGCGAGCCAGATCCAGACCCATCTTTGGAGAGTAGCGGTACCCCCCCTTTTTGAGGAGATCTTCAGTATAGTCGGTTGATTAGTATTTATTTCCTCTTTTGAGAGACTGATGTAGTGAGGATATGATGTTTTGAGAGCTTGTACGCTGATGTTTTATTTGAGATATCTCCCTGTTGAGCTATGAGTTTTGTATTCGAGGTTATTGTACGATTATCATTTTTTGGGGATGGACCTTGTTGTTTTATCTTCAGTAGTGCAGTGGTTGATTTTACTTCTACAGCAGTTTTATCTTTTAGCTCTGATACCTGTTTAGCTGTAGCACTTTTGCAGGTAGGACGCTTCGCCTATGCGGGTTTGGCATAGGTGGCGGATCTGTTGGCGAGCCCGGGTCGCAGTTTCGACCCCGGGGCGTGACAGTAAACTACCTAACCATGTTTTTCGTTTGAAAAAGGCTCTTTACGGTTTAAAACAAGCACCGCGAGCGTGGTACGAAAGGTTGACAAAGCACCTTTTGGAGAAGGGCTATACTTGAGGGGGAGCAGACAGGACTCTCTTTGTGAAGCATTATCAAAATAACTTCATTGTTGCACAAATCTATGTCGATGACATTGTATTTGGAGCAACAAAGGATAATGATGCTTCTAAATTCGCTGAAACCATGGAAAGCGAATTTGAGATGTCAATGATGGGCGAACTGACATACTTTCTTGGATTGCAAGTGAAACAAAATAATGAAGGCATCCATCTGTGTCAATCCAAGTATGCAAAGGAGTTGGTAAAGAAATTCGGATTAGAAAATTCTAGAGATTTTCCGACTCCTATGGGAACTAGCAATAAGGGATTAGGAAGTGAATCTCTTAGTGAGAATGTAGACGAGAAACTTTATCGCAGCATGATTGGAAGTCTACTTTACCTCACAGCTAGTCGCCCGGATATATCCTTTAGTGTTGGGATTTGCGCGAGATATCAATCAGCACCAAAGGAGGTTCACCTGAAAGCGGTGAAAAGGATCATCCGGTATATCAAAGGAACCATTAATTTCAGAATTTGGTATCCTATGGGAACAAGTCTAGATATTGTTGGATATTCTGATGCCGATTGGGCAGGATCTGTGGATGATTGAAAAAGTACGAGTGGTGCATGTTTCTATCTTGGCCATTGTCTTGTTGCATGGCATAGTAAAAAGCAAAACTGCATTGCACTCTCGACTGCCGAAGCGGAATATATCTCAGTGGGTAGTTATTCAACTCAACTCATTTGGATGAAAAGCGTGTTGAGCGACTTCCGGATTTCAGCAACTTCGGTAACTGTTTTATGTGACAACACTAGTGCTATAAACATTTCAAAAAACCCTGTGTTGCACTCAAGAACAAAACACATTGAACTTAGATATCATTTTCTTAGAGAGCTAGTTGAATCAAATATTCTTCAAATTTCCTACATGTCAACTGAAGATCAATTGGCTGACATTTTAACAAAACCTTTGGATCAAAAACGTTTTATTCATTTGCGTAAAGCAATTGGAATGCTTTCCTTGAAATAACCCCTTTTTGAAACTCTTGTTTAGGTTAGGTTTTGTTTTTGTGTTTTTGTTCATTATCTATGCTTAGACATAGAACATTAATTGAGCATATGTCTTATTGACTTTAATAGCATCTTTTTGTTTATTTAGAAATTTATTATGCTTTGGATATCATAATAATTCATTTGATGCAATGATCATTTATGTGAATTAAATCATCTTTGTTTTGATCAAAGTCAATTTCTCTCTCGATGATCTCTTGGTATAGTTTTTATCTTATTTGACTATTTAGTCGAGTATGAAATCGAGATCAATATTTGGTTGAATACTTTATATCTTAAATAATTGATAGCCAATTGAGGGGGAGTCAAAGAAAAAGTGTTATGCTCAAAAGATGTGGAAAGAGTTACATCCCAATGAGGAGTGTGAAAACTACCACCACATGGAGGAAAGAGCTACCATCTCGGTCGTCCGAGTACTGTGTGCAGCTACCACATGTATACCAAGCAAGGCTTTTCAAGTTTGATTAGATAAAATGCATGTTGAAATAATTGACTCTGTCAAAATTTCAAGGTTGGTATAAGATGGGAATTTTAATAAAAGATGCTCAAAGAGCCACTCTCTTCAATAAATTGACTAGATATATTATCTAACTTATCTGGGATTTCAGACATCTATTGATCTTGTTATTTCATTTTCTTTACCAAATTGATGATTTGATAAAGGCATTACTCATAAGATCATGTTAGATGTGATTGAAGTTGTTCAACTTTAAGGGATTTAATTTTTACAAATCTTCGTTTCGTTATTTGAATATTTTTGATAGATTTGGCATAATCTATTTCTTGTTGTATGAAACGATGATTTTCATTTAAAGTTGATACAGAAAAGTGCTTACATACTTTTTCTGGATTTTGTGGAATTTTTCTGAATTTTTCTGATGAAAAAGTTGGAGCCGATCCGGATCCCGAACGCAGGTATTTTCTGCGGGTAGCCGATCCGGATCGGATTCACGAACTGATCCGGATCGCGGCTAGGGTTTTATATAGAACAAAAGGAGTTTGATTTCTTTTTACTTCAATCTTTTGTTCCAAAGTCTCCAGAGCTTCTCTTGTTACGGCATTTTGGTGTTGGCATATTTCGTGAGTCAAGTCAGTGAGTTGAGTCGGAGTCTTAAAGGGATCAAATTGTCAATCAGCAATCAAAGACTTAGAGAAGATTCAACAAGAGCTCAAGTTGACACTCATGTCTTGAGTCTTGAAGATTGAAGTTGAAGAATTGTGGATCAGTTACATCAATCTCAAGAAGAAAGTATTCAAAAGGATCAGGTATGTTTAACTAAATAATTGTGGTGATCCGAATACTTTCTTATAGTGTAGAAACACTTGGATGATTTTTTAATTGCATAAAAATCAAAAACTGGACATGGGACATGTTCAGGATCCGGATCAGACCTTGCAATCCGGATCCCGAAGGGTACTTGTTCATTGGCAATTTCAATCCGGATCCTAGGCCATTCCGATCCGGATCCCGAACATGGGACTTTGCTGAATTGCATGAACGATCCGGATCGGACCTTGCAATCCGGATCCCGAACCCTTGGTTTTCTGGAATCGTCAATCTCGTTACGACGATCCGGATCGCAGTAAATCCGATCCGGATCGCCGTCCTGAAAATTTCCAGATAAGGTATGTTTTTTATTCTTATCTCTTTCCAAAGGTTTCTAAACTATAAATAGACATTTAGGGTTTCTCAAAAACGGGGGAGCTACGGCCGATTAATTTATAAAACACTTGAGAGCAACCCTAGAGGCTAGGTTTTCACTGTTCTTCTTAATAGCCTCTTTTAGGTCAATTCGACGGTTCTTCCAAGATCTATCTTTTGTCGAATTGATCTAGTCTTTGCTTAGAGATTTCTTCTACGGTTCCTCAATGATAATCTAAGCAAAGGATCACCATCGAAGCCTATATTCTTTATCGGCTATTTGCGTCGTGGATTCGACGTGGCATCGTGGATTCGGTGTGCTAAAGGCGTTTCGTGGATTCGAAACGTGTGCTCGTGGATTCGAGTGGCGTTCGTGGATTCGAACGTGTGCAGTGGACGTGCAAAATCGGTGGAGCGCGAGGTCCAAGAAATTGAAGGAGGGGTTAAATCCGTGGAGACGGTAATCACCTTGTTATTCTTCTTTTCTTAGGGATTGTTATTGCGTGGATATCCAACCGGTCAGCGCAAGGTCCGAAGAAGCTGAAGGAGGGGTTGAGTCCGTGGAGTCGGTAATCACCTTGTTATTCTTCTATTCTTAGTGGATTGTTATTGCGTGTTGGTCCCGTGGTTTTTCTCCTGGATTGGAGTTTCCACGTATATCTCGGTGTGCTGTTTTTATTTTCCGCATTGGTTTTTATTTTGCACTGAGTTTTGGTTTTATAAGTATTACACCTATTCACCCCCCCTCTAGTTGTTTGATAGTACCTATTTAGATCCTTGTGGATCCTATAAAAACCTACATCTCTCTCTAGAATTTATCCGTCTTGGAAGCTTACAAACTCAAGTTCTTCGATTCTAAGTAAGTTTTCTTGATCAAAATCTCGGTTTTTCACAGTTTTTCATATTTCTCCTCAAAACGTGATGAAATTTTTGTATCTTTTTCGTTTTGGATTGGTTTTTGATCAAATTTCTTTTGAAATAAGAACTCTGGGTAGATTAGTTTTGATTATATGCTAGGTATTCTCCTGATTAACGGATTTTTGGCTTCATTTTCTGAAAATTCGGTTTTAGGGCATATAATAGGAATTTTTGAAAATCATGGAATTGATCTATTTTTAAAATTCTTTTTGGAAAACTAATTTGATTCTTAGTCTCTCTACACGATTATGATTGTTTGGGTACAATTTTTTAAATTTTTGAAAATTAACAATTTTTCGTGTTCTTGAGTTGTTGCTCACAGGATTTCTTTTCACAAGTAATAGCAACAATGACGTTTTCATGGATCATCTTTCTGCTAGTTGCAATGGTACACACTCGAGCAACAAACAAACTGAAAAGAGCTAAGAAAACTCAACGGAAAGGTGAGTTTCTTCTTGTCAGCGATTCAAAGGCTGAAGCAGATAATCAAGAAGTAGATTGGGACAAATTGACGGACGATGAATCAATGCCTGTTCAACCTAAGCGAAAGATTTTCGACACATCAAAAGGAAAAGCACCTATGACTTCACCAACCATCTCGGTGAAAAGGAAACGACTAGCTCGATGTTACGGCTTTTTGTGTTGGCATATTTCGTAAGTTGAGTCGGAGTCTTAAAGGGATCAAATTGTCAAATCAGTTTTCGAAGACTCATTGAAGATTCAACATGAGCTCAAGATAACACTCAGGTATGGTTAATTAAACCATAGTGAGTTAAGTTCATTTATAATCATTGGAATCTGGAAATGATTGAAACCCGGTTTAGACTTGGTTTTAGGAACTTGGTTTTAACTTACAACCATTCTTAAGTTTGGATTCCGGTACTAGGTTTGATTTGGATAAAGCTTATCTTGGAAAAATCTGTTTTTACATTGCGTACCGGAACCACACTTTGAGTTCCTCAAACCCGACACAGAATTTTTTGTAAATTGCATTGCGTACCGGAACACAGACTCGCGTACCGGAACACAATAGAAAAATCTGTGTTTGCACCATTGCGTACCGGAACACGTTATTTGGTACCGGTACACAATGCCTTATCGGGATAAAATTACTAAACCGACTTTTATCTTTTTCCAAGGGTTATAAATAGATACTTAGGGTTTCTCGATACTTACCGATCAATTCAGAAACACTCGAGAGCAACCCTAGAGGCTGGTTTTTACCGTTCTTCTCTTTCGCCTCTTTTAGGTCAATTCGACGGTTCTTCCAAGATCTATCTTTTGTCGAATTGATCTAGTCTTTGCTTAGAGATTTCTTCTACGGTTCCTCAATGATAATCTAAGCAAAGGATCACCATCGAAGCCAATATTCCTATCGGCTGAATTGCGTCGTGGATTCGACGTAGCACCGTGGATTCGGTGTGTTGAAGGCGTTTCGTGGATTCGAAACGTGTGCTCGTGGATTCGAGTGGCGTTCCTGGATTCGAACGTGTGCAGTGGACGTGCAATCGGTGGAGCGCAAGGTCCGAAGAAGTTGAAGGAGGGGTTGAGTCCGTGGAGTCGGTAATCACCTTGTTATTCTTCTTTTCTTAGTGGATTGTTATTGCGTGTTGGTCCCGTGGTTTTTCTCCTGGATTGGAGTTTCCATGTATATCTCGGTGTGCTGTTTTTTATTTCCGCATTGGTTTTTATTTTGCACTGAGATTGGTTTTATAAGTATTACACCTATTCACCCCCACTCTAGTTGTTTGATAGTACCTATTTAGATCCTTGGGGATCCAAAAATCAACAATTGGTATCAGAGCGGGTTTTAGGTTTATCTATCATGTCGGGTGAAAATGGTAATATTTATAGACCTCCTCTTTTTGATGGGACTAATTATTATTACTGGAAAGTGCGGATGAGGGCTTTTCTCATCGCAATTGATGAGCGGGTATGGCAATCCGTGGAATACGGTTGGGTGCATCCTGCTGAGGAAGTAGGAAATTCTACTACCCCAAAACCTCGCTCTAGATGGTCCAAAGAGGAAATTGAAAGATTTTCTTACAATGGGAAAGGTATGAACGCTTTATATAATTCTCTTTCCTCGACTGAATTTACACGTATTTCCGCGTGTGAAACCGCGAAGGAAATTTGGGATATTCTCAAAATTACACATGAGGGTACTAATCTTGTAAAAATTCAAAAGCTCCAGATGCTTACAAGTCAATTTGACTCTATTCATATGGAAGAGCATGAATTGTTTACAGATTATTACACTAGACTTCAAGATGTAATTAATACATGTGCTAATTTAGGAGAAAAGATCCCGGAGTCGAAAATTGTAAGAAAGATACTTCGGACTCTTCCGGAACGGTTTAGGGCAAAAGTTACCGCCATTGAAACCGTTAGTCATCCGGATGAGATGAGTGTAGAGGAATTAGTAGGTGCTTTGCAAACTTATGAGATGACTTTTCCTACTAATCAAGTTTCTTCCAAGTCTTCTTCTAAGCTTACAGGTATTGCATTCAAATCAACAAAGGAAGAAGATGGTGAATCAAGTTCCGATGATGAAATCTCTTTTGCCGATTTTGAAGAACAATTGGCGCGGATCACAAAGAAATTTCGTCAGAAATTTTGGAAGAATCGAACCGATGGATCTTCATCCACGAAACCATCTAAAGGATCATCGGGTTCTAAATCCTCTAAACTCAAAGGCGTTGCAAAACCTTCTAAAGAAAAAGAAAAAGATAATTTCGAAGGGGAAATCCAATGCTATAGATGCAAAGGCTACGGCCATATTTCAACGGATTGTCCTTCTCCGAAATCATATAAAAAGAAGGCTTTGCAAGCGAAAACTTGGGACGATTCTACTTCTAATGAATCGACCTCAAGTAAAGAGGAAAAAGTCGTTGCTTTTCATGCCTCTCAAATTCCCTCTTCTAATTTGTGTTTATCATCTTTAGTCACTGACTCTACTCCTTTGATTTTGTATGAAACATCAACAACCGGCGGAGAATCATCAAGTGAGGGGGAGCCGGACGAAGAAGAACTCATTGAGGCATATCAACAACTTCTTACGGAATCAAAGAAGATGGCCAAACATATTAAGAAGTTGAGGAAGCAACGACTTGAAGTTCAAGACGAGAATCAAGCTTTAAAGATAAAACTTCATGATCTCAAGGAGGAACAAGGACGTTTATTGGATAACAATAAAATCCTCCAAGAAAAGCTAAACCAATCGGAGACAAACGCTAAATCATATATGGACAAGATTGGTTTTCTAGAAAAACAGTTTGAGGAGATTCATGTCACCAACCAAGCATTGACCAAGCAAGTTCATGAACTCAAATCCGACATACAAAGGCTTTCAACCGTTTCCAAGAAACTAGATTGTATGTGCGGATTAGGTCAAACAAGCAAGGTTGGTTTGGTTTTTAAAATGGATCAAATTGTGAAGGCTTCAAGTTCCACAACTAAGTTGAAAGGAAGAACTTGTCACCAATGTGGACTTGAAGGACACTTGATGAAGATGTGCCCGAAAAAGAGAAAGAGGAATTCTTCGGCAACTTCATCTACGGAGCGAACTCAACGGAATCAAAAGACTCATCAAGTCAAAGGAGTTCACTCAAACCACCAAAGGTCCGAGCCCCAACATCAATCATACAAGTGGATCATTGCAGCGCAAAGACCTAAGGTGGACCAACAGTCAAAGCTATCATCTCCCAACCACAATGAATCAAGACAACCCAAAATCCGACGATTTTGGATTCGGAAAGGTGATATCTTTCCTTGTCTTAAGTTCTAAATAGCTTATGACTGTATGTAATGCTTTGATTGGTTTTCCTTTCATATTTTTCTGAATCTCTGCATTACATGTTTTCAATGCTCTTCGTTTTTATGTTTTGTTTTTGAACAAAAGGGTTTTAATGAGCAAGTGCATTGAATAAAAAAGGGCTTCACGTTTATTCACTCCAAATTAATTTTATATGGATTATCAACTTTACTCCATAATCATAATCTTGAAGATACTTCATTATAGGAGTTTTTGATAGTTATAAGCATCAAATTTTAGAAATCATGTGTGATCTTTAGATGCTTAATCTATCTCGGTTGTGTGAATTCATTGTGATAAACGTGAGACAACCGATAGACTAAAATTTGGAATTTGATTCTTTCACGTAAGAGATTGCATTCTTACAAGGGTAAATGAATGAATTATAAAAGATGTGGAAAGAGTTACATCCGAAAGGAGTGTGAAAACTACCACCACATGTTGGAAAGAGCTGCCACCCCGGTCGTCCGGTTTGTGTGTGAAGCTACCACATGTTATGGATGCTTGGAAAATATTTTATGAGAATTTTTAGTTGAAGCTTTCGGAGATTTATATTCAAAGTTCTTATTTTGAACAATCTCCTGGTTGGTATAAGGTGGGATAGTTAAAAAGATGCTCAAAGAGCCACCCTTAGGTATTTTAGTGCTTATCTCAATTTGAAAGGGTAGAATTCAAGATTGATGTCACTTGGAAATCTCCGTAAGTCATCTTTGTAAATCCTTACATCTTGATAGAGTTTGGATCTCAAGATTATTTTTGATGACTTGTGTTTGATGAATATAACATGAAAAACGGTTTATAATGTTTTACCTTTATTTTTCATGATTTTGGAGTAAATCTTTTTAATTTTTATAATTAATTGGATTGAATGACATCTATGTGAATTCATTGTTTTCAAAGCACTTAAATGGATTTCTTGATGGTATACAAATCGGTATTTGAAAAGATTTCAAAATTTGGATTTGTTTCAAGAAATTTTTGCTTTTTGGCTCTGTTGTTCCGGTACCTGCTTTTTAGTACCTGAAAATCCAATCCGGAACCCGAATGTGAATTTTTCTGGTTTTTCACTTGCGTACCGGTACTACATTTTTAGTACCGGAACTACATTGCGGATCCGGATCATCCCATGCCTGTCAATCCGGAACCCGAACGAAGGTTTTTCGGTTTTTACACTGCGTACCGGTACGCGACTTCTTGTACCGGTACGCGATCTGGAATTCTTTATATTCCGAAACTCCAAGATTTTTAATTCATCTCTCCCACTTCAAAACCCTCCCTCTCTCTCTCTAAAACATCTCTAAGGGTTTTCTCTTCAAGATCAAGAGTTTTGTTGCTCTCATTTGTAAGTTTCTACATTAATCTTGCTTTCTTTAACTTCAAAACCCTAGTTTTTAGGTTTTGATGTTGTCTTTAGGGATTTTTGAGTTGATCCTTACTTCAAATGAAATCTCTTGCATAAATTACCCTTAATTCATGTTTAGAACATATATGGTTGCTTTCTATCTAATTAGATTCATGTTTCCATGCTTATTTGATTGAATCTAACATTTTCATATGTTCTTAGCATAAAAGAAATTGAGAATTAGGGCTTTTAATATAAATGAATTTTAAATGATGAATCATCAATTGTGACATGTTTAGAATGCTTCTTAGACATGTTTAAACCTTCCTATAAGATCAAATCATAGTGCATTGTGTTCTTTGTAGGAAATGGCTTTTTCATGGCTTCTTGCACTAGTAATTTTGATGGCCACTGGAAGTGGACGTGGTCACGGTTCTGGAAAGAAAAAGGCTACCAAACGATCACGCAATGAGGATTCAACTAGCTCAGAATCTGAACATTCCTCAGAATATGAAGAGGAATCAGTTCAAGGAAAGGGGAAAGCACCTTTGGCTTCAAGGAAAAAGAAGGGTGCAGATTCTCCTCCGCGTAGAAGTACCGGTGGACCGGTAATACGCGAGCGCTCTCAACGGAGATCAAATGTTGATGAAAGTGAACAGCATGTGAGTGCAAAACGCCGTGCCAGATTTGCAAACCGCACATGCATTGGAGAGCGACACGTGAATTTTAACGAGCTATGTCGTGAGGTGCCAGACTTTGCAAGGCTTTTGGAACGAAGTCATATTCGGCCACTTGGCAGAGTTCAACCTAAGATGGGTTTTTGTGTGGAGATCATCAGGGAGTTCTACATGCGAGGTAACATACTTCAAAAAGACCATGACACCGGAGCCTTCGTCTTTGAAACAACAGTTAGAGACGTCAAGTTTGACATTACTCCAGCAGTAATTGGTGCAAACCTTGGATTAGCTGTTGACACTACTGGTCTTTATTACACTGATGGTAATTTCCAACATGATACCCATTGGGATATGGTTGTGGACTCTATTTGCAAGACAGGGACGCACACGAACAGATCATATGTTGAATCAAAGGACCTAAAACCAGAGTATCATATTTTGTCCTTAATTGTGTGCTACAACCTATTGCCCACACTGGGGACCAAAAGGATTCGATGGGATCGATTGTTACTTCTCTTTTTCCTCGGTCACCCGGAAAGTGCAAATGGAATTAACACCAACATTCCATTTCTCATTTGGCAGCAAATGGTACATGTCATTGAAGGATCAAGGCAACGTGACCTTCTACCGTATCCAATCTTGATTACTCGTATTATGGAAGATCACGGAGTGGACATTTCTTGTGCCAAATATGATTATGGCTTGGGGGTAATTGATGGAATCACTTTAGCCAAGTCAATTAGCACTTTGAAGACATTTGGGCATACAAAAGCCTATGCAAGTGAAGCGACAGTGAGTGCACCACCTCGTCAAGAATCTCCTGAACCAGATGAGGTCATAACTCTTCAAACCTTGCATCAGGATGTTCGTTCATTAAAGCAAAGGGTGGAGCAAAGGATGGAGCAAGGCTTCAAGAAACTTGAGGACGGTTTAAAGAAAATCTTCGATATCCTTGGGTGTAAAAATGATGATGTGGTCACTGGAGGAACTGCACCGAGTACATCGCATGGACCAACATCACATGATGATGATGATGATTCAAATGAGGATGAGTGATCTCTTTTCCTTCTTGTTTTTGGTTTTCATTTTCTTTTCACTTTGTGATGAACAAGAACTCTAATGGGCATGTAACTAAGAACTTATCCTTCTAGTATGTTTCTTTTTATCTATTTTAACTGTTTGACAATTTGTGACAAAAAGGGGGAGAACAGAGATGATAATGCACGTATCATAAAAAGGGGAGAACAGAGATGCTCAAGATAGGGGGAGATAAAGAAAAGACTGAGAACATGAGCCACAAAACAAAAGAGCCGGGAAAACAAAAGAACCAAGAGGAAGACGAATCAAATGCAGGATTTTAATTTCTAACGACTAATGTTTGATTTTGTTTGGAATTTTGTTTTGCAGGAATTACATCACTTTAAGACTCCAAGTCCTAAGTCATAGAGTATGTTCTAGGACTGTTTGGTTCAAATGTAATTTGTATTTATTGGATCTTTCACGCAAAGAAAATCAATGTTTTGGTGATAACATTGAGTTTCGATTTTTTGGTTTAAGATGAGTGACTTGAGCGATTTTATGTACTTTTGGGTTTTGTCACGAAATTGCCAAAGGGGAGATTGTTACGGCTTTTTGTGTTGGCATATTTCGTAAGTTGAGTCGGAGTCTTAAAGGGATCAAATTGTTAAATCAGTTTTCGAAGACTCATTGAAGATTCAACATGAGCTCAAGATAACACTCAGGTATGGTTAATTAAACCATGGTGAGTTAAGTTTATTTATAATCATTGGAATCTGGAAATGATTGAAACCCGGTTTAGACTTGGTTTTAGGAACTTGGTTTTAACTTACAACCTTTCTTAAGTTTGGATTCCGGTACTAGGTTTGATTTGGATAAAGCTTATCTTGGAAAAATCTGTTTTTACATTGCGTACCGGAACCACACTTTGAGTTCCTCAAACCCGACACAGAATTTTCTGTAAATTGCATTGCGTACCGGAACACAGACTCGCGTACCGGAACACAATAGAAAAATCTGTGTTTGCACCATTGCGTACCGGAACACGTTATTTGGTACCGGTACACAATACCTTATCGGGATAAAATTACTAAACTGACTTTTATCTTTTTCCAAGGGTTATAAATAGATACTTAGGGTTTCTCGATACTTACCGATCAATTCAGAAACACTCGAGAGCAACCCTAGAGGCTGGTTTTTACCGTTCTTCTCTTTCGCCTCTTTTAGGTCAATTCGACGGTTCTTCCAAGATCTATCTTTTGTCGAATTGATCTAGTCTTTGCTTAGAGATTTCTTCTACGGTTCCTCAATGATAATCTAAGCAAAGGATCACCATCGAAGCCAATATTCCTATCGGCCGAATTGCGTCGTGGATTCGACGTAGCACCGTGGATTCGGTGTGTTGAAGGCGTTTCGTGGATTCGAAACGTGTGCTCGTGGATTCGAGTGGCGTTCCTGGATTCGAACGTGTGCAGTGGACGTGCAATCGGTGGAGCGCAAGGTCCGAAGAAGTTGAAGGAGGGGTTGAGTCCGTGGAGTCGGTAATCACCTTGTTATTCTTCTTTTCTTAGTGGATTGTTATTGCGTGTTGGTCCCGTGGTTTTTCTCCTGGATTGGAGTTTCCACGTATATCTCGGTGTGCTATTTTTTATTTCCGCATTGGTTTTTATTTTGCACTGAGATTGGTTTTATAAGTATTACACCTATTCACCCCCCCTCTAGTTGTTTTATAGTACCTATTTAGATCCTTGGGGATCCAAAAACCAACACTCGACGCTTTGGACAAGCACGAGATGTTGATATTAACACACCTTTAGTTCCTGATTCTCCGCCTCGCTTGGAAGATGTGTTCATTAATGCTGACCGTCTTAGGGCATTTGAACGTCGAGAATGCATCGGAGAAAGACATGCGAATATTGGTGCCCTCCGAGATCACTCACCGGAGTTCGGGATGTTAATTGAACAGGCTAATCTTATCCAAGTTTGCAGATTCCCGGAATTACTTGGGTATTGTTTGCATCGTTTGAGAACTTTTTACTCAAATGCGAGACATCTTCAGGAAGATGAACACGGTTCGATGCAATTTTACACAAACATCCAAGGGATGAGACTCAAAATAACTCCGCAGTTGATCGGGGAAGTTCTAGAAATGCCATCGAGTAGATCAGGAATTAACTATTTAACTGGCAAAAGCTTGACAAATGCTCTATGGCAAACCGTTATAGAAGGAATTTGTTTGGACGGCACTGAATCGACAGATGGTAAATCTATTAAATCCAAACAACTCCGGCTTGAATACCGGTTTCTCAACTTCATCACTTGTTATAACATTCTCCTGAACATGCAAACAAAGGTGGTGAGATGGGATCGCATGCTATTTTTATACCTCCTAGGGCATCCATCTGAAGCAGTTGGTTTGAACATGAACATTCCTTACATTATTTGGAACAGAATGTCCAGATATGTTGAGCACCCTCATCCTACCAAACGGCTTCCGTTCCCATTGATCATTATGAGGATTCTAAAGAAATTTCAAATCGATATCAGCTCAACATCGTACCAGCATTGTTTGGGGATGATAAATGAATCCACAATTGTTAAGTCCCTTCACACATTGCCTCATGTTACTCCAACTCCTTCCTCTGGAAAGAAACCTTGTGACGGCACTTCTACCACTCCATCAAGACAAACACCCGGACCAGATGAAGAAGCATCAGTCACATCAATTTACAAGGAACAACAACGCTTATCCTTCGAGCAAAAACAGATTACGAAGGAGCAGAAGAGAATTTCAGACGAACTTGAGCTCATCACGGCAGCTCATATTACCTTAACTAAGAAGGTCAATTCAATGAACAAGCTGGTGAAAAAGATGTTCTCTAAGATGGGCTGCACGAGCTCTGAAGACTCTGAATCTGATGATTGATTTCCTCTAATTCTTTTCTTTGTGCAGGTTTTAATTTTTGTTTAGTTTTTGTTCTCAAACTTTTGGTTCTCGAACTTTTTAACTCTCCTTATTATTTTTGTAATCTTGGCTAACTTTGTGACAAAAAGGGGGAGAGAATATTCGAACAGAAACAATGAAACTATGATCGATTGACCAGTTGTGAACCATGAAGGTAAGTATACCTTCAACTTTTGGGTTTTCTTTTGTGATTGCATGCATGCCTCGACTAACTATTCGATTAACTATTTGGGCATGTAATATAACTAACAAGTTGATGTTGACTAACAATTTTGTGACATTTGGGTTTTGAATGCATAGAAGATATGTTGGTTTTTAACTATGATCCAATTACATATCTGAATGTATAAATGTCATGGTAAGTATAAATGAGTATAAACTTCATCTCTGTGTATGGTTTTTGAATGACATAAAATTCTTGAGGTATCTAACGATTTCTTTTTTCAAGAATGATTTCTTTTGCAGAGAGTACAGATGTCTAAGTCTAGAGTCTGTTTTAGGAGTTTAACTCATGTATCTATCTTTATTTGGATCTCTTTGTAAATTTCTGTTGTATGGTGATATCAACAAAAATATCTTTTTGAATTTTCTTGAGTGGATTTGTGTTTTGTCACGAAACCGCCAAAGGGGGAGATTGTTACGGAATTTGAGTTGGCGTATTTCGTGAATTCGGTTAAGTCTTGAAGATTGAAGATAAAGAAGGTTGGATCATATAACTCAATCTCAAGAAAGAAGAATTCAAAAGAATCAGGTATGTTTAACTAATTATTTTGGGTGATCCGAATACTTCTTATAGTGTAGAAACACTTGGATGAATTTTTAATTACATAAAAATCAAAAACTGGACATGGGACATGTTCAGGATCCGGATCAGACATTCCAATCCGGATCCCGAAGGGTGTTAGTTCATACGCAAATTCAACCCGGATCCAAGCCCTTTCTGATCCGGATCCCGAACATGGGTTTTTGCTGAATTGTATGAACGATCCGGATCAGGCACTTCGATCCGGATCCCGAACCTTTGTTTTTCAGGAAACTGTCTGTCTCGTTACTGCAATCCGGATCGTCGAAATCCGATCCGGATCGTCGTCCTGAAAAATCCCAGAAAAAGTTAGTTTTTGATTCTTATCCTCTTCCAACGGTTTCTAACCTATAAATAGACCCTATGATTCATCTTTTAGGGGATGGAAAAAATACGACCGAAACAGAAAAATCCACATATAGAGAAGAAAGGAAATACTAGATTTAATTCTATGTTTCTTCATCTATATTATTAATTTGATTCTAGGTTTTCCAAACTCAGATTTTGAGTAGAATCAAATTAATGAATACTTAGATGGTATTTCCGATCTATTTCTAATCTAAGTATTCAGCGGATCATCACCACCCAAAAACAACGATTTCCCCAAAATCGGCGCGTGGACTCGCGTGGCTTTGTGGATTCAAGGTGCTACCGCTCTCATAGATTCGGAGCGAGGTACGTTCGTGGATTCGAAGCATGCTACTGGGTGAAGACCGTGGATTCGGTCGGACGTCGTGGACTCGACGTTGGACGCCGTGGATTCGGCGTTGGACGCAGATCGTGGATTCGAGAAGCGTTGCGGAGCGAGCGGAGAAGATCAACTAGGAGCGTATGGAAAAAGGTTGAGTCTTCTGTGAGTACGGTATATCACTTTTGTACGTGTTATAATTCTAGTGGATTTCACCGTGTTATCGGTCCCGTGGTTTTTTACTCCGGTTTGGAGTTTTCCACGTAAAAATCTCTGCGTGTTATTTATTTTTCCGCATTGGGTTTTATATCGCAAAGATTTTTGAGTGTTTATTGTTTACACCTATTCACCCCCCTCTAGGTGTTTTTTCCCCTATTTAGATCCAATTATATATATAACCCAACAAGAGGTAGATGTACCCTGTTAACTTTATGATTCTACTTTTGTACCGGACAGTCTGAGAGATTGGTGAGGCTTGTATTTTATTTAATTATTTGAGAGACCTGTATTGAGAATTGGTGTATTAGTGGAGATTTTCTATTTCGGTTTTTTAGTGATTTTTTTTAGCTACTAGTTTTCTTTCAGCTCTGATACATGTTTTAGCTCTAGATCTGACTTGTAGGGATGACGCTTCGTTTGTGTGGCAGTTTCCGTACAGATGGCGGATCTGTTGGCGAGCCCAGGTCGCAGTTTCGACCCCGGGTCGCAGTTTCGACCCCGGGGCGTGACATTGTGGGCTCGTTGGAATCGTGGGAACCTGAGAATTATCCACGTTCTGTGTCGAATTATTTGGACTTTGGATCGACGCGCGCATTCAAGTAGGTTGCTTTCGTCTCCAAAATCGGTGGACGGTTCTCTAATTCTATATGATAGTGAGCATGCATGTTGGTGAGATGAGATAGGAAGTATGTTTGAGAGAGATGATGTTTTCTTGTGTTGTTATTAAGATCATGTCAGTTAATGATTCCTATTTATGGTAAGTTAATTAAATGCTATTATTGGAACTTGACCTAGCACTCTGTCATATGTTGCATGTTTCAACCAGACTAGTAGAAACTCCAACTTGGGCTAGTTTATTTATGCTTTAGACACTCCCACACATTTATTCTTTTTTTCTTGGACTTAGAGTTTTCCTCGCCCAGGTAGTGAGCCGAGTAGTCGGGATGTTGTGGGATGCATGTTACACTCGTGCCTGGGGGCCGAGTGGAGTCTGGTAGCTGTGGTTAGATCAGTGCTAGTCATGTAAGCCGTCTGAGCCGACGGTGGGTCCAGGCTGTCGAGTATTTCCAGTCAGTGAGTTAGAGATGTGATTTGGGTACTGTCGGTCTTTTGATCGTGGATTTGGATTATAGCCTGCATGAGCCATATTGAGCTCGACAGAGATGCGCTGATACTTTCCTCGGTGGGGTCGCGCCCCTCGAGTGTCGCTCCGGAGCTAGGCCTGTTACTTTGCTATCACGACTTGTCGACGCAGTCCTTCTGGCTGGGCCCTTTTTGGGTAGTCACGGATGCCCTACGTAAGTCCAGTCCTCCGTGGATGTAATGGCAGTAGGTGGGCGCAGGTTTGACTGGACCCTATGTGGCAGTCAGTATAGATTGGGTGATTGCTTTATTCGAGAGATAGTAGATGCACCATGTTTCATCTGTATCACCTCTTGAGCATGTAGATAGAGGCGGAGTAGCTGTAGAGTTATTTCCAGCCTTTCTTTTATTGTATGACATTTATTACTTTTTGCCTCTAGTAGACTTAGTGGGCAGACTGTCGGGCTTGGTGGCGGTACCCACTGAGAACTACTGTTGGTTGTAGTTCTCACACCCGCTGTTGGTGACCATTTTCCAGGGACTTCTTCTCCAGTTCCTACTGCTCTAGTTGCCGCTCTATCTGACCGAGGTAAAGAAGTCGCGAGTTAGATCCCTACCCGTTTCCAGCGAGAGAGTAGATGTACCCCGTTTGGTGATGTTTTAGTACTGTCAATGGTTTGGTGGTATCTTGTATTTATTTTACTTGAGAGCTTTATTTTGGAGAGACATTTGTATTGTGAGGACCTGACATGTACTATTTGGAGTTGTATTTATTTATTTCTGCAGTTTACTTTTTCGCTCTGATATCTGTATAGTGGTTAGTATGATCTTTTGCAGGTTAGTCGCTTCGTCTATACAGGGCTTCCCGTATGGGCGGCGGATCTGTTGGCGGGCCCGAGTCGCACTTTCGACCTCGGGGCGTGACAACATATGAATAGGAATTCTTGGCTATATTACTCGCTGTATCGAAGTGGAAACACTACCTTAGCTCCAAACCCTTTATCATCAAAATCAATAACGAAAGTCTGAAATACTTATTGGAACAAAATATAACAACTATCGTCCAATAGAAGGGAATGCTCGAGTTGATAGGATTGGATTACACCATCCAATACAAAAGAAGGAAGGAGAATTTGGTTGCTTATGCTCTTTCAAGGAGAATGAGAGAAGAAAGCCACAGTCAGGCCATCACTACTATTATTCCTGCATGGGTCAATGAGGTAGTAGAGAGTTATGAGGGAAACCTTCAGGTACAACAAATTATTACAGATCTATTGCTGAGCCCAGAATCTCGACCCAACTACTCCTACAAACAAAGGGTCCTCAAATATAAAAGTAGAATCTATATTGGAGGCTTAGGGAACCCGAGGCTAAGGGTGCTGGATCAGATGCATGCTTTTTCCTTAGGTGTGCACTCAGGCATACACCACACCTGTAAAAGGACCAAACATCTGTTCTATTGGCTAGGGATGAAACAAGAAGTAGAGAAAAGGGTAAAAGAGTGCAAAGTTCGCGTCAACGGAAAAGTCGATAGAACACCCTATGCGGGGTTGCTTCAACCTCTCCAAATCCCCACACAATCGTGGTAGGAAGTTAGCATGGATTTTATAGAAGCCCTCACAAAATCTGAAGGCAAGGACACAACATTGGTGGTGGTGGATTGACTCACAAAATACAGCCACTTCATTTTCTTGACTCACCCATACAATGCACGGGAAGTGGCCAAAGCCTTTTTGGACATAGTCCACCGACTGCATGGACTACCAAAGGGGATTATATCGGACAGGGATAGGGTGTTTACTAGCAAGGTTTAGCAAGACTTGTTCAAACTTATGGGAGTTAAACTACAGATGAGCACCACCTACCATTCACAATCCGAAGAACAAACAGAGAGAGTCAACAGGTGTGTGGAGATGTATTTACGTTGTATGTGCTTTCAATGCCCATGAAAATAGCACAAGTAGTTAACTCTGGCTGAGTGGTGGTACAATACTAACCACCACCCCTCCCTAGGGATAACCCTTTTTCAAGTATTGTATAGATACCCTCCTCCCTCATACGCAGTGGCTAATCTAGAGATGAGTACAGGCCCGACGGTGAGAGAATGGAATCAACAAAGAGAAAATGTGATATACATGTTGAGGGAAAAGGCTCAGGGAGGCACAAAACAGGATGAAGCAGAACACAGATCGAAAGAGAATAGATAAGAAGTATGAAGAAGGTGTGATGGTATAACTAAAGCTCTAACCTTATCAGCAGAGTGGTGTTGCGCTAAGGCGTAATACCAAACTCACCTTAAGGTACTATAGACCATTTTAAGGTTGTAGCACGGGTCGGACTCCGACCTTAACTACGATTCCTCTAGTGGGTGATGAAGATCAACTGTTGGAGGTACCAAAAAGGATCTTGGACCATCAAATGGTCTGCCGAGACAATTGAGTTGCCACCCAAGTTCTCATCAAGGGGAGTAACTTAAACGAAGAAAATGCTACCTGGGTGAACTATTGGATCCTCAAGAACCAATTCCTCGACTTCGATCCTTAAGGACAAGTATCATCTCAAGAGGGGGAGAGCTGTAACGCCCGACAGCGACCGAACCCTAGGAGAGGGCGGAGAAGTTGAAATAGGGCGGCTTAAAATACAGAGTGGAGAAGGGGTTTGATCGTATATGGGAAAGTAGAGAGATTCCAAGTAATAAGTGCATGTTACCGGATCTGGTATCCATGGTCGGATAGAGTGGACACCCAGCTAGGGACGATCTGAACCTGTAATTGAACCTCTAGATTGGATTGGAGCGGGACGACCCGTCTTCAGAATTGGCCCATGGCAGCCTATTTACAACTTTAGTCATTTACTACTATTTTAGTAATGCAATCCCTTACTTTTTTACTAGTTACACATTAGTACAAATGAAGAAAATATAAGGATAATGTAGCTTAAAAAAAAAAATGAATAAAAAATAGCATTTTACCTTATCCTCAATTTTTCTTTCTTTCTTCTCTTATTTCTCCTCTTTTTTATGTCATTTCAAACATCCTTCAACCTTATTCCCTTCTTAATTATCTTTAATTCTTGATTCTCGGTCACCCATCATCATCATCCCTGAAGCCTCGGAGAATTCTCATAACAGGCGGCTGTGAATCATTTGGGTTATTACAACAAAGAGAAGGATGGGGGACTTGGCATCCACGCATATGCTGTGGGAGAAGTGGTCGTCCAACTACTATAGTAAACTTAAAATTTTATTTATTTATTTATTCATTTATTATTATTATTATATTTTATTTATTTATTTATTTATTTTTATTTTTATTCTTTCTTGGCGCGAAAGAAAATCCAACGGAGTGAACGTAGGTTTCCGCTTCTTGCGTCTAACGGAAAGAGACGTCGAATGTTGCTCAACGTTCGATTCCCAACATTCGTCTTCCTCCTTATATATATATATATATATATATATATATATATATATATATATATATATATATTCCTCCTCTGTTCTTACAGAGTAAGAAACAGAGTATTTGAGAAAATAAATTATTTTTATTTTATTTTTATATTCTTTCTCAATCTTCTACTGGGTGTTGAAAGAATATCTGCCAACCTCCGTCACGATCGTGCTCGCAGGAGGACGAATTCCGATCGTACTTTGGGATGGAGTTCCCACACGTAAGGAAGGTGTCTACTGGGTGTTGAAAGAATATCCGCCAACCTCCTCGTACTTTGGGGTGGAGTTGTGACGCCCCACTTCCCAGGGGGGTCACCCATCCTAGAACTACTCTAGCTCTAGCACGCTTAACTCTCATGTTCCTCTTGGATCTTGCTACCATCCAAAATGCTATAGCCGGGTTAGAGATTTAGTCCTATTATATCATTTATATATAGGACTAATCCAAATTCCGGGGGTGTCACATTCTTCCCCCCTTTAAGCCCTGACGTCCACGTCAGGCTCAAGCACACTCACAAGCACCAGGCGATGTGAGACTCGTCTCGCTAGCCTTAGCCGACCTTGTGAGGAGCTGCACTCCACTCACAACGGTCATTAGCCGGGGAGCCTCGCTCTACCCGCTATATAACCCTGGCTCAGCCGAGACTCATCTCACATTTCCGGCTAGTGAATGGCTCTGATACCAACTGTGACGCCCCACTTCCCAGGGGGGTCACCCATCCTAGAACTACTCTAGCTCTAGCACGCTTAACTCTCATGTTCCTCTTGGATCTTGCTACCATCCAAAATGCTATAGCCGGGTTAGAGATTTAGTCCTATTATATCATTTATATAGAGGACTAATCCAAATTCCGGGGGTGAGTGGAGTGCAGCTCCTCACAAGGTCGGCTAAGGCTAGCGAGACGAGTCTCACATCGCCTGGTGCTTGTGAGTGTGCTTGAGCCTGACGTGGACGTCAGGGCTTAAAGGGGGGAAGAATGTGACACCCCCGGAATTTGGATTAGTCCTATATATAAATGATATAATAGGACTAAATCTCTAACCCGGCTATAGCATTTTGGATGGTAGCAAGATCCAAGAGGAACATGAGAGTTAAGCGTGCTAGAGCTAGAGTAGTTCTAGGATGGGTGACCCCTTGGGAAGTGGGGCGTCACAGGAGTTCCCACACGTAAGGAAGGTGTCTACTGGGTGTTGAAAGAATATCCGCCAACCTCCGAGGATAAACTCCGATCGTACTTTGGGGTGGAGTTCCCACACGTAAGGATGAGAATACACCTTAGGCCAGTATATGACTCCCCAACTTCCTACGGGGTCACCCATCCTAAAACTACTCTAGCTCTAGCACACTTAACTCCATTAAACCTCTTGGGCCTTGCTACCATCCAAAATGGTATAGCCGGGTTAAGAAATTTAGTCATATTATATTATTTATATATATGACTAATCCAAATTTTTCGAAAGTTGGATTAGTCCTATATATAAATAATATAATATGACTAAATCTCTTAATCTGACTATAGCATTTTGGGTGGTAGCAAGAGCTAGAGTAGTTCTAGGATGGGTGACCCCCGGGATAGTTGGGGCGTCACAGAGTGCTACGCACGCTTCCGGATCTATCCAATATTTTAGATTATTTGTGTTTATCTGTAAGTCAAATTATATGTTGTCACTAAATTAGTTAGATAATCACAATCAAAATTTGTATATATCTTTTTCTGATAATCTAAGGTGTATCCTTGTTTGATTGTGATTAAAATTCTAACGAGTGCTAATTCATCTTAAAATTATAAATTGTATATTGCATATAATTTTATCTGATAACTTAATTGTTTGTTTGAAATCATGACTTAAAATTTTTCAGGATTAGCATTGCAAATTTTAATTGCATATCTTTATAGTTTGGCTTGCATATTCTTAATTATTCTTAATTATATATATCTTTACTGTAAACAAAATTAAATTGTTTTAATTAGTTTTAAAATACCGGATATATTTAAAATTTTTAAAGAAATTATTGTTTTACTACAGTATAATTACTTTCTATTTACTGTTTTTGCTACAATAATTGGGAAAAAAAATTCTATTTTTTTTTTCAATATAATTATTTTTACTACAGTAAATTTTTTAAAAAATTACTGTTTTTACTACAGTACGTAACTTTCTTTTCTTAAAAAAAAATTATTTTTTTGCTACAGTACTATTCTTATTTGATACTGTAATTCAAAATAATAATAATAATAATAATTTGTTTGAAGTGAGATTCAAACCTAGAAACTATATTGGCCAAATTTTTATTTTCAAATCTCTTTAACCATTAGTACTATTATTCAACTTTTATTTTATTATTGCTTCTTAAAAATTTATACATTGTTTGCAGTATATTAGTTGATTTCATTGACACATTATATTCAAAAATACTTAACTAAAAATCAAACATTTAATTTGTTTGGGCCATCTGTTCGCTACTGAACCAACTTTCATAACTTATTTTTATTAAAACTTGAATCCTAAAATATTTTGGTTGACTAGGATAGAAACCTCAACAATATGAGTATTTTTCTAAAAAGGTTTTTTGAATAGTTTTTGCAGCTCGTTCTGATCATCCTAAATCTTTTTATTCCCTCAAATAGATTATCCAAAATAATTTTTTGAGGATACTTCTAGTTTCAAACCTGAAAAGTTTAAAAGAGTGGGCTTTATATGAGGTGGCAAGAACAATTTAAGGTATGGTTTATTACCCTAAGCCTCATAACTGTAATTAAAAAATCACCTCCCTTTTCTACTTCTAAAACAAGGGATTCATAGAAATGATTCAAATTTAGATGATACCTATTAAGCTACTCATCTACCGGATAAATTCCCTCCTTCCTGGTCCAAATTTGCTCAAGAACTTAGAAGAACCCAGGGAGCTCTTAAACTTAGGTCTATAATCCAAGCTATTAGAATAGAAGACCAATACCGATTTAGGGAGATTAAACCGACCAACAACCGATCAAATATAAACCTGACTGAGATTTCAAAGCAAAACCATGTGTCTAAGCCCAAAAGTAAAAAATTTAAACCTAAGGGTACAAACTTGAAGGGTAGGAACTCGAACAGAAACCGAAATCATACCTAGAAACTCAAGACCAATCAATCTAATGGGAATAAGAAGCATGATGGTTTCTGTTATATCTGTGGCCGGGACAATTATTTTGCTTCAAAATATTTTTATCGGAAGAAAGAAAATGTTGTCTACAAGAAGGGTCCGAATAATCAGAACAACTATCCTAAACCCCAGGTCAACATGATTGAGAGTGAATCATCCATCTCAAATTTAAGGCTAGTCTCCTTTATACCTAATGTTAATCTTACCTATCATGATTTAACTTGGTGGTTAGACTCAGGTGTTAATGTCCATGTCTGTACTAACAGGTCCCTTTTCTCCTCTTACTAGGACACAGGAAGAGTATGTGTGACGGCTGGAGATGGAAAAGTTGCCAATGCGTTAGGGATTGGAACAGTCAAGCTGAAATTAACTTTCGGAAAGACTCTAATCCTTCATAATGCGCAACATTCTTCCGAGATCCGACAGAACCTCATAAATGGATTTTTATTAGTGTAGTTAGGATATAAGATTGTATTAGAGTCCAATAAAGTTGTAATATTTAGGAGAGAAATGTTTATTGAAAAATATTTTGTATCTGAGATTTATTCAAACTCAATGTATTTATTTATTTATTATTATTATTATTATTTATTTTTGCTGATAATAAAAAATTATTTTCTACTCCTACTTTTATTATAATTTTAAATACTAAATCTTGTAATGTATGACATGACAGATTAAGATATATAAATTTAAAATATATTTTAAAATCAACTAAATTTAATTTTATATCTAAACTAATGATTAATTTTAAGTTCAAATGTGAAATTTGTACTTAAGGCTAAGAGCACGATCCTATTCTCTTTACCAAAAAAAAAAAAAAAAAAAAAAAAAAAAAAAAAAAAAAAAAAAAAAATTTCCCATTACATTCACAGTACCCCACCCACAACACCCCACCCAACCCAACCCACGCCACCTTCTCTTCTCTGTTCCTTCCTCTCACGCCCGCCTCCTCCCACCCACGCCACCCACGCCACCCACGCCACCTTTTCTTCTCTGTTCCTTGCTCTCACACCCGCCTCCTCCCACCCGGCCCACCAGGCTGCATGCGCCCGCCATCTGATCGGAACCCCCGTGCCGCGTGTGCTCGCAATAGGATCGGAAGTTCGGAACCCCCGGGCCGCGTCCGCTCGACATCGGATCGGATCCCTCCTAGGTCGCTCGCCGCTCGCCATCGAAACCCCTCCCCGGCCGCGCGCCGCTCGCCATCGGAACCCCCTGGGCCTCGTGCCGCTCGTTATCATCCTCGCCACCGCCCAGTTTGTGAGTTGTGATTTTGTAAATTTGTATATTAATTCATAATTTTGGTGACTTGTGAGTGAAATTAATATTTGCTCTCAATTAATCTAATTTTTCTCTTGTATTTACCAACTAGTTTCTTTCTAATTTTTCAACCATTGGCAAATTTTTTTGTTCTTTGCAAGGAGTCTCTTAGAATTATGTTTTCATTATTTTTTTTTTCTCTTTTTTCTGAATCGCAATTTTCTTTATTTCTAAAGTAGGTTGATTAAATTATCCTCCCTCTACATAATGCTTTGTGGCTTGTTTCCCACTAAAAATATTTTTGTTGCTGCCTAATAAAAGAAGAACCTATGAAAGCATATAAAGCCAACCATGTACTGATAAAGTTACTACTGATAAAGTTAAAGTACAAGAAGGATATGCTTTAGATATCTGTGTCTAGTAAAATGAAGGTAATTGAATGTGTAGTTACAGAAATTTCAAGAGTTACAGTGTCATTACCGATTTGAATGCGTAATTGAATGTTGCATCAAATTTGAATGCGTAATTTGGAGCATCTAGCAAGTTAAATGCATGCACTGTTTTGGTTTGATAAATTGATAACACTACATTAACGGTGTTTCGCAATTATTTTCCATTTAGACTCGTCGTGGGAAGACAATTGTACTTCTAACTTGTCTTATGCAGAAAAATGGTTCGAGAGAAACTATGTTAGTATGTGAACCTTGTATGTTTTATGTTTATGTATGGACTAACTTAATTTTTTACTTGCTTGATTGTTTATATATTGTTGCGTGTTATATAGTTTGCTATTGCCTATTTTTTAATTAATCTATTTTATTTTGTGTCTATTTATTTTTACATTTTAAAAAATCATAATTGTTTATGCTAATAGTATAAATTTAGAGAAAAAAATTTAATTTAATAACCGAATTTTTGATCTCGAATTTTTAATTGGTGAACGTAGAATTTCCGTATAAATCGCGTATCCGAATAATTGACGAACCGGTTTTTTAAACCGAATTTTTCAACGAATTTAAAAATTATGATACGAATTTTATCCGTATTATACGCCTATCGAATTTTTGCCGAATCTGAATTAACTAACTATGGAATGTAACTAAAAAAAAGAGGGGATGAATAGAAAATAGCATTTTACCTCTTCCTCAATTTTCCTCACTCTCTTCTCTTATCTCTCCTCTCTTTTATGTCATTTCAAGCATCCTTCAACCTTATTCCCTTCTATTCTTGCTCAATTATCTTTAATTTTTTATTCTGTGTCACCCATCATCGTCATTCCCGAAGCCTCGGAGAATTCTCATACAGGCAGCTGCAAATCATCTGGGTTATTACAACAGAGAGAAGGATGGGGGACTGGGCATCGACGCATAGGCTGTGGGAGAAGTGGGCGTCCAACAAAATCGGCTCTTCCGGTAGGTGGCAGCTCACTTTCTCGAACCCTCGCGCTCACTTCCCGTCGTTTCTATTCTCTTCTTCTTCTCATTCTTTCCTTCTCCATGTGTTTTCAGGTGAGCCTCTCAAGGCGGCTTTGCTGCTCAACTACGATCCTACTGGCCCTTCTCGCCTCTTGTCCGTCATGTAAGTGCAAAATCCACACCCTAATATGATTTCTTGGTTTTCTTTACCGTAATCATTTCCTGTCATCCGAAAATTTACTCGGAGGCTTGAACTCTTACATAGATCTTAGTTATTTGGCTTGACTGGAGCTTCCACAAAGTGCTGTTTGGAAGAATCCCTATTTGCTTTTAAGTTTCAAATCCTAGTAATTATCATCTTCCGACAAATGCTCCTCCAGTGGTGTTCCCTCTAATACTTTACAGCATTGGAAGATAGGAGCTTCTAAGCACTTACGAATTATTCTGGAGCTTTAAAGCTTGAAAGCGGTTGCGACACGAGAATGAAATCCCAAATTAGATCTAAGAAGACATTGTCCTGAATACGAAAGGCCAAACTAGCTAGCATGTCTTCTGTTGTTTGGTTGCAATTGTTTTTCTTTTACTTATCTTGGTTGTGGAATGTGCTTAATATATTAAAAACATTGTTTTCTAATAGATTAAGCTTCTTAAAGTAATCGGTTGTTTCACATGGTATCAGAGTAGAGGTTTTGCAGTGTGTTGAATATAAACATCAAAAACACTCTTCTATAATATAATTGAGCTTTTAGTGTGCTCGATTATTTCATAGAATGCACTACTCATAGGTTCTGAGACAATAGTACTTGGAGTTCCTATGTTGTTTGGGACATTAGATTATATAGGGAGGAGAGAGAGTTGGCTTAAATTTTCTCTGGTTTAGTAAGGGATAATTGTAATGATTATATCATAAGTGCAGTGGAATGGCAAGAGAGCTGAACAAACGTGATTCAAGAGTATACTTGGCATTGTCTGCTCAACTTGCTAAGTGATTTAGGTTTTCCATTAGAATTAAAGAATCAGTTGTGAAAAAAAGTAATGTACAAAAGATAATATGGGAGAAAGTACTATATTTAAGATATAAGATGATTTTGGATTATGAAAGAGAACTTATTCTAGTTAAAATAGAAAGATACATACGAAATAGTGAGAGACTATTATTTGAAAGAATATTGATGCAGGACAAATTAGAAAAATCCTAATCTATCTTATTAGTGATGTGCCCAAAATTAGTTTAAAACCAAATTTAGAATTTTCTAAAAAATGTAGATTAATTTTTAAATTTTTTTTATTTTAAAAAAATTAATGAATTTTAAATCAATTTTAAATTAAAGAAGAAAGGAGAAAGGATGAGAAAGGAAAGATGAGAGAGAATATAAAAGGTAGAACTTTGAAGAAAGATAGATGCTAGCCGACGCACACGACAAGAGAAAGAAGAAGATAACCATGACTGCAATCATATCATAATCGCCAAACTAATTTATCATAACTCATTCTTCAAATTACAAGACATTGGTTATATTTATAGCCGTCAATCTATAACCCTAATCTAAAACAAATCCCATAGATTTAGGAATATTTTCTAATTCAAACTTATCTAAAAAAAATCTAAATTATATTCCTAATTTTTAGGGATTTATTCTACATGATAAATCCTAAAAATCATAAAAAAAATCAAAACAAATTAACAAACTAAATAATTCCGAAAATTGGAAAAAAAGTAAAACCCAAACAAATCAATCCTATCCATATTCTATTATGTGTCATTCGCTTCTGCTACGTTGGATCTCGTCCTCGAGATATCTGTTGAAACTCGAAGATATTTTGGATATGGTCCAAGAAGCCCAGCACCCGTAGCGAAATCAACTCGACATAGAAGTAAGCTTTTACCGATCTTCTTCAGCTTCACAATATTAGTTAATTTACTAGGCATGAATTTTAGTTTCGATCCAGCACAGCCGAATGAATAAGTATTTTCATACCCATCGTGCTTCACTTTGTGATCATACATCCATGGCCTTCCAAGTAGTATATGTGCGACTTTCATAGATAGAACATCACACGATACTTGTTGAATTAACTTACCAATTGAATATACGACTAGGCATTGTTGAGTGACTTTCAAATTTGATTATTCACCTATGCTAATTTGTAAGGCTCAGGATGCGGTGTGGTCTTCAATTTTAATTTGTCAACGGCGTCTTCAGAAATAATGTTGGCACAACTTCCCGAGTCTATAATCATTGAACAAACTTCTCCATTACAAAGAACTCTAGTTTGAAAGATGGTATGGCGTTTCACTCTCTATCGTCTTTTGTCATGTCAGTTGAGAGTATAGGACTAAAATCTCTGCAATGTTCAAGCTCTTCATCATATTCGGGCTCGTGCACTTCAATATTATCATCGTCATCATATGGTACAATGCATAATTTTTTAAAATCATTGTCATGTACTTGAGCAATTGCTAAGTCTCGTTGTGGACACTGGTGAGCATAATGCATGATCTTGCCACACTTGAAACACCTGCTTTCTTTTTTCTTTGATGACTCGGAAGTCAATGCCTTAGAGAATACCAGAGGAATTGATACCGATTGCTTCGTCTTTTTGGACACAATGTAGTGACGCTCGAACCGTGACTCAGGATTGCGTAGTAAGTTAGGCCGCATCGGTGAAACATGTGCATTTTTCTCATCCACAATCTGTCGTGCAACTTGAACTCAAGGATTAAAGTGTCGTGGCACGGGGGTGTGCCGGCTGTTGCCTGGCAAGGTACGGTACAGGTGTCACGCCCCGAGGCCGCCAATTTGGTCGGTTCGGGCGTGCCAACAGACCCGCCAATCGGGCATAATCTTTCCAAACCCGAAAGGAACGGTTTATTTCAACAATCACAGTTTAGTGTAAGCGGAAGAGTAAACAATTAGAGCACTAAACTAAGAAAATTAAAACTTCCATTCATTTAAACAAACAGTTAGAAGATAGTGAAAGATACAAAATGAGCGAAACATTAAACTTCACTTATATTACAACTCTCTTTTACATGCAAATTTAAATTTAACATATTACAATCTTCTTTCCAAAATGAAACTTAAACATCTAACTTTACAATAATTCCTCACATACAATTTCGCTCGAAATGATAAAACTCTCCAAAATATAAAGGCGACTTTAGACTGCTAGGTCGCTAAATTGCTGGGCCCTTGCCCCTGTCGCGTGCCTCGCCCGATGTACCTGGACCTGTGGGGATGTCACCCAAGGGTGTGAGAACTACGAAAAGGTTTCCAGTGTGTTCAACCATCGAGAAAGAATGTCCTGCACCGCTTGGTCCAATGAAAGCAATATAATAGAGAATAAAATACGGTATTGAAAGCTGTAATTTCTAACTAAAATGCTCAAATATACTATCCTTTGCCATAACACAACACTATGTCGTTCCAAGGTGCCGTACTAGCCACAACTCATACTTGACCATTTACTCTTATTCTTTTGTGCTTTAGTTTAAGTTGCTAAACCCTCGGAGAATCTCGCCCAACGGGCCCAAGCCCGGCAGACATGCTACCATAAGACAAGATTATCCAAGGTTGCCGATAGCACCTCAAGTACTACCCCGCCCAACAGGGAACTTTGTCATACGGGACACTGCCCGGAGGAGGGTCACTGCCCTTGCACCCCGACAAGATCTACGTTTTACCCCCGAAGGTGCGTTTATCATTTTCTCTTTTTCTTTAGCTTTAACTCTCGGCCTTTTTTGCACTTTATACGTTTGCCTTTCTTTTGCTCTTTAAACATTTGTTTTTCTTTCTCGCTTGAGCCTCTAGCGCCTCAGGCAATCTATTTCTTTTTCTTTCAAGCCTTTTAGCTTATCTTGCTTATTGGCACTTCTTTTCTTGTTATCTTCCTTTTTACCCTAGGTCCTTGCCTTAAGGTAACCTCAAGTCCATTGAACTTTCATTCTTTTACTCGCATTCTTGCTCAAGTTGACTCCCTAAGACCAACTCTAGGGATTTTACTCTCTTTGTATTTTTAACCTCAACCTTTCTATGCTCTCTTAGAGAGTTGACTCTATGTTAAACTTTAACTCTTAACACAACCTTAGTTGACTCTAGCATAAATGCCACTCGTGAAGTCCTAAGGTAAATGCCACTCATTAAAATCTTAAACTAGGTTTTCTCCTAGGTCATAATTTTCAGTTTGCAACATAGACGCTTTCACACTAACATATAGCATGCAATGAATATACTTTACTCTTATGCAAGAAAGCTCTAACTCTTTAACCCTTTTTAATTTTCTTTACATATCATGGTTCACATGCAACCTTAACCCTTCTATTAGCATGCTTCTTAATTAAAAACAAAAGACAAGGGGAGAGATCACCCTTGTTCGCTAGAATCCCCCACCTTTATTCGCTCTTGCAAGGATAAGATGGGTTGACCTTCTATTCTCCAAGAAAGCCCTATATTCATAATGAAATCAATTATGAAGCACTTCCATACTCTTTTTAATCCCACACAACTATAAAAGAGAAACCTTAGGTTTATTCTTTATTTTTTTCTATGGGTTCATTTTGACCAATAAAGAAAGAAAGTTGTAAAAGTCCCTCCTTAACACACTCTTGTAATAGGGATATTTTGATCTCTTTAATACTTTGATCTTCAAAAAGAAAACCCTAAATATGATATAACCATGAAGGAAATTATCTCTTTGTCATTTTAATTCCACAATAGTTCAACAATTAGAAACCCTAGAATTTAACCTTACCTCTTTAATATTCTCTTGCCCAAAAGTGAAGCAATGGGAGCTAATGTTCCCCTTTAGAAATGCTCCAAAATACCCTCTATTAGGTTCACAAGAAAATCTACATGTAGTGATCATTCATATAAATTGATTACCCACTCTATTTAAATCCAAAAAGATCTAAAAAGATGAACTTCAAATTTCTTTACTTACCTCTTTTGAGGGATTTTGGACCAAAAGAGGAAAAGGAAATGAGATTGGAGCTTCTCTTAGAAGTCTCCAAGATGTTCTTCAATAGGTTCACAAAGAAATCCTATATGTAGAGGAAACCCACTTTAAATTAATTTCCATCTCTTTTGAATCCAAAAGAGACCATAAATTTGATTTATAGGGTTTTTGGACTCACCTCTTTGATGTTCCCTTGACCACAAGAGAGGGTAAGGAGGAGTTAGAACTTCACAAGAGAGCTCCCTTGATACTTTTTTCAAAGTTCCAAGCCTCTTTGGTGTTGGAGAAGCCACAACCACCAAGCTGCTGCAGCTTCTACTTCTTTTTCTTTCTTTCTTTCCTTCTTTCTTTCTTTCTTCCTTTCTTGCGTTCGTCGGTGCAGCAGGGAGAAAGAGAGAGAGAGCTGAGAGTGTTTTGGAGAGAGAGGAGAGTGTATTTGAAACGAGAGGAGAGAGAGAGAAGAGCCTGCCACGGTCAGGGGGGTAGTTGAGGGTGCAGACCTAGGTGAAGTTACCTAAATGCCCCAACTAAAGAGGTGCATTTCCACCTTTGCCCCTCCATCAATTTTTTGCCCAAACCGAGGGCAATGGCAATGGATTTTCCTCAATTTCTTCTCACCAACAGGGAAGTTGTAATTAAAGTTTTTCTTCTTCCCTCTCATCTACAAACTTTTCTAAAGCCCTCCCAAGGTCTCTTGTATTTTTTTGATAGCTCTAGACCCATAAGAAAGGGCCCCAAAAATGCTTGCCGAAAAACTGCAAAGGAAAAACTACAGTCTGCCAGTGAGAAAATACATTTTTTTCCCTTTTTGCTCCTCTTTGTTTTCCTCTTTTCTTTTGGTTTCTCAGCTCAGCACTTCTTCCCTTTTTATCAGCAAATTTTTCTGAAGCCCCCCATGATTTCTTTTTATTTTCTTGATTACTCAAAATCCTCAAGAAAGGGCCTCAAAACTTCTTGCCGATAAAACTGCAAAGAAAAACTGCAGTCTGCCAGGGAGAAAATACATTTTTTCCTTTTTTACTCTTTGTTTTCCCCTTTTCTTTTGGTTTCTCAGCTCAGCACTTCTTCCCTTTTTATCAGCAAACTTTTCTGAAGCGCCCCATGATTTTTTTTTATTTTCTTGATTACTCAAAATCCTCAAGAAAGGGCCTCAAAATTGCTTGCCGATAAAACTGCAGAAAATCTGCAGCTCACTAAGTCTTGGAACTCCAACTCACTTTTCGATCCGATGCCTTTCGCGTCGACCCGAAACGCACCGAATTCGACTGTAATTATATTTTAAACGCGTTATGCGTGATTTCACCGCATTTCGCCATTTTGCGGAGTCGGCGTACAGCAACTCGATTTTCACCATTTGAAGCCTCAACTTCTCAACTCCAACTCACTTTTTGACTCGACGGCCTTTGCATCGTTTCGAAACGCTTCAACTCACTTGTAATTACATTTTTAAGTGTGTTACAAGTATTTCCGCCGCGCTTCGCTATTTCGCGGAGCCGGTGCACTACAACAGGCACGCTTATGTGCTGATGGGCATGCACAACCTCCTAATGACACTTTGACATGGTCTTATTTTAATTTTTTTGGATCCAATAAAGCTTTATAATGTTATTTTAAAAATTTTATAGTAATAATTATAAATTTTGGCTATGTATTGATTTGTCTTCGTTAATAATAACTTACTAACTTATAGTTAATAGCTTAATATAGTTGCACTCTTCTTTATATGTGAAATAAAATATAATTATAATTTATAGAGAAAATTATTTTTTCTTTAAATTTTTATGAAGATTTGCAAGCATTTGTATTGATTTCATAAAAGACCGTACGATGATTAGACTAACTATTATAGGACCACAAGTGCGCTGATAATTTCTTTTTATTTTCAATTTTTTTTAAAATATTTATGAAAACATTGAAGAAAATTATTTTTTCTAAATTTTTTTTAAAAATTGTTAGATCCGTCCAAGAAAATTTGATAATAAACTATTCGATGAATAAATTAAGCAAGTTTATGATAAAAATTGATAAACTTCTAAATTTTTTTTGATTTGTCTTTTGTGTTTTTAGAATTTTAAAAATTATAAAATATAAATCGGAGAAAATTATTTTTTAAAAATTTGTATGCAAAATTTGTAAGATTCATCCAAGAAAATTACTTTTTCTTAAATTTAAATAAAAAAACTTATGAGATTTATTCATGAAAATTTAACAATAAACCATATGACATATACATTAAGCAAATTTAAATATCAATTGTTTCTATTTAATTTTCAATTTAATTAGAATTTTCATGTTTCTAAATTCAATAATAAAATTTTCAAAGTTAAGAATATCTTAAATCTCGCACAAAATGCTAAATCCATCCAAGAAAATTAAAATGAACCATATAATGACTAAATCAAGTGAATATATTTTCAGATTTTTATAAATTATTAATAAAAAATTGTATAAGAAACTTTACAAGTGAAATATATTCTAATTGTATAAAAAAAAATTTAAGTTGTAAATTTCTCGACTTACCTAATAAGTAAATCTTCGATTTTGCTATTTCTTTGCGTTTTCTTTTAAGATCAAAGTGATCAAAGAATAATAAAATTTTGAAAGAAAGAATTAAAGAAAAAATTATGAGAAAAAAGGGGAGGAAAAAATAGAATGGGAAAAAAAATAGGGGAAGAGATGTGAGAGGAAAGAAAAATGAGTGTAGAAGAGAATAAAAGGTATAAATGAAAAGAAGAAAAGGTAGAAGTGAAGAGAATAAAAGAGATAAGAGAAGGATAAAGGTTTATGAGAGATAAAAAAAAAAGGTTGAAGTAAAAAATAAAAAAATAAAAATATTGTGTCTGTGTGGGCACGCATCGGCTCGTGCCGTAATACCCTCTGGGTATCGTTCTGTCTCATTCGATACTCAGAGGGTATCACGAAACCCCCCTTGTATCGTGCCCCCTAATTGGTGGCGCGACACCTATCACCCCGTGCCTTATTAATTCCTTGCTTGAACTGTGTCGGCAAAGGGAGAGGAATCAATTGGATGCTAACTTTTCAGCAATATTGGAATGAAGGCCCAATCGATACATGGTAATCAGCAAATCCTCACTCTAGGGAAATTCTGATTGTGTTGCTAGGTGGTTGAAGCGCGAAGTGTACTTGATTGTCATGCTACCCTGAGTTAACTGAGTAAACTAGTATTGAACCCGCTGTCTATAGTCAATTGGTATGAATTGACGTGTCATAACTCTTTTCATGTCCTCCTACGTACGGATAGCTAGATAAGGATGTTGTTGCTCTCGTGTTCACCAGATAAGTGCTGTACCACGAAGTTTTGATTCTACAATCATAATTTTTTCATCTTCTGTAGGCTGGTACCAACGAAAATGTCTCTAGACTGTAAACCCAATTTAAAAATACTTCGGGGTCCATGTCACCATGAAACTCTTCGACATGAAACTTGATACCTCTTTGATTTCCTATAGCTTTGGTATGAGATGTAGTGGTTTGAGTTTGCGGCTGGGTATTTTGAATAAATTGAGATATACTAGGAGGTAAGGGTGGGGCGGACGTTGCGGATATTAGGGAAGAGCCAGTGGGTGGTGGAGGTCTAGAATGAGTTAGGTTTTGAAGGAGTTGTTTGATTTCGGCTGACTGTTGGTTAATTGCGGCTTGAAGAGATTGCAAATCAGTTTCTAACTCTTCGAACCGAGTGTTGGTAGAAGGCTTGAAATTTTCAAATATTGAACTTAGTTCTACATTCGTCGGCATTTTTGAAAATTAATTTATTGATCAACTTTGCTCTAATACCAAAACTGATGTAGGGCAAATTAGGAAAATCCTAATCTATTTAACTAGTGATGGGTCTAAAATTAGTTTAATCCTAAATTTAGAATTTTCTAGAAATTGTAGATTAATTTTTAGATTTTTTTATTTTAAAAAAAGTTAATAAAGTTTAAATCAATTTTAATTAAAGAGAAAAGGAGAAAAGATGAGGAAGGAAAGATGAGAGAGAATAGAAAAGATAGAATCTTGAAGAAAAATAGATGTTCGCCGACGCACATGGCAAGAGAAAGAAGAAGATAACTATGACCGCAGTCATATCATAATTACCAAACTAATTCATCATAATTCATTTCTCAAATTACAAGGCATTGACTATATTTATACCAGTCAATGTATAACCCTGAAACAAATCCTATGGATTTAGGAATCTTTTCTAATTCAAACTCATCCAAAAAAAAAAAAAATCTAAAAAACCGAATAATTCCGAAAATTAGAAAAAAATTAAAACCTAAATGAACTAAACCTATCAATATTTTATTCTGCATCATTTGCTTCTACTGTGTAGGATCTCGTCCTCGAGATATCTGTTGAAGCTCGAAGATATTTTGGATATGGTCCAAGAAGCCCAGCACCTGTAGCGAAATCAACTCGATGTAGAAGTAAGCTTTCACCGATCTTCTTCAACTTCATAATATTAGTTAATTTACAAGGCATGAATTTTAGTTTTGATCCAGCACAGTCGAATGAATAATTATTTTCATACCCATCGTGCTTCACTTTGTGATATACATTCATGGCCTTCCAAGTAGTATATGTGCGACTTTCATAGGTAGGACATCACACGATACTTGTTGAATTAACTTATCAATTGAATATACGACTAGGCATTGTCGAGTGACTTTCAAATTTGATTATTCACCCATGCTAATTTGTAAGGCTCAGGATGTGGTGTGGTCTTTAGTTTTTATTTGTCAACGGCGTCTTCAGAAATAGTGTTGGCGCAACTTCCCGAGTCTATAATCATTGAACAAACTTGTCCGTTACAAAGAAAACTAGTTTGAAAGATGATATGGTATTTTCACTCTTTATTGCCTTTCGTTATGTGATTGAGAGTATAGGCCTAATAACTCAATGTTCAAGCTCTTCATCATATTCGGGCTCGTGCGCTTCAATATTATCATCATCATCATATGGTACAATGCATAATTTTTCAAAATCAACGTCATGTACTTGAGCCATTGCTAAGTCACGTTGTGGACACTGGTGAGCATAATGCCTGATCTTGTCGCACTTGAAACACCTGCCTTATTTTTTCTTTGATGCCTCGGAAGTCAACACCTTAGAGAATGCCTGAGTTGATACCGGTTGCTTCGTTTTTTCGGACACGGTGTAGTGATGCTCGAACCATGACTCAGGATTGCGTAGAAAGTTAGGCTGCGTCGGTGAAACATGTGCATTTTGCTCCTCCACGATCTGGTGTGAGACTTGAACTGCATCGACAAGGGAGAGGAATCAACTGGATGCTAACTTTTTAGCAATATGGGAAAGAAGGCCCAATCAATACATAGTAATCGGTAAATCCTCAGTCCAGGGAAATTCTGATAGTGTTGCTAGGTGGTAGAAGCGCGAAGTGTACTCCTCGATTGTCATGCTACCCTGAGTTAACCGAGTAAACTGGTATTGAACGCGCTGTCTATAGTCAATTGGTACGAATTGACGTGTCATAACTCTTTTCATGTCCTCCCACGAATGGATAGCCAGATAAGGATGTTGTTGCTCTCGTGTCCACCATATACGTGTTGTGCCACGAAGTTTTGATTCTACAATCATAATTTTTTGATCTTCCGTAGGTTGGTACCAACGAAAATATTTCTTTAAATTGTAAACCCAGTCTAAAAATACTTCGGGGTCCATGTCACCATGAAACTCCTCGACATGAATCTTGATACCTCTTTGATTTTCTATAGCTTTGGTATGAAATGTAGTGGTTTGAGTTTGCGGCGGGGTATTTTGAATAGATTGAGATATACTAGGAGGTAAGGGTGGGGCGGAAGTTGCGGATGTTAGGGAAGAGCCCGTGGGTGGTGGAGGTTTAGAATGAGTTAGGTTTTGAAGGAGTTGTTTAATTTCGGCTAACTGTTGGTTAATTGCGGCTTGAAGAGATTGCAAATCAGTTTCTAACTCTTCGAAACTAGTGTTGGTAGAAAACTTAAACTTTTCAAATATTGAACTAAGTTTTGCATCCGTCGGCATTTTAAAAAATTAATTTATTGATCAACTTTGCTCTAATACCAAAATTGATGTAGGACAAATTAAAAAAATCCTAATCTATCTTTACTAGTGATGAACCCAAAATTAGTTTAAACCTAAATTTAGAATTTTCTAAAAATTTTAGATTAATTTATAGATTTTTTTTATTTAAAAAAAGTTAATAAATTTTAAATCAATTTTAAATTAAAGAGGAAAGGAGAAAGATGAGGGAGGAAAGATGAGAGAAATAGAAAATATAGAATCTTGAAGAAAAATAGATGTTCACCGACGCACACGGTCGGTAAGAGAAAGAAGAAGATAACGATGACCGCAGTCACATCATAATTACCAAACTAATTCATCATAACTAATTTTTCAAATTATAAGGCATTGGCTATATTTATAGCCGTCAATATACAACTCTAATCTAAAATAAATCCCATAGATTTAGGAATCTTTTCTAATCCGAACTTATCTAAAAAAAATATTCTAAACCATATTCCTAATATTTAGGGATTTATTCCCCATGATAAATTCTAAAAGTCTTAAAAAAAATAATCAAAACAAATTAGCAAACCAAATAATTCCGAAAATTAGAAAAAAAATTAAAACCCAAACAAACCAATCCTATTCATATTCTATTCTGCATCAGACATTATGAGGGTGAAGTTTTCGGGTTTGAGAACAAAGAAAAAAGAATAGAAAAAAAGAATGCAATAATGGAAAATTTGGATGCTGAGTGTTCCACTATGCGGTGAATTCAAAATATTTAGAATTTCATTGAAAACAACTTACATTAGGCCGGTATATGCAAAGGAACCATATGACCTCAAATCATATAAGTGACATTATAAAATTGTCACTTATGGTGGTGTTCGGCTAGGGAATAGAGTGAAACTATTAAAAAAAATATCCCATAGCCGCCAAATGTGTTGGAACTACTGAAATTCACATATGGAATTGGTGCAATCATGCCTTCCCATGAATACCCACTAAAATTGGTGAGGGAAACTAAGATAACATCACGGCATCCAACTCAGATACTGTTAGGCCACTATTATGAAATGTCATAGTAAAATCATCTTTCGGTCCATTCTAGTAAACACTAAGGATTATACATTGGCCTTTCTAATTAGGTAAGGTGTGGGAACTTCCTAGGATGTGGGGTCAGTTTTCTGTGTCTTTGCTAGATATTCATGGTTGACAAATACCACATCGATTAATCACATGGCATTCTAGTTTGAGGATGTATAGTGGTACTTACCCATGTGATTCTTCTTAGGCAACCATATCAAACACATAAATGCCTCCTCATTATGTGCTACTGTCTTGAATCAAAATAGGGATTCCCTTTTTTTGAGTATTTCTAAGTTTCTTTTCGATAAATTGTGATTGCTTAAAGGCATGATAGTTTTTGCCAGTAATATTCTTTGAGCATTATTGACATAAGCTCCTTTGCCAAGTTTCCTTTTTAAACAAAAATACAACTTTTCATAACTTGCATAAAAACATGGATGCAAATTTGCACAACTCCTATTTGCTATTAGTAACATTTTGGTTGATCTCTTTGTGATTTGTGGTGTAGCTAAAAGCATTTCCATTCTGGTCATGGCATAGCTGTTTGGATTCCTTTATTGTATTAAGTTGTTTTATTTAAGTTCATTCACCGCAGAAATCAACAACTTTTGCTTTCTGTTGGTTTTAATTCTGCATTTGAAACATCATGATTGTATGATGGAATGATTATTAGCTGAATCTATTGTCTGAAAAGTCTTGATTTTCTATTTGCTATGTGAGTTGTGGTAGCTATTCTAGTGATGATATAATCGTTAACAAAATTTACAAAAAATTTCGACTGCTAGCCCAAAGTTATAGCTTATCTTTTTTTTGTTTTTCTCTGTTTTTTTTTACTTTTTTTTTTTTTTTGGTTGGGACCTTCTGTTGAAATGCTGTTAAATTTGAGAACGTGAATCACTTGTGTTGTTGAAGCATTGCTAATAATTACAGTATGAGGATCTCCAGGTATAACCAGGGTTCACTATACTGACTAGTGGTTCGAAACAATTACACTTTGCCACCTTTTCTAAAGGCAACAACAACCACACGGGGACATCGTGCTCGGGATTTTTTGCAGCAGAAATGTCAATCCAATTTTTTACCGTAAACCCTTCTATAGCAAAAAGCTTGGAAAACCATAATGAAAGAAAACTGAACATGAAAACAACAATCACTAGCCAAGAGAATAATGCAGCCAACTTCTCTTCTTCATCCTGAGTAGCTTCAATCCCGTGCTCTCTTTTTTGAATCTCTCCCACTCTCTCTTCTTTCTTCATAGTGCCTCACCAGGTGAACTCAACTCTAGGACATATTGCCATGCTTTGCTGCACGCTCTTAAGCCGTACCATAACCCATGAATGTATGCTTCTTAATCCCAATTGAACTCCTATGAAAATTCATATATTTGGTGATGTGAGCCCAGTCAAGGTGGTACAATTGCATAGTATGTTGTATGTTGTATGCTTGACGAAAATGTACCACATCCTTTTACTAGTATATTATTAACTTGATCTTGGAAAAGTATAAACCAACACAATCCTAACAAAACATGCTTAGAGACATGGACACAAATTTGGCAGGGCCACAGGAGTTCATTGCAATTCTCCCTGTAGTGGTAAAAGTGGAATCTGGCAGGGCCACAGGAGTTCATTGCAATTCTCCCTGAAAATTTAACTGGATTGGTGATCATTCGCCAAGATGTGTAAATGTCACAACTGTTAATTTTTGCACGCTTAGAGACATGGACACAAATTTTCCATTCATTTTCATAATGTGAATATATGTTTTGCTATTAATGCAAAATGTTTATTGCTGCTACCAGAGCAGAGCAGGAGGGGATAAAACTGAAAGCTGTCGACTTGCTACCGTTCCTAGAGTTTGTCAAACAAAAAAATTGGCAAATGGAGTTCTTTTCTCTTGGCCAGAACCAGTGTGAGTACTCTGATTTTTATTAACTCTCTTGTTGCCGCTGTTGTTTGTTGTTACTCATATTATTATTTGGTAGTCTGTTGGAATTTTCATGATTATTTATTTTTGGAATTAATAGATCTGGTCACCTCTATACACGAGCACTGGTTCTGCGCCCGTTGTGTTAATACATCAAAACCTGGTGGGGAAGGAGTCATTGTCATGCAGACTGGCACTTTCTTGTTAGTTGCAATGTAAGACTTCTGGCAAGACAATTCGCTTCTAATATCTGCTTGATTCAGTGAAGGCCAATTTTTTTGTGTTCTCTGTTTCAGACGACAAAATGGGGATTTCTTACCTTGTGGGCTTATGATGAACCAATATACAGGTATGAAGGCTCTCTTGGTTCGGCTTCGCAAGCAATGGTTGCGGTTGACCAGTTAGCATGGCAGATGAGCCGAAGAACTCACTAACCGCAGCTTAAAGCAGGAAAAGAATTTCATAGTTTTGCTGCCTGTACTTCTTCCTCTTGTATTTTCTTATTTGACTTGTTATTTCGATTTCTACTTTGTAATTTTAACTTAATTGTAAAAATGTACATGCACACAAAGTTGTCTCAGTAATTTTTGGCTTCCTGTTCCAACACATTCATGTTAACTCTTTTTGGGCTATTTGTATTTTCTCGGTCTTCGAAGTTTGAGTCGCCATATCTTGGAATTTTGCAACCCTTTTGGAAACCGAACTGATGATAAATCTCTACCACAAAGCCTCTAGTTGCTAATTTAGTGTCAAGGCTTTTCGGTTTGTGATCATTATTGTGCATTGTGAGTTGTTATCTCCTTATGGTTGCCTTTTTACGGTAAAATAGCTTCCCTATTTTAGCTTAATCTAGAACGGGCTAAAGAGTAATTTTACATGAACGGGCTAATAAGTTATTCGTCGTCTAAGCGGAAGCTAACACAAAGTATTCCTCGTTCTTACAAACCTAGCGTGCAGTTTTTTTTTTCTTTTTTTTTTTTTTTTAAAAAAAAAAACTCTCCTCTAAACTCTTTCAGGCTCAACACACTTCATCTTTAGTGGATTGTTAATGTGGATGTTTTATTGTTATAGCGTTGGGTCGAATACCAATGGCAGAGGCATAAAGACACTTATGAAATAATAAAAACTTATTATCTTGATAGAGATTAAATCTTAGAATTTATTAACTGTTATTAGTTAGGCCGTTAAAATTAAGAAAGTGCAACAATTAGAATACCATTATATCAATGACAAGAAAGAGTCCTATTTTAATTTATTATGACAAAAACAGAAAAAAATTTATTTCGTTGGACGTAAAAATATTAAAAGAGAATCAATAAAAAAAAAAAAAAATAAAGCACATAATTATTTATGCAGCTCGAGCCTACATCCACATGCGAAGACTAAATAAAAACTTTATTAATGTGGAAAGCAAAATATAAAATTATATCTCTTTCAATACGGATGAATTATTGATACCAAATCTATACATAAACTCCACCACGTCGCTCTCGGCTTTCTCTCCAACATTGCTTGGCACGGTCACCAAAATGCACACCTTAATTACTATCTAAGTCACCACACGCTGCATCAATGCTAGCTATATATAAATGTATATGTATGTCAAATCAATTATAATTAGAGTTGTACTCTATGAAACCGTAGAACTCAAAAGGACCAATCCTATTATGCCAACGAGTATCCTAAGCATCATAGACACAATGTATTAGATCAACTCTAAATCCTAATCTAATTCTAATAGGATTTAACATAATTAATTTTAAATTTAATTTTGGGTCTGAAACGATTTGTGTTTAAGAATTTAAGACATATTTAATAAATCTCCACCTTGGCTCGAATTCTCCATCTTCTCTATCAAAACCCTAAAGAGGTTCTCAAGTGCCACTGCACACACCGACCAAGTTCATGCAATGGCTGAACTTAGTTACTGAAAGAGACTTAGTCAACATATCCACTGGATTATCTGCAGTGCCTATCTTATACATGATAATATTTCCCTGTTCTATAACATCACAAACAAAATGATACATTATATTAATATGTTTTGTTCTTTCATGAAATATTTGATCTTTAGAAAGATGTATAACACTCTACCTGCCACAGTAGACAACAATAGTCTCCTGACTAGAAGTAAGCTCTTCATCCAAATAGTTTTTTTTATAGCCTCCGTTATAGCAATATATTCTACCTCAGTGGTGAATAAAGCAACAATAGATTGTAGATTAGCTTTTCAACTAATAGAACAACCACCGAGAGAAAAAAATATCCGGTTAGTGGCCTCCGTCTGTCCAAATCGCCTGCAAAATCTGAATCAACAAAACCAACTAAAGAGTCATCAAATCTCCTAAACTCCAGATGTATATCAGAAGTTCCTTTTAAGTATCTAAGAATCCACTTCATAGCATAATAATCTGTCTTGCCCGGATTAGTCATGCATGTGAAATATTTGGACGGGTGCAGACCATTGCTGTCACTCCCCGGGGTCGAAACTGCGACCCGGGCTCGCCAACAGATCCGCCACCTATGCCGTCCTGCATAAGCGAAGCGTCCTACCTGCAAGAAAGTACTACAGCTAAACAGATATCAGAGCTATAAATAAAAATCTGCTGTATAACTAAAATCAATCACTGTACCACTGAAATTAATACAACAGTGTCCGCCTCCCAAAAAGAATAATAATAATACAATATCCTCAAATACAAGCTCTGAACCTAACCGGGAGGTAACTCCAATAAATACACCAGTGTACAGTCTCTCAATACATAATATGTCCTCACTACATCAGTCTCTCAAAAGAGGAAAAAAATAAAACAACTAATCTACTGAAGATCTCCTCTGAAGGGTACCGCTACTCTCCAACGACGGGTAGGGATCTAGCACGCGACTCCCTCGCCTCGAACAACCACCGCAGAATCCGCAACACCCGCTAAGACTCTGCAAAACAAGGGAGAGGAAGGAAAAAGGAGGGGGAAGACCCCCAAAGGGTGTGAGAACTACACCAAAAAGGGAGTTCTTAGTGGGTACCACCGCCAGACCTAACGGTCTGCCCACTAAGTCCTCAAGATACGTAAAATAACCAAAGCCGTAAGGACTGAAATAAGGAAGCTGGAGACTCTCAATAGCTATCCTGCCTCTATCTAAATGCCCAAGATGGGAGAACCAACGAAGGGTATGCAACCACTAGCACATGAAGTGCACAATCGACCCAATCGATAGATCAGTAATCACTGGCACTACCTGCTATGCCTGCTATGCCTGCTATGCCTGCCACGCCTGCCTACTATGCCTGCCTTGCCTGCCTACTATGCCTGCCTTGCCTGCCTACTATGCCTGCCTTGTCTGCCTACTATCGAAATGCTCAAGAACTCAGCTGCAGGAATACTGACTGACTACTGACCGGTACGATCGCATCCCAAAATAGGTGACAGACCGACTACTGACCGGTACGGTCGCACCCAAAATAAGTAACAGGCCGGCTCCTGACCGGCACGGTCGCACACTAAATAAGTAACAGATCGGCTCCTGACCGGCACGGTCGTACACTAAATAAATGACAGACCGGCTCCTGACCGGCACGGTCGCCCACTAAATAAATGACAGACCGGCTCCTGACCGGCACGGTCGCACGCTAAATAAGTAGGAAACTCCGGCCACTAGAGAAATCCGATAACCAATCTGGTGTAATAATAACCACCCGGTCGACCGCCCAAAGTCCGCGGTCGCCGCAATACCCTGCCACCAAGCCCAGCCTGTCCCATATCCCAAGAATCTGACTACACTATCCCAAACCCCCTGCTCGCGCCCGAGCAACATAGACCGCCTGACTAACAAAGGAGGAGAAAGGGAAAAGCATGGTTTCTCCTAAGTCAAGTTCCAATAAATAGTGTAGCAGTAAAAGATAGCCTAACTAGATGACCATACAAACATGCTTTTGTCCTCAGAAACGATAAAAGTGGGTAAAACATGAAATAGCAAAGCATGCTAAAAAGTCCCTACTATGCTGTACTAATCTCACACAAGTAGGCTGATGAATAAACCTGTACAAGAACCACATGATCTAGGCCATTCCTTGCTTACCTCTCGCTCGTATCGGTTGTACAACAAATATGTCGGTCATCAATCATAGAGGGGTGACATCCCCACAAGTGCACTTATATTCGCCATAACATAAACACCTTATACAGTTACCACTATTAAGCTTACCCACCTAAAGCGCTTAAACCAAGGTAAACCTGAAGTCGGTGAAGAGCGCAGACGCCCACGGTCCAAATTCTGCCGAAACTGCATCCTCGGTACATGTCGCGAAGGCCTCGGCTCCAACAGCTAAAAGTACCCCGAAATCAAAGTCTACAGATCCATCGGGTCCAGCAACACTTGTAAACACCCCTGGGTACAACAATAAGGTCCAACATTACACTTTTATTCTAAAAATATTCCAAGTATACAACATCAGAAAACAGCCCCGAAGATGTGCAGTTTTCACCTATAGAACGGATTCTGAAAAATCCCATAAAATTACTGTCGCGTTCCTCGCGTCGATACCTTCGAAACGAGTACCTGCACGTCAAATTCAGAGCCCCGTAGGCCGAGTTACAAATTCCACAATACAGGGCGCTCACAAACACACAACCACACAACTGTATTTCCTTGCACAGATAAAGGGCGAAAAATATACCTTCGGGCAAGCTTCAGAAAAATCCACTAAAAATACTGTAACAATCCTCGCATCGAGTAGATGAAAAAAGTGTATAAGCACGTCGCCATACGATGCCCGGTTGCAGAGATATCGCCGAAAAACCACGCCGCTGTCCAAATCTCCATCACAGAAATGGGGTCACAGTAAGCTCGAACAAACACCTCGAAAACCGCGGAATGAGGGAAAGCTGAAAATACCTAGATCGTAGATCTGTCCGTCGCGCATCCAGCGGCAAAGAAATCGCTCAAAAAGGTGGTCGGAGTAGGCTGGGGGAGCTTACGCACCGAAACGCGACGAAGGGGAACCCAAATGGACGAGCGTCGCGCCGCGCCGTAAAAATGGAAACCTCGATAAGCGTGCCACCAAAAATCTCAAAACTTTGCAGATGGATGCAGAATAGCTTGGGGATCATCTTTGCTGGAGGTGCCATGGCGAGAGGAGGCTCGGAAATGCCGGAAAAAGGGGAAAGAAGGAAGCTCGGATCGCTTTTATAGGCTCCAGAAACAAATCAGAAAATACCGAACAAGTCCGGATTTCCGGGCGCAGGGCAACTTTCGGGCGCGCACAGTGTTGGGCCGGCCCAACACTGTAGCCGCCCGAAACTTCCGCAGGCCTCCACGTCGCCTGCCAAACAGGCGACAGCAAAACCCGCCACCCGTCGAACGACACGTGGACCAACGAGTGGTCGACACGTCGCAGCCACTTGGTCAACACGTCTCTGCCGCGCCCACGTGCGCGCTGCCAGCGCCGCCTGCCAGGCACGCGCCCCGAGGCGGCCGCACCTGCTCTGTGGACCGAGTGCACGTGGACCGGCCAACCGGTGTGCGCCACGTGTCCCCCAACCGGTCCACCGTACACCCGCTTTTCCCCGTGGACCGCACCCGCTGCGCCGGCCCAACCGGGATCCGCCACGTGGCCCGCGTCCGGTGCACGCCTCCGCGGTGGACCGGGCACCTGCCCGCGCCTGCCCCGCCGCGCTCCGCCGCGCTCCGACGCTGCCCGCCGCCGCACGCCGCCGCCGCCGGTGCCGGAACAGTACCAAGAAGCCTCGAAAATTGCGCGCGTCATCCGGGCTCCGAAAAATACAAGTGAATAGTCCATTTTCATCGTTTTCGCGCGCTGAATCCAAATCCGAAGTCCATTTTGCCAAATTCCAACTCTAAAAATTGCCGAAGGCATCCGGGACGATGTTCTTTTGTCCAAACTTCGCGCTGAGCCCAATTTTAATATTCATTGCGCGCAAAATCCCTTCTAAGCATTCGACGGGGTCCACCGATCACCCACGTGATCCATTTAACACACTGAGCCCATCACTTGTGTCCAATTGGCGCCCAAATACCACTGACACGCCCCATAGGCCTCTAGGAGCTGCTGGTCAACCAGTAATCTCGTCGTGGGGATCCGGGTCCTCACAATTGCATACATAAGACTTCCAACCGCGCTAGAATAGGGAACATGTTACATGTATCTCTCATCCTCAACTGATTATGGTTACAAAACAGCCTGTTGAGACCAAAATTCACGCCACCTGAGAGAGCGACACGTGGCATCTACCGTCGGCTCAAAACAGCAGCCAATAGGAGAGCCAGCCGATAAGAGATGCTGTTAATAGGAGGATTATCGTCTCTTCTAAAACCGTCTCTCAGCCGAAGGCAAATATCAAACTGCCTCAGTCAAACGACGAAGAAGGCGGACTCACAACACTGACTGCATGTGAAATATTTGGACGGGTGCAGACCATTGCATACATAAGACTTCCAACCGCGCTAGAATAGGGAACATGTTACATGTATCTCTCATCCTCAACTGATTATGGTTACAAAACAGCCCGTTGAGACCAAAATTCACCCCACTTGAGAGAGCGACACGTGGCATCTACTGTCGGCTCAAAACAACAGCCAATAGGAGAGCCAGCCGATAAGAGATGCGGTTAATAGGAGGATTATCGTCTCTTCTAAAACCGTCTCTCAGCCGAAGGCAAATATCAAACTGCCTCAGTCAAACGATGAAGAGGGCGGAGTCAGAGTCAACCTTCGAATGATCAAGCCAGAGAAGGAAGGCTTTGCAGAGGAAGTGTATGAGATTCGGGGCACTAGTCTCGTAACGGACTTCGAAGCGGCAAGCGGCACCCCGCATTAGAAATTGTTGAAGATCACGCTCCGGCTCGTCAATTAAGGGGACGAACCTGGACAGGAAAATGGCTATTATTTTATTTGAGGAAGTTTTGACTCAAAAAGAAGTAGTTGAGGAGTTCACGGCGACTCTCCCCAAATACTGCCGATATTTCAAATAAGGGTCCTGCAACCTCGTAAGCTAGGACCACTCCCTGCTTTTCATATCTTTCATATATGCATTTACTATTTTTCTAGATAGATTTACCGCATTTTCTAGGAGTATATTATTTGTAATTTCTATCCCTATCCTCCTCCTTATATTCCCTTTCTAAGCAATACAATTCCTAATCGGCTCCTTAGCCGTGTCAATTCTTTATCTCTATTATCTGAGTCGGCTATTCTAGGCCGGACTCGGCCTTTCTCCACCTCTATATCCCGATTCGGCTAATTTAGGCTGAACGGACATGAGAGTTAAGTGAGAAGAACCCGACCGAACAGATCCTTCCTCGGCCCGATCGCTTGATCTATTGGCACGCGGCGCATCACACTCAAAAGGTCAAACGAACACCCAGGACCGATTGACCACCAACGTTTTCGGCCCCAACAACTTTCGTGGCATGCCCAGTGGGACTCTCAGGTAACTTTTACCTTCCTACCGTAAATATGTAAGGGACTCCCGGAACTAGCGGGAGGTTGGCACTACCAGAGACGACCCTGCTTCAATTATTCGGGCAAATGGCCCAAATAATGAGATCTCAAGAGAGAGCACAACTGTCTCTCGAGAGGGACGCTCAAGCTCAGGGCATGGATATCACGACCTCGATGAGAGAGTTGTAGGCTCAGGCAGTTTCTAGTCCGAAATGAACCGTACCATGGAGGTTTACAAGGACCTCCATCCACCCTGCCATCACCAGTGCCAACCCCAGCGGTCTTGATGGCGACGGTGACGTTGGAGACGCCACAGGTTGCGCTTCCCCCGACGGCACCACCTCTGGGGGCAGTATAGCCACAAACAACTCTTTTCCCAGTGCAGGATAGGCTGACGATTTCGAGCATCGGCCATCAGTGGGAAACCAACCACGGTTCACCTATGTCACCCATTTTGTCGGCTCATCAACCCCACGCTGGGGGCAGGAAGGCTGGGGGGCAGGCCCCGAAGGCGGGATCTGCCCAAAAGCAGGCAGGTCCAGACACACCGCCGCCTGTAGATGCAAGCAAGGTACAGCCGGTGACACTAATTTTCCTGGCAGGGAGCACTGAGCTATATGCTAAGAAAAAAGAAATAAAGTACACACTCGGCATAAAAGCCAGGCCGGATATGCGGCCAGTCCTCAGATTCCCATGTCCCGTGAAAGCGGATGTGGTGCACCTGTACTTGGCTGATTGGAAAACGCCGATGTTTGAGAAATTTTCGGGGGAGGTGACCGAAGATACGGTCGGTCATATCGACCGAGGGTAGTTCGGTCATTAGCATTGAAGGTATAAATTCGGCCAATTATAAGACATCCGAAGGATGAGAGAGTTAGTTCGAAGAGCCATGTTTGAAATAAAGAAAGAAAATTTTTAGCTACCACGTTCAAAGCCGAAAAGAGATAAAATCCACGATCGGCTAGAAAGGCTAAAAGTGGGCGAGATGACCGAAGTGGTTCGGCCAGGTAAGATGACTGAGAATCAAAGCCGAATTTTATTCAAATCAAAGTAAGAACACGATGCGATTCAGTCTGACCAAAATATAATATTACAATCATGATCTGTCATGCGAAAGAAAAAAAAAAGAAAAAAAAAGAAAGAAGATCGTTGAGATAACTAAACATGATGTCGTGGATTTGTTTCCATTCGGTATCAATCAGCGCCTGCGAATTTTGGGCCTCTTTCCTTCGCTGCTTCATCTCTGAATGCTTGCTGAGGAGATCGTTGAGCCCATGACGGATGGAGGCACTGCGGTCTTTTTCCACTTGCAAGTGAGCTCCAGCCATGTTGATGGTCGCTTGGCCCGTAGCCAGATCTCGTTTCGGCTGGCAAGGCGTAGCTCTATCTCGGCAATTTGTTTCTCAATCTCGGCCGAATGCTGCTGGATCCCGGCTAACTGCTCCACGCATTCGTCCATTGGGGTCACTTGAGTCACAGCTGACACCCGATAGCTATCAACCGTACGGAAGTGGGCTCTGACCGCCTCGAGTTCCTTGAGGATGGTCCCCTGAAGAAAAACAAAAGAAGGCAGCCGAGAGGATAAGGAGAAAACAAGGCGTCGCTCTTCCTGTGGGAGAAGCGAGCAATGCGAAGAACCTGTGAGGAATTTGAGGATTTCCTCGAGCCGTTGAAGCTTCTTGGGATCTTGAAGAAGCGACTGAACGCCCTCAGAACAGAGTTCAAGAGCCTCGTGAACTAGTTGAAGATAGGTCCTCTCGAGTGCCGTCGTCCGAAGAAGGGCCGAAGGTCAGAAGCTTTGATAAAGGGGATGATAGGTCCTCTTTATCTTGAAGAGCCGAGCTCGAAGGCAGATCTGAGATGGCCGGCAAGTTGGCTCCAAAGCCAGCTGCTGAGATCTCGGCAGCGGTGTTAGATGCTGAAGTATCGGCGACAACTCCATCTTCTTCTTCTTCAGGGTTGTATCCCTATTCCCCTGCTTCTCTATGATCGTCTTTTTCTCCTTCAACTTCTTCTTCTTCTTCTTCTTCTTCTTATTCGTCTTCTTCTTCTTCTTCTTCTTCTTCTCGTCCTTCTTCTTTTTCAATCTTTTCTTCCCCTTCGTTTCTTCGCCCCTCCTCTACTTCTCTTGGCTCCGTACCTGTGATGATCCGGATCTCCGTGAAGGTCTTACGGAGTGAATTGTGGCTTCTGGAGGCCTACGATGTGTGTTGGTAATGGTTGCGCGCAAATCGGACCTCAGAATTGGACCCAGCGCGAAATTTGGATTAAGAATACCTGTTCGGATGCCTTCGACAAATTTTAGAAGTGGAATTTGGCAAAACGGATATCGGATTTGGACTTAGCGCGCGAAAACGATGAAAATGGACTATTTACATGTATTTTTTGGAGCCCGGATGTCAAAACACAGATTTTGAGGCATGGTTACTGTTCCGGCGGCCGGCGGGCAGCACTGGCAGCACGGGCAGGCGGCGGAGCGCGGCGGCGGGCAGGTGCGGGCATGGCCGCGGGCAGGCGCGGGCAGGCCGGTTCACGAAACTTGGGCGTGCACTGGGACCAGCGGACTTCGGCGGGACACGTGGCGCGCGCGGATTGGGCGGTCAACGGGCGTGACGTGAGGCATGACTCGCGCCGGGCGTGGTGCACCGTGGACCGTGCTAGGCCACGTGGCGCTCGCCCATTGGCGGGCGCAGCGACCTTGGTAGCCCGGTGCGGATCGCGGCGCGTGCACCTCGCCGTGGACTGCGTCGCCACGCGGCATGCCGCGATTGGCAGGCGCGCGTGCACCGGGCGCGCGGGGCGCGGAGCGGGTGACATGGCGCATCGAGAGGGATTCGGGCGCGTACAGTAACGGGCTTGGGCCGGATTCGGGCGCCCGAATCTGGCGCCCGAATCCGAACCCTTTCCTTGGTGGGCTTGGGCTATAAATAGCCATTTGGGGTTTCGTTTGTGGGCTTTTCCTTCGAGCTCTTCGGCCCATTTTCGACAGGGAGCGTCGTCTGTGAGTCTTCTTCGATATTTGGGATCTCGGGAATTTTTAGGAGTGGTACCATCTGCGTTCTTCTCGACATCGCGAGCTTCGACGAGCCTTGGACCCCAAGTTTTTTCGTCGACGCTTCTTCCGCGAGCTCCCCAAGACTGACGGGAGAGAGTTTTTGGTCGATTTTTATGGCATCGGTTTCACGAGAGGTAGATCTTCATTTTTCGTGTTTTCTTCTCCTCTCAGTTTTTGGTTTTTACTGGGGTTTTTGGAACATCTTTGAACCCCTTTCCTGCTGGTGGTTTTTCTGGACAGCGGAGGCTTGTCGGATTTTTATCTCTACCCTCGGGTATTGGATTTCGACATGTGAGGACTCGATCGACATCTACACTTCACGAGGATCGCCGCCGTATTTTTATTGGAATTTTTGGAGATCATCTCGCAGGTGGTATTTAAGCATTTTCTGGACTGATTTTACAGCAGTGTTGTGATTGTGGGAAATGATGCTTATCGCGATGTTTGGACCGTATCTTTGTACCCAGGAGGAGTTTTCTGGTATTCTTGGACTCATTGGAATCGTGGAAATCTGAGGATTATCCCCGTTCAGTTTCAGCCATTTGGATCTTGGTTTGACGCGCGCTTCAGGTGGGTTGCTTCGTCTCTAAAATCAGTGGACTATTCATTAATTCTATCGTGTAGTAAATCATGCATGATTGTTAGATGTGTTAGGAAGCATGTTAGATATAGAGAGGATGTTCTCGTGTTGTTATCATGATCATGTTGATGTATGCTTCCTATCTGTGTTAACTTAAATACCACTATTGAAACTTGACCTAGCATCCTGTCATATGTTGCATGTGTAACCAGACTAGTAGAAAACTCTCACTTGGGCTAGGTTTATTTTATGTTTTAGACATCCACACTTTACTCCCTATCCCTGGACATAGTGTTTTCCTCGCCCGGGTAGTGGGCAGAGTGGTCGGGATTTTTCTTAGTGTGGGATGCATGTTACACTCGTGCTTGGGGGCAGAGTGGAGTCTGGTAGATGTAGCTGGTCTTATATCTGTGGCGGGAGCCGTTTGGATAAACGGTGGTCCCGGGTTGTCGAGTTCTTTGTTTTGCTTGTCGCCACTGTGTTAGTGGCAGTAGTATACCAGTGATAGCAGGACCTTGAACCCAGAACCTTTTGGACACACACATGATTTTAGTCAACCAATGTTTTCTTCCAAATATCGAAGGGTCGCCGGAGTCTGTTCTTTTCTGATTGGACGAAGGCATTAGCCCTTCAGGGTTTGGGTATAAAAACTTGTTTTCCAACTGTTTTTCCTAAAAGAACTAAAAATCATTAAAAATGGGTTTTCCTCAAATCAAAATGGTTTTTCAAAAAGGAACTACTTTTAGTCCTCACCCCGCGTGGGTTGAGTGAAAAATGGTTTTCAGTAATAAATGTCACATTTTTTCTGTAAACTTCCCCACTCGAGAGGATTCGAGTGGTCTGGGTTCTAAGGGCTGCCTTTTTCTTTGGGTCGAGAATGTTGGGTTATATATAATTGGATCTAAATAGGGGAAAAAACACCTAGAGGGGGGTGAATAGGTGTAAACGTTAAACACTCAAAAAATCATTGCGCAATAAAATCCAATGCGGAAATAAAAATAAGCACGCAAGATTTTTACGTGGAAAACTCCAAACCGGAGTAAAAAACCACGGGACCGATCACACGGTGAAATCCACTAGAATTAAACACGCACAAGGTGATATACCGTACTCACAGACGACTCAACCTTTTCTATACGCTCCTAGTAGATCTTATCCGCTCGCTCCGCAACGCTTCTCGAATCCACGATAGCGCCCAACGCCGAATCCACGACGTCCGACCGAATCCACGGTCTTCACCCAGTAGCACGCTTCGAATCCACGAACGTACCTCGCTCCGAATCCACGAGAGCGGTTGCGCCTTGAATCCACAAGGCCACGCGAGTCCACGCGCCGATTTTGGGAAAATCATTGTTTTTGGGTGGTGATGATCCGCCGAATACTTAGATTAGAAATAGATCGGAAATACCATGTAAGTATTCATTAATTTGATTCTACTCAAAATCTGAGTTTGGAAAACCTAGAATCAAATTAATAATATAGATGAAGAAACATAGAATTAAATCTAGTATTTTCTTTCTTCTCTATATGTGGATTTTTTTATTTCGGTCGTATTTTTCGCTTTTTGCGTCGTACCCTAAAAGATGAATTAAAGGGTCTATTTATAGGCTAGAAACTATTGGAAGAAGATAAGAATAAAAAACTAACCTTTTCTGGGATTTTTCAGGACGACGATCCGGATCGGATTTCGGCGATCCGAATTGCAGTAACTAGACAGAGAGTTTCCTGAAAAACAAAGGTTCGGGATCCGGATCGAAGTGCCTGATCCGGATCGTTCATACAATTCAGCAAAAACCCATGTTCGGGATCCGGATCAGAAAGGGCTTGGATCCGGATTGAATTTGCGTATGAACTAACACCCTTCGGGATCCGGATTGGAATGTCTGATCCGGATCCTGAACATGTCCCATGTCCAGTTTTTAATTTTTATGCAATTAAAAGTTCATCCAAGTGTTTCTACACTATAAAAAATATTCGGATCACCAAAAATAATTAGTTAAACATACCTGATCCTTTTGAATTCTTCTTTCTTGAGATTGAGTTACATGATCCAAACTTTTTCATCTTCAATCTTCAAGATTTAATACTTTCACGAAATGCGCCGAAACAAATTCCTTAACAATCTCCCCCTTTGGCGGTTTCGTGACAAAACACAAATTCACTAAAGAAAATTCAAAAAGATATTTTTGTTGCTATCACCATACAACAAAAATTTACAATGGAGATCCAAAATAAAATACATGAGATAAACTCCTAAAACAGACTCTAGACTTAGACATCTGTACTCTCTGCAAAAAGAAGCAATTCTTGACAAAACAAGATCGTTAGATACCTCAAGAATTTTTAGCATTCAAAACCTAACAGAGATAGAGTTTATACTCACTATGACATTTTACGAATTTAGATATGTAATAGGATCAACAATAAAACATCGACATATCTTCTAAGCAATAAAATTCAAGATGTCATAACTTTGTTAGTAATCAAACAACTTGTTAGTAATAGTACATGCCCAAATAATTAGTCAAATAGTTAGTCGGGGCATGCATTCAAACACAATACAAAACCACAAGTTGTGATACTTACCTTCATAGTTCAAAGTTCAGGGTTCACATATCATTGTTCATCATTCATTGTTCGTTTCTCTCTCCCCCTTTTTGTCACAAAATCAAGCCAAAAATACAAAACGTAAGGAGAGTTAAAAGTTCAGATAATATGAAAACTAAAACGAAGACTAGAAACCTGCACAAGAGAAAGATAAGTTAAAAAAAAGTTATTCAGATTCTTCGGAACTAACACACCCGAGTATTTGAAAGATTTTCTTTATCCTCTTGTTCGTTGAAGATTGTTCTTTCTTAACCTTTCTAAGATTCTCTGTCACCTCAACGAACTTGTTAGATATGCGTTCTTGCTCGTCGGAGAGACACTTTTGTTCTTTATAGATTGAGGTAACCAATGCATCATCGGAAGTTGATGGAGGTGCTTGTTGTGCTGCATGTACTGGTGGGACTGGAGGTGTTGCTTGTTGTGCAGAAGTTGCCGCTGGTGGTTGTGCTCTTTGTCGGCGAGGAGGTGATGAGGTTTCATCTTGTTTAGTGGAGAGAGACTTCACTATTGTCGAGTCGTTGATTGTTCCTAGACTGTACATGTAGGAGCTCGCACGTGTGTCGACTTTAAATTTCCGAAAGATGCGCATAATTATCATTGGGTTGGGGAGTCTCTCTGTAGGGTGAGCATGTTCCACATAGCGTGCCATCCTTGACCAGATGAGGTAAGGAATGTTTAAGTTTGCTCCCATTGCCGCTGTGGGGTTTCCAAGAAGATAAAGAAATAACATTTTGTCCTATCGAAGAACCTTTGTATTCATGTTAGGAAGAATGTTATAGCAAACAATGAAGTTCACATAGCGATACTCTGGTCGAAGCTCTTTTGAAAAGACGGAATTTCCTGTCGACAGAGTATCTGGAAGACAAATTCCATCAACTACCACTCTCCAGGAGTTGGTGGAGAAGATTTGACTCTTCAGATAATGAGGTCCATCAGCTCTGGCCTTCATCCCTAACACCTCTCCAATCAGTTGAGGTGTGACTTTGATCTTGACATTTTTAACCAATGTTTGAAATTCCCGACGTCCGTCCTCCTGATCAATTAGACTTGAAGCATTTTGATAAAACATTCTTACCGAATGAAGACAATACCCAGTGGACTCAGGGAAAATACAGATGGGGCCAAGACCAGTCTGTTCATACAGAGTCCCAAAGAGTGTAGATCGTTCTTTCAGCGCTTTGATATTGACATTCCTTTCGCTAATGCACTCCCGTTTTTCAAAATCCTTGATTCTTGCAGAGCTGATGAAATCATGTGAAGGAGGCTGGCTAGCAAGTGGCTTCTCAATGGAAATTCCTCGAGCACTCCCTCTCTTGCGGGCAACACTTTTTCTTTTTGTTTTCACAGGAGTTTCTTCCATTGGAGCTTTTCCTTTTTCAGCAGCAGTGGGCGGAGCCTTTGCCTTTGATGTTTCTGCAGGGGCTTTCCCTTTCGAAGCAGTGGGAGTAGTTGCTTCAACTTGAAGCTCATCCCAATCAATGGACTCCGTTTCAGATTCCGTCTCGGAATCATCCCTAGATTTCTTTGCCTTCTTTGCCTTTTTAGGCTTGACAGGATTTCTTGTATGCACCATGGCAGCCAGAAGAAAAATGATCCAGGTGATCACCATTGCTACCAGTTCCTTGTGAGAAATAAGGTCCTGTGGGAAACAACTCAAGAACACGAAAAATTTTCAAAAATTTGAAAAATTGTACCCAAACAATCATAATCGTGTAGAGAGACTAAGAATCAAATCAGTTTTCCAAAAAGAATTTTAAAAATAGATCAATTCCATGATTTTCAAAAATTTCTATTATATGCCCTAAAACCGAATTTTCAGAAAACGAAGCCCAAAAATCCGTTAATCAGGAGAATACCTAGCAAATAATCAAAACTAATGTTCCCAGAGTTCTTATTTCAAAAGAAGTTTGATCAAAAACCATCCACAAACGAAAAAGATGCAAGAAATTTATCACATTTTGAGGAAAAATAAGAAAAGCTGTGAAAAATTGAGATTTTGATCAAGAAAACTTACTTAGAATTGAAGAAAATGAGTTTAGAGGGCTCCAAGATCCTTGCTTTTTAGAGAGAGAAAGTTTGGAAGCTTAAAAACGAAAGCTTGTGATGAAAATAAAATCAAAATCCCCTTCGTTTCATATAAACCCTAGCCGCGATCCGGATCGGATCGAGATTTCAATCCGGATCGGCTACCCGCAGGAAATACCTGGGTTCGGGATCCGGATCGGCTTGTCCAATCCGGATCGGCTCCAACCTTTTTCTTCAGAAAAAAAAGAAAAATTCTAGAAAATCCAAAAAAAGATTGTAAGCACTTTTGTGTATCAACTTTAACCAAAAAACATCATTTCATATCAAAAGAAATAGATTATACTAAATCTATCAATAATAGCCAAATAATGAAATGAAAATTTATAAAAATTAAATCCCTTAAAGTTGAACAACTTCAATCACATCTATCATGATCTTATGAGTAATGCCTTTATCAAATCATCAATTTGGTAAAGAAAATGAAATACCAAGATCAATAGATATTTGAAATCCCAGATAAGTTAAATAATATATCTAGTCAAATTATAGTAAGGAGTGGCTCTTTGAGCATCTTTCAATAAAATCCCCACCTTATACCAACCTTGGAATTTGATAGAGTCAAGTATTCCAAAAAGCATTTTATTTAATCAACTTGAACAACCATGCTTGGTATACATGTGGTAGCTGCACACAGTACTCGGACGACCGAGGTGGTAGCTCTTTCCTCCATGTGGTGGTAGTTTTCACACTCCTCATTGGGATGTAACTCTTTCCACATCTTTTGAGCATAACACTTTTTCTTTGACTCCCCCTCAATTGGCTATCAATTATTTAAGATATAAAGTATTCAACCAAATATTAATCTCGATTTCATACTCAACTAAATAGTCAAATAAGATAAAAACTATACCAAGAGATCATCGAGAGAGAAATTGACTTCGATCAACACAAAGATGATTTAATTCACATAAATGATCATTGCATCAAATGAATTATTATGATATCCAAAGCATAATAAATTTCTAAATAAACGAAAAGATGCTATTAAAGTCAATAAGACATATGCTCAATTAATGTTCTATGTCTAAGCATAGATAATGAACAAAAACACAAAAACAAAACCTAACCTAAACAAGAGTTTCAAAAAGAGGTTATTTCAAGGAAAGCATTCCAATTGCTTTACGCAAATGAATAAAACGTTTTCGATCCAAAGGTTTTGTTAAAATGTCAGCTAATTGATCTTCAGTTGAAATGTAGGAAATTTGAAGAATATTTGATTCAACTAGCTCTCTAAGAAAATGATATCTAAGTTCAATGTGTTTTGTTCTTGAGTGCAACACAGGGTTTTTTGAAATGTTTATAGCACTAGTGTTGTCACATAAAACAGTTACCGAAGTTGCTGAAATCTGGAAGTCGCTCAACACACTTTTCATCCAAATGAGTTGAGTTGAACAACTACCCGCTGAGATATATTCCGCTTCGGCAGTCGAGAGTGCAATGCAGTTTTGCTTTTTACTATGCCATGCAACAAGGCAATGGCCAAGATAAAAACATGCACCACTCGTACTTTTCCGATTATCCACAGATCCTGCCCAATCGGCATCTGAATATCCAACAATATCTAGACTTGTTCCCATAGGATACCAAATTCCGAAATTAATGGTTCCTTTGATGTACCGGATGATCCTTTTCACCGCTTTCAGGTGAACCTCCTTTGGTGCTGATTGATATCTCGCACAAATCCCAACACTAAAGGATATATCCGGGCGACTAGCTGTGAGGTAAAGTAGACTTCCAATCATGCTGCGATAAAGTTTCTCGTCTACATTCTCACTAAGAGATTCACTTCCTAATCCCTTATTGCTAGTTCCCATAGGAGTCAGAAAATCTTTAGAATTTTCTAATCCGAATTTCTTTACCAACTCCTTTGCATACTTGGATTGACACAGATGGATGCCTTCATCATTTTGTTTCACTTGCAATCCAAGAAAGTATGTCAGTTTGCCCATCATTGACATCTCAAATTCGCTTTCCATGGTTTCAGCGAATTTAGAAGCATCATTATCTTTTGTTGCTCCAAATACAATGTCATCGACATAGATTTGTGCAACAATGAAGTTATTTTGATAATCTTCACAAAGGGAGTCCTGTCTGCTCCCCCTCGAGTATAGCCCTTCTCCAAAAGGTGCTTTGTCAACCTTTCGTACCACGCTCGCGGTGCTTGTTTTAAACCGTAAAGAGCCTTTTTCAAACGAAAAACATGGTTAGGTAGTTTACAGTCTACAAAACCTTTCGGTTGAGCCACATAAACTTCCTCATTTAAAAACCCATTTAAAAACGCGCTCTTAACGTCCATTTGAAAGAGTTTTATTTTAAAGTGACAAGCAATAGCGAATAAGATACGAATGGACTCGAGTCTAGCTACAGGGGCGAAAGTTTCATCAAAGTCTATACCTTCTATTTGAGGGTAGCCTTGAGCAACTAAACGTGCTTTGTTCCTGATGATGGTACCATCCTCATTTTTTTTGTTCTTGAAAATCCATTTAGTACCAATCACATTGTGTTGCTTCGGAGGCGTCGTTAATTCCCAGACTTTGTTGCGTTCAAACTGATGGAGCTCTTCCTGCATTGCTTCAATCCAGTAGTCATCCTGAAGAGCTTCATCAACGTTCTTTGGTTCGATTAAGGAAACGTAACAAGCGAATCCACAAACCAACTATCTCCGAGTCCTGACTCCTTCTTGTGGGTCTCCAATAATATTAGATTCCGGATGATCCTTGGAGATGCGTAACGTTTGAGGTAACAGAGTACTCGGAGGTACATGAGATGATTCCTGCGCATCAGATAAACTTGAAGAACCATTAGATGCATCATCATTATCGGAAGAATTGTTATGAGAAGATGCATTTGCAGGAGTATCACCATCAAGAGAGATATCAGGGGTAGATTTATTAGATGCAAAGTGGAAAGCTTCATCTACTTTAACATTTATAGATTCTACTATCGTTTTAGATACCAAGTTAAATACCCGATATGCTCTACTATTTGTAGAATAACCCAAGAAAATCCCTTCGTCACTTCGAGAGTCAAATTTTCCAAGATTTTCGCGGTCACGTAAAATGTAACACCGACTCCCAAAGATACGAAAATATTTGATATCCGGTTTTCTACAAAACCATAGTTCATATGGTGTATTTAAAGTTCCTGGGCGCAAATAAACTCGGTTAATAACATAGACTGCAGTGTTCACAGCTTCAGCCCAAAAATATAACGGTAAATTCCGGCTATGAAGCATAACACGTGCCATCTCTTGAACAACCCTGTTTTTGCGCTCGACTACACCATTCTGTTGAGGTGTATAGGGTGCTGAGAATTCATGTTTAATGCCGTTGGAAGTGCAAAAATCAATGAATTTAGAATTTATGAATTCTCCACCTCTATCACTTCTAACACGAATGATCTTTTCATTCTTTTCAATCATAATACGATGGCAAATCTCTTGAAAAGAATCAAAAGTATCAGCTTTCTCTTTCAAAAGTGCTACCCATGAGTATCTAGAGAAATCATCAACCAATAAGAAAATATATGTCAGGCCCCGGCGTCGAAACTGCGACCCGGGCTCGCCAACAGATCCGCCGCCCATACGGGAAGCCCCGTATAGACTAAGCGACTAACCTGCAAAAGATCAACTATGCTATACAGATATCAGAGCTGAAAGAAAACTGCTAAAAAGAAGAAAATATACAACACAAAGCCCTCACCAAAAGTACATAAATCTCTCAAGCAGTAAAATAAAAGTACAACTCTATACCTCACTACAAAGTCTCTCAACAAGAACTCTCAAAAAGTACGGGGTACATCTACTCTCTGGACGATGACTGGTAGGGAACTATCTCGTGACTCCCTTACCTCGATCAGAAGAAGCAGCAACAGGAGCAGCAGGAACAGGAGTAAAAGTCCCTGTGGGAAAAACACCACGACGGGTGTGAGAACTACGTCCCAAGTAGTTCTCAGTGGGTGCCGCCAACAAGCCCGACGGTCTGCCCACTAAGTCTACTAGAGACATAAAGTAACAATATAATACTGAAATGAAATGGCTGGAAAAGTAACTCTACAGCTACTATGCCTCTATCTAGATGCTCAAAAAGTGGAACAGATGGAAACATGATGCATCTACTAATACACACAGTAACTCACCAAATCTATACTGACTGCCGCAAAGGGTCCAGTCAAACCTGCGCTCACCTACTGCCGCACATCCTCAACAGGACGGGTCTACCGTAGGGTGTCCGTGACTGCCACTAACTGGCCCAGTCAGAGGGACGGCGTCAACAAGTCACGATAGCAAAGTAACAGGCCCAACTCCGGAGTGGCACTCGAGGGGCGCGACCCCACCGAGGAAAGTATCTGCGTATCTCTGTCGAGCTCAAATATGGCTCATGCAGGCTATAGTCCAAACCACGATCAACAAGATCGACCAACAACACCAACTCTCAACCACAGGCTGGAAAACCACACAGCTGGGGCCACCGTCCACCAGACGGCTCCCACAACAGAACACTAAACTCTCAGGAAAGACCGACACCATAAGGGTTCGGAAACCCAATAGACCGGTGCTAAGAACCCTATCAAACAAGAACAGACTCTAGGCTCCGCCTATCGAAGTTCCCGATCCCCTTATAGTTCGGGAAAGCAATAATCACAGTACAACACACAGAAGACACCAACAGGGCCCGAAAGTCCCGGGAGACCTACACCTACAACCCAATCAAACAAGAACAGGTTCCAGGCTCGGCCCCCGTGGCTTTCGTCCCGACAGAGGAACGGCCCCTAGAACCCAGATCACTCGAATCCTTTCGAGTGGGGAGATTTACAAGAAAAAGGTGACATTTGTTATTAAAAATCATTTTGATTTAGAAGAACTCCATATTTAATGATTTTAGTTCTTTTTTAGAAAAACAGTTAGAAAAATAAGTGTTTTACCCAAGCCCCGAAGGGCTGATGCCTTTGTCCAATCAAACAAGAACAGACTCCAGCGGCCCTTCGATGCTTGGAAGAAAACATTGGTAGACTAAAATCATGTGTATGCCGAAAAGGGTTCTGGGTTCTAGGTCCGACTAACACTAGTAAACTACTGCCACTAACACAGTGGCGACAACCCAAACAGGGAAAAACAAGATCTCCCGGGTCCACCATTTACCCCAAACGGTTCCCGGTACAGACAAGCGAACCACTATATCTACCAGACTCCACTCGGCTCCCAAGCACGAGTGCAAATGTATCCCACACTAAAACGAAGTCCCGACCACTCGGCCCACTACCCGGGCGAGGATAACACTAAGTCCAGGAATGAAGCATAAAGTGTGGATGTCTAAACATAAATAACCCTAGCCCAGGTGAGGGTTTTCTACTGGTCTGGTTACACATGCAACATATGACGGGGGTGCTAGGTCAGGTTCCAAGATAACAAATATTTAACATGATAGAAGGAAGTAAGAGATCACAAGATCGACAGATAAAACTAGGAACAACAATTCCTACACTCTAGCATGCTACCCAAGTCCAATCACTATCATGCATGATTCTATATCAATAGAATTAGAGCACAGTCCATAGATCTTGAAAGCAAAGCTACCCACCTGAAAATGCTAACTGTCCGGAGTCGTACAACTGAGAAAACCAGGAAAAATAACAACTCTATGTCCAACAGGTCCTGCGCAGTCCACAATCCCTCCTGGGTACAACATAAGGCTACAGTTATACTTTAATCCCAAAATCTGCCAAGAAATACAACACTAAAGTTTCAGCCACAAAGATGCGATTATTCCACCTGTTGAAAGTGCCCTAAAAATTCCAAATAAAATATCTCTGCGATCCTTGTGTCGATAGCTTCGAAACAAGTACCTGCACGCCCAATTCCGAGCACCGTAGGCCAAGTTATAAATTCCATAGTATCGGTGCGCACAATCCCAAAACCATTCAACTGTAAACTCTTGTACAGATAAAAGGAAAAGTGTATACCTTCGGGGAGGTCTCCAAAAATTCCAAGAAAAATACCACGATGATCCTTACGTCGAGTAGATGAAAAAAGTCTATAAGCACGTCCTGATCCGACACTCGTGCGCGGAGATCTCCTCGGATGAAGCTGCTGTTCTCACAAATCCTCACAGCAAACCAGTGTCCCAGTGAGCAAAGAAAAACTCCTCGAAAAGCACGAAAATAGGAAATGTGGAAGAAACCAAAATCGTAGCCTTACCTGTTGCGAATCCAACGGTGAAGAAATCGCTCGAAAAGATGGTCGGAGCAGGCCGGGAGAGCTCGTGCACCGAAGAGCGACGGAAGAAGCACCGAAGAAAGAACGTCGCGACGCGCCAAGAAAATGAGAATCTCGAAAAGCGTGCCCCGAAAAATCCCCAAACTCTGCAGATGGAAGCTACACTGCGTGAGGATCAACTTTGCTGAAGAGCTCCAGTCGGTTTGAAGCTCGGAAGTGCCAAAAATCCCAAGGTGAAGCAGGCTCGGGCTATTTATAGGCCGCCAAAAACAAATGGGAAAATTCCCAACAAGTCCTAGTTTACGGGCGCACCCAAACTTTCGGGCGCCCCAATCCGGGCTCAACGCGGGATTACTGTAGCCGCCCGAAAAAACCCCTTGCCGCCACGTCACCCGCACAGCAAACAGCTGTGCGGGGCGCGCCGGGAGCGGCCACGTGGCCCTCCCGGGGCCCGACGCGTGTCCCGCACAGCAAACAGCTGTGCGGGGCGCGCGAGCTGGCGCCGCGTGGCACCTACCCAGTCAAACCGGGTAGGTGGCGCCCGCCAGTGGCAGGGCGACACGCGTCCCCTGCCACTGTCGCGGTCACACGTGCGGGCAGGCCGCGCCTCGTGAGCCAGCGAATGGCGTGATGACACGTGTCCTGTGCACCCGGTCCACGCACACAAATTCGGTTCTGTGGACCGCGCCGCGTGCACCGACCAACCGGGGGCCGCCACGTGTCCCCCGACCCGGTCCATGCACCGCCGCGCAAAACCCGTAGACCGCGCATCACGAGCCCGCCAATCAGGCAGCGCCACGTGTCCATGCGCCGAGTCCGTGCACCCAGCCGCTCCCCTCTGTGGACCGAGCGCCGCGGACCGGCCCAATCACAAGCCGCCACGTGGCAGCCGGCGGTCCACGGCCCCTTCCATGCACCGAAATTCAGCGAAAACTTCCGGGAGTCCGTTTTTGGGCATCCGGACTCAGAATCAAACAAGCAAATAGCCGTTTTCAAGCGTTTTTCCGTGCTGAATCCAAATCCATCCTCTGTTTGGCCCAAAACAATTTCGAAAATTCAGCAAATGCAGCCGAAGGCCAATCCAGCTGTGGATATCACACAGGGTCCATCTATGGCATCCCTTTGATGCACTATGGGCCAGACACCAACACTAGGTGTTCTACACCACGGTTCATGGGAGAAGCTACACGGGGGTCAGGGTCACCACAATATACCATTTACCTTCCAAAGATGGTTGACGTGTTGGCCCCATTAAATCCATGTGCAATAGTTCCAAAGGCCGTTTAATACCAACGTGGTTCAAGCTCTTGTGTGCAGTCCTGGATTGTTTTCCCTTTTGGCAACCACCACACACAATGTTTAGTTTAAGTGAAAGTTTTGGAACCCCCTTGACCACGTCTTTGTTTGAAATTCTAGCAAGTTCCTTAAAGTTTATGTGACCTAGCCTTTCATGCCAAAGTGTTTCATTATTCAAAGAGGCTAAGTTACAATTTTCAGAAATTTTAGTGGGAACAACATAACAATTGTTTTCAGATCTAACCCCCTTTAAAAAGAAAACATGGTCCTTATCAGTTACAACACATTCAATAGATGAAAAATTAACTGAAAATCCATTGTCACAAAGTTGACTGATACTTATGAGGTTAGTCTTAAGGCCTTCAACAAATAACACATTATTCAGTACCGGGCCATCTGGAATAGCTACAGTTCCTTTTCCAACAATTTTGGAAGACTAACCGTCTCCGAAAACTACAAGTCCTCCGGAGATTTTCTCAAAATTTTGAAAGCAGTTTTTGTCACCGGTCATATGACGGGAACATCCGCTATCCAGGTACCAAGACGAATTATCATATGCATGCAAGGAAATATTAACAACAAGACAAGGAAAAATTTCACCTTTGCGTACCCAAACCTTTCGAGTTTTGGAGTACGTCGGAAATGATTGTGAAGTTGATACCTTTGGTGAAAGTGTCTTGATTGATCCATCGCTTTTCCTTGACATCGTCGTCTTGTTTGATGTACTACCAATGTTCTTTCCTTTTGAAAAGTCCTTCTTTGATTTGCGGGAAATGAACTCATTGGTAGTAGTTGCAAGATGTACTTGATATGATCTTTTTGCTCCATTCTTGCAATTTCTCCTTATGTGCCCTGCATAACCACAACGAAAACATACCTTAGTGCTTGACAATCCCGAGGAGGGTGAAGTAGGCTTGTTGTCGTTGCTTGTCGTTAGTTTCGGTGTCGGAGGAGGAGATACCGACTGGGGCACAAAGATTGTCCCACTCGAACTAGGAATGTCTCCAGTTTGAGTGTATCCGAGGCCGAACCGATTTGTTTGACCGAGACCAAGAATCCTATCCAACTTACTCCTTCCAGAAGAAAATTGCTTTAAATCATCTTTGAGTTGGAAAATGGTCTCTGTCATTTCCAATATTTCCTGTCGAGCCTCGCCGTAGAGCTTCAAGAAGTAATTTGCTTTGTTCACCATATCTACATAATTCTTCTCGAATAGCTCATTGGACTCTTGAAGGGAAACATTTGCTTTAATCAGGTTATCCCTTTCCGCTTCAAGAGCGTTTGAGATAGAAGATGCCATTTTTGCTTCTTCTTCGAGATCCTGCAATCTCCCTCTCAAACTCTTATTTTGCTTTGCCAGTTTCTTTGAATCCCTCAAAAGTTTATGGTAGGCAAGAGCAAAGTCTTCACCTTCAGAATTATCCGATTCATCGTCCGTTGCATTCTTTTCAGCTTGGGAGGAGTTGGACAATGACTCGGATGTACTTGCCATTAAGCACATGAAGGGTGAAGATGTGGACGCGTGGAACGCCGTTGCGTTATTTTCTTCATCACTTGAAGACGACTCATTTGACGATGAGGTGTCATCCCAAGTGACGGCTTGCATCGCTTTCTTCTTTGACGGATTCTTATTTGGACATTCCGTTGCAATGTGGCCGTAGCCTCGACATTTGAAGCATTGTACTTGTCCCTCTGAACTTTTCTTATCCTTTGAAAAATTCTCTTGCTTTCTTGACTTGTAACTTGAAGAACCCTTGTCTTTCTTCGACTTTCCGAAGGATGGAGTTTTGCTTGAATTACCCCTTCAAAAATTTCGGCGAAACTTCCTTGTCAAGAGAGCGAGCTGCTTCTCAAAGTCCTCCATAGATAGGTTCTCTTCATCGTCTGAGGAGGATGAATCCGCGTCTTCTTCTTTTGTTGTTTTCAAAGCATAACCTGAAGACTTAGAAGAGGATGCCTTTCCCGAAGAATAGTTAGTAGGAAATGTCATTTCATATGTTTGTAAAGAACCAACTAATTCTTCTACACGGATTTCGTCCGGGTGTTTAATAGTTTCAATGGCCGTAACCTTGGATCGAAATCTTTCAGGAAGAGTTCTTAAAATCTTTCTTACAATTTTAAATTCTAGAATTTTCTCTCCCAAGTTAGCACATGAATTCACGATATCTTGCAATCGTGTATAATAATCTGTGAACGATTCATTTTCTGCCATGAAAATAGAGTCAAACTTGCTCGTAAGCATTTGCAGTTTCTGAATCTTCACAAGGTTAGTTCCCTCATGTGTAACTTGAAGAACATCCCAGATTTCTTTCGCAGTCTCACATGCCGAGACGCGAGAGAACTCTGTTTGCGACAAAGCATTAAATAAAGCGTTAATTCCTTTGCCATTGTAAGAAGATAAATCAATCTCTTCCTTGGTCCATTTCGACCTAGGTTTGATGGTGCGAACATCAGCAAGAATTTCAGTTGGGTTAGACCATCCTAATTCAATTGATTGCCACACCCGTTCATCGATGGAAATTAAAAAGGCTTTCATCCGTACTTTCCAGTAGGCATAATTTGTTCCATCGAAGAACGGGGGTCTGTTGATGTTTCCACCTTCAACCATTGTTTACAACCCTATTCCCTCTCTGATACCACTTGTTGGGTTATATATAATTGGATCTAAATAGGGGAAAAAACACCTAGAGGGGGGTGAATAGGTGTAAATGTTAAACACTCAAAAAATCATTGCGCAATAAAACCCAATGCGGAAATAAAAATAAGCACGCAAGATTTTTACGTGGAAAAACTCCAAACCGGAGTAAAAAACCACGGGACCGATCACACGGTGAAATCCACTAGAATTAAACACGTACAAGGTGATATACCGTACTCACAGACGACTCAACCTTTTCCATACGCTCCTAGTAGATCTTCTCCGCTCGCTCCGCAACGCTTCTCGAATCCACGATAGCGCCCAACGCCGAATCCACGACGTCCGACCGAATCCACGGTCTTCACCCAGTAGCACGCTTCGAATCCACGAACGTACCTCGCTCCGAATCCACGAGAGCGGTTGCACCTTGAATCCACAAGGCCACGCGAGTCCATGCGCCGATTTTGGGAAAATCGTTGTTTTTGGGTGGTGATGATCCGCCGAATACTTAGATTAGAAATAGATCGGAAATACCATCTAAGTATTCATTAATTTGATTCTACTCAAAATCTGAGTTTGGAAAACCTAGAATCAAATTAATAATATAGATGAAGAAACATAGAATTAAATCTAGTATTTCCTTTCTTCTCTATATGTGGATTTTTCTATTTCGGTCGTATTTTTCGCTTTTTGCGTCGTACCCTAAAAGATGAATTAAAGGGTCTATTTATAGGCTAGAAACTGTTGGAAGAAGATAAGAATCAAAAACTAACCTTTTCTGGGATTTTTCAGGACGACGATCCGGATCGGATTTCGGCGATCCGGATTGCAGTAACTAGACAGCCAGTTTCCTGAAAAACAAAGGTTCGGGATCCGGATCGAAGTGCCTGATCCGGATCGTTCATACAATTCAGCAAAAACCCATGTTCGGGATTCGGATCAGAAAGGGTTTGGATCCGGATTGAATTTGCGTATGAACTAACACCCTTCGGGATCCGGATTGGAATGTCTGATCCAGATCCTGAACATGTCCCATGTCCAGTTTTTGATTTTTATGCAATTAAAAATTCATCCAAGTGTTTCTACACTATAAAAAATATTCGGATCACCAAAAATAATTAGTTAAACATACCTGATCCTTTTGAATTCTTCTTTCTTGAGATTGAGTTACATGATCCAAACTTCTTCATCTTCAATCCTCAAGACTTAATACTTTCACGAAATGCGCCAAAACAAATTCCTTAACAGAGAACAACGAGAGGCTATGCCTAGAGCCTGTTCTTGTTTGACTTGGGTTGTAGGTTCTAGTCTTTCGGGGTTCCCGGACCCTTCATTGTTGTCGGCTGTGGGGTATACCCAGCTAGTGAGTTTGCTTGTTGAGTTGATGTTCCTATTTGGGGAGCCGTTGGGTTGACAGCGGTCCCGACTGTTTGAGTGGTTCCTGTTAGTGAGTTAGAGAGACTAATCCAAGAGTATGATCCACATCTAAACATCATAATAATCCAAATATAATAGTCAAAAGCGAAAGACTAATCATAATCCAGTGCTGAGACATCAGAATATAAAGTAAGCATGATAAATAGCCAGCACACTAGCTAGCAAGGCGGGACAGTTCTATAGCGCAAAAATCACATCATCGCTCCGAGTGCTCACCACCCGACTGACCTAAAAAAGGAGATCACCAAAGGGTGTGAGACACAACTGAATGTATCCCAGTGGGTATAACGAGCCGGAGACGAGCAAGTCGTACTTACTGGTATACTATAATCGAAAGGTAATAAGGTAGTAAAGCAGTATGAAAGCAATAATAAGTGCGGGTTTGAAAGCAACAACTGTAAAGCTGATATGAAAATAGAACTGAATAACTGATATGAAAGCAGTAACTATATCATGCGTCAACATATGAATAAGCAAATATACCCAATCATGTGCCACTGTTGGTCACGAGGACCTCATGCTAATGCCAAACCACATCTAATATGTACCCCGCACCTGTTAACTGTAATAAGGGCTCAATATCACCCGGTCCCACATGTGCAACCAAAGGAAAGGGCTCATGGGTCAAATAGACCACTCTACCGGTAAAGAACACCATTATGGGAGATCAGCCCACTTGTGTAACGTGAATATGTACAGCTAGTGCATGGCGATCTCAATGCGGATGCTCAAGCTCGCGGTCGATAGACCGGAATACGGCGAATAACCGAGAACTCCCAAAAGGGATCCAGAATAACTCATAGTGTTAACAAATGTCATAATGACCATCATATCCTCCTACTCTAGCATGCATAGTAAACTAAGTCTGGTGACAATAGTAGCAGTAGAAGATATCTATCATAATAATACATTGAATATCATGGCATGTGGAATATAAGTAAAGGTAAAACACAATGAGGAAAGTAAAAACTGAAGAAGGGCTAGCAAGATAACACTATGCCAATGCTTGGATCGGAGTACCCATCTCGGTTCGGGCGATCCTGAAATCTGCTGCTCAGTTGGACAGAAGGCTCTTTGGTGCTCGAGCCTGAATCATAACTAAATGTCAATAATGAACTCACTCATACCCAAACCACTGACTAACAGTATACTAATTTGGTTCAACCGCTGACTTAAGTTAATACCTGAAATTCGCCGGAATTTTCGGTAATCTGTCGATTGACCAACTATGGTCCGAATAGTGCCTATGAGTTTCCAAATTTAACGAAACTTGACGTGCTACCCCAAAACGCTTTACTTAAGCCGTCCGGGCAGTAACAATCCACCGGGGTGTAAACCTAAGTCCATATGGTGCCATAAACACCGAAGTTCACTTTCGGTAATATCATTTTCGGTTCCAGAAGTAACCGACACAGACTAAAGTCACTAGGATAACCAGGATAGTGTTAGGAATAACCAGAGAAACTTGGTATTCACCACTGGTCACTTAATTTCCTTGAATTGTGCGATTTGAGCCAAAACGACGATAAACCGATAATTTGTCGATTTATGCTTCGTAATCAGATTCTCGCTCAATAAAAGGCATCAGACCCCGAATGAAAAGTTCATAGATCACGTACATGCTGCCCAAGATAGCCCATGATGTTACAATTTGTAAGTTGGGTTATGGATCCCCAAGGATCTAAATAGGTTCTATCAAATACCTAGAGGGGGGTGAATAGGTATAACATCCAAAAATAAAAATCTCAATGCAATTTAAAATAAATGCGGAAAATAAAATCAGCACACCGAGATTTATGTGGAAAAACTCCAATTCAGGAGTAAAAAACCTACGGGACTAACACGTAATAATAATCCACTAAGAAAAGAAAGATTACAAGGTGATTATCGACTCCACGGACTCCAACCCATCCATCAACTTCTTTGGATCTTGCGCTCACCGACTGCAGGTCCACGCACATGTCCGAATCCACGAATGCCACCTGAATCCACGAGCAACATGTTTCGAATCCACGAAACGCCTTCAACACGCTGAATCCACGATGCCACGTCAAATCCTTGACGCAATCTCAGCCGTAACAGAAGTATAGGCTTTGATGGTGATTCTTTGCTAAAAATAACATTAGAGAACCAAGGATGAAATCTCCAAGCAAAAATTATATCAATTCAACAAAAAATATATCGTGGTGTCGAATTGATCTAAGAGAGGCTAAAAAGATAAACAATGAAAACCTAGCCTCTAGGATTGTTCTCAGGTGTTTTCTGAGTTGGTCGGTACCTCTTGAGAAACCCTAAGTATCTATTTATAATCTTTGGAATATAATTAGAGTCGGTTTAGAATTCAAATCATAACTGAATATTGCGTACCGGTACTAAAAGTTAGGTTTCGGTACTCAATGTTGCAACAGACAAAATTTTTTATTGCGTACCTGTCACGCCCCGGGGTCGAAACTGCGACCCGGGCTCGCCAACAGATCCGCCGCCCATACGGGAAGCCCCGTATAGACGTAGCGACTAACCTGCAAAAGAATCATCTACACTAACAGATATCAGAGCTGAAAAGAAAAATGCTGAAATAAAATATAAATAAATACAACTACAACTCCAATAATACAAACCATCCTCACCAAAATACAAGTCTCTCTCTCAGCAGTAAAGGAAAGGTACAACTCGATACCTCACCACAAGTGTCGCTCAACATGACTCTCAAAAACTGGTAAAGGGCACATCTACTCTCTCTCTCAGAGGAAGACTGGAAGGAATCTATCTCGCGACTCCCTTACCTCGGTCAGCCGGATCAGCAGCTGGAGCAGCAGGAACAGGAGTAGAAGTCCATGGGGAAAAGACACCACGACGGGTGTGAGAACTACATCCCACAGTAGTTCTCAGTGGGTGCCGTCAACAAGCCGGACGGTCTGCCCACTAAGTCTACTAGAGGCATAAAGTAACATATGCAGTGCTGTAAGGAAAAGCTGGAAAAGTAAACTCTACAGCTACTATGTCTCTATCTAGATGCTCAAGGAGTGGAACAGAAAGAACATGATGCTACAACTAGCTCTCAACTCAAATCACCCAATCTAAACTGACTGCCTCCTCGGGTCCAGTCAAACCTGCGCCTACCTACTGCCGTTACATCCCGGAGGACCGGACTTACGTAGGGCATCCATGACTGCCAAAACTGGCCCAGCCAGAGGGACTGCGTCGACAAGTCGCGATAGAAGTAACAGGCCCAACTCCGGAGTGGCACTAGAGGGGCGCGACCCCAACGAGTAAAGTATCCGCGCATCTCTGTCGAGCTCAAATATGGCTCATGCAGGCTATAATCCAAATCCTCGATCAACAAGATCGGCTGTAACCAACAGAACACTGTCTCACTCACAGGCTGGAAAACTGCACAGCCGAGACCCACTGTCACTCTGACGGCTCCCACAGAACCCAGATCTACAGACTGCTATCAGACTCCACTCGGTCCCCAGACACGAGTGTAAATGCATCCCACAACAACCCGACCCCTCGGCCCGCTACTCGGGCGAGGAAAACTCTAAGTCCAGAGTGCAATATAGAACAATGATGTGGGGATGTCTAGAGCAGTAAAAATCTAGCCCAAGTTGGAGTTTTCTACTGTCTGGCTGAACATGCTGCATATGGCGGGGGTGCTAGGTCAAGTCCCAAAGATATCAATAAATGACAAGATGTAGGAAATAAAGCATCACAAGGTCATCAGAATTTAACAAGAATATCAATTTTCACAGACTAGCATGCTAACAACATACTATTCCTATCATGCTTGTTCCTACACATATAGAATTAATGTGCAATCCGAAGATCTTGGAAACGGGCCACCCACCTGAAGAGCTGAACTGTCCAAGTCCCACAGCTGAAAATACCAAGAAATCACTAACTCCCAATCCAACAGGTCCAGCAATATCCGCAAACTCTCCTGGGTACAACACAAAGTTCACAGTTACACTTAAATTCCCAAAATCAACCACGCACAAACACACTGAAAATAAGTCCCAAAGACACGCTTATTTCACCTGCTGAAAGTGCCCAGAAAAATCCAATAAAAATATCACGGCGATCCTCGCGTCGAGACCTTCGAAACGGGTACCTGCACGCCCAATTCGGAGCCCCGTAGGCCAAGTTACAAATTCCACAGTACAAGCGCGCAAAAACATACAACCACACAACTGTAAAATCTTGCACAGATAAAAAGGGAAATAATATACCTCCGGGAAGGTCTCGGAAAAATCCAAGAAAAATACAGTGATGATCCTCGCGTCGAGTAGATGAAAAAAGTGTATAGGCTCGCCTTGATCCGACGCTCTTGCGCGGAGATCACCTCGAATCAACCTGCTGTCCTCACAAATTCTCACAGAAAATCGATGTCCCAGTGAGCATGGAAAAACTCCTCGAAAAGCGTGAAACTAGGAAAATCGAAAGAAACCAAAATCGTAGCCTTACCTGTCGCGGATCCAACGGCGAAGAAATCGCTCGAAAAGATGGTCGGAGTGGGCTGGGGGAGCTCATGCACCGAAACGCGATGGAAGAAATACCGGCAAAAGAACGTCGCGACGTGCCAAGAAAATGGGAATCTCAAAAACCGTGCCACGTAAAATCTCCAAACTCCGCAGATGGGTGCAGCACAACTCGGGGATGAACTCCTCTGAAGAAATCACAGTGATAAATGGCTCGGAAATGCCAGAAAACCCAAGGTGAAGAGAGCTCGGGCTATTTATAGGCCCCAGAAAACAATTCAAAAAATACCGAATGGGTCCCAACTTTCGGGCGCATGAGATGTTTCGGGCGGCTACAGTGTTGGGCTTGGCCCAACACTGTGCGCGCCCGAAACCTCCCCGTACTGCCACGCGGCCCAGCAAACAGGCAACAGCCGTGTGGGCTGCTCCGCTGCGGCCACGTGGCCCCCACTTGGTCAAAGGGGTGGTTGGCGCTCGCCAATGAGCGGGCGCAACGTGTCCCTGCGACAGTGCCCACGTGCGTCACTGTCGCGCCTCCTGGCGCCCTGACGCGCACGCGCCCCGAGGCGGGGTCCCACGCCTCCGTGCGTCGCGTCCGATGAGCCAGCCAATGACGCTTCGACACGTGTCCCGTGCACCCGGTCCATGCACCCTAATTCGGGTTCCGTGGACCGCGCCGCGTGCACCGACCAACCGGGGGCTGCCACGCGTCCCCCGCCTCGGTCCATGCACCGCCGCGCCAAATCTGTAGACCGCGCATCAAGAGCCCGCCAATCAGGTGGCGCCATGTGTCCCTGCGCCGGGTCCGTGCACCCTGCCGCGACGCTCTGTGGACCGAGCGTCGTGAATCGGCCAATGATAGGCCGCCACGTGGCCCCACCCATGCACCGAAATCCAATAAAAACTTCCGGGAGTCCGTTTTTGGGCATCCGGACTCAGAATCAAATAAGCAAATAGCCGTTTTCAAGCGTTTTTCCGTGCTGAATCCATTTCCAACCTCTATTTCCCCTAAAACCCTTTCAAAATTTCAGCAAATGCAGCCGAAAGCCAACACAGGTTAAGATAACTCACAGGGTCCATCTGTGGCATCGCTTTGATGCACCATGGGCCAAATACACCAACACTAGGTGTTCTAAACAGTGGATTCACTGGAAAAAGGGTGCATGGAAACCTGGGCCACCACAGTACCGGTACTCAAAATTAGGTACCGGTACCCTATGCAATTTCAAGAAAATCTTATGACGGGTTTTGAGGAACTCTAAGTATGGTTCCGGTACTCAATGTAAAAATATGAATTTTCCAAAGAGAATGTTAATGAAAACAACCAAGTACCGAAATTCAAACTAAAAATAAGTTATAAGTTAAAAACCTAGTTCTCAAAACCTCTTCTAACTCAGTTTTGATTAATTAACTATTCTAAAGATTGTAAATAAACTTAAATCACCATGAATACTTAAATCATACCTGAGTATCATCTTGAGTTCTTTGTTGAATCTTCATTGAGTCTTCGATTGCTGATTTGACAATTTGATCACTTTAAGACTCCGACTCAAATCACGAAATATGCCAACATAAAATTCGTAACACAATTGCATTTACACCCCTAGATAAGAGAGAAATTGCATAATAATACACAAATGTGAAGGCTTTCAGATCAATCCGAGGGTTCTAGCAGATGGACCTCGATGCACTGAGGCTCGTGTGTGGTATCCCGAATTTCCGTGTGGCTTGCCCGTGCGGTTGGTGGCGAGAAAACACATATTATTGGTGTATCGAGTGTGTTGCGCGTCAAACGGACGCAAAAACGGACTCAATGCGCGAAAATAGATGATAATAGCTATTTTTCGGAGCGAAACGGGCTACTGGGCTGAAATTGCTTGCAGGCCGGCTCACGGCCCAGGTGTGTGCACCGGGAGTACGCAATTTTCGCTGAGCCACATGTCGGGAGGGGATTCGTCGGCTGACCGCCATGCGTTGCGCGCCGATTGGCGCTGTTTCCGCATGCGCCTGTCGGCGCGCGGTCTCCCATGCTACACGCGGCGCCCGGTGATTGGCACTGCGACTGTGCACGTCAGGCGGCGCACGAGGGTCCCCGTGCAGGGATGCGTGGCGCCGCGCCAGTGGCGGGCGCCACCAACCCCGCGAGCGACGTGGTGCCGCTCCGCGCCTGCCATGCCGATTCGGGCGCTGCCTGAGATGCCACCGCATGTCCCAGTAAGATTCGGGCGCCCAGAAGATTTACTGTAGCAGCCCGAAAATTCGAGCTTGGGCTGAGTCTCAAGGGCTTTCTCCTTGGGCTATTAATAGGGCCTATTCTTCTTCTATACACTCTTTTGGGACTTAGTTTTTTTTCTTGGATTTTCTCACAAAGGTTCGACCACCCCTTCTCCTTCACTTCCTCCACCATTGAAGGCCTCAAGGGAGCTCTTGGATCATCTTCTTCCTTAAGCGGAGCTCCACCATTGGTGCAGATTTTTTGGAGCTTCACCGTCGATGTTCAGTTCAAGCCACTCCCAGAGCTCAATTCTTAGAGATTTTAGTTTATTTTTGGAGGGGATCTCTGTCACGCCCCGGGGTCGAAACTGCGACCCGAGATCACCAACAGATCCGCCACCTATGCTAAACCCCGCATAGGCGAAGCGTCTAACCTGCAAGAAAAGGTACTACAGCTAACAGATATCAGAGCTATAAGATAAAAGTGCGGTAAAATTAAAACCATCAATCTGTACCACTGGAATAATGATATAAAATCCAACTCCCATAAGTGATAATCATACAATATCCTCAAATACAAAAACTCAGATCAACAGGGAGGTAACCTGAAATAATACATCAGTGTACAGGCTCTCAATACAAGTAATAACCTCACTACAATAATCTCTCAAAAGCAGAAATAAAACTGATCTGCTGACTGTACTCAGGATCTCCAATGTAGGGGTACCGCTACTCTCCACAGACAGGTAGGGATCTAGCACGTGACTCCCTCACCTCGCACAGCAACCGCAGAATCAGCAACACCCGCTATGACTCTGCAAAACAAAGAAGAGAAAGAAAGGGGAGGGGAAAAACCCCCAATGGGTGTGAGAACTACACCAAAAAGGGAGTTCTCAATGGGTACCACCGCTAGGCCCGACGATCTGCCCACTAAATCCACTAGAGGCATAAGATAACCAATGCAGTAAAACTGAACAAGAAAGCTGGAGACACTCAACAGCTATCATGCCTCTATCTAAATGCTCAAAAGGGGAGAACGATAGAATGGTATGCAACCACTAGCACATGAAGTGCACAATCGACCCAATCGAGCTGACTGCCACATCTGGTCCAGTCAAACCTGCGCCCACCTACAACCACCTCCCACTGCCGGGCAGGAATTACATAGGGTGTCCAAACGGACTAACTCGCTATCGAGTAGTGGCTCATGCAGGCTATAGTCAAAATCCACGCTCTCTCTTAGAACGGATAGACTCAAGGTCCTCAACCTCTCACGCAACGGTCAAAGTACTCTCAACGACACGGGACCACCGTCAAACCAAACGGCTCCCAACAACACTAGCACTGATCTAAACTCAGCTACAAGACTCCACTCAGCCCCCAGGCGCGAGTGCAACAATAAAAGTATCTGACCGAATAAACCCAATCAAATGAACCGGTGTAAAACCCGGTACTGCCTGCTCTGTCATCAATCTCACGATCTCAGTATCTCCACTGTCCAACTGACCGGAACCCAACACGGTCTGACCGGCACAAAACACGGTCTAAAGCCTACTCCGGAGTGGCACTCGAGGGGAGCGATCCACACGAGTAAAGTATCACTATAACCAGCATCATATGTATCATAATATAGCAGGACTGGATCACGACTCTAATCAAAGTGGGAAAACCTATCCACTAAAGGGAAACCTAATACCCAATCTGATGCACAAGTACCAATCCGGTCAACCGCCCAATATCCGCGGTCGCCGCAAAACCCCACAAGTCCACAACTAATCCAACCTGTCCCAGACACAAAGTCCCGACTACACTATCCCAAGCCCCTGCTCGAACCCAAGCAACATGAATCTAGAATCTAAAAAGGAAGGAGAAAGAACAAACATGGTTTCTCCTAAGTCAGATTCCAACATGATAGTGTAGCAATAAAAGATGGCCTATCTAGATGTCCATACAAGCATGCATTTGTCCTCAAGAAAAAGAAAGGGAGTAAATCACCAAATAGCTCCACAAGGATATAAACAACATGCCAAAATCCCCAATGAACTATACCTGTCCATAATCCATGATCTAGGCCATTCCTCAAGCTTCCATCTCGATGCCAGATATTACATAATTAAACATGCATACTAACAATCACATAGGGTAAATTTCCTTAGGTAAGCTTTTACTAATCATTATCATGAATAACCAAATATTGCAAGTCCTCAATAATGTTTAACATGAAAATTAATCTTGTAATTTCCTTATACCATCATCCTTACTAGCTTACCTCTCAATAAGATACCATATACCCTAAACATGCATGCATTCTAACATATAGAGTTAGAGAACCGTCCACCGGTTCTGGAGATGAAGCAACCCACCTGAAACGCTTTCCTCAGGCAAAGCCGAAGTCGGTGAAGTGCGTAGTCACACGCTAACCAAAATTTGCCAAAACCGCACCCTCGGTATTCAGTCGTGCAAGCCTATGTTCCAACCAACAACATCACCAACAATCAATAACCAACACCACAATATCCCCAAAACAGTACATGCTGTTTTTACAAACCAGCAGAGAAGAGAGGGATTTTCACCTGCGTGCAATCCTCTAAAAATCCCAAAAAAATCACGGTTGTGATCCTCGCGATGAGTAGCCCCAAAACGAGTATTTATACGCCCCGTTCCGACACCTCTAGGCCAAGATACAAATTAAACAAGGTGGTATGCCGGCATCCTCAACACTGCGAAAACTGTGGGATACAAGCCCAAAGAAGCTTAAATCTCACCTTCGAAGAATCCTCAGAAAAATCCAATAAAAATATAAGCGCGTTCCTCCCGAAGAGTAGATATCAATCAAGTCCTTAAATGCCTCATTCCAATTCTCGTAGGTCAAGATAGAAAATCGACAAGCCTCCGCTATCCAAAATCTCACTACAGAAAAGGGGTCACCAAAAGACCTCGCGAACTATGCCAAAAACTCGAAATGCGGAGAAGTGATCAACATGGAAAACGAATCCTTACCTCTCATGAACGCGCAGCCGTGAAAATCGGCTCAAAATTCCATCGGGGTGATACAGGGTGCTTCGCGGACTGAAAAGTGATGGTGGAAGCCAAAATCCAAGAAACGTCGCTCTGCGCCGCATCGCAGAAAGCGGGGATGTCGAGGGCTCCAAAAAAATCTGAGAATCCATCACAAGATGCCCCACAAAATGCTGAACAATCTTCCTTAAGGCCTCACAGAGAGATGGGCTTGGGAAGAAGGCCGAAACGGGCTACAAAGGAGGCTTTATATAGCTCAAACCCAACAATTGAGGAAATGACCTCTGTGTCCCAAGTTCCGGGTGCCCGAAACATTTCAGGCGCGCACAGTGATCCGACCTGGGCCGTCCACCAAGCGCCCGAATCAACCAGGTTGCGCCACGTGTCCCCCCGAACAGGCAACAACGATGCCAGCCAACCCGACCGCGCCATGTGGCACACCCCGCGCCTGCCCGTTGCATGTGGCGCGCCTGCCCCACGTGTACGGCCACCTGCCCCGCCGTACGGCCACCTGCCACGGTCGTACGGCCACCTGCCCCGGCCTGCTCCGTTGCGCTGCGTGCACCCGGCGTACGAAGACCAACCAACCCGGGGCTGCCACGTGGCCCGCCCCGGTCCATGCACCAGGCCGCGTGTCCCATGGACCGCGCGCCCGTGCGCCCGCCACTCCTGGGCCGCCACGCGTCCCGCGCCCGGTGCACGCCGGCCCCGTGGACCGAGCGGCCTGCGCCTTTGCCCGCCGCCGCGCTCTGCCGCTGCCCGCGCCACCGGTGCTGCCCCCCGGCCGCCGGAACAATGTCCCATGCCTCGAAAATCGTGTTTTCGCATCCGGGCTCCGAAAAATATAATTAAATAGTCCATCTTGATCGTTTTTGCGCGCTGAATCCAAATCCGCTGTCCGTTTTGCCAAATTCCATTTCTAAAAATTACAGAAAGCATCCGGAAAGGTGTTCTTACTCTAATTTTTTGCGCTGAGTCCAATTTTAATATCCGTTTCACGCGAAACCACTTCTAAACATTCGACGGGGTCATCCGACTACCCACATGATCTATTTAACACTCGAAGTCCATCACTTGTGTCCGAATTGGTGCAGAAACACCACCGACACGCCACATAGGCCTCCAGAAGCTGCTGGTCACACTGTAGAAGCCCTGCAGTGATTCGGGTCACCACATCCTCCCCCACTAAAAGAAAGTTGCGTCCCCGAAACTGACGCAACTCAAAAGGGAATCTCAAAACCAGGGTAAGTACCCAACATCACCGTCTCCAGCTCCCAGTCACTACTCACTCCCCGTGATTACTCCTCAACAACAACAACAACAACTGGAACGGCATGACCCAATTGCGAAATTCCCTCATCTCATGAGCCAGAATTCGCAACGGGCATCCCTTGTACTCCAAACTCTCACAAATCTCAAAGGAAAAGAGTTAATCACGGGCGAGGGATCCAAAAGCATAACCCTCCCGAGCTGAGATGTGGAAAAACCTCAGGGACTCCAACCAAAGCTGGGGGAAAAGGGAAGAATAACCAGCGCAACCAAAAACACCCCCACGCAATCATCCAAGAAGGAAAGAAGCCTTAACAAGTCGGGGTCCTCACTCGGTCACTCTCAAAACCTGACCACCGGAGTGGACTGCTCAGCCGCCGTCTACCATCAAAAGGGATCCTCCGGAGCACAATCTCAAACCCTGAGCACCATAATGGTCCTTCACAGCGCCAGCTGTGGAATCATCAAACTCAACCCCAAAGCTCTCCTGCTCCAGGTATCCGCCACCACAGTGGCCCTGTCGGGGTGATACTGGATGCTCATCAATAATCCAACTATAACTCCATAGCCACTATGGGAGGCATCACTGTATCTCGCAAATCCATCTCCCATCACTGGCGATGCTAAAATCGGCGCTGGTATCAGTCTAATCATCCATTCGTCCAGCTCTGCTGGCACTGACCAGTCCAAGAAGCTTCTCGTCTCAACAATAAATGTCAGTCTCAGCCAATCTCAAATAGCATTCATCTTGGCCGGATTTCCACCGCCGCTCCAACGGCTAGAATAATGTGGCCCAAGCAGGTATGTTCCCAAAGCTAAAAGTTGCACCTCAACAATTCGGCACAGTTTCCTTCACACAGACATTGCAGTACCATCCACAAGTGCTCCACAAGCTCCAAGTCACTCTGGGAGTCCATCCAATACCTATGCAGAACACATTAACCAATCCGTCCAAGTACAGCTGGAACACACAATTCCTCAAATCTTAAAAGCGACGGGGCATTAGTCATTCCATCTGGCATCACTATACTCATAATGCCCCTACCGTGTCCTGAACACCATCTTGGCGAAATACTCAGTCGTATGATTCCAAACAGGTACACGCATCACAAACAAACAACTGCCGGAGTATAACTCCATCAAAAGGTCCTAAATAATATTCGGACCTGCCTGTGCTCAAACCACAAAGGAACCCTCACCGTCGTGTATCAACGACGTGGCATCACCACCGTGTACCAACAGTGTGGCACTAGGTCAAACAGACCCTCGATCCATCAGATCCCTGCACCTGTGCCATCAACTCTCCCAGCTCTACAGATAATATCCGTGAGGTGCTATTGAGGTTGGCGCGGCTTTCAGAACAACGTCAATCGCAATCTCAATCTCCCTATTTGGCGGCATAATCATCGGCTCGAGTGGATTCACACCCGAGATCTCGCGGGCGATAGGAATATCCTTTAGTCCCGGTGCCGCCGTAGGCACCTCTCACACCGTCGCTGCAACCTGTGTGCTCTAACTGTCTCGACAAACAAGCCTCGCTTGTCTGCCTCGCAGAAGGTCATAACCTTCTCTCTCCACAATCAAACATCATGTGGCACTGTGCCAACCAATCCCAAGCACTGGGTCAAAACACAGAATTACTACCAATACCAATAAGTCTGCCGGCATAACTCGCGGCCCCAACCGCACTGGACATGATCCACAAGCCTCCTCCACATGCACAACACCAACAGTAACCTGTACCTCTAGTGCAAGTGGTAACAACTCTGCCTCTAGTCTATGCCGGAATGCAGAGTGCTCTAACTCCGACTACTGTGATGGAATCACACCTGCGACATCTCGATCCACTGCCGTGGCGCTCTCCAACCAGGCGGCACAATCTCATCCACACGATGCAAGCGGTTGTCGCTCAGTCTGCCAGAAAATAACAAAACTACCCACATAGAGAGCACGACCTCTGCCTCTGCTCACACTGAGGCGACGAATATGGTCCCCCGCAGACAACAAATCCACGCTACCGCTGCGCTACTCTGATATAGATGCTGATGCTGCCATCGGGGTCCACCTGACCTCTGATGTCTCAAAAATCCACTACCCTGGAGAGAAATCAGGAATGCCACTGCCGACCAATCTGTCCTCCATCATCTAGCGTCAAGCGCCTCTATCCAGAACTCGCCTCTGGCAGCAGATCCCCATCCAAAGGGACTGCAGCGCCAGCTCCAAACACAATGCCTACTCTATCGAGGCATCCAAAATCCAAAATCTGTACAGGAGGGACCGAATAAACTGAAAGGTATCCTGGCGCAATCCACTCTCAATCACACATATCCTATGCACCTCGTCCCTCGAAACCTGAAGCGCGCAGTTCAACAATTGCATAAAACCTCTGGCCCAGGGAGGCTCTCGAATAGTTTCTCCATCACCACCAACCACGATTCAGCCTCCAAAGGCTCCAACTCAATTCCACGAATCGGGGTGGTTCATTTGCCAAAACTGGCTCCATCGATCGATGATGTCCCACAGCTCATCAGCTGTCAGCTATCCACCCCGCCTCGGTGCCTTGGCACTAAATATTAGCACGGAGGGGGCTACTCGCTCCATCGGCGCCACAGAAATCACTGCCGCTGAGGATACTGCAACCTGGTGGTCTCAGGAGAAAAGCACTGTCGGGCTGCCCGCTGTTCCAACAACTGTGTCACCCAAACCAGCTGCTCACTCTTCCGCTGATAAGCCTCTGACAATCCTGTCATCTGGGTCCGGAGCTCTCCGACCTCAATCCGGGTATCCGGCCCAAATCCAACCGCTTAAGGTCAACTGCTGTGACAGGATGCACACGGGTCAAAACCCAGCGTCGGGGAGACACAGCTCACCACGACAAAACTGCAAATCAGCACAACACAAACACTCGACCCAATCCAGCGAAAGTCTAAAGCATGTCACCCAGTCCACAACATTATGTTGTCTGCAGCCAACATAACTACTTAGGAGAATAAACATGCCAATCACTCATCCCGTCCCTTGGGAGAGGTGTAAAACTCAACCAGGACTCTCGCTACAAGTCACGACTCTCACGAAGTCATCCTAGGGTCCAACCACAAGCCTAGGGTTTCTAAGTCCACCATGACCTACAACCTAGGCTCTGATACCACTCTAATCTGTCACGCCCCAGGGTCGAAACTGCGACCCGGGCTCGCCAACAGATCCGCCACCTATGCCAAACCCCGTATAGGTGAAGCATCTAATCTGCAAGAAAAGGTACTACAGCTAACAGATATCAGAGCTATAAGATAAAAGTGCGGTAAAATTAAAACCATCCATCTGTACCACTGGAATAATGATATAAAATCCAACTCCCATAAGTGATAATCATACAATATCCTCAAATACAAAAACTCAGAACTCAATAGGGAGGTAACCTGAAATAATACATCAGTGTACAGGCTCTCAATACAAGTAATAACCTCACTACAATAATCTCTCAAAAGCAGAAATAAAACTGATCTACTGACTGTACTAAGGATCTCCAATGTAGGGGTACCGCTACTCTCCACAGACGGGTAGGGATCTAGCACGCGACTCCCTCACCTCGCACAGCAACCGCAGAATCAGCAACACCCGCTAAGACTCTGCAAAACAAAGGAGAGAAAGAAATGGGAGGGGAAAAACCCCCAATGGGTGTGAGAACTACACCAAAAAGGGAGTTCTCAGTGGGTACCACCGCCAGGCCCGACGGTCTTCCCACTAAATCCACTAGAGGCATAAGATAACCAATGCAGTAAAAATTGAACAAGAAAGCTGGTGACACTCAACAGCTATCATGCCTCTATCTAAATGCTCAAAAGGGGAGAACCATAGAAAGGTATGCAACCACTAGCACATGAAGTGCACAATCGACCCAATCGAGCTGACTGCCATATCTGGTCCAGTCAAACCTGCACCCACCTACAACCACCTCCCACTGCCGGGCAGGAATTACGTAGGGTGTCCAAACGGACTAACTCGCTATCGAGTAGTGGCTCATCCAGGCTATAGTCAAAATCCACGCTCTCTCTCAGAACGGATAGACTCAAGGTCCTCAACCTCTCACGCAACGGTCAAAGTACTCTCAACGACACGGGACCACCGTCAAACCAAACGGCTCCCAACAACACTAGCACTGATCTAAACTCCGCTACCAGACTCCACTCAGCCCCCAGGCACGAGTGCAACAAAAGAAGTATCTGACCGAATAAACCCAATCAAATGAACCGGTATAAAATCCGGTACTACCTGCTCTGTCATCAATCTCACGATCTCAGTATCTCCACTGTCCAACTGACCGGAACCCAACATGGTCTGACCGGCACCAAACACGGTCTAAAGCCTACTCCGGAGTGGCACTCGAGGGGAGCGACCCACACGAGTAAAGTATCACTGTAATCAGTATCATATGTATCATAATATAGCAGGACTGGATCACGACTCTGATCAAAGTGGGAAAACCCATCCACTAAAGGAAAACCTAATACCCAATCTGATGAAAACGTACCAATCCGATCAATCGCCCAATATCCGCGGTCGCCGCAAAACCCCACAAGTCCACAACTAATCCAACCTGTCCCAGACACAAAGTCCCGACTACACTATCCCAAGCCCCTGCTCGAACCCGAGCAACATGAATCTAGAATCTAAAAAGGAAGGAGAAAGAAAAAACATGGTTTCTCCTAAGTCAGATTCCAACATGATAATGTAGCAATAAAAGATGGCCTATCTAGATGTCCATACAAGCATGCATTTGTCCTCAAGAAAAAAAAGGGAGTAAATCACCAAATAGCTCCACAAGGATATAAACAACTGTCACGCCCCGGAGGTCTAAGGATCGGCGGAAAAGCATATGTATTTTTTTTTGTAAACGACCTCACCTACCGGTGCGCGTCAGACCGCCACATATACAAATTCACCCTTTCAACGGACAGAGTCTCCTTTGTATATGCACGGCGTCACATTTACAACAATATCTTCTTTGACCACACAGTCACAGTGAATACAACAAGAGAGAGAGTAATACCATTTATTTACATCCAAACTTTCATTCATGACATCAAGAGATAAAACTACGGGTTTTAAACGGTGTCCACACGACACCTAGTTTATCCAAAGTGTTAGCACAAGTCACAGTAGGGCGGCGACATCTTTTGAAAGGATAAATCCAGAGGTTTACAAAGTAGTGCCCACACGACACTTGGTTTTGGAAAGCATTTTCGAAACCCTTTTTGTTTAGTATAAAACATGCCGCATATAAATCAATAAGAAGCATAATAAAGATCACATCACGAAAGCAAACTCTCAATCCAACATCCACGGTATTCCACAATCAAGCAATTGAGAACTTAAACTAAATAAAAGGAGATGAGATAACCCCAAAGCGAGAACGACGAAATAAACCTCATACGGCTAATGTCCTCTAGACGCTGCCTCACCATCGTCCCGACTACTACACCTAGTCAAACCTGTCACGGTGTGGGTAAAGTCAGTGACAAATAAAGTAGATGATCCAAACAATTAAAGCATTTTTAAAGCAAACCGAATACACTGGAACCTTTCGCTTGTCCCCTTACGAGTCACCACATCCTTTGATTTAATTGTTGGGTTATATGTAATGTAGATCTAAATAGGGGAAAAAACACCTAGACGGGGGTGAATAGGTGTAAACGTATAAACACTCAAAAATCGTTGCGATAAAAACCCAATGCGGAAATAAAAATAACACGCAAGATTTTTACGTGGAAAAACTCCAAACCGGAGTAAAAAACCACGGGACCGATAACACGGCAGAAATCCACTAGAATTAAAACACGTACAAGGTGATTTACCGTACACACTTACGACTCAACCTTTTCCATACGCTCCTAGAGGATCTTCTCCGCTCGGTCCGCGACGCTTCTCGAATCCACGATCTGCGCCCAACGCCGAATCCACGGCGTCCAACGTCGAATCCACGACGTCCGACCGAATCCACGGTCTGCACCCAATAGCACCCTTCGAATCCACGAACGTGCCTCGCTCCGAATCCACGAGAGCGGTTGAACCTTGAATCCACAAGGACACGCGAATCCACGCGCCGATTTTGGGGAAATCGTTGTTTTTGGGTGGTGATGATCCGCCGAATACTTAGATCAAAGATAGATCAGAAATACCATCTAAGTATTCATTAGTTTGATTCAACTCAAGATGTGAGTATGAAAACCTAGAATCAAACTAATCAATATAGATGAAGAAACATAGAGTATTCTCTAATGATTTCCTTTTTTCTCTATATGTGGATCTTAGGCCGTATAAAATGATATATGAATATGACGGCTATATTCCTTTTATCCGCCTCTTTGGATTATGTGGATTAGCCCTAGAAAAAGAGTCATAGGGTCTATTTATAGGTTAGAAACATTTGGAAGGAGATAAGAATAAAAAACCTAACATTTCTGGAATTTTTACGGACGGCGATCCGGATCGGATTTGGGCGATCCGGATTGCAGTAGCAAGAAAGACGGTTTCCAGAAAAACAATCGTTCGGGATCCGGATCGGAATGCCTGATCCGGATCGTTCATACAATTCTGAGAACTCAACGTTCGGGATCCGGATCGTGAGATGCTGCGATCCGGATTGAAGTAATGTATGAAACAACAACCTTCGGGATCCGGATTGCTGGCTCTGATCCGGATCCTGAACATGTCCGAACACCAGTTTTTGATTTTTATGCAGTTAAATATTCTTCCAGGTGTTTCTATACTACAAGAAGTATTCGGATCACCAATAATCTTTAGTTAAACATACCTGATCCTTTTGAATTCTTCTTTCTTGAGATTGAGTTAAATGATCCAACTTTCTTCACCTTCAATCTTCAAGACTTGAACCTTTCACGAAACTACGCCAACTCAAATTCCGTAACAATCTCCCCCTTTGGCGGTTTCGTGACAAAACACAATCCACTAAAGAAAATTCAAAAAGATATTTTTGTTGCTATCACCATACAACAAAAATTTACAATGGAGATCCAAAAATTTAAAAACATGAGATAAACTCCTAAAACAGACTCTAGACTTAGACATCTGTACTCTCTGCACAAAGAAATCATTCTTGACAAAAAGAGATCGTTAGATACCTCAAGAATATTTAGCATTCAAAACCTAACAGAGATAGAGTTTATGCTCACCATGACATTGAGAAATTCAGATATGTAATAAGATCACAATCAAACATTGACATATCTTCTAAGCAATAAAATTCCAAATGTCCTAACTTTGCTTTGTTAGTAATCAAACAACTTGTTAGAAATAATATATGTCCAAATAGTTAGTCGAATAGTTAGTAGGAACATGCAACAAATCACAAGATAAAAACCAAAGTTGTGATACTTACCTTTCACCAAAGTCAAAGTTGAAGTGATACTTACCTTGATGTTCACACATTCACATCATCATTGTTCAATCATTGTTCAAGTTCTCTCTAAACTCTCTCCCCCTTTTTGTCACAAACAAAGCCAAAATTACCAAAAATTTAAGGAGAGTGAAATATTTCAAAAATTGTTCCGAAATGTAAGAACTAGAACTAAGAGTAAGTCCTAAAAACTGAACTCCTGCACAAAAAGATTAGAAAGTTAAGTTAGTCTGAATCCGAACTAGTGGGATTGATACAATCCAACTTCTTCAAAATCGCTTGAAGCATTTTTGACATTCTGGAGACCTTTCTTTTCATCTTATGTTGCTCAGAGATAATCTGTTTGAGATTTGTAGACACGCTGTCTTGTTCAGCAGACGATCTTCGCTGTTCTTGTCGAAATGAGGACCCTACATTTGCTTTTGCTGTGTGTCTCCAGGACGTTGAAGGATGTAGTATAGAGCCAGACGGTGCATCTTGACCTTCAGTCCATGGAGATTCTCTAGGGAGAGAGCGAGCTCTGGCGAGGGGTCTATCAATCTGAATTCCAGTTCCCCTCGAATTCTTTCGCCTAGTGTACTTCTTGGTTGTTGAGGAAGACTTCATCAGCTTCTTGTTCTTCAAGTACAACCTGTCTTCTTTGTCAATAGCTTTTTGTGCTTGTTCACAAATCTCTTCCCAGTCTTCTTCATCTGATTCTGAATCATTTTGACAAACTTTCTTTGTCTCTTCTTGATTTGAGTCATCTTGTTCTCTTTTTATAGAAGACGCACTAGGTCCTACCATTGCTACCAAAAGGAAGATTATCCAGTCGAACGCCATTGGTGCAAGTGCTTAATAGATTTAAAATCCTGTGAACAATAACTCAAGAACACATGATAAATTGTTAATTTTCAAAGATTTGAAAAAATTGTACCCAAACAATCATAATCATGTAGAGAGACTAAGAATCAAATTAGTTTTGCAAAAGGACTTTTAAAAATAGATCAATTGCATGATTTTCGAAAATCCTTATTATATGCCCTAAAACCGAAATTTTTAGAAAACGAAGCCTAAAAATCCGTTAATCAGGAGAATACCTAGCATATAATCAAAACTAATCTACCCAGAGTTCTTATTTCAAAAGAAATTTGATCAAAAACCATCCACAAACGAAATCAATCCAAGAAATTCATCACGTTTGAGGAGGAAAAAGAAAAACGGTGAAAAACCGAGATTTTGATCAATAAAACTTACTTGTATTCGAAGAACTTGAGTTTGAAAAGCTCCAAGGTGCAATAGTTCTAGAGAGAGAGGCTCTAGAGACTCGAGAACAAAAGATTAAGGTAAAAGAAATCAAAACCCTCTTGTTCTTATTAAAACCCTAGCCGTGATCCGGATCGGATCGAGATTTCGATCCGGATCGGCCAGCCGCAGGAAGAAGCCTGCGTTCGGGATCCGGACCACCTTGCCCGATCCGGATCGGCTCCAACTTTTTCATCAGAAAAATTTAGAAAAATTTCATAAGATCCAGAAAAAGTATGTAAGCACAATTGTGTATCAACTTTAAACAAAAATCATCGTTTCATACAACAAGAATTAGATTATGCCAAATCTATCAATAATATACAAAAATGAAACGAGAATTTACAAAAATTAAATCCCTTAAAGTTGAGCACCTTCAATTACATCTAACTTGATCTTATGAGTAATGCCTTTATCAAATCATCAATTCAGTAAAGAAAATGAAATACAAAGATCAATAGATGTTTGAAATCCCAAATATGGTAGATAATTTATCTAGACAATCTGTTGAAGAGAGTGGCTCTTTGAGCATCTTTCTTTTAAAAACCCACCTTATACCAACCTTGAAATTTGACGGAGTCAAGTATTTCAACATGCATTTTACTTAATCAAAAAAATCGGACAACCATGCTTGGTATACATGTGGTAGCTGCACACAATACTCAGACGACCGAGGTGGTAGCTCTTTCCTCCATGTGGTGGTAGTTTTCACACTCCTCATGGGATGTAACTCTTTCCACATCTTTTGAGCATTTTACATTTCTTTGACTCCCCCTCAATTGGCTATCAATTATTTAAGATATAAAGTATTCAACCAAAAATTGATCTCGATTTCATACTCGACAAAGCAGTCAAATAAGATAATGACTATACCAAGAGATCATTGAGAGAGAAATTGACTTTGATCACTCAGAAGATGATTTAATTAACATAAATGATCATTGCAACAGTGAAATATTATGATGGCAAAAGCATAATAAATTTCTAAATGTGCGAAAAGATGCAATTAAAGTCAATTATGATCTATGCTCAATTAATGTCCTATGTACAAACATAGATAATGAACAAAACAAAACAAAAAACAAAACCTATCCTAAGCAAAGGTTTCAAAAAGAAGTTTATTTCAAGGAAAGCATTCCAATTGCTTTTCGCAAATGAATAAAACGTTTTTGATCCAAAGGTTTTGTTAGAATGTCAGCTAATTGATCCTCAGTTGAAATATATGAAGTTGAAGAGTATTTGATTCAACTAGCTCTCTAAGAAATGATATCTAAGTTCAATATGTTTTGTTCTAGAGTGCAACACAGGGTTTTTAGAAATGATAATTGCACTTGTGTTGTCACAAAGAATTGTTACCGAAGATGCTGAAATCCGGAAGTCGCTCAACACACTTTTCATCCAAATGAGTTGGGTTGAACAACTACCCGCTGAAATGTATTCCGCTTCGGCAGTCGAGAGTGCTATGCAGTTCTGCTTTTTACTGTGCCATGCAACAAGGCAATGGCCAAGATAGAAGCATGCACCACTCGTGCTTTTCCGATCATCCACTGATCCTGCCCAATCGGCATCTGAGTATCCAACAATATCCAAACTAGTTCCCATAGGATACCAAATTCCGAAATTAATTGATCCTTTGATGTACCGGATGATCCTTTTCACCGCTTTCAGGTGAACCTCCTTTGGTGCTGATTGATATCTCGCGCAAATCCCAACACTAAAGGATATATCCGGACGACTAGCCGTGAGGTAAAGTAGACTTCCAATCATACTTCGATACAGTTTCTCGTCTACATTCTCACTTTGTGATTCACTTCCAAGTCCTTGTGGCTAGTTCCCATTGGAGTCGGAAAATCCTTCGAATTTTCTAAGTCGTACTTTTTAACCAACTCCATTGCATACTTGGATTGACTTAAGTGAATACATTCATCATTTGTTTAATTTGCAATCCAAGGAAATAAGTCAATTCACCCATCATGGACATCTCAAATTCGCTTTCCCATGGTCTCCGCGAATTTAGAAGCATCATTATCTCTTGTTGCGCCAAATACAATGTCATCGACATAGATTTGTGCTACAATGAAATTGCTTTGATAATGCTTCACAAAGAGAGTCCTGTCAGCTCCCCCTCCAGTATAGCCCTTCTCCAAAAGGTGCTTTGTCAGCTTTTCGTACCATGCTCGCGGTGCTTGTTTCAGACCGTAAAGAGCATTTTTCAAACGAAAAACATGGTTAGGTTGTTTATGGTCTACAAAACCTTTCGGTTGAGCCACATAAACTTCCTCATTTAAAAACCCATTTAGAAAACGCGCTCTTAACGTCCATTTGAAATAATTTGATTTACAATGACAAGCAATAGCAAATAGTATACGAATGGACTCGAGTCTGGCTACAGGGGCGAATGTTTCATCAAAGTCTATACCTTCTACTTGAGAGTAGCCTTGAGCAACTAATCGTGCCTTGTTCCTGATGATAGTACCATCCTCATTTTTCTTGTTCTTGAAAATCCATTTGGTACCTATCACATTATGTTGCTTTGGAGGCTTCGTTAATTCCCAGACTTTGTTTCGCTCAAATTGATGGAGCTCTTCCTGCATTGCTTTAATCCAGTAGTCATCCTGAAGAGCTTCATCTACGTTCTTTGGTTCGATTAAAGATACGTAGCAAGCGAATCCACAAACCAACTGCCTCCGAGTTCTAACTCCTTCTTATGGATCTCCAATGATGTTTGATTCAGGATGATCCTTGGAGATTCGTAACGTTTGTTGTAACGGAGTACTCGAAGGTACATGAGATGATTCCTGCACATCAGATAAACTTGAAGAACCATTAGATGCATCATTAATATTGGAAGTATTACCATGAGAAGATGCACTTACAGGAGTATCATCATCTAGAGAGATATCGAGGGTAGATTTTCAGATGCAAAGTGAAAAGCTTCATCTACTTTAACATTTATAGATTCTACAATCGTTTTAGATTCAATGTTAAATACTCGATATGCTCTGCTATTTGTAGAATAACCCAAAAAGATCCCTTCGTCACTTCGAGAGTCAAACTTTCCAAGATTTTCACGGTCACGTAAAATGTAACATCGACTCCCGAAGATACGAAAGTATTTGATATCCGGTATTCTACTAAACCACAGCTCATATGGTGTATTAAAGTTCCTGGGCGCAAATACACTCGATTAATGACATAGACAGCGGTGTTCACAGCTTCAGCCCAAAAATGTAGCGGTAAATTCCGGCTATGAAGCATCACACGCGCCATCTCTTGAACAACCCTGTTTTTGCGCTCAACAACACCATTCTGCTGAGGGTATAGGGTGCTGAGAATTCATGTTTTATGCCATTGGACGTGCAAAAATCAATGAATTTGGATTTATGAATTCTCCACCTCTATCACTCCTAACACGAATGATCTTTTCATTCTTTTTCAATCATAATACGATGGCAAATCTCATGAAAAGAATCAAATGTATCAGCTTTCTCTTTTAAAAATGCTACCCAAGAAAACCTAGAGAGAATCATCAACCAATAAGAAATATACCATTTACCTCCCAAAGATGGTTGACGGTTCGGCCCCATTAAATCCATGTGCAAAAGTTCCAAAGGCCGTTTTGTACCAACGTGGTTCAAGTTCTTGTGTGCAGTCCTAGACTGTTTTCCCTTTTGGCAACCACCACACACAACGTTTTGTTTAAATAAAAAGTTTTGGAACCCCTTGACCACGTCCTTGTTTGAAATTCTAGAAGTTCCTTAAAATTTAAGTGACCTAGCCTTTCATGCCAAAGTGTTTCATTATCCAAAGAAACTAGTTACATTTTTCAGAAATTTATTAGGAACAACATAACAATTGTTTTCAGATCTAACCCCTTTTAAAAAGAAAACATGGTCCTTATCAGTTACAACACATTCAACAGATGAAAAGTTAACTGAAAACCATTGTCGCAAAGTTGACTTATGCTTATGAGGTTAGTCTTAAGGCCATCAACAAATAACACATTATTTTAAAACCGGCCATCTGGAATAGCTACTGTTCCTTTTCCAACAATTTTGGAAGATCGACCGTCTCCGAAAACAACGAGTCCTCCGGAGATTTTCTCAAGATTTTGAAAACTATTTTTGTCACCGGTCATGTGACGGGAACACCCGCTATCCAGATACCAAGACGAACTATCATATGCATGCAAGGAACATTGGTAACAAGACAAGGAAAGATTTCACCTTTGCGCACCCAAACCTTTTGGAGTGCGTCGTAATGGTCGTGAAGTTATATGCCTAGGTGAAAGCGTCTTGTTAAAACGATTGCTGCTCCTTGATGAAGTCGTCTTGCGCGGTAAACTACCAAGGTTCTTTTCTTCATTGATTTGCATTGATTTCCGAGGAATCACCTTTGTGGTAGTCATTGCAAGAGGTGTTTGAGGTGAGCGTTTGACTCCCGTCTTGCAATATCTTCTTATGTGCCCTGAAACACCACAACGAAAACATACCTTAGATCTTGACGATCCCAAAGAGGATGAAGTAGGTTTGTTGTCGTTGTTTGTCTTGAATTCCGGTGTCGGGAGGAGATACCGACTGAGGCACAAAAACTGTCCCACTCGAACTTGGACTGTTTCCAGTTTGAGTGTACCGAGGCCGAACCGATTTGTTTGACCAAGACCAAGAAGCCTATCCAACTTACTCCTTCCTGAAGAGAATCGCTTCAAGTCATCCTTGAGTTGGAAAATGGTCTTTGTCATTTCCAGGTTATCCTGTCGAGCCTCGTTGTAGAGCTTTGAGAAGTGATCCGCTTTATCCACCAGTTTTGTATGTTCCTTCTCAAAAAGCTCATTGGACTCTTGAAGGGAAACATTTACTTTTATCAGATTTTCCCTTTCCACTTCAAGAGCGTTTGAGAGAGAAGTTGCTCTTTTTGCTTCTTCTTCGAGATCATGCACTCTCCCTCTCAAACTCTTGTTTTGCTTAGCCACTTTCTTTGAATCCCTCAAAGTCTGTGGTAGGCTAAAGCAAAATCTTCACCTTCCGAATCATCCGATTCGTTGTCCGTTGCATTCTTTTCAACAGTGGAGTTGGACAATGACTCGGATGTACTTGCCATAAAGCACATGAAGGTGAAGATATGGACGCGTGGAATGCCGTGGAGCTCTGTTCTTCATCAACTTGAAGACGACTCATTTGACGTTGAGTTGTCATCCCAAGTGACGACTGCATCGCCTTCTTCTGTTGCCGGAGTACCTTGTTGGGACACTCCTGTTGCATATGGGCCCGTTAGCCTCGACATTTGAAGCATTGTAGTTGTCCCTCTGAACTTTTCTTAGCCGTTGAGAAGTTCTCTTGCTGTCTTGACTTGTAACTTGAAGTACCCTTGCCTTGTTCGACTTTCCGAAGGATGGAGATTTACTTGAGATTACCCCTTCGAAAGTTGCGGCGAAACTTCCTTGTCCAAGAGAGCGAGCTGCTTCTCAAATTCCTCCATAGAAAGGTTCTCGTCAGTCGTCTGAGGAGGATGTATCCGCGTCTTCTTCCTTAGTTGTTTTCAACGCATAACCTGAAGATTAGAAGAGGATGCTTTTCCAGAAGATTGTTAGTAGTAAATGTCATTCATAGTTTGTAATGAACCAACTAATTCTTTCTACACGCTATTCGTCCGGGTGTTTTAATAGTTTCAATGGCTGTAACCTTTGGGCGAAATCGTTCAGGAAGAGTTCTTAAGATCTTTCTTACAACCTTAAATTCTGGAATCTTCTCTCCCAGGTTAGCACATGAGTTTACGATGTCTTGCAATCGTGTATAGTAGTCCGTGAAAGATTCATTTTCTGCCATCAAGATAGAGAGTCAAACTTGCTCGTAAGCATTTGCAGTTTCTGAATCTTCACGAGGTTAGTTCCCTCATGTGTAACCTGAAGAACATCCCAGATTTCTTTCGCAGTCTCACATGCCGAGACGCGAGAGAATTCAGTTTGAGATAAGGCATTAAAAATAGCATTAATTCCCTTGCCATTGTAAGAAGATGAATCTAACTCTTCCTTGGTCCATTTCGACCTAGGTTTTAAGGTGCGAACATCAGAGATAATTTCAGTTGGATTAGACCATCCTAATTCAATTGATTGCCACACCCTTTCGTCGATGGAAATTAAAAAGCTTTCATCCGTACTTTCCAGTACGCATAATTTGTTCCATCAAAGAAAGGGGGTCGATTGATGTTTCCACCTTCAACCATTGTTTACAACCCTATTCCCGCTCTGATACCACTTGTTGGTTATATGTAAAATGTAGATCTAAATAGGGGAAAAAACACCTAGAGGGGGGTGAATAGGTGTAAACGTATAAACACTCAAAAATCGTTGCGATAAAAACCCAATGCGGAAATAAAAATAACACGCAAGATTTTTACGTGAAAAACTCCATCACCGGAGTAAAAACCACGGGACCGATAACACGGCAGAAATCCACTAGAATTAAAACACGTACAAGGTGATTTACCGTACACACTTACGACTCAACCTTTTCCATACGCTCCTAGAGGATCTTCTCCGCTCGCTCCGCGACGCTTCTCGAATCCACGCGTCCCAACGTCGAATCCACGACGTCCGACCGAATCCACGGTCTTCACCCAATAGCACCCTTCGAATCCACGAACGTGCCTCGCTCCGAATCCACGAGAGCGGTTGACCTTGAATCCACAAGGACACGCGAATCCACGCGCCGATTTTGGGGAAATCGTTGTTTTTGGGTGGTGATGATCCGCCGAATACTTAGATCAAAGATAGATCGGAAATACCATCTAAGTATTCATTAGTTTGATTCAACTCAAGATGTGAGTATGAAAACCTAGAATCAAACTAATCAATATAGATGAGAAACATAGAGTATTCTCTAATGATTTCCTTTCTTCTCTATATGTGGATCTTAGGCCGTATAAAATGATATAGAATATGACGCTATATTCCTTACTCTGGATTATGGATTACCCTAAAAAAGAGTCATAGGGTCTATTTATAGGTTAGAAATTTGGAAGGAGATAAGAATCAAAACCTAACATTTCTGGAATTTTTACGGACGGCGATCCGGATCGGATTTGGGCGATCCGGATTGCAGTAGCAAGAAGACGGTTTCCAGAAACAATCGTTCGGGGAGGGATCCGGATCGGAATGCCTGATCCGGATCGTTCAACAATTCTGAAAACTCAACGTTCGGGATCCGGATCGTGAGATGCTGCGATCCGGATTGAAGTATGTATGAAACAACAACCTTCGGGATCCGGATTGCTGCTCTGATCCGGATCCTGAACATGTCCGACACCAGTTTTTGATTTTTATGCAGTTAAAAATTCTTCCAGGTGTTTCTACACTACAAGAAGTATTCGGATCACCAATAATCTTTAGTTAAACATACCTGATCCTTTTGAATTCTTCTTTCTTGAGATTGAGTTAAATGATCCACTTTCTTCACCTTCAATCTTCAAGACTTGAACCTTTCACGAAACTACGCCAACTCAAATTCCGTAACATTAATTACATGGTACCTGTCGGGAGGTCGACGATCCTCCCTCGTGAACAGTACTTTACAATTATGCCTTTTTTACCCCTTTCACGGCGGCTAGTGCTCCTTTTAGCTGCGTAACAGTCCCCACCCGCACTTCACTTTGTGGGGTACACTGAATCATTTCAGACCCCCTTCGCCGGAAAGTACACCATGTGATGGCCAAACCGCCTGGGTACCTTAATCACCGATACCTGAATTGCGATGTCGGCGTGGTATCAATCACCGCGAACTCAGTCGCCACAGTTAATGATAGACGAAACGTAATATTCATGGCAAGGTTTAATCAGTTGAAACATCTTCCTCTTACACAGTTATTAGACAGGTTATTATACTTTTTACGTGCCTATTGCACTTATTGCAAGGGTACCCACCTGGAACGAAGATACGCCCGCTCCCGTGACCCTCCTAAGCAACCAGAATTCACGCGGCCCTAATAAATAACCAAAGCACAATTTAACACTTTCCCTAAACATGTAACCAGTGGTCCCTAACACTGTAATAAGAAACAAACAAAAACCGAAGTCACTGTGGCACGGGACCGCGTTTCAATCCAAAAACATCGAGTCAAAACTAGCAAGTAAACATCAAACCTCTGATCAAAAGCCGGATCCCCGACGGGTAAAACCGATTGTTAACAACAACCGGACCGAGAATATATCTCGCGAACCCATCGGAACCCAAATCCGCCTAACGGAAATCCACAAAACCCAATCTTCTCACTGTGAGCTCCTCGACTCAATGGTCAAGCCAGAACACCCCGACGGGAAACGATGTGAGAACAAGGCCCGACGGCGTGACCCCCGCTTCGTCCTGGCGCGGATTGAAGGGAAATTAGCACAGACGTTGGGCGAAAGTGGCTTATGATGTCCCCGAGTAGCCATCCAAAAACCGGGCGAAACGGTGATCCCAACGGTGAAACGACGCTCAAACCGGTGAAAAAACCTAACCAAAACGTAGCCTACCGGAACTTCGGCTGCGGGTGGCACTAGCAGGCGCGTGGACCGGTCTACGCATCGTGGGCTTCGCGCGTAGACCGGCTCCCCAGGGAGCGTACACCAGGGGAGTTGGCCGGTCCGGGCCTGGTGCACGGGAGAGGCATGCACCG
>CM055064.1:12089040-12157527 GCA_029204045.2 Tillandsia leiboldiana | reverse complement strand
GGATCGGATTTGGGCGATCCGGATTGCAGTAGCAAGAAAGACGGTTTCCAGAAAAACAATCGTTCGGGATCCGGATCGGAATGCCTGATCCGGATCGTTCATACAATTCTGAGAACTCAACGTTCGGGATCCGGATCGTGAGATGCTGCGATCGGATTGAAGTAATGTATGTAGAACAACAACCTTCGGGATCCGGATTGCTGGCTCTGATCCGGATCCTGAACATGTCCGACACACCAGTTTTTGATTTTTTATGCAGTTAAATATTCTTCCAGGTGTTTCTATACTACAAGAAGTATTCGGATCACCAATAATCTTTAGTTAAACATACCTGATCCTTTTGAATTCTTCTTTCTTGAGATTGAGTTAAATGATCCAACTTCTTCACCTTCAATCTTCAAGACTTGAACCTTTCACGAAACTACGCCAACTCAAATTCCGTAACAATCTCCCCTTTGGCGGTTTCGTGACAAAACACAATCCACTAAAGAAAATTCAAAAAGATATTTTTGTTGCTATCACCATACAACAAAAATTTACAATGGAGATCCAAAAATTTAAAAACATGAGATAAACTCCTAAAACAGACTCTAGACTTAGACATCTGTACTCTCTGCACAAAGAAATCATTCTTGACAAAAAGAGATCGTTAGATACCTCAAGAATATTTAGCATTCAAAACCTAACAGAGATAGAGTTTATGCTCACCATGACATTGAGAAATTCAGATATGTAATAAGATCACAATCAAACATTGACATATCTTCTAAGCAATAAAATTCCAAATGTCCTAACTTTGCTTTGTTAGTAATCAAACAACTTGTTAGAAATAATATATGTCCAAATAGTTAGTCGAATAGTTAGTAGGAACATGCAACAAATCACAAGATAAAAACCAAAGTTGTGATACTTACCTTTCACCAAAGTCAAAGTTGAAGTGATACTTACCTTGATGTTCACACATTCACATCATCATTGTTCAATCATTGTTCAAGTTCTCTCTAAACTCTCTCCCCCTTTTTGTCACAAACAAAGCCAAAATTACCAAAATTTAAGGAGAGTGAAATATTCAAAAATTGTTCCGAAATGTAAGAACTAGAACTAAGAGTAAGTCCTAAAAACTGAACTCCTGCACAAAAAGATTAGAAAGTTAAGTTAGTCTGAATCCGAACTAGTGGGATTGATACAATCCAACTTCTTCAAATCGCTTGAAGCATTTTGACATTCTGGAGACCTTTCTTTTCATCTTATGTTGCTCAGAGATAATCTGTTTGAGATTTGTAGACACGCTGTCTTGTTCAGCAGACGATCTTCGCTGTTCTTGTCGAAATGAGGACCCTACATTTGCTTTTGCTGTGTGTCTCCAGGACGTTGAAGGATGTAGTATAGAGCCAGACGGTGCATCTTGACCTTCAGTCCATGGAGATTCTCTAGGGAGAGAGCGAGCTCTGGCGAGGGGTCTATCAATCTGAATTCCAGTTCCCCTCGAATTCTTTCGCCTAGTGTACTTCTTGGTTGTTGAGGAAGACTTCATCAGCTTCTTGTTCTTCAAGTACAACCTGTCTTCTTTGTCAATAGCTTTTTGTGCTTGTTCACAAATCTCTTCCCAGTCTTCTTCATCTGATTCTGAATCATTTTGACAAACTTTCTTTGTCTCTTCTTGATTTGAGTCATCTTGTTCTCTTTTTATAGAAGACGCACTAGGTCCTACCATTGCTACCAAAAGGAAGATTATCCAGTCGAACGCCATTGGTGCAAGTGCTTAATAGATTTAAAATCCTGTGAACAATAACTCAAGAACACATGATAAATTGTTAATTTTCAAAGATTTGAAAAAATTGTACCCAAACAATCATAATCATGTAGAGAGACTAAGAATCAAATTAGTTTTGCAAAAGGACTTTTAAAAATAGATCAATTGCATGATTTTCGAAAATCCTTATTATATGCCCTAAAACCGAAATTTTTAGAAAACGAAGCCTAAAAATCCGTTAATCAGGAGAATACTAGCATATAAGTCAAAACTAGTCTACCCAGAGTTCTTATTTCAAAAGAAATTTGATCAAAAACCATCCACAAACGAAATCAATCCAAGAAATTCATCACGTTTGAGGAGGAAAAAGAAAAACGGTGAAAAACCGAGATTTTGATCAATAAAACTTACTTGTATTCGAAGAACTTGAGTTTTGAAAAGCTCCAGGTGCAATAGTTCTAGAGAGAGAGGCTCTAGAGACTCGAGAACAAAAGATTAAGGTAAAGAAATCAAAACCCTCTTGTTCTTATTAAACCCTAGCCGTGATCCGGATCGGATCGAGATTTCGATCCGGATCGGCCAGCCGCAGGAAGAAGCCTGCGTTCGGGATCCGGACCACCTTGCCCGATCCGGATCGGCTCCAACTTTTTCATCAGAAAAATTTAGAAAAATTTCATAAGATCCAGAAAAAGTATGTAAGCACAATTGTGTATCAACTTTAAACAAAAATCATCGTTTCATACAACAAGAATTAGATTATGCCAAATCTATCAATAATATACAAAAATGAAACGAGAATTTACAAAAATTAAATCCCTTAAAGTTGAGCACCTTCAATTACATCTAACTTGATCTTATGAGTAATGCCTTTATCAAATCATCAATTCAGTAAAGAAAATGAAATACAAGATCAATAGATGTTTGAAATCCCAAATATGTAGATAATTTATCTAGACAATCTGTTGAAGAGAGTGGCTCTTTGAGCATCTTTCTTTTAAAAACCCACCTTATACCAACCTTGAAATTTGACGGAGTCAAGTATTTCAACATGCATTTTACTTAATCAAAAAAATCGGACAACCATGCTTGGTATACATGTGGTAGCTGCACACAATACTCAGACGACCGAGGTGGTAGCTCTTTCCTCCATGTGGTGGTAGTTTTCACACTCCTCATGGGATGTAACTCTTTCCACATCTTTTGAGCATTTTACATTTCTTTGACTCCCCCTCAATTGGCTATCAATTATTTAAGATATAAAGTATTCAACCAAAAATTGATCTCGATTTCATACTCGACAAAGCAGTCAAATAAGATAATGACTATACCAAGAGATCATTGAGAGAGAAATTGACTTTGATCACTCAGAAGATGATTTAATTAACATAAATGATCATTGCAACAGTGAAATATTATGATGGCAAAAGCATAATAAATTTCTAAATGTGCGAAAAGATGCAATTAAAGTCAATTATGATCTATGCTCAATTAATGTCCTATGTACAAACATAGATAATGAACAAAACAAAACAAAAACAAAACCTATCCTAAGCAAAGGTTTCAAAAAGAAGTTTATTTCAAGGAAAGCATTCCAATTGCTTTTCGCAAATGAATAAAACGTTTTTGATCCAAAGGTTTTGTTAGAATGTCAGCTAATTGATCCTCAGTTGAAATATATGAAAGTTGAAGAGTATTTGATTCAACTAGCTCTCTAAGAAAATGATATCTAAGTTCAATATGTTTTGTTCTAGAGTGCAACACAGGGTTTTTAGAAATGATAATTGCACTTGTGTTGTCACAAAGAATTGTTACCGAAGATGCTGAAATCCGGAAGTCGCTCAACACACTTTTCATCCAAATGAGTTGGGTTGAACAACTACCCGCTGAAATGTATTCCGCTTCGGCAGTCGAGAGTGCTATGCAGTTCTGCTTTTTACTGTGCCATGCAACAAGGCAATGGCCAAGATAGAAGCATGCACCACTCGTGCTTTTCCGATCATCCACTGATCCTGCCCAATCGGCATCTGAGTATCCAACAATATCCAAACTAGTTCCCATAGGATACCAAATTCCGAAATTAATTGATCCTTTGATGTACCGGATGATCCTTTTCACCGCTTTCAGGTGAACCTCCTTTGGTGCTGATTGATATCTCGCGCAAATCCCAACACTAAAGGATATATCCGGACGACTAGCCGTGAGGTAAAGTAGACTTCCAATCATACTTCGATACAGTTTCTCGTCTACATTCTCACTTTGTGATTCACTTCCAAGTCCCTTGTGGCTAGTTCCCATTGGAGTCGGAAAATCCTTCGAATTTTCTAAGTCGTACTTTTTAACCAACTCCATTGCATACTTGGATTGACTTAAGTGAATACATTCATCATTTTGTTTAATTTGCAATCCAAGGAAATAAGTCAATTCACCCATCATGGACATCTCAAATTCGCTTTCCATGGTCTCCGCGAATTTAGAAGCATCATTATCTCTTGTTGCGCCAAATACAATGTCATCGACATAGATTTGTGCTACAATGAAATTGCTTTGATAATGCTTCACAAAGAGAGTCCTGTCAGCTCCCCCTCCAGTATAGCCCTTCTCCAAAAGGTGCTTTGTCAGCTTTTCGTACCATGCTCGCGGTGCTTGTTTCAGACCGTAAAGAGCATTTTTCAAACGAAAAACATGGTTAGGTTGTTTATGGTCTACAAAACCTTTCGGTTGAGCCACATAAACTTCCTCATTTAAAAACCCATTTAGAAACGCGCTCTTAACGTCCATTTGAAATAATTTGATTTTACAATGACAAGCAATAGCAAATAGTATACGAATGGACTCGAGTCTGGCTACAGGGGCGAATGTTTCATCAAAGTCTATACCTTCTACTTGAGAGTAGCCTTGAGCAACTAATCGTGCCTTGTTCCTGATGATAGTACCATCCTCATTTTCTTGTTCTTGAAAATCCATTTGGTACCTATCACATTATGTTGCTTTGGAGGCTTCGTTAATTCCCAGACTTTGTTTCGCTCAAATTGATGGAGCTCTTCCTGCATTGCTTTAATCCAGTAGTCATCCTGAAGAGCTTCATCTACGTTCTTTGGTTCGATTAAAGATACGTAGCAAGCGAATCCACAAACCAACTGCCTCCGAGTTCTAACTCCTTCTTATGGATCTCCAATGATGTTTGATTCAGGATGATCCTTGGAGATTCGTAACGTTTGTTGTAACGGAGTACTCGAAGGTACATGAGATGATTCCTGCACATCAGATAAACTTGAAGAACCATTAGATGCATCATTAATATTGGAAGTATTACCATGAGAAGATGCACTTACAGGAGTATCATCATCTAGAGAGATATCGAGGGTAGATTTTTCAGATGCAAAGTGAAAAGCTTCATCTACTTTAACATTTATAGATTCTACAATCGTTTTAGATTCAATGTTAAATACTCGATATGCTCTGCTATTTGTAGAATAACCCAAAAAGATCCCTTCGTCACTTCGAGAGTCAAACTTTCCAAGATTTTCACGGTCACGTAAAATGTAACATCGACTCCCGAAGATACGAAAGTATTTGATATCCGGTATTCTACTAAACCACAGCTCATATGGTGTATTTAAAGTTCCTGGGCGCAAATACACTCGATTAATGACATAGACAGCGGTGTTCACAGCTTCAGCCCAAAAATGTAGCGGTAAATTCCGGCTATGAAGCATCACACGCGCCATCTCTTGAACAACCCTGTTTTTGCGCTCAACAACACCATTCTGCTGAGGTGTATAGGGTGCTGAGAATTCATGTTTTATGCCATTGGAAGTGCAAAAATCAATGAATTTGGAATTTATGAATTCTCCACCTCTATCACTCCTAACACGAATGATCTTTTCATTCTTTTCAATCATAATACGATGGCAAATCTCATGAAAAGAATCAAATGTATCAGCTTTCTCTTTTAAAAATGCTACCCAAGAAAACCTAGAGAAATCATCAACCAATAAGAAAATATACCATTTACCTCCCAAAGATGGTTGACGGGTCGGCCCCATTAAATCCATGTGCAAAAGTTCCAAATGCCGTTTTGTACCAACGTGGTTCAAGTTCTTGTGTGCAGTTCTAGACTGTTTTCCCTTTTGGCAACCACCACACACAACGTTTTGCTTAAGCAAAAGTTTTGGAACCCCCTTGTCCACGTCCTTGTTTGAAATTCTAGCAAGTTCCTTAAAATTTAAGTGACCTAGCCTTTCATGCCAAAGTGTTTCATTATCCAAAGAAACTAGGTTACATTTTTCAGAAAATTTATTAGGAACAACATAACAATTGTTTTCAGATCTAACCCCTTTTAAAAAGAATACATGGTCCTTATCAGTTACAACACATTCAACAGATGAAAAGTTAACTGAAAAACCATTGTCGCAAAGTTGACTTATGCTGATGAGGTTAGTCTTAAGGCCGTCAACAAATAACACATTATTTAGAGCCGGGCCATCTGGAATAGCTACTGTTCCTTTTCCAACAATTTTGGAAGATCGACCGTCTCCGAAAACAACGAGTCCTCCGAAGATTTTCTCAAGATTTTGAAAACTATTTTTGTCACCGGTCATGTGACGCGAACACCCGCTATCCAGATACCAAGACGAACTATCATATGCATGCAAGGAAACATTGGTAACAAGACAAGGAAATATTTCACCTTTGCGCACCCATACCTTTTTGGAGTGCGTCGGTAATGGTCGTGAAGTTATATGCGTAGGTGAAAGCGTCTTGTTAAAACGGTTGCTGCTCCTTGATGAAGTCGTCTTGTGCGGTAAACTACCAAGGTTCTTTTCCTTCAATTGATTTGCAATTGATTTCCGAGGAATCACCTTTGTGGTAGTCATTGCAAGAGGTGTTTGAGGTGCGCGTTTGACTCCCGTCTTGCAATATCTTCTTATGTGCCCTGAAACACCACAACGAAAACATACCTTAGATCTTGACGATCCCAAAGAGGATGAAGTAGGTTTGTTGTCGTTGTTTGTCTTGAATTCCGGTGTCGGAGGAGGAGATACCGACTGAGGCACAAAAACTGTCCCACTCGAACTTGGACTGTTTCCAGTTTGAGTGTACCCGAGGCTGAACCGATTTGTTTGACCAAGACCAAGAAGCCTATCCAACTTACTCCTTCCTGAAGAGAATCGCTTCAAGTCATCCTTGAGTTGGAAAATGGTCTTTGTCATTTCCAGGTTATCCTGTCGAGCCTCGTTGTAGAGCTTTGAGAAGTGATCCGCTTTATCCACCAGTTTTGTATGTTTCTTCTCAAAAAGCTCATTGGACTCTTGAAGGGAAACATTTACTTTTATCAGATTTTCCCTTTCCACTTCAAGAGCGTTTGAGAGAGAAGTTGCTCTTTTTGCTTCTTCTTCGAGATCATGCACTCTCCCTCTCAAACTCTTGTTTTGCTTAGCCACTTTCTTTGAATCCCTCAAAAGTCTGTGGTAGGCTAAAGCAAAATCTTCACCTTCCGAATCATCCGATTCGTTGTCCGTTGCATTCTTTTCAACAGTGGAGTTGGACAATGACTCGGACGTACTTGCCATAAAGCACATGAAGGGTGAAGATATGGACGCGTGGAATGCCGTGGTGCTCTTTTCTTCATCACTTGAAGACGACTCATTTGACGTTGAGTTGTCATCCCAAGTGACGACTTGCATCGCCTTCTTCTTTGCCGGATACCTGTTGGGACACTCCGTTGCAATGTGGCCGTAGCCTCGACATTTGAAGCATTGTAGTTGTCCCTCTGAACTTTTCTTATCCTTTGAGAAGTTCTCTTGCTTTCTTGACTTGTAACTTGAAGTACCCTTGCCTTTGTTCGACTTTCCGAAGGATGGAGATTTACTTGAATTACCCCTTCGAAAGTTGCGGCGAAACTTCCTTGTCAAGAGAGCGAGCTGCTTCTCAAATTCCTCCATAGAAAGGTTCTCGTCATCGTCTGAGGAGGATGTATCCGCGTCTTCTTCCTTAGTTGTTTTCAACGCATAACCTGAAGACTTAGAAGAGGATGCTTTTCCAGAAGGATTGTTAGTAGTAAATGTCATTTCATATGTTTGTAATGAACCAACTAATTCTTCTACACGCATTTCGTCCGGGTGTTTAATAGTTTCAATGGCTGTAACCTTTGGGCGAAATCGTTCAGGAAGAGTTCTTAAGATCTTTCTTACAACCTTAAATTCTGGAATCTTCTCTCCCAGGTTAGCACATGAGTTTACGATGTCTTGCAATCGTGTATAGTAGTCCGTGAAAGATTCATTTTCTGCCATCAAGATAGAGTCAAACTTGCTCGTAAGTATTTGCAGTTTCTGAATCTTCACGAGGTTAGTTCCCTCATGTGTAACCTGAAGAACATCCCAAATTTCTTTCGCAGTCTCACATGCCGAGACGCGAGAGAATTCAGTTTGAGATAAGGCATTAAAAATAGCATTAATTCCCTTGCCATTGTAAGAAGATGAATCTAACTCTTCCTTGGTCCATTTCGACCTAGGTTTTAAGGTGCGAACATCAGAGATAATTTCAGTTGGATTAGACCATCCTAATTCAATTGATTGCCACACCCTTTCGTCGATGGAAATTAAAAAGGCTTTCATCCGTACTTTCCAGTACGCATAATTTGTTCCATCAAAGAAAGGGGGTCGATTGATGTTTCCACCTTCAACCATTGTTTACAACCCTATTCCCTCTCTGATACCACTTGTTGGGTTATATGTAATGTAGATCTAAATAGGGGAAAAAACACCTAGAGGGGGGTGAATAGGTGTAAACGTATAAACACTCAAAAATCGTTGCGATAAAAACCCAATGCGGAAATAAAAATAACACGCAAGATTTTTACGTGGAAAAACTCCAAACCGGAGTAAAAAACCACGGGACCGATAACACGGCAGAAATCCACTAGAATTAAAACACGTACAAGGTGATTTACCGTACACACTTACGACTCAACCTTTTCCATACGCTCCAAGAGGATCTTCTCCGCTCGCTCCGCGACGCTTCTCGAATCCACGGCGTCCAACGTCGAATCCACGACGTCCGACCGAATCCACGGTCTGCACCCAATAGCACCCTTCGAATCCACGAACGTGCCTCGCTCCGAATCCACGAGAGCGGTTGAACCTTGAATCCACAAGGACACGCGAATCCACGCGCCGATTTTGGGGAAATCGTTGTTTTTGGGTGGTGATGATCCGCCGAATACTTAGATCAAAGATAGATCGGAAATACCATCTAAGTATTCATTAGTTTGATTCAACTCAAGATGTGAGTATGAAAACCTAGAATCAAACTAATCAATATAGATGAAGAAACATAGAGTATTCTCTAATGATTTCCTTTCTTCTCTATATGTGGATCTTAGGCCGTATAAAATGATATATGAATATGACGGCTATATTCCTTTTATCCGCCTCTTTGGATTATGTGGATTTGCCCTAGAAAAAGAGTCATAGGGTCTATTTATAGGTTAGAAACATTTGGAAGCAGATAAGAATCAAAAACCTAACATTTCTGGAATTTTTACGGACGGCGATCCGGATCGGATTTGGGCGATCCGGATTGCAGTAGCAAGAAAGACGGTTTCCAGAAAAACAATCGTTCGGGATCCGGATCGGAATGCCTGATCCGGATCGTTCATACAATTCTGAGAACTCAACGTTCGGGATCCGGATCGTGAGATGCTGCGATCCGGATTGAAGTAATGTATGAAACAACAACATTCGGGATCCGGATTGCTGGCTCTGATCCGGATCCTGAACATGTCCGAACACCAGTTTTTGATTTTTATGCAGTTAAATATTCTTCCAGGTGTTTCTACACTACAAGAAGTATTCGGATCACCAATAATCTTTAGTTAAACATACCTGATCCTTTTGAATTCTTCTTTCTTGAGATTGAGTTAAATGATCCAACTTTCTTCACCTTCAATCTTCAAGACTTGAACCTTTCACGAAACTATGCCAACTCAAATTCTGTAACATTAATTACATGGTACCTGTCGGGAGGTCGACGATCCTCCCTCGTGAACAATTACTTTACTTACGTGATGCCTTTTTTACCCCTTTCACGGCGCTAGTGCTGCACTTTTAGCTGGCGTGAAGAGGTCCCCACCCGGCACTTTCACTTTTGTGGGGTACACGGATCATTCAGACCACTTCTCCGGAAAAGTACACCCATGTGATGGCCAAACCGCCTGTGTACGTGTAAGCATCTGAGTACCTGAATTGCCGAAGTCGGCGTGTATCAATCACCGCGACACTCAGTCGCCACAGTTAATAATAGACGAAACGGTAATATTCATGCGAAAGGTTTAATCAGTTGAAACATCTCATCTACTTTATTAGACAGGTTATTATACTTTTTACGATGACATATTGCACTTATTGCAAGGGTACCCACCTGGAACGAAGATAAACGACCGCTCCCGTGACCCTCCTAAGCAATCAGAATTTCACGCGGCCTAATAAAATAACCAAAAGCACAATTTAACACTTTACCCTAAACAGGTAAAATCAGTGGTCCCGACCACTGTAATAATAAACAAACGAAAAACCGAAGTCACTGTGGCAAGCGGACCGCGTTGTCAATCAAAAACCATCGAGTCAAAACTATCAAGTAAAACTATAAAACTCGGATCAAACCGGATCCCCGACGGTAAAACCGATGGTTAACAACAACCGGACCGCGAATATATCATCGCGAACTCCATCGGAACCCAAATCCGCTAACGGAAATCCAACAAAACCCAATCTCTCAACTGGTAGCCTACTCGGGACGTCAATGGTCAAGCCAAGGAAACCCCGACGGCGAAACGATGAGAAAAAGGCCCGACGGCGTGACCCCGACGATTCTGTCCTGGCGCGGAGTGAAGGTGAAATTAGCACATGACATGGCGAAACGGTGGCTTAGATGTCCCCGAGTAGCCATGCCAAGAAAACGGCGGAAACGGTGATCCCAACGGTGAAAACGACGCTCAAAACGGTGAAAAACGAACCAAAACGGAGCTACCGGACTTCCGGGCTGACGGGTGGTGCACGGAGCAGGCGTGGACCGGGTCTACGCATCGGGTGGCTGCGCGCGTAGACCGGGCTCACCCAGGGAGCGTACACCAGGGGAGTTGGGCCGGGTCGGGCTGGTGCACGGGAGAGGCATGCACCGGGCCTACAGATTTCGGCGGCAGCATCGCGCACCGGGTGCACGCTGAAGCATGCACCGCGCTTTGCGGGCTGGGCCGGCGCACAGAGGCGTGCGCCGGGTCTGCGGGCTCGGCCGCGGATACGTGCGCCGGGCGCACGCCTAGAGCGTGCACCGTGTAGCATTGGGCAGACTGGCGCACGGTGGCGTGCGCCGGGTCTGCGCCTCCGGGCTGCGGGGGCGTGCACCGGGTGCACGCCCGGGCCGTGGACTGCGGCTGGAGGAGGCCATACGTGGATGAACAACACTCCCCCGTTTCGCGTTTTCTTCTCCGTTTTCGCCCCCGCGCAGCTCCGGCGACGACCCCGCGAACATGATAACGGCGTCGACGGCCTCCCGTTTAACAACGGCGGCGGCGGCCTCCCGTTAACTCCCCCCATGCTCCAACGAAACACCCAATTAACCCCCGAACAAATCCGCGGTAAATCTAACGATTAAACCATTGATCGAAGAACAACAAAATATCGATCGGAAACCCGATCAAACCTCCGATCAAGACCGATTGAAAACCATCAATTAAAGCCGGTCAAGAACAAGAACAAAACATTGATCAAAAACCAAAATCAAGAACCCGTGATCAATGTACCGATTAAAACAACCTCCAAAGGACACGGGAAAACCTACGATCGGACCGATGGAAGAGAAATAATGGTCACTAACCTCGATCTATCAGAAACAACGATTCGATCTTGTCCCTCGCGGCGTTGGGGATCCGGATCCGCTCCCCGTAGATGTTGGCATCTCGTTCTCCGGTCTCCGGCACGTCAATCGGGGCGATCGGGTCCCTCCGCTTTCTCCTTCTTTCCTTCTTTTCTCCTCCGGTTAGGGTTCTCTTTTCTTTTCTCTTCTCCGAACTAGGGTTTTATTTTTGGTCTTCGATACGCACGAGAGGGAAGAGTTTGAGGAGGCGATCTTTTTAACCTAGGGTTTTTCTTTCGGTAAACGGGGTATAATTATCTTTTATTTATTAATTTATTTTCTTTTATTTTATTAATTTATTTTCCTTTTCATACATACGTAAAAAGGAAAACTCCCATATTCGGATATTTATTATTTAACAATAAATATCTATTCTCACGAGATAATTCTAAGATTTCTCGAAAAGGCGTGCTAGATCTTTTGCACGGATTCCGATGCGCGCTAAGTCATCGCGACACTAAAAACCCTATTCCGGGAGATCCCAAGGTCGGATTCCAGATCCGATCACACCGTCGGTCATCGTTTTTCGAGCTCTATCACCGAAAAATACCCGCACCGTGTGTTAGTCAACTCAAAAGAGCGCGATACTTTAGTTTCCTCTACTTATACTCTATTAGCGGGAGGGTAAAATATCACCAGAAAAGTCGTGTCATTACACCACTCACACTTTATAAGAAGTTTCGTCCTCGAAACTTAAACTCAACCCTCGCTAAACTATTCTGGGAAACATTCTTTCATTTTCGTCTCAAGTCTCCAAGTCGCCTCGCACTCCTCATGGTTACTCCATTGCACCTTTCCGTAGGGGATTGTCCGGTTGCGAAGTTTCTTTTTCTCCCGTGCCAGCATTCGTATCGAGGTTTGGCAGTAGAGCCGACTGGTTTGCCTCCGGGCCTACGCGCCTCAAAATCCCGAATGTCGGGTCATTGGCGCCAACCATTAATTCCAAAAGCTCGAACTCTTAGAGATACGCAACCAATACACTTAAAGCGTACAGACACAGCGCCACGAATCTTGACCGGACTCAACCTACCTGGACGTTGGGTCTATTGTTGGTGTAGTGAACCAGAATTTTGGTATATAAATAAATGTAAATAAAATGGTATGAAATGCTATTTTATTGAATTTATAGAAGTAAAGGATGACCTGAAAACGAATTGGGCCCAAATCGGGATTAGAATGTGAGATCTTGAATCTTACATGAGAAAGTGGGCCCAGATTGTAAGTGGAAAATTCATAGTTTCGGAAAATTTTGAGAAAATTACGGGAGCTCCGTAAATGTGTTTTAAGGCCACAGTAAAAGTTTCGCGTTGATCGGACACCCAGATAGTGAGAACGGGCTCCGCCAGCGAAATTAAATATAGTGAGACTTTTGGCAACCTAGAGAGGGTCCAAACTGAAAATTTTAAGTACCAGGAGGTAAATTAAGTTAAACTGTGGCTGCCCGTCAAATTTGAGCGAAAACGGGCGAGAAACGGGTAAGAACGGACGAAAACGGGCGAAACTGGGCTTGGGCCCAAGTTTCGGGCGCCCGAAAATGAGTTTCGGGCGCCCGGAAAGTACTGTAGCAAACCTGGTCTTATGGGCTGCAGCGAACCGGGCTTCACTATAGCGAACCCGGTTCACTGTAGCAGCCCGGTCCGGACGTCGATGCGCCCGAAAGTTACTGTAGCGGCCCGAAAGTTACTGTTGGCACGGATCCCGAGGCAGTGGCACGGATCCCGAGGCAGCGGGCACGAATACCGAGGCAGCAGGCATGAATCCCGAGGTAAGCTTTTCGCGCGCGGCGCGCTGTGGCGCACGGCGCGCTGTGGCGCGCGGCCCGAGGCGCGCGGGGTAGGTGGGGAACGCCACGTGGCGTCGCCCCATTGGTCGCAGCGGCCGAGGCGGCAGGCGCGCGCGGGGAAGGCGCGGCGGGCCTGGCGCGGTGTCAGCGGGAGGGCCACGTGTCGGCCTCCCATTGGACGGTCAGCGCGATGTGACGCGCTGACGGGACAAGACGCAACCACCGCGGGCTGGGTGCGGTCCACGTGGCGGCCTCCGATTGGCCGCCGTAGTTCGGTGGTCGCGGTGCACGGGTCTAGGGAAACGTGTCGGCCCCTGGTTGGCCGAGCGATGATGACGTGGTGCCCAGCTGGCGCGGCGTGGACGTGTGGACCGTGGCGGGGCGGTTACTGTAGCCGCCCGAAAACTTTCGGCCGCCCGAAAGGGTGCGCCCGAAAGTCCGGATTCGACCTATTTAGGCCCAAACGACCCCATTTTTCCTCCTTTTTCCTTTTTGGCTTCACCCGAGCATACCAGGAGGAGAGCCGGGCGATTTCGCCCGGGGTTTTCGAGGGCGGACGAGCGCGCCGTGGACTCCGTGGAGCGCGCAAGATGTACCAGAGAGCCTATTGGAGGCGATGGACGTCACGGCGTTGTCGAGGCAGGCCCCGTTTGTTGTTTTTGCAGTATTTTTGGCACAGTTTTAAGGTTTCTTTTTGGATTTTGGATTTGATCCCATGCCTACGTGCGTATTAGGGACCCAACTTTTCTGTGCCGTTTTACTGCGCGAGTTTCGCGGGCGTTTTGGACGCGCCTCATTTTGCGGGCCGTTCGTGGGAGACATGCACAGTTTTGCGTGCGGATTCGGCAAATGCGCGCAGTTTTGGACGCGAACTCGTAAAATGTGCACCGTTTTGCGTGCAACGTTGAGAAAAGAACCTACACCGTTTTGCGTGGCAATGCGAGGTATGTGCTCCGTTTTGCGTGCAGGTTGGACTAACGGGCATCGTTTTGCGTGTAGACTCTAATAATGCATCTCATTTTACGTGCAGGGCCGGAAGAATATTCACCGTTTTGCGTGCAACCCTACAGTAGAGTGTGCACCGTTTTGCGTGCCAATACGGGGTATGTGCTCCGTTTTACGTGCGGGTTGGACCAATGCGCGCAGTTTCACGTGTAGAATCTAATGGTTTGCATTATTTTTCGTGCAGGGCTAGGGAAAAATCTGCACCGTTTTGCGTGCAATTCTATAATCAGACGTGCACCATTTTGCGTGCAGATTCGAGGTACGTGCACCGTTTCGCATGCAGTTCGTCTTATCGCGCACAGTTTTGCGTGCCGACCCTAATGTGTGCATCGTTTCTCGTGCAGGGTCAGAAAAGATGTGCACCGTTTTACGTGCAACCTTAAGAGAAGCATGCTCCGTTTTACGCACAAACTCGAGGGATGTGCACCGTTTTGCGTGCAAGCTCAAGAGAAAAAGTGGAATCGCGCGGAGACCAATTGCAAGTGTGAAGACCTGAATTCTTGTGAGTTGAGTTACTAGTGGATTGGTAGCTCGTTGGCACATTTTGGGTGTGTTAGAGTTGTCTGTGTGCGAAAAGGATGCGAAAATCAGATCCGGTGCGAAAATCTGCATAAAGGAGATGCACGAAAGTGCGGTGGTTGTACAGTTATGGTTTGGAGATCTTTGAGTATACTTTTTCGGTGTGTTGGGACCCTCGGTTCGTCAAATGGACGAGAAAAATGGATTCAGTGTGAAAAACTGTGCAAAATACACTATTTCTGGGTTTTTGGGAGCTAAGTGGTGTGTTTGGGTGTACAGGGAGCTGTGAACCGGGCTCACGGAGGCCGGCTCACGAGCCATGCACCGGCAGGTGCAGCGCGGTGCATGCGGAGGCGTGCACCGGGTCCAGGTGGGCGACCGCAGGGCCGGTGCACGAGCGGTGCACCGGGAAAACTTGCGCCGCGCATGCGCATGCGCATGCGCGCGTGGCGCGTGGGCCAGGCTGCACTGTCGCCGAGCCCGCGCCTAGTGTCGGTCGGACCGTTTGGTCCGACCCCCCTTGCACCGGATCTGCTGCAAGGGGGATGGGTGTGACAGGGGAGTGGGTAAAGTGTGTTGTAGTGCACCTCAAGCCCAATTTTGGAACTGGTTAAGGCTATTTAAGAGGGCTATTTGCATGGGGCTTCTCTTTAGGACATCTTATACTTCTTAGCTACTTGGGAGTCCAAGATAGAGCCATCATCTTCTTCTTCTCCACCATGGAAACCTTTATTTGTGAAGCTTGGTCATTGCTGTTTGAGCATCCCACTACATCACGTTTTCTTCCAGGAAGGGTCCCCAGCTGTAGGAGAGGAGTTTTTAGGCCATTTTTGCGGAGTTCTCTTCACAACTTCCAGATCTACAACTTTCATATTGAAGATGGGAACCTAATTGAAGCTCTAAACAAGGTAAATATAGCAATCTTTGAGACACTTGTTTTCTGTGGAGGATTCCGAGCAGAGGTTAGTGGTTTTACTCCCCTAGGATGTACAAATGGAATTTTGAGTTGATTTTTGTCGGGATATTTTAAGGACTTCTAGACCTACAATTTTCGTATTTTCTAGATCCTCAAATTTGGGCTCTAAGATAGGTAAATTAAACCATTTCTGGGACTCTTGTGTAGAGCTGAGATTTTAAAACTAGTTTTGGTTATGCATGGTGTTTTTGCTCCCTAGGACTGAAGAAGTGGAATTTTAAGCTCATTTTTGGGGGCTTTTCACCAGGACTCAGAGACCCACACTTTTTGTGTTAAAAAGGAGGACTAGATCTTGCTCTAAAATAGGTAAAGTTCACCATCTTTGAAGCCCTTTATTCAGATTCCAATTTTGGACAGCATGTGGTAAATTTTGGATTTCTCTTTGCTCTCTTGGTGGAATGTGGAAATTTAAATTGGGTTATCTTATAGACTTCAAGAGGAACAAATTGATACCTTAATCACGAAATTTGGGTAAGAATTGATACACCATATCTAAGTTCCTTTAAGCCCTTTGCTGTTGAAAATCTGCATGTATGTTTGAATGGCATTTATAGTAAATTGAGGGTTTTATATAATTTCGTGGTTAAGTGTACTTGAGGTGGTCAATTTTAAAGGATGAGTGCAATCTTAGATGCAAGATGAATAATTTTACTTTTGGATTCCACATGTAAAGGTGTTTCAATTGGGTGTTGTAGTGAGTTGAATCTCAGCTTATTTTTCGGCATCGGAAATTGGGTTAGTATGTGTATTTTTCTCCAATAGGAATATCAAGGCAAGGCGAGTTGTTGGAAAGGCATCGAATAACATACCGAAATCGCCAAAAATCTGCAGGATTGGATTCTAGTCATTGAGCAAACAGGTGGGTTGTTGAGCACATCGAAATTGCGGCCTACAAGTCGACTCAACCAAAAGTGCAACCTTGTGTGATGCTTACTATCTATATGGGTTTAATCATACTTATATTTAAGTTTCTTGTTGAAAACTATATTGATCATGTGTGAGAACTATTCCTTGATATCTAGACATATAGATAGGCCATATCTCTTTTATTCATGCTATACTATTCATGTTGGAATCAAACTTAGGAGAAAACCCTTTTCTTTCCTCTTATGCTTTTATTGCTCGCGTTAGAGAGCGGGGATGGGAATAGTATAGCTATATTGTTGAGTCGGGTGGGATAGCACCAGATTATCGACTCGGGTTATTGTTTCGGCAACCGCGAACTGTGGGCGGTTGGACCGATTGGTGTTATGCATCAGTTGGGGCTGGGTTTTGCATTGTGGATTGAGTGAGTCTCCACTTTGAGCATAGTGTCGATTTTTGCCTGATTGACTGAGATACTTGACAGAGCTGTTGGACATGGGTTACTTATTGACTCGAGCGGGTCGCTCCCCTCGAGTGCCACTCCGGAGTAGGCTTTAGACCGTGTTGGGTGCCGGTCAGACCGTGTTGGGTTCCGGTCATTTGGACAGTGGAGATACTAAGTTTGTGAGATTGAGCACTATACCGGGTTGGTGTACCGGTTGTTGAGATTGATTTATACAGGCAAGTTTGGCCCTATCCAGGATTGGGTTCTACATTGACAGTTACCTTTCGTGATGCATACATATGTAGTTATACATTTGAGATCACATATCTGTTGATATTGTATAGCTCAGTAGTTGTTTCTATGAGGTATGCATGTGTCTATTTGAGATCATACAGTTGGAGACATTATTGGTACACGAGGGTCGTGATACATTCATTCATGCATACTCTTGACATTATTCAGTTGGTTTTGGGCATAGTAGAATAGTTTCCTTTTCAGCTATTACTGTTATTCTTTTTACTATCACCTACTTTGCCCTTATGGTAGACTCGGTGGGTAGGTCGGGGGTTCGATGATTTACCCACTGAGGACTGCTGTTAGTAGTTCTCACACCCGTTGTTGCTCCCCAGGGATCTCTTCTGGAGCACCGATACAGGCAGAGCGTGGCAAGGGAGTCGCGGACTAGATAGAGCTCCACCCCGATGGTTCTGATAGAGGTCGCCCTATAGTTTATTTATTTCTTTCAGTTTTTTTTTATGTACCCCGACTACTGTATATTTGGTCTGGCTGGAGCCAGCTTTATGTATTTATGTCAGTCCCAGAGTTGTATTCTTTTGGTGTTGTTGTTAGAGATGTTTTGGAGTTGCTCTTATTATATTTTTTGGAGTGTTGGTTGGAGTGGTGTACTGGTCATTTGTTGTAGTAGTATTGTTATTTTGAGACTTGTATATGTGATATTCTTGGGGTTGTACATTGTGGAGCAGTATATTTGGGATTATATTAGTATAGTGGAGTTGTACTTTGTTGTAGGGTATGGTGTTATGTTGTTTATGTTTGGGAAAGCCTTGTGGTTGTATGTCTATAGTTCATTTCAGTTGAGTTGTTGTATCTTTCATCATGGATTGGATTTTGTAATCTTAATTGGAGTTTATTCTTAGTGGTGGAGGCTTGTTTGGTGGTGGTTATTTGGTAGTTTTATCTGCTGGTGGTGTTTGTTTATACAGTAGTTTATTTTCTTTCCTCGCTCTGAGCCACTTTTTGTGCCTATATATTCTCTTGTACACTACACCTAGTTGCTTGAGTTATTGTGTCGCTTCGTATATGTGGAAAATGCTACGTATACGGCGGATCTGTTGTCGAATTCGGGTTATGGTTTACACCCGGGTCGTGACAGATTAAGTTGGTATCAGAGCTTAGGGAATAGGTCGTTTTGGGACTTAGGAAACCCTAGGCTATTGGCTGACCCTAGGATAATAGCACGTGAGAGACGTGATTATGCGAAAGTCAGTGATTTGGTTTATTAACTCTCTGATGGAGTAGAGAGAGGAATTGGACATACCCTTCTTCTGCTGGGCAATTATGTTGGCTGCAGACGACATAAGGCTACAGAGGTGGGGCGATGTCTTGGGCTTTCGCTAGATTGGGTCGAGCGGTGGCTTGATTTTGAGTGTAGTGTTAGCTGTTCTTTTGTGTGTTGTTTTGCGCGATCTGTTCCTACGCATATCACCCCGTTATCCTGTGAGGGTTGGGCATGAGAGATCTGTCGAGATGGACGAGTTGAGAGTTCAGATGATCCATTGGGAAAAGAAGAACTGTAGACAGGAAGAGCAGGTGGCGCAGCTGTCAACTCAGTAGGTGAGCCAGCACAGCAAGTCCTGGAGCCCTCGGCAACATTGTTGAATAGTGTCAGAGCAGGGGGTTCGATTTGATTTTGACCTCTGTGGAGTAGGGGCAAATGTTGGGCGGTTGGCCCAGTGTTGCAGGCTGGATGTTTTTCGACTAGCAGATCGGGATAAGACAGTCAAGGAAAGCATTTTTGGAGTTATTTTGTAGGATGGCTGAATGATTTTGATGTTGAGTTTGTGATAACAGGACCTTGAACCCAGAATGTTTCTTTTAGACATACGTGATTTTGGGTATGCCAACGTTTTCTTCCAAATTTCGAAGGATTGCCAGGACCTGCTCTTGCTTGATAAGGTGAGGTTGCTAACCCTTCGAGGTTTGGAAAAGTAAAACTGGTTTTAACAGATTATCCTAAGAAATCAAGTTTACTAAAATGTGTTTCCTCTAATCAATATATATATATATATATATATATATATATATATATATATATATATATATATATATATATATATATATATATATATATATTTGGAATAAGTATCATCTTTATTTGTTCCTCGACCGGAATGGGTTCGAGTGATCTGGGGTTCAAGGGCTATTTTCACATTCGAGTTTGAAAGATTTGGCAAGCCGATAGAGTTTGAGAAAAAGCGCCCGACATAATCTGATGGAGGACAGACCAGTCGATCAAAATCTCCGAGGCTACAGTGATATTAGTTTCTGGGTCACGAATCTCAGAGAGGACGGAGATTAGGAGAAATTCGAATGTCAAGACGGCCACAGCAGCAGAGATAGCCATGCAGCAGGGACAATAGCAATAGGAGAGATGTTATGACAGGTGTGTTATTTGAGGTAGATTTCATGCACCCCATCAGTGCGAGTAGTGACAGAACTGGTGCTACGAATGTGGCCATTTGGGACCTTTGCATCATCATCTGCATCGACTCCTCCGATGTCGCTGGAGATGGTGGGGCCTCCTCAGGCTAGATGAGTGTTGTAGATCCTGACTGGTGCAGTTAGGACCTTAGATTTTACTCATTGAGTTATTGGTCCTACTTTAGTTCCAGGTTTCCGATGTGGTTTTGGTATGGATTGGTTATCTCAATATTATACCACGATTAACTAAAGAGAGAGGACAGTGACTCTGTGAGAGCCGGGTCAGGAGGAATATGTTTACAGAGGATGCCACAGCATGCTGTTCGCAGCGACTATATCTTCGGCCAGGGCATGACATATGATGAGTAGAGGATGAGTTGCATTGTTAGCGTCGGTGGTAGAGGTGCCTACGACGACATTGGGGATCGAGGACATTTCTGTTGTTCGCGAGTACCCAGCGGTTTTCTCTAGTGAGCTTTCATTAATGCCGCCGGAAAGGGAGGTTGAGTTTGTAATTGATGTAGCTCCGGGGGAACTGCACCAATTCTAAGGCACCATCTGGGATGACTTCTACCGTGTTAAGAGAACTAATGGCGCATCTGCAAGACTTGTTGAATAAAGATGTTATCAGCCCAGTGCGTCACCTTGAGGAGTGCAATTACTGTTTGTGATGTAGAAGGACGGCTCACTTAGACCTTGTGTGAATTAAAGAGAATGGAATAAAGTGGTCACCATGAATAGATATTCGTTGCCTTGAATCGATGATTTGTTTGATCAGTTGCAGTGGGCTTCAGCATTTTCGAAGATAGATCCCCAGTCGTGTTACCACTAGTTGAGAGTGAGGACCGAAGGCTTATTGAGGATCGCACGGCAGACTCGGTATGGGCATTATGAGTTCTAGGGGATGCATTTTGGATTAATTAATGCCCTGCCACCTATATGGATCTGAAGAATAGAATTTTTCCAACCTTATTGGATCGGTTCGTATTGATTTTCATTGTTGATATTTCTGATATACTTCCGAAGCAATATAAGCACGAGGAGCACTTGAGGATAGTGCTGCAACTTTTCCAAGAAAAAAGTTGTATGCCAAGTTAAGAAGTGTGAATTTTGGCTTCAGGAGGTTGCATTTCTAGCCATGTGATTTCAGCCACAGGTGTGGCAGTAGACCTGACGAAGATTGATGCAGTTCGGATTTGGCCTAGACCAACGACGGTCATTGAGGTTCGTAGTTTTTGGGTTTGGCTGGCTACTACTGTCATTTTGTGAAGGGTTTTGCGAAGCTCTCCACTCCTCTCACCGGATGGACTAGAAAGGAGATCATATTTGCTTAGGATGAACAGTGTTAATAGAGCCTTGAAGAGCTGAAATCAAGATTCGTCAACTGAAGGATTATGAGAAGAATTACCCTGCCTATGAGTGGGAGCTGGCCGCTGTGGTTTCGCACTAAAGCTGTAGCGCCACTATCTGTATGGGGAGGATTGTGAAATTTTCATTGATCACAAGAACTGAAATACTTGCCACTCAGAAGAAGCTCAACTTGAGACAACACCGATGGCTGGAATTGGTAAAAGATTATGACTTGGGTTTATAGTACCACCCTGGGAAAGTGATTATGGATGCAGACATCTTGAGTAGACAAGCAGTGTATTCATTGAGTTTGTTGATTACCCAGCAGATGCCCACTATTAGAGCAGCTGAGGCGTTTGGACATTGAGGTTGTATTCCCAGGGGTTTCTGTAAGACTTATGTCTCTAGTCTTGCAGCCAACTCTGTTAGATAGGATCAAGGAAAAAACAGAGTGTGGACCCCTATTTGGCGAGGATTAGAGATCAGACATAGCAGGGTCAAGTTGGGGATTTTGCCATTGGTATAGCGGGAGTACTTAGGTACAGGGACCGCATTTGTGTGCCTATGGATTTAAGGATTGGAGAGCAGATGCTGAGGGAGGCTCACTATACACCTTATAACTTTCCCTCAGGTGGTACTAAGATGTATAGAGGCCTCCGGGCACAATTCTGGTGGTCTGGAATGAATAGAGATTTTGGGATGTTCATTTCTTATGGTCAACTTGACAACAAGTTAATGCTGAACATCAGGTTCTCGCTGGCAAGTGACCAAGCCTTCCAATGCCTGAATGGAAATAGAATCATGTGAGCATGGGTTTTGTTACTGGATTACCGAGGTCGCAGAGTGGAGCGAAGGCTATATGAATTATTGTGATTGATCGACCAAATCAGTTCCTCTGTCTCCCTATTCAGATGAGTTGGTTTTGGTAGCAGATAGCGCAGCTGCAGCTGTACATGGATGTAATTAGTGAGAAGCAGAGTGTGGACCCTACTTTGAGAGAGTTGCGATCAGATTCAGCAAGGTCAGAGTGAGGATTTTGTCAGTGTTGCATCAAGAATACCGGGGTACAAGAACCGGGCAGATATGTTCATGGACTCAGAGCGTAGAGGACAGATACTCGATACTAGTGGGTACAGTGTTGATAGATAGTGAGGACACACCTTTCAGACTTGTGATGGATGCCATGAGGACTGCACACCCCTACTTGTTGAGACTTCATCGAGAAAGACGTTTAGTTTCGAGGATGAAACTCTTTGTAGTGGGGGAGGATGTGAAGACCTGAATTCTTGTGAGTTGAGTTACTAGTGGATTGGTAGCTCGTTGGCACATTTTGGGTGTGTTAGAGTTGTCTGTGTGCGAAAAGGATGTGAAAATCAGATCCGGTGCGAAAATCTGCATAAAGGAGATGCACGAAAGTGCGGTGGTTGTACAGTTATGGTTTGGAGATCTTTGAGTATACTTTTTCGGTGTGTTGGGACCCTCGGTTCGTCAAATGGACGAGAAAAATGGATTCAGTGTGAAAAACTGTGCAAAATACACTACTTCTGGGTTTTTGGGAGCTAAGTGGTGTGTTTGGGTGTACAGGGAGCTGTGAACCGGGCTCACGGAGGCCGGCTCACGAGCCATGCACCGGCAGGTGCAGCGCGGTGCATGCGGAGGCGTGCACCGGGTCCAGGTGGTCGATCGCAGGGCCGGTGCACGAGCGGTGCACCGGGCAAACATGCGCCGCGCATGCGCATGCGCATGCGCATGCGCGCGTGGCGCGTGGGCCGGGCTGCACTGTCGCCGAGCCCGCGCCTGGTGTCGGTCGGACCGTTTGGTCCGACCCCCCTTGCACCGGATCTGCTACAAGGGGGATGGGTGTGACAGGGGAGTGGGTGAAGTGTGTTGTAGTGCACCTCAAGCCCAATTTTGGAACTGGTTAAGGCTATTTAAGAGGGCTATTTGGCATGGGGCTTCTCTTTAGGACATCTTATACTTCTTAGCTACTTGGGAGTCCAAGATAGAGCCATCATCTTCTTCTTCTCCACCATGGAAACCTTCATTTGTGAAGCTTGGTCATTGCTGCTTGAGCATCCCACTACGTCACGTTTTCTTCCAGGAAGGGTCCCCAGCTGTAGGAGAGGAGTTTTTAGGCCATTTTTGCGGAGTTCTCTTCACAACTTCCAGATCTACAACTTTCATATTGAAGATGGGAACCTAATTGAAGCTCTAAACAAGGTAAATATAGCAATCTTTGAGACACTTGTTTTCTGTGGAGGATTCCGAGTAGAGGTTAGTGTTTTTACTCCCCTGGGATGTACAAATGGAATTTTGAGTTGATTTTTGTTGGGATATTTTTAGGACTTCTAGACCTACAATTTTCGTATTTTCTAGATCCTCAAATTTGGGCTCTAAGATAGGTAAATTAAACCATTTTTGGGACTCTTGTGCAGAGCTGAGATTTTAAAACTTGTTTTGAGTTATGCATGGTGTTTTTGCTCCCTAGGACTGAAGAAGAAGAATTTTAAACTCATTTTTGGGGGATTTTCACCAGGACTCAGAGACCCACACTTTTTGTGTTAAAAAGGAGGACTAGATCTTGCTCTAAAATAGGTAAAGTTCACCATCTTTGAAGCCCTTTATTCAGATTCCAATTTTGGACAGCATGTGGTAAATTTAGGATTTCTCTTTGCTCTCTTGGTGGAATGTGGAAAGTTAAATTGGGTTATCTTCTAGACTTCAAGAGGAACAAATTGATACCGTAATCACGAAATTTGGGTAAGAATTGATACACCATATCTAAGTTCCTTTCAGCCCTTTTGCTGTTGAAAATCTGCATGTATGTTTGAATGGCATTTATAGTAAATTGAGGGTTTTATATAATTTCGTGGTTAAGTGTACTTGAGGTGGTCAATTTTAAAGGATGAGTGTAATCTTAGATGCAAGATGAATAATTTTACTTTTGGATTCCACATGTAAAGGTGTTTCAATTGGGTGTTGTAGTGAGTTGAATCTCAGCTTATTTTTCGGCATCGGAAATTGGGTTAGTATGTGTATTTTTCTCCAACAGGAATATCAAGGCAAGGCGAGTTGTTGGAAAGGCATCGAATAACATACCGAAATCGCCAAAAATCTACAGGATTGGATTCTAGTCATTGAGCAAACAGGTGGGTTGTTGAGCACATCGAAATTGCGGCCTACAAGTCGACTCAACCAAAAGTGCAACCTTGTGTGATGCTTACTATCTATATGGGTTTAATCATACTTATATTTAAGTTTCTTGTTGAAAACTATATTGATCATGTGTCAGAACTATTCCTTGATATCTAGACATATAGATAGGCCATATCTCTTTTATTCATGCTATACTATTCATGTTGGAATCAAACTTAGGAGAAAACCCTTTTCTTTCCTCTTATGCTTTTATTGCTCGCGTTAGAGAGCGGGGATGGGAATAGTATAGCTATATTGTTGAGTCGGGTGGGATAGCACCAGATTATCGACTCGGGTTATTGTTTCGGCAACCGCGAACTGTGGGCGGTTGGACCGATTGGTGTTATGCATCAGTTGGGGCTGGGTTTTGCATTGTGGATTGAGTGAGTCTCCACTTTGAGCATAGTGTCGATTTTTGCCTGATTGACTGAGATACTTGACAGAGCTGTTGGACATGGGTTACTTATTGACTCGAGCGGGTCGCTCCCCTCGAGTGCCACTCCGGAGTAGGCTTTAGACCATGTTGGGTGCCGGTCAGACCGTGTTGGGTTTCGGTCATTTGGACAGTGGAGATACTGAGTTCGTGAGATTGAGCTCTATACCGGGTTGGTGTACCGGTTGTTGAGATTGATTTATACAGGCAAGTTTGGCCCTATCCAGGACTTGGTTCTACATTGACAGTTACCTTTCGTGATGCATACATATGTAGTTATACATTTGAGATCACATATCTGTTGATATTGTATAGCTCAGTAGTTGTTTCTATGAGGTATGCATGTGTCTATTTGAGATCATACAGTTGGAGACATTATTGGTACACGAGGGTCGTGATACATTCATTCATGCATACTCTTGACATTATTCAGTTGGTTTTGGGCATAGTAGAATAGTTTCCTTTTCAGCTATTACTGTTATTCTTCTTACTATCACCTACTTTGCCCTTATGGTAGACTCGGTGGGTAGGTCGGGGGTTCGATGATTTACCCACTGAGGACTGCTGTTAGTAGTTCTCACACCCGTTGTTGCTCCCCAGGGATCTCTTCTGGAGCACCGATACAGGCAGAGCGTGGCAAGGGAGTCGCGGACTAGATAGAGCTCCACCCCGATGGTTCTGATAGAGGTCGCCCTATAGTTTATTTATTTCTTTCAGTTTTTTTTTATGTACCCCGACTACTGTATATTTGGTCTGGCTGGAGCCAGCTTTATGTATTTATGTCAGTCCCAGAGTTGTATTCTTTTGGTATTGTTGTTAGAGATGTTTTGGAGTTGCTCTTATTATATTTGTTGGAGAGTTGGTTGGAGTGGTGTACTGGTCATTTGTTGTAGTAGTATTGTTATTTTGAGACTTGTATATGTGATATTCTTGGGGTTGTACATTGTGGAGCAGTATGTTTGGGATTATATTAGTATAGTGGAGTAGTACTTTGTTGTTGGGTTTTGTGACACCCCCGGAATTTGGATTAGTCCTATATATAAATGATATAATAGGACTAAATCTCTAACCCGGCTATAGCATTTTGGATGGTAGCAAGATCCAAGAGGAACATGAGAGTTAAGCGTGCTAGAGCTAGAGTAGTTCTAGGATGGGTGATCCCCTGGGAAGTGGGGCGTCACAGTTGGTATCAGAGCCATTCACCAGCCGGAAATGTGAGATGAGTCTCGGCTGAGCCAGGGTTATATAGCGGGTAGAGTGTGGCTCCCCGGCTAATGATCGTTGTAGGTGGAGTGCAGCTCCCTACAAAGTAGGCTAAGGCTAGCGAGACGAGTCTCACATCGCCTGGTGCTTGTGAGTGTGCTTGAGCCTGACGTGGACGTCAGGGCTTAAAGGGGGGAAGAATGTGACACCCCCGGAATTTGGATTAGTCCTATATATAAATGATATAATAGGACTAAATCTCTAACCCGGCTATAGCATTTTGGATGGTAGCAAGATCCAAGAGGAACATGAGAGTTAAGCGTGCTAGAGCTAGAGTAGTTCTAGGATGGGTGACCCCCTGGGAAGTGGGGCGTCACAGGTTTGGTGTTATGTTGTTTATGTTTGGGAAAGCCTTGTGGTTGTATGTCTATAGTTCATTTCAGTTGAGTTGTTGTATCTTTCATCATGGATTGGATTTTGTAATCTTAATTGGAGTTTATTCTTAGTGGTGGAGGCTTGTTTGGTGGTGGTTATTTGGTAGTTTTGTCTGCTGGTGGTGTTTGTTTATACAGTAGTTTATGTTCATTCCTCGCTTTGAGCCACTTTTTGTGCCTATATATTCTCTTGTACACTACACCTAGTTGCTTGAGTTATTGTGTCGCTTCGTATATGTGGAAAATGCTACATATACGGCGGATCTGTTGTCGAATTCGGGTTATGGTTTACACCCGGGTCGTGACAGCAAGTGTCTACAAGCAATTGGGTGCATCACAAGGTGGGGAATTCTGCCGAAATTGGGTGACCTCTCCCCTTGCTCCTTTGCTTTTCGATTCGAAGCATGATAGTAGCCTGTTAGAGGCGTTAGGTAATTATGATTATGATTTCCCGTGTAGATGGATTCAGATGAAAAAGAGCAACTGTTGGTTGCCAGATATAGGGGAATAGTTGTGCATGTGCAAAGAGACACAGAGGAAAAGTGCAACTGTTGGTTGCCAAAGATATATGATGAATAGGCATGCGTAGAGATAATTGTTATTTTACGAATGAGATGAAAATAATTGCATGCATGAAAATGATTAGCTATTCATGATTGTGAGCATGTTAGGGTATAACCCTAGGAATCGCGTGACATAAGGGAACAACAGTTGTTGGTAGTAAGACTAGGAGAAAACCTAGTATAGGGGCTTGACGAGTGACATCAACTTAGGAGTTTTCCTAGGGAGGACGAGTGGCATGGTCTTAGGTGATAACCTAAGGACACTGGATAGAGTGAACAACATAGAGTCAGGGAACTCTAGGATGTATATGACATGGAACTTAGGTAAAGAGAACCTAAGGTGAACTAGTGATCAGCATAGAGTCAAGGAACTCTAGGACAAGTATGACATGGAACTTAGGTAAATGGAACCTAAGGTGAGCTAGAAGAGTTTAAACTCACAGACAGAAAAAAATAGAGTCAAGTTGACTCTAGGATTCAGTAAGGAATCAAGAGAATGGAAAAATGGATCAAGTGTGGAGACATGAAAGGAAAAACAGGAAATTAGAGTCAGTGTAACTCTAAGTTAATAGTGGAACAGGAAAATAGAGTTAAGTTAACTCTAGGATTCAATGAGGAATCAGGAAAGTGGGATGTGATCCCAAGGTTAAAGAATTAAATAAATATAATCCTAGAAAGTCATAGGGTAGTTGGGCAAACGAACAATAACTTTAACTTCAATTTGAGTTAAGTAAAGGAAAGTGAAATGTTTAAGAGTCCAGGAGACTCTCTGGTTACCCGTGTGGCAAGGCCTCGTTTTGCGTGCCGTTCGTGGGAGACATGCACCGTTTTGCCTGCGGATTCGGCAAATGCGTGCAGTTTTGGACGCGAACTCGTAAAACGTGCACCGTTTTGCGTGCAACGTTAAGAAAAGAACCTGCACCGTTTTGCATGCCAATGCGAGGTATGTGCTCCGTTTTGCGTGCAGGTTGGACTAATGGGCACCGTTTTGCGTGCAGACTCTAATAATGCATCTCATTTTACGTGCAGGGCCGGAAGAATATGCACCATTTTGCGTGCAACCCTATAGTAGAGTGTGCACCGTTTTGCATGCCAATACGGGGTATGTGCTCCGTTTTGCGTGCGGGTTGGACCAATGCGCGCAGTTTCACGTGTAGAATCTAATGGTTTGCATCATTTTTCGTGCAGGGCTAGGGAAAAATCGGCACTGTTTTGCGTGCAACCCTACAGTCAGACATGCACCGTTTTGTGTGCAGATTCGAGGTACGTGCACCGTTTCGCATGCAGTTCGTGTTGTCGCGCATAGTTTTGCGTGCCGACCCTAATGTGTGCATCGTTTCTCGTGCAGGGTTAGAAAAGATGTGCACCATTTTGCGTGCAACCTTAAGAGAAGCATGCTCCGTTTTACGCGCAAACTCGAGGGATGTGCACCGTTTTGCGTGCAAGCTCGAGGAAACAAGTGGAATCGCGCGGAGACCAATTGCAAGTGTCTACAAGCAATTAGGTGCATCACAAGGTGGGGAATTCTGCCGAAATTGGGTGACCTCTCCCCTTTCTCCTTTGCTTTTCGATTCGAAGCATGATAGTAGCCTGTTAGAGTCGTTAGGTAATTATGATTATGATTGCCCGTGTAGATGGATTCAGATGAAAAAGAGCAACTGTTGGTTGCCAGAGATAGGGGAATAGTTGTGCATGTGCAAAGAGACACAGAGGAAAAGTGCAACTGTTGGTTGCCAAAGATATATGATGAATATGCATGCGTAGAGATAATTGTTATTTTACGAATGAGATGAAAATAATTGCATGCATGAAAATGATTAGCTATTCATGATTGTGAGCATGTTAGGGTATAACCCTAGGAATCGCGTGACATAAGGGAACAACAGTTGTTGATAGTAAGACTAGGAGAAAACCTAGTATAGGGGTTTGACGAGTGACATCAACTTAGGAGTTTTCCTAGGGAGGACGAGTGGCATGGTCTTAGGTGATAAACTAAGGACACTAGATAGAGTGATCAACATAGAGTTAGGGAACTCTAGGATGTATATGACATGGAACTTAGGTAAAGAGAACCTAAGGTGAACTAGTGATCAGCATAGAGTCAAGGAACTCTAGGACAAGTATGACATGGAACTTAGGTAAAGGGAACCTAAGGTGAGCTAGAAGAGTTTAAACTCACAGATAGAAAAAAATAGAGTCAAGTTGACTCTAGGATTCAGTAAGGAATCAAGAGAATGGAAAAATGGATCAAGTGTGGAGACATGAAAGGGAAAACAGGAGATTAGAGTCAGTGTAACTCTAAGTTAATAGTGGAACAGGAAAATAGAGTTAACTTAACTCTAGGACTCAATGAGGAATCAGGAAAGTGGGATGTGATCCCAAGGTTAAAGAATTAAATAAATATAACCCTAGAAAGTCATAGGGTGGTTGGGCAAACGAACAATAACTTTAACTTCAATTTGAGTTAAGTAAAGGAAAGTGAAATGTTTAAGAGTCCAGGAGACTCTCTGGTTACCCGTGTGGCAAGGCCTAGGGTAAGGGATGAAAAAAGTGGGATGTGATCCCAAGAAGTCTCCCTCGCAGAGCCAGAACTCACACTTTATGAGTTTAGCATACAACTTCTGGTCCCGGAGGGTCTGGGGGATTACTCGCAAGTGTTCCCCATACCCCTTGTCTGTGCGAGAGTAGATCGGAACGTCAACTATAAGACCATTACCGGCTGGTCTAAGAAGGGCTTGAGTATCCTATTCATCATGCCCGTGAACACCGCTGGTGCGTTAACGAGTCTAAACGGTATAACCGTAAACTCATGTTGACTATTCCGAGTTCGCAGGGCTATTTTCGGTATGTCATCACCCCAGACTCTAGGCTGGTGGTAGCCGGACCGCAGATCAATCTTTGGGAACACCGTTGCTTCTTGTAGTTGATCGAGTAGGTCATCCATCTGAGGTAGGGGGGGGGGGGGGGGGGGGGGGGGTACTCGTTCTTCTCGTGTCAAGATCCATACGGTACTCGTGAACGCTACTCGACTGCCTTTGACCAAGCTTCTTGCCCGCAATCAAAGAAAAGTGAGCAGAAGGCGTTCCTACAAGCTAAGTTTACACGTTCCGGTAAATCCGGTTCCCGGAGACGCACTTGGAACTTCAAGCAGTCAACTACCGCTTAAAGATTGCCGCGACTGTCGGTCCCAAGCGCTACGCCGATAACCCTTAATGGAAACCCCACTAGTTCTTAGAGATTAAGAACCCGCCCCACCCTCGCTGGGCAGGAAGGAGTAAAGCCGCCTACCTCGAGGGGTAGCCTAAAGATCCGACCGAACTTATTTCTACGATGGGGATTTCTTCTAATAACTAAGGTAGGGTGAAAACATAAAGCGAGGTGAAGGAGTGGGATGCTCAGGTGTTGACACAGTAGTTCTAGCACGATGATCTGAAACTCGAGTATTACCTGCTACGACGTCTCCGGTGGGTCCGTCCCCTGGTGGGTCATCGCATGGACTCTCCCTCCTCCCGATTGCGGAGACGAAGGTGTAGATGCTGCTACGGATGATGTCCCCATTTCCGAGGGGTAGTTGAAACGAAAGTGCCCCGGTTTGCCGCATCGAAAACAGTGGTCTTGCTTCTGGGGACATTCGATCACTTGGTGTATTCCATCGCAAATGATGCAAGACTTGTCCACCGGCCATTGTCCTCCCGTCGGCGCATTCTTGGTTCCTTGTTGCATTCTCAGGTATTTAGGAGGCCGACTCCTCTTGGTATGCTCTCTTCCGAAGTAAGGCCGAGTTCGTTTCTTATACCCGTCGTGTTTCGAGCTCTCCCGTCGGGCTCGTGAAATCGTAAATCTGCGCTCCACCGCGGTGGCCCTATCGACCAACTCCTGGAAGGTGTGCAAATCCGCCGCTTGCACCACCTTGAAGACGTCGCTCCGTAAACCGTCCACAAAAAGACGGGCTTTGTGAGATTCATCTCTTATGACAAAGGGGACACATTTGACCAACCTCACAAATGCCCGTTGGTACCCCATAACCGTCCGCCTTCTTTGTTTGATGTGCTTCAGGTCATCTTCCATCTGCTGTTTGATGCTGTCGGAGAAAAATGCCCCAAATAGTTTTTCTCGGAACGAGGACCAAGATGGAAGGGTGGTGCGCCCTCCGAGGGGTGCGAGCACACCGTCTTCCACCACATGCGGGCGTTTTCCTCGAGAAAGTGGACTGCCAAAGGGACCCGCTCCTGCTCCTCCATCAGCAAATCTTCGAAGAGCCTTTCCATGGTGTCTACCCATTTTTCCACGACCCAAAGGTCGGTCATCTCTCCCTCAAACACGGGTGGGTCGTACTTCTTGAAATCCGTCAAGTTTGCTCTCACCCTGTCCCGTTCGGTTTGCTTGATAGGGGCTTCCCCCGCAGCAACGGCGGACACTCGGGGAGTAGGTGTCGCCACGGTCTTTCTCAAGGGGTCTCCAACAGTGGCCCCCGGCATAGGTCCCGAAGTTGCTGGTGTTGGTGCTACTGAAGGCGTTGTTGGCTGAACCGACGGTACCCCGGTTACCGTTGTCGGAGGAGGGGCGACCATAGCCTCGCTGTCCACCACCGGTGGTCCCGTCACTGGTGCGGCTGGTCAGGGCAGAGGAGCCTAGGCGACCTCCACTTGTGTAGTCGGCTGTTGCGTCAACTGACGTACCTGTTCCATAAAGGTTGCTAATTGCCCGGCCATCTCTCGTAGTTGTTGTCGGAGAAGCTAATACTTCGCCGCTGTTGGCGCCGTACTTTCTGCCCCTGCGTTCCCCGTTGAAAACCTAGTTCAGACCATTATTCGCTATATACAAAGAAAACAAGTCAATCCTAGACTTAACTGGTCTAGCACCAAGACCTACAAACGCACCGAAATTAAATCCCCCTTTTTCCCTCGCACACTCACAGTCTACTGCACCTATACCTTGGTTATCTCATGTTCAGTTGCTTGTGGCGTTATGCACTGTGGATGTTGGTTACTGACTACTGTGGTTAAAGTTGTTTTTCTCTGATACCATATAATCTGTCACGCCCCGGAGGTCTAAGGATCAGCGAAAAAGCATATGTATTTTTTTTTGTAAACGACCTCACCTACCGGTGCGCGTCAGACCGCCACATATACAAATTCACCCGTTAAATGGACAAAGTCTCCTTTGTGTATGCACGGCGTCACATTTACAACAATATCTTCTTTGACCACACAGTCACAATGAATACAACAAGAGAGAGAGAGTAATACCATTTATTTACATCCAAACTTTCATTCACGACATCAAGAGATAAAACTACGGGTTGTAAATGGTGTCCACACGACACCTAGTTTTTCCAAAGTGGTAGCACAAGTCACAGTAGGGCGGCGACATCTTTTTAAAGGATAAATCCAGAGGTTTACAAAGTAGTGCCCACACGACACTTGGTTTTGGAAACCATTTTCGAAACCCTTTTTGTTTAGTATAAAAATGCCGCATATAAATCAATAAGAAGCATAATAAAGATCACATCACGAAAGCAAACTCTCAATCCAACATCCACGGTATTCCAGAGTCAAGCAATTGAGAACTTAAACTAAATAAAAGGAGATGAGATAACCCCAAAGCGAGAACGACGAAATAAACCTCATACGGCTAATGTCCTCTAGACACTGCCTCACCATCGTCCCGACTACTACACTAAGTCAAACCTGTCACGGTGTAGGTAAAGTCAGTGACAAATAAAGTAGATGATCCAAACAATTAAAGCATTTTTAAAGCAAACCGAATACACTGGAACCTTTCGCTTGTCCCCTTACGAGTCACCACATCCTTCAATTTAATTGCATGGTACCTGTCGGGAGGTCGACGATCCTCCCTCGTGAACAATTACTTTACTTACGTGATGCCTTTTTTACCCCTTTCACGGCGCTAGTGCTGCACTTTTAGCTGGCGTGAAGAGGTCCCCACCCGGCACTTTCACTTTTGTGGGGTACACGGGTCATTCAGACCATTTCTCCGGAAAAGTACACCCATGCGATGGCCAAACCGCCTGTGTACGTGTAAGCATCTGAGTACCTGAATTGTCGAAGTCGGTGTGTATCAATCACCGCGACACTCAGTCGCCACAGTTAATAATAGACGAAACGGTAATATTCATGCGAAAGGTTTAATCAGTTGAAACATCTCATCTACTTTATTAGACAGGTTATTATACTTTTTACGATGGCATATTGCACTTATTGCAAGGGTACCCACCAGGAACGAAGATAAACGACCGCTCCCGTGACCCTCCTAAGCAATCAGAACTTCACGCGGCCTAATAAAATAACGAAAAGCACAATTTAACACTTTACCCTAAACAGGAAAAATCAGTGGTCCCGACCACTGTAACAATAAACCAACGAAAAACCGAAGTCACTGTGCCAAGCGGACCGCGTTGTCAATAAAAAACCGTCGAGTCGAAACTATCAAGCAAAACTATAAAACTCGGATCAAACCGGATCTCCGACGGTAAAACCGATGGTTAACAACAACTGGACCGCGACTATATCATCGCGAACTCCATCGGAACCCAAATCCACTAACGGAAATCCAACAAAACCCAATTTCTCAACCGGTAGCCAACTCGGGACGTCAACGGTCAAGCCAAGGAAACCCCGACGGCGAAACGATGAGAAAAAGGCCCGACGGCGCGACCCCGACAATTCTGTCCTGGCGCGGAGTGACGAAGAAATTAGCACATGACATGGCGAAACGGTGGCTTAGATGTCCCCGAGTAGCCATGCCAAGAAAATGGCGAAAACGGTGATCCCAACGGTGAAAACGGCGCTCAAAACGGTGAAAAACGGACCAAAACGGAGCTACCGGACTTACGGGCAGACGGGTGGAGAACGGAGAAGGCGTGGACCGGGTCTGCGCATCGGGAGGCTGCGCGCGCAGACCGGGCTCACCCAGGGAGCGTACACCAGGGGAGTTGGGCTGGGCCGGTGCACGGGAGAGGTGTGCACCGGGCCTACAGATTCCGACGGCAGCGTCGCGCACCGGGTGCACGCTGAAGTGTGAACCGCGCTTTGCGGCTGGACCGGCGCACAGAGGCGTGCGCCGGGTCTGCGCGCTCGGCCGCGGATGCGTGCGCCGGGCGCACGCCTAGAGCGTGCACCGCGCAGCATTGGGCAGACTGGCGCACGGTGGCGTGCGCCGGGTCTGCGCCTCCGGGCTGCGGGGGCGTGCACCGGGTGCACGCCCGGGCCGTGGGCCGCGGTTGGAGGAGGCCGTACGGCGATGAACAGTACTGCCCCGTTTCGCGTTTTCTGCTCCGTTTTCGCCCCCGCGCGGCTCCGGCGACGACCCCGCGAACATAATAACGGCGGCGACGGCCTCCCATTTAACAACGGCGGTGGCGGCCTCCCATTAACTCCCCCCATGCTCCAACGAAACACCCAATTAACCCCCAAACAAATTCGCGGTAAATCTAACGATTAAACCATTGATCGAAGAACAACAAAACATCGATCGGAAACCCGATCAAACCTCCGATCAAGACCGATTGAAAACCATCGATTAAACCCGGTCAAGAACAAGAACAAAACATTGATCAAAAACCAAAATCAAGAACCCGTGATCAATGTACCGATTAAAACGACCTCCAAAGGACACGGGAAAACCTACGATCGGACCGACGGAAGAAAAATAACGATCACTAACCTCGATCTATCGGAAACAAAGATTCGATCTTGTCCCTCGCGGCGTTGGGGATTCGGATCCGCTCCCCATAGATGATGGCGTCTCGTTCTCCGGTCTCCGGCACGTCAATCGGGGCGATCGGGTCCCTCCGCTTTCTCCTTCTTTCCTTCTTTTCTCCTCCGGTTAGGGTTCTCTTTTCTTTTCTCTTCTCCGAACTAGGGTTTTATTTTTGGTCTTCGGTACGCACGAGAGGGAAGGGTTTGAGGAGGCGATCTTTTTAACCTAGGGTTTTCCTTTCGGTAAACGGGGTATAATTATCTTTTATTTATTAATTTATTTTCTTTTATTTTATTAATTTATTTTCCTTTTCATACGTACGTGAAAAGGAGAACTCCCCTATTCGGATATTTATTATTTAACAATAAATATCTATTCTCACGAGATAATTCTAAGATTTCTCGAAAAGGCATGCCAGATCTTTTGCACAGATTCCGATGCGCGCTAAGTCATCGTGACACTGAAAACCCTAATCCGGGAGATCCCAAGGTCGGATTCCAGATCCGATCGCACCGTCGGTCATCGTTTTTCGAGCTCTATCACCGAAAAATACCCGCACCGTGTGTTAGTCAACTCAAAAGAGCTCGATACTTTAGTTTCCTCTACTTATACTCAATTAGCGGGAGGGTAAAATATCACTAGAAAAGTCATGTCATTACAACAACATGCCAAAATCCCCAATGAACTATACCTGTCCATAATCCTTGATCTAGGCCATTCCTCAAGCTTCCATCTCGATGCCAGATATTACATAATTACACATGCATACTAACAATCACATAGGGTAAATTTCCTTAGGTAAGCTTTTACTAATCATTATCATGAATAACCAAATATTGCAAGTCCTCAATAATGTTTAACATGAAAATTAATCTTGCAATTTCCTTATACCATCATCCTTACTAGCTTACCTCTCAATAAGATACCATATACCCTAAACATGCATGCATTCTAACATATAGAGTTAGAGAACCGTCCACCGGTTCTGGAGATGAAGCAACCCACCTGAGACGCTTTCCTCAGGCAAAGCCGAAGTCGGTGAAGTGCGTAGTCACACGCTAACCAAAATCTTCCAAAACCGCACCCTCGGTATTCAGTCGCGCAAGCCTCTGTTCCAACCAACAACATCACCAACAATCAATAACCAACACCACAATATCCCCAAAACAACACATGCTGTTTTTACAAACCAGCAGAGAAGAGGGGGATTTTCACCTCCGTGCAATCCTCTAAAAATCCTAGAAAAATCACGGTTGCGATCCTCGCGACGAGTAGCCCCAAAACGAGTATTTATATGCCCCGTTCCGACACCTGTAGGCCAAGATACAAATTAAACAAGGTGGTATGCCGGCATCCTCAACACTGCAAAAACTGCGGGATACAAGCCCAAAGAAGCTTAAATCTCACCTTCGAAAATTCCTCAGAAAAATCCAATAAAAATACAAGCGCGTTCCTCCCGAAGAGTAGATATCAATCAAGTCCTTAAACGCCTCATTCCGATTCACGTAGGTCAAGATAGAAAATCGACAAGCCTCCGCTGTCCAAAATCTCATAGCAGAAAAGGGGTCACCAAATCACCTCAGGAACTATGCCAAAAACTCGAAATCCGGAGAAGTTATCAACACAGAAAACGAAGCCTTTCCTCTCATGAACGCGCTGCCATGAAAATCGGCTAGAAATTCCATCGATGTGATACAGGATGCCTCGCGGACCGAAAAGTGACGGTGGAAGCCAAAATCCAAGAAACGTTGTTGTGCACCGCGTTGCAGAAAAAGCGGATGTCGACGCCTCCAAAAAATCTGAGAATCCATCACAAGATGCCCCACAAAATGCTGAACAATCTTCCTTAAGGCCTCACAGAGAGATGGGCTCGGGAAGAAGGCCAAAACGGGCTACAAAGGAGGCTTTATATAGCCCAAACCCAACAATTGAGGAAATGACCTCTGTGCCCCAAGTTCCGGGCGCCCGAAACATTTCGGGCGCGCACAGTGATTCGTTCTGGGCCGTCCACCAAGCGCCCGAATCAACCAGATTGTGCCACGTGGCCCCCCGAACAGGCAACAGCGACGCCAGCCAACCCGGTCGCGCCGCGTGGCACACCCCGCGCCTGCCAGTCGCACGTGGCGCGCCTGCCCCGCGTGTACGGCCACCAGCCCCGCCGTACGGCCACCAGCCCCGGCCGTACGGCCACCTGCCCCGGCCTGCTCCGCTGCGCTGCGTGCACCCGGCGTACGAAGACCAACCAACCCGGGGCTGCCACGTGGCCCGCCCCGGTCCATGCACCAGGCCGCGTGTCCCATGGACCGCGCGCCCGTGCGCCCGCCACTCCTGGGCCGCCACGCGTCCTGCTGTAGAATACCGGAATTTCGGATGGCGCACCGATCTCGTAAGATGGCGTGAGGGGGAGGAATTGCCTTGGATGTGTCCCATATTGGTTTACAGATGAGTTCGGATTGATTTGGATCTACGCGGAAGCCCCAGCTTGATTCAGAATTTTCCGAGCATTGTGCGCGAAAGAGGACTGGTTTGGGGAGCACCGACTCCACCGTGGAGTGCAGAAAATTGGGAAACACTTGGAACAGGTGTATTTTATGTTTACAGCGGAGTTCGGGAGGTTCCGGACTGACGCGAAGGACCCGAGGGGAAAAAGTGAGTTGGAACTAGCAGTTTTGAAGCCGGTTTTTGGATTGAGCACACCGACTCCACGGTTGAGATTTTTGAGAAGACAAAGCTGTGGGCATGTGTATTTTCAGATTACAGCGGAGTTCGGGAGGTTTCAAACTGCGGCGGAAGGCCCGAAGCCAAAAAGTGAGTTATGGTTGGCTTTTGGAATATTTTATTCTTTAATTTTAATTAAGGCTAATGGTTGTTGCCTTTTCTCTAGTGGGTTGCTGTGAGGGTGCTGTTGGCAGTGGGTTGGTGGTGATTTAATTAAGGTGAGTTGGAGGTGGGTGTTAATTAAATCCCCTTTTTCTTTTTTTGCTTTTGCTTATTTAAGTATCCCCTCACTGCCACCTCATCGTTCTCTTCTCCAAGAAGCAAGCAGCAGCAGCTTTTCTTTGGCTTGGTGAGAAGCAGAGAAAAGAGGGAAGAGGGAAGGAGGAAGAGAAGATAGTGAAGAGAGGTGTTCTTGCGGGTTGTTCTCCGTTGCGAGGACGTGGAGCCGAGCGAGGGCGCGGCGAGCCTCGTCGAGGTGGGTGTTAATTTTCTAGTAACTATTTTGAGTGAGAGCTTGGGTTTTTGTCTTCTCTTCTCTTCCCTCCTTTTCTTTTCTTTTTGCTGTTAGTGGAACTGTGGACTTGTTGTCCGCTGCGTGGCGAGGTTGCGCGGGCCGCGCGCGCGCAAATTGGGCAGCGCGCGGCTAGGAAGGCGGGCCGCTGCGCGGGCGCGCATGAGCGCCGCGCGCAGCAGGCGCCCTGCTGCGGTTATTGTGCAGCAGGGAGCCGGGCCGCCAGCAGCATCGCCCTGGGCGCCGCGCCAGGGTAGGCGCGCGCGCGCAGTGCCGCGGCACCCCCTTGGGCTGCGCGAGCGTGCTGCGGGCTGCGCGCAGTGCCGCGGGCGCGCGCAGCGGGCTGCGCGCAGGGCGCGCAGCGCCGCGGGCACGCGCTCGCGGCATTGCGGTGCAAGCGCAGTGCCGCAGGCCCCGCACGGGCCGCAGGCCCCGCACGGGCCGCAAGCAGTGCCGCGGGCCCCACTCGGGTCGCGCGCGGCACTGCGGTGCGTGCGCGGTGCCGTGGGCCCCGTGCGGGCTGCCGGCCGCGCGCTAGGCGCATGGGCGGCCTTGTGCCGCGCGGTCTGCAGGCCCCTATGCCGCGGGCCCTGCGCGGCATTGCAGTGCGCCGCGCGGGCGGCCCCTGTGCCGCGGGCCCCGCGCGGCACTGCAGGGCGCCGCGCGGGCAGCCCGCTGTGCCGCGGGCCCCGCGTGGCACTGCAGGGTGTCGCGCGGGCGGCCCCTGGGCCGCGCGGGCCTGCAGGCCGCCGCGCGGGCGGCCTTCGTGCTGCGCGGCTGGTCCCAGCGCCGCGCGGATGGGTTTTTGGAGTCGTACAGCTGCGCCGCATTTGCCGCGCAGGCTGCGGCGTGTGCGCGATGGGTTTTTCCGCGCAACGCGCGGCGTTTTTCGTCGCCGGTCGGGTTTCTTTCGCCGTGGTGAGCGCGGGTTATAGCCGCGTGTTATCTGATCCCGGTTCCTCTTCTTATCTCGTAGTTGCGGCATAGTGTTAGCTTCCTACGTAGCCGGTGGCGCGTGTTTTGCCGCGTGGAGCTGCGGGACCGCATCGGGACCTTCGTTTGGCGCACGGTTTTGCGGATTCATCACAGGTGGGTTGGTTTCTTCCGAAAGAATTACGGAATGCCCTTTTCGGCGTCCGAATGCAAAGGTATTGTGTCCTTGTGCTATCAGGTAAGTGCGGGATAGCCGTGTAAGTCGTGGGTTGTTGTTTCCGACTAAGACACGTACTATGCTCTTTGGGTATTCGCTCCGGATACACAGTTGTATATATTGCCCCTGGCCGAGTTACCAGGTGGGCACTTTTCCCTGGCCGAGTTACCAGGAGGATACTTTCCACTGGCCGAGCTACCAGATGGATACATTGCCCCTGGCCGAGTTACCAGGCGGGACATGCCCTGGCCGAGTTACCAGGAGGATACTTTCCACTGGCCGAGCTACCAGATGGATACATATCCCTGGTTGAGTTACCAGGAGGATACTTTCCACTGGCCGAGCTACCAGATGGATATATTGCCCCTAGCCGAGTTACCAGGAGGGCATTTTCCCTGGCCGAGTTACCAAGAGGGTATTTTCCCTGGCCGAGTTACCAGGAGGGTATTTTCCCTGGCCGAGTTACCAGGAGGGCATTTTCCCTGGCCGAGTTACCAGGAGGGTATTTTTTCCTGGCCGAGTTACCAGGAGGATATTTTCTACTGGCCGAGCTGCCAGATGGATACATACCCCTGGCCGAGTTACCAGGAGGATACTTTCCACTGGCCGAGCTACCAGATGGATATATTGCCCCTGGCCGAGTTACCAGGTGGGCACTTTTCCCTGACCGAGTTACCAGGAGGATACTTTCCTCTGGCCGAGTTACCAGATGGATGCCCTGGCCGAGTTACCAGGTGGATACTTACCTCTGGCCGAGCTACCAGATGGATACATACCCCTGGCCGAGTTACCAGGTGGGTACACACCCCTGGCTGAGTTACCAGGTGGGTACATGTCCTGGCCGAGTTACTAGGTGGTTACTTTAATGAGATTGAGATGGTCTGATAGGACGTCCCATGTAAATCCCGTCCTCCTTGGGATATGTGGTAATGGGCAGGTGCGTTCCTAGTCGACGGGCGTAGGTCTGACTAGACCCTATGTGGCAGTCATTGGGACTGGGTGACATGAGCAGGTGGTTGTAGTGTAGGTTCTTGGATGTTGTTTCCTTCGAGCATTGCATTGAGACATATAGGGATAGATTTATTTCCAGCATTCTATCTATCTATCTATCTATCTATCTATCTATCTATCTATCTATCTATCTATTTTTGTCTCCAGCAGACTTAGTTGGCGTGCCGCGGGTTTTGGCGTCGGTACCCACTGAGATCTGCCTGTTGCAGTAGATCTCACACCCGCTGTGATGACAGGTGTTCCTGAGGCGACCGTTCCAGGCTCGGCTCATGCGGAGTCTTCAGACCGGGGTAAGGGCGTGGCCGGCTAGTTCCTACCCGAGTCTGTGGGGTCAGTGGTAGAGTCACCCGAGGTTATTTTTGGTTTCCACTTTTGTACCAGAGATAGTGGACTGGTGTTCTTGGACTTTTACCACTTAGTGATCCTATTGCTCTGTCATTCTTTTTCAGTATAGCTTCTTTTCAGCTCTGATACTTGTATAGCTATAGATCTCTTTTGCAGGTTAGACGCTTCGTCTGTACGGCAGTTTCCGTACAGACGGCGGATCTGTTGGCGAGCCCGGGTCACAGATCGACCCCGGGGCGTGACAGATTTAGGTGGTATCAGAGCCTAGGAATATAGGTCGTTGAGGACTTAGAGACCCTAGGCTATTGGTTGGACAGTAGGATGACTGTTGTGAGAGACGAATTTGTAGCGAGAGTCTTGATTGAGTCTGTAACACCCCCAGGGGATTGGGGAGAGTAATTTTGCATGTTTATTCTCTAAAGTGGTTATGTTGGCTGCAGACAACATAATGCTTTAGAATGGATGACGTATTTTAGACTTTCGCTTGACCGGGTCGAGAGATTTTTGCTCTCTGACATTTTTGCTTTGTTGCAGAGTTGCTTGCGATGCCTCCAAAGCGTCGCGCGGAGACGAGGGTGCACTCCATGTCAGATGAGGAGTCCGAGCACCAGAAGGCAGGGCAGGGGGAGATTCAGGAGCTACGGGCCCAGGTAGCCAAGATGTCAGAGGCTTTGCGGCGCCAAGAGGAGGCGGCCAAGCGCCAGGAGGAAATTATGGAGCGTATGTTGAGGTTACTTGAACAGAGGACGCCTGAGTCTAGTTCAGGAGAGAAACGCCCGGCGCCATCCGATTTGGGCCAGTCGAGCAGGCCGAGGCCACCAAGACTGTTACAGTATTTTGGTGTTGGCATATTTCGTGAGTCAAGTCAGTGAGTTGAGTCGGAGTCTTAAAGAGATCAAATTGTCAATCAGCAATCAAAGACTTAGAGAAGATTCAACAAGAGCTCAAGTTGACACTCAGTGTCTTGAGTCTTGAAGATTGAAGTTGAAGAATTGTGGATCAGTTACATCAATCTCAAGAAGAAAGTATTCAAGAGGATCAGGTATGTTTAACTAAATAATTGTGGTGATCCGAATACTTTCTTATAGTGTAGAAACACTTGGATGATCTTTTAATTGCATAAAAATCAAAAACTGGACATGGGACATGTTCAGGATCCGGATCAGACCTTGCAATCCGGATCCCGAAGGGTACTTGTTCATTGGCAATTTCAATCCGGATCCTAGGCCATTCCGATCCGGATCCCGAACATGGGACTTTGCTGAATTGCATGAACGATCCGGATCGGACCTTGCAATCCGGATCCCGAACCCTTGGTTTTCTGGAATCGTCAATCTCGTTACGACGATCCGGATCGCAGTAAATCCGATCCGGATCGCCGTCCTGAAAATTTCCAGATAAGGTATGTTTTTGATTCTTATCTCTTTCCAAAGGTTTCTAAACTATAAATAGACGTTTAGGGTTTCTCTAAAACATGGGTTCTCTACCGATTAATTAATTAAACACTTGAGAGCAACCCTAGAGGCTAGGTTTTTATCGTTCTTCTTTATAGCCTCTTTTAGGTCAATTCGACGGTTCTTTCAAGAACATATCTTTTGTCAAATTGATCTAATCTTTGCTTAGAGATTTCTTCTACGGTTCCTCAATGAGAATCTAAGCAAAGGATCACCATCGAAGTCAATATTCTTATCGACTGAGTTTGCGTCGTGGATTCGACGTGGCATCGTGGATTCGGTGTGCTAAAGGCGTTTTGTGGATTCGAAACGTGTGCTCGTGGATTCGAGTGGCGTTCGTGGATTCGAACGTGTGCAGTGGATGTGCAAACGGTGGAGCGCGAGGTCCGAAGAAATTGAATGAGGGGTTAAATCCGTGGAGACGGTAATCACCTTGTTATTCTTCTTTTCTTAGTGGATTGTTATTGCGTGGACATCCAACCGGTCAGCGCAAGGTCCGAAGAAGCTGAAGGAGGGGTTGAGTCCGTGGAGTCGGTAAACACCTTGTTATTCTTCTATTCTTAGTGGATTGTTATTGCGTGTTGGTCCCGTGGTTTTTCTCCTGGATTGGAGTTTCCACGTATATCTTGGTGTGCTGTTTTTATTTTCCGCATTGGTTTTTATTTTGCACTGAGATTTGGTTTTATAAGTATTACACCTATTCACCCCCCCTCTAGTTGTTTGATAGTACCTATTTAGATCCTTGTGGATCCTTTAAAAACCTACAATTGGTATCAGAGCGGGTTTTAGGTTTATCTATCATGATGGGTGAAAGTGGTAATATTTATAGACCTCCTCTTTTTGATGGGACTAATTATGCTTATTGGAAAGTGCGAATAAGGGCTTTTCTCATCGCAATTGATGAGCGGGTATGGCAATCCGTGGAATACGGTTGGGTGCATCCTGTTGAGGAAGTAGGAAATTCTACTACCCCAAAACCTCGCTCTAGATGGTCCAAAGAGGAACTCGAAAGATCTTCTTACAATGGGAAAGGTATGAACGCTCTTTTTAACTCTCTTTCCTCGACTGAGTTCACAAGAATTTCCGCGTGTGAAACCGCGAAGGAAATTTGGGATATTCTCAAAATTACACATGAGGGTACTAATCTTGTAAAAATTCAAAAGCTCCAGATGCTTACAAGTCAATTTGACTCTATTCATATGGAAGAGCATGAATTGTTTACAGATTATTACACTAGACTTCAAGATGTAATAAATACATGTGCTAATTTAGGAGAAAAGATCCCGGAGTCGAAAATTGTAAGAAAGATACTTCGGACTCTTCCGGAATGGTTTAGGGCAAAGGTTACCGCCATTGAAACCGTTAGTCATCCGGATGAGATGAGTGTAGAGGAATTAGTAGGTGCTTTGCAAACTTATGAGATGACTTTTCCTACTAATCAAGTTTCTTCCAAGTCTTCTTCTAAGCTTACAGGTATTGCATTCAAATCCACAAAGGAAGAAGATAGCGAATCAAGTTCCGACGATGAAATCTCTTTTGCCGATTTTGAAGAACAATTGGCACGGATCACAAAGAAATTTCGTCGGAAATTTTGGAAGAATCGAACCGATGGATCTTCATCCACGAAACAATCTAAAGGATCATCGGGTTCTAAATCCTCTAAACTCAAAGGTGTTGCAAAACCTTCTAAAGAAAAAGAAAAAGATGATTTCGAAGGGGAAATCCAATGCTATCGATGCAAAGGCTACGGCCATTTTTCAACGGATTGTCCTTCTAAGAAATCATACAAAAAGAAGGCTTTGCAAGCGAAAACTTGGGATGATTCTACTTCTAATGAATCGACCTCAAGTAAAGAGGAAAACGCCGTTGCTTTTCATGCCTCTCAAATTCCCTCTTCTAATTTGTGTTTATCATCTTTAGTCACTGACTCTACTCCTTTGATTTTGTATGAAACATCAACAACCGGCGGAGAGTCATCAAGTGAGGGGGAGTCAGACGAAGAAGAACTCGTTGAGGCATACCAACAACTTCTTGCGGAATCAAAGAAGATGGCCAAGCATATCAAGAAGTTGAGGAAGCAACGACTTGAAGTTCAAGACGAGAATCAAGCTTTAAAGATAAAACTTCATGATCTCGAGGAGGATCGAGAGCTTTTATTGGATAATAATAAAATCCTCCAAGAAAAGTTAAATCAATCGGAAACGATCGTTAATTCCCATATTAACAAGATTGATTTTCTTGAAAAGCAGTTTGAGGAGATTCATGTCACCAACCAAGCATTGACCAAGCAAGTTCATGAACTCAAATCCGACATACAAAGGCTTTCAACCATTTCCAAGAAACTAGATTGTATGTGCGGATTAGGTCAAACAACCAAAGTTGGTTTGGGTTTTAAAAAGGATCAAACTGTGCATGCTTCAAGTTCCACATTCAAATTGAAAGGAAGAACGTGTCACCTTTGTGGACTTGAAGGACATTTGGTGAAGGATTGCCCGAAAAAGAGAAAGAAAAATTCTTCGGCAACTTCATCTACGGAGCGAACTCAACGGAATCAAAAGACACATCAAGTCAAAGGAGTTCACTCAACCCACCAAAGGTCCGAGCCACATCATCAATCATACAAGTGGATCACTGCGAGGCAAAGACCTAAGGTGGATCAACAGTCAAAGCTATCATCTCCGAACCACAATGAATCAAGACAACCCAGAATTCGACAATTTTGGATTCGGAAAGGTGATATCTTTCCTTGTCTTAAGTCCTAAATAGCTTATGACTGTATGTAATGCTTTGATTGGTTTTCCTTTCATATTTTTCTGAATCTCTGCATTACATGTTTTCAATGCTCTTCGTTTTTATGTTTTGTTTTTTTAAAAAAAAAAAAAAAAAACGAAAGGATTTTAACGAACAAGTGCATTGAATAAAAAGGGTTTTCCACTTTCAATCACTCCAATTTAATTTTATTTAAATTATCAACTTTACTCCATAATCATAATCTTGAAGATACTTCATTATAGGAGTTTTTGATATTATAAGCATCAAATTTTAGAAATCATGTGTGATCTTTAGATGCTTAATCTATCTCGGTTGTGTGATTTCATTGTGATAAATGTGAGACAACTGATAGACTAAAATTTGGGATTTAATTCTTTCACGTAAGAGATTGCATTCTTACAAGGGTAAATAAATGAATTGTAAAAGATGTGGAAAGAGTTACATCCGAAAGGAGTGTGAAAACTACCACCACATGTTGGAAAGAGCTGCCACCCCGGTCGTCCGGTCTGTGTGTGAAGCTACCACATGTTATGGATGCTTGAAAAATATTTATGAAATTTTGTTTAGTTGAAGCATTCGGAGATTTAAATTTAAAGCTCTTATTTTGAACAATCTCCTGGTTGGTATAAGGTGGGATAGTTGAAAGATGCTCAAAGAGCCACCCTTAGGTATTTTAGTGCTTATCTCAAATTTGAAAGGGTAGAATTCAGAATTGATGTCATTTGGAAATCTCCATAAGTCATCTTTGTAAATCCGTTACATCTTGATAGAGTTTGGATCTCAAGATTATTTTTGATGACTTGTGTTTGATGAATATAACATGAAAAACTGTTTATAATGTTTTATCTTTGTTTTTCATGATTTTGGAGTAAATCTTTTAATTTCGTGAAATTAATTGGTTTGAATGGCATCTGTGTGAATTCATTGTTTAAAGCACTTAAATTGATTTCTTGATGGAATACAAATCGGTATTTGAAAAGATTCCAAAATCTGGATTTGTTTCAAGAAATTATCTGATTTTTGCTTTCTGGTACAGGTACGCAATCTGCATTTTTGTTGTATACCAGAACTGAGTTTTTATCTCTCTTTCTCTATGAACTAATGCTGTTAGTGATTTCCTTTTGTCTAGTATGTTCACTGTTTGACAATTTGTGACAAAAAGGGGGAGAACAGAAATTAATGATCGTATCACAAAGGGGGAGAACAGAGATGCTCATAACAGGGAGAACATGGAGAACATGGAGAACATGCTAGAGATGCTCATGATAGGGGGAGATAAAGAAATGACTGAAAAAGCCGAAAAACAAAAGAACCAAAAGGACGAATCAAATGTAGGATTCTAATTTCTAACGACTAACGTTTGATTTTGTTTGGAGTTTTGTTTTGCAGGAATTACATCACTTTAAGACGCCAAGTCCTAAGTCATAGAGTATGTTCTAGGACTGTTTGGTTCAAATGTAATTTTGTATTTATTGGATCTTTCACGCAAAGAAAATCAATGTTTTGGTGATAACATTGAATTTCGACTTTTTGGTTTAAGATGAGTGACTTGAGCGCTTTTATGTATTTTTGGGTTTTGTCACGAAATTGCCAAAGGGGGAGATTGTTACGGCATTTTGGTGTTGGCATATTTCGTGAGTCAAGTCAGTGAGTTGAGTTGGAGTCTTAAAGGGATCAAATTGTCAATCAGCAATCAAAGACTTAGAGAAGATTCAACAAGAGCTCAAGTTGACACTCAGTGTCTTGAGTCTTGAAGATTGAAGTTGAAGAATTGTGGATCAGTTACATCAATCTCAAGAAGAAAGTATTCAAGAGGATCAGGTATGTTTAACTAAATAATTGTGGTGATCCGAATACTTTCTTATAGTGTAGAAACACTTGGATGATCTTTTAATTGCATAAAAATCAAAAACTGGACATGGGACATGTTCAGGATCCGGATCAGACCTTGCAATCCGGATCCCGAAGGGTACTTGTTCATTGGCAATTTCAATCCGGATCCTAGGCCATTCCGATCCGGATCCCGAACATGGGACTTTGCTGAATTGCATGAACGATCTGGATCGGACCTTGCAATCCGGATCCCGAACCCTTGGTTTTATGGAATCGTCAATCTCGTTACGACAATCCGGATCGCAGTAAATCCGATCCGGATCGCCGTCCTGAAAATTTCCAGATAAGGTATGTTTTTGATTCTTATCTCTTTCCAAAGGTTTCTAAACTATAAATAGACGTTTAGGGTTTCTCTAAAACGTGGGTTCTCTACCGATTAATTAATTAAACACTTGAGAGCAACCCTAGAGGCTAGGTTTTTATCGTTCTTCTTTATAGCCTCTTTTAGGTCAATTCGACGGTTCTTTCAAGAACATATCTTTTGTCGAATTGATCTAATCTTTGCTTAGAGATTTCTTCTACGGTTCCTCAATGAGAATCTAAGCAAAGGATCACCATCGAAGTCAATATTCTTATCGACTGAGTTTGCGTCGTGGATTCGACGTGGCATCGTGGATTCGGTGTGCTAAAGGCGTTTCGTGCATTCGAAACGTGTGCTCGTGGATTCGAGTGGCGTTCGTGGATTCGAACGTGTGCAGTGGATGTGCAAACGGTGGAGCGCGAGGTCCGAAGAAATTGAATGAGGGGTTAAATCCGTGGAGACGGTAATCACCTTGTTATTCTTCTTTTCTTAGTGGATTGTTATTGCGTGGACATCCAACCGGTCAGCGCAAGGTCCGAAGAAGCTGAAGGAGGGGTTGAGTCCGTGGAGTCGGTAATCACCTTGTTATTCTTCTATTCTTAGTGGATTGTTATTGCGTGTTGGTCCCGTGGTTTTTCTCCTGGATTGGAGTTTCCACGTATATCTTGGTGTGCTGTTTTTATTTTTCGCATTGGTTTTTATTTTGCACTGAGATTTGGTTTTATAAGTATTACACCTATTCACCCCCCCTCTAGTTGTTTGATAGTACCTATTTAGATCCTTGTGGATCCTTAAAAACCTACAAAGACCACCACGATTCCAGCCTCGAGGCCGCGGGATACAGAGGAGGCAGAGATCGGGGGGCTCTCGACCCCCTAGATCGCAGCAGCAGCAGCAGCAGTGGAGGCGCACTGATTGTGGTGTGATTTGTGGCGGACCCCACGCACCTCCACAGTGTGATCAGCGGCAGGGCCGGTGCTACCGATGTGGGCAGGCAGGCCACAGATCATGGTCCTGCCCTAGAGCGGGGTCAGCAGTGGCATCGACAGCTTCGGCTCCTCCTCAGCCCTTCCAGACTGGCGGAGCTTCGACAGGTTATGGCCAGGTGGATAGGGCCACTTCTTTGCGGCAGTCCGACAGGCGACCACCCCCGAGCGGGAGAGTCTATGCCGCACTAGACGAGGATTCGGGGGCAGCTAGCCACGTGGTGGCAGGTATTAATCTTATCTCCCCTACTCGCACTGGAGCTTTATTTGTTACCGGAGCATCGCATTCATTTCTTTAGTAGGGCATTTGCTTTGTTGCATGGGCTTGAGATAGGACCCTTAGCTTGTGCTCGTGAGGTTCAGATACCGGATCACGTGTTGCTCGTAGATTAGTGTTGTTGGTCCTGCCCAGTGCAGTTAGGGCCCTGGATTTTTGCCTGTTGATCTTTTGGCCCTTCGTCAGGTCCAAGATTTCGAGGTAGTACTAGGTATGGCTTGGTTGACATAGTTTTATGCTGCCATCGATTGTAGAGAGAGGACTGTGACCCTTCGTGAGCCGGGTCAGCAGGGGTTGTTTTTAGAGGCTGTCAGAGTACTCTGTTTGCGGCGACGATCTCTTCTACTAGAGCACGACAGATGATGAGCCATGGTTGTGTCGCTTCCTTAGCTACCGTTGTAGAGGTGCCTACGGTGATGCCGGGGCTCGAGGACATTCCTGTCGTTCAAGAGTATCCATATGTGTTTCCAGTCCGACCCAGGGCTGTTATGACCTTGGATTTGGTCATCGAGATGTTAGTCCTACTTTGGTCCCCAGATGTTGTCGTGAGATTGGGATCAAGTTAGTGATCGACGTTGTTTTGGAAACCGCGCTGACTGTGACAGCATTCCTTGAAGTTTGAACTGTGAGACAGAGAGCTGATAGCGCAGTTGCGGGATCTGATTGTTCGAACGGGTCCAAGTGACCCAGAGCCACGTCGTGGGTATAGGACTGTGAGGATCTGAGACCCTGATGCTTGAGTTCGATGCCACACCGTTGATACATGGTGGTGATGCCACACCGTTGATACACGGTGGTGATGCCACACCGTTGATACACGGTGGTGATGCCACGCCGTGGGTGCACGGCAGTGAGGCCACGTTGTGGGTACACAACGGTGAGATTTCTGGGGTGGTTCGAACACGGACAGATGTGGATTGTGCTTGGGCAGATGCCTTCGATTGAGTGATGGCATTATTGAACCTTACAGACGAGGGCTGTGCCTTGATAGTGATCAGGAACCTGTAAGGGCAATTTAAGCTGTTAGCGAGATCAGGTGGATTGACTAATGCTCTACCGACTTTAGGAACTGTGCTTTTCCTAGCTGTGTTTGGACGGGTTGGTGGTATAACCCGTCGAGGGTATTTGGATTATCTCCGAAGCGACGTGAAGCTTGAAGGGCACTGGAGGATAGTGCTACGACTTCTATGAGGGAAGAAGTTGTTTGCCAAGTTGAGAGAGTTTGCTTTCTGACTTCGGAAGGTTTTGTTCGTGGCCTATTAGCGACGGAGATAAAGCTGAGGAAGATGATAGCTTTGATGTAGATGTTGCTAGCCATAGAGAGAGAATTGAGTTATTCATGGATCCTCGAACTTAAAGTACTTGGATACTCAGGAAGTTTGGGTTGAGGCAACGCCGGTGGATAGAACTTTCAAGGATGTATGATTGCTTGTCCCGGCAAGGACATTAGGTTCAATTACGCCTTGGTTAGGCGAGCAGTGTAACCTTGGAATTTGAGAGTCAGAAATTGAAGGAAGGTTCCCGAGATTGAAAGTCTTCCCCTGTCAAGGGATGTGAAGGATATATGGTGGGACTGGAGTTTTAGTTGCTAAGGAGCAACAGAGAGGTTATGCCATCAGGAGGCTTAGACCTTGGTTTTAGGAGATCTTGATTTGTGGAACCCCCCAGCCGCAGGGTTATTTATATAATTGAGTGCATGCGAGGTGTTGGTCCGCGAGTATTGATCCGGCTGGAAGAAGTCTATTTGAACCCTCGCTTGTGTTGTATTTCTTTTCCTTGGAGTTGGACGAGGATTCAGTTATCAGGTTCGACCGATGCAATTCTTGCTGGTGAGACAGAAGAATTTCGCAGTCGGGTCATACCTTGGTGGAGGTGCAGTGGCGCCATCTTGATGAGAGGAAGGCCACTTGAGAGCATGGGATAAATTGAGGATCTCCTCCCCCATTTGATTAGACCCCGCCCCCCCCTCATGAGTTATGGATTTATTCGGGTTTCGAGGACGAAACCCTTTTAAGGAGGGGAGAGTGTAGAATACCGGAATTTCGGATGGCGCACCGACCTCACAAGATGGCGTGAGGGGGAGGAATTGCCTTGGATGTGTCCCATATTGGTTTACAGATGAGTTTGGATTGATTTGGATCTACGCGGAAGCCCCAGCTTGATTCGGAATTTTACGAGCATTGTGCGCGAAAGAGGACTGGTTTGGGGAGCACCGACTCCACCGTGGAGTGCAGAAAATTGGGAAACACTTGGAACAGGTGTATTTTATGTTTACAGTGGAGTTCGGGAGGTTCCGGACTGACGCGAAGGACCCGAGGGCAAAAAGTGAGTTGGAACTGGCAGATTTGAAGCCGGTTTTTGGATTGAGCACACCGACTCCACGGTTGAGCTTTTTGAGGAGAAAAAGCTGTGGGCATGTGTATTTTCAGAATACAGCAGAGTTCGGGAGGTTCCGAACTGCGGCGGAAGGCCCGAAGCCAAAAAGTGAGTTATGGTTCGCTTTTGGAATATTTTATTCTTTAATTTTAATTAAGGCTAATGGTTGTTGCCTTTTCTCTAGTGGGTTGCTGTGAGGGTGCTGTTGGCAGTGGTGTTACGGAATTTGAGTTGGCGTAGTTTCGTGAAAGTTTCAAGTCTTGAAGATTGAAGGTGAAGAAAGTTGGATCATTTAACTCACTCTCAAGAAAGAAGAATTCAAAAGGATCAGGTATGTTTAACTAAATATTTTTGGTGATCCGAATACTTCTTGTAGTGTAGAAACACTTGGAAGAATCTTTCATTGCATAAAAATCAAAAACTGGACTTGAGACATGTTCAGGATCCGGATCAGGATGTTCAATCCGGATCCCGAAGGTGGTTCGTTCATACACCAGTTCAATCCGGATCGTAGCCTCTCTTGATCCGGATCCCGAACACTGAGTTTACCATCTTCCTTGAACGATCCGGATCAGGCTTCGCAATCCGGATCCCGAACGTTGATGTTTGGTGAACTGTATGAACGATCCGGATCAAGCACTTCGATCCGGATCCCGAACCTTCGTTTTTCTGGAACTACCTGACTCGTTACGACGATCCGGATCACAGCTAATCCGATCCGGATCGCCGTCCGTAAAATTTCCAGAAATGGTAGGTTTTTGATTCTTATCTCCTTCCTAGGGTTTCTAACCTATAAATAGACCCTATGACTCTTTTTCTAGGGTCAATCCAAAAAGAAGGAAAATAGCCGTCATATTCATATCTTATTTTATATGGCTCTAGATCCACATATAGAGAAGAAAGGAATTCATTAGAGAATACTCTATGTTTCTTCATCTATATTGATTAGTTTGATTCTAGGTTTTCATACTCACATCTTGAGTTGAATCAAACTAATGAATACTTAGATGGTATTTCCGATCTATCTTTGATCTAAGTATTCGGCGGATCATCACCACCAAAAACAACGATTTACCCCAAAAATCGGCGCGTGGATTCGCATGTCCTTGTGGATTCAAGGTTCAACCGCTCTCGTGGATTCGGAGCGAGGCACGTTCGTGGATTCGAAGGGTGCTATTGGGTGAAGACCGTGGACTCGGTCGGACGTCGTGGATTCGACGTTGGACGCCGTGGATTCGGCGTTGGGCGCAGATCGTGGATTCGAGAAGCGTCGCGGAGCGAGCGGAGAAGATCCTCTAGGAGCGTATGGAAAAGGTTGAGTCGTAAGTGTGTACGGTAAATCACCTTGTACGTGTTTTAATTCTAGTGGATTTCTGCCGTGTTATCGGTCCCGTGGTTTTTTACTCCGGTGATGGAGTTTTCCACGTAAAAATCTTGCGAGTTATTTTTATTTCCGCATTGGGTTTTTATCGCAACGATTTTTGAGTGTTTATACGTTTACACCTATTAACCCCCCTCTACGTGTTTTTTTTTCCCCTATTTAGATCCTTATTACATATAACCCAACAAGTGGTATCAGAGCGGGAATAGGGTTGTAAACAATGGTTGAAGGTGGAAACATCAACCGACCCCCGTTCTTCGATGGAACAAATTATGCGTACTGGAAAGTGCGGATGAAGGCCTTTTTAATTTCCATCGACGAACGGGTGTGGCAATCAATTGAATTAGGATGGTCTAATCCAACTGAATTTATTGGTGATGTTCGCACCTTAAAACCTAGGTCGAAATGGACCAAGGAAGAGTTAGATTCATCTTCTTACAATGGCAAGGGAATTAATGCCATTTTTAATGCCTTATCTCAAACTGAGTTCTCTCGCGTCTCAGCATGTGAGACTGCGAAAGAAATCTGGGATGTTCTTCAGGTTACACATGAGGGAACTAACCTCGTGAAGATTCAGAAACTACAAATGCTTACGAGCAAGTTTGACTCCATCTTGATGGCAGAAAATGAATCTTTCACGGACTACTATACACGATTGCAAGACATCGTAAACTCATGTGCTAACCTGGGAGAGAAGATTCCAGAATTTAAGATTGTAAGAAAGATCTTAAGAACTCTTCCTGAACGATTTCGCCCAAAGGTTACAGCCATTGAAACTATTAAACACCCGGACGAAATACGTGTAGAAGAATTAGTTGGTTCATTACAAACATATGAAATGACGTTTACTACTAACAATTCTTCTGGAAAGGCATCCACTTCTAAGTCTTCAGGTTACGCGTTGAAAACAACTAAGGAAGAAGATGCGGATACATCCTCCTAAGACGATGACGAGAACCTTTCTATGGAGGAATTTGAGAAGCAGCTCGCTCTCTTGACAAGGAAGTTTCGCCGCAACTTTCGAAGGGGTAATTCAAGTAAATCTCCATCCTTCGGAAAGTCGAACAAAGGCAAGGGTACTTCAAGTTACAAGTCAAGAAAGCAAGAGAACTTCTCAAAGGATAAGAAAAGTTCAGAGGGACAACTACAATGCTTCAAATGTCGAGGCTACGGCCACATTGCAACGGAGTGTCCCAACAAGTATCCGGCAAAGAAGAAGGCGATGCAAGTCGTCACTTGGGATGACAACTCAACGTCAAATGAGTCGTCTTCAAGTGATGAAGAAAAGAGCTCCACGGCATTCCACGCGTCCATATCTTCACCCTTCATGTGCTTTATGGCAAGTACGTCCGAGTCATTGTCCAACTCCACTGTTGAAAAGATTGCAACGGACAACGAATCGGATGATTCGGAAGGTGAAGATTTTGCTTTAGCCTATCACAGACCTTTACGGGATTCAAAGAAACCGGCTAAGCAAAACAAGGGGTTGAGAGGGAGATTGCAGGATCTCGAAGAAGAAGTAAAAAGAGTAACTTCTCTCTCGACCGATCTTGAAGTGGAAAGGGATAATCTGATAAAAGCAAATGTCTCCCTTCAAGAGTCCAATGAGCAACTCGAGAAGAATTATATAGATATGGTGAACAAAGCGAACTACTTCTTGAAGCTCTACGGCGAGGCCCGACGGGAAAAATTGGAAATGACAGAGACCATTTGCCAACTCAAGGATGACTTACAGCAATTTTCTTCTGGAAGGAGTAAGTTGGATAAACTTCTTGGTCTTGGTCAAACAAACAAGTTCGGCCTCGGATACAATCGAACTGAAGACAATTTTAGTTCGGTTGGGACAGTCTTTGTGCCTCAGTCGGTATCTCCTCCTCCGACACCGGAATTCATGACAACCAACGACAACAAGCCTACTTCATCCTCTTCAGAATCGTCAAGCACAAAGGTATGTTTTCGTTGTAATTTTTGCAGGGCACATTGAAAGAAATTGCAAGATTGGAGCTCAAAGATCAAATCAACCACATCTTGCAACTGCTACCAATAAGTTCACTCCCCGGAATTCAAAGAAGGATTTTTCAAAAGAAAAGAACGTTGGTAGTACTCCAAACAAGACGATGACAAAAGAAAAAGATCAATCAGACAAAACGTCTTCATCAAGGAAAATTTCTCAACCATTGCCGACATACTCCAAAACTCAAAAGGTTGGGTATGCAAAGGTGAAATCCTTCCTTGTCTTTAATCGTTCTACGATTAAATGTTGTGTAGTTTATGTAGACTATTTTTTTTCTTTCTTTTGGCCGACCCGTCAACCATCTTTGGGAGGTAAATGGTATATTTTCTTGATGATTGATGATTTCTCTCGGTATTCTAGGGTAGCATTTTTAAAGAGGAAAGCTGATACTTTTGATTCTTTTCACGAGATTTGCCTTCGTATTATGAATGAAAAAGAATGAAAAGATCATTCGTGTTAGAAGTGATAGAGGTGGAGAATTCATTAATTCTAAATTCATTGACTTTTGTACTTCAAACGGTATTAAGCATGAATTCTCTGCACCCTATACACCTCAATAGAATGGTGTTGTCGAGCGCAAAAACAGGGTTGTTCAAGAGATGGCACGTGTTATGCTTCACAGCCGGAATTTACCGCTACATTTTTGGGCTGAAGCTGTGAACACTGCAATCTATGTAATTAATCAAGTTTATTTGCGCCCGGGAACGTTAAATACACCATATGAACTATGGTGTGGTAGAAAACCCAACATCAAATTTTTTCGCATCTTCGGGAGTCGGTGTTACATTTTACGTGACCGTGAAAATCTTGGAAAGTTTGACTCACGAAGTGACGAAGGGATTTTCCTGGGGTATTCTACTAATAGTAGAGCATATCGAGTATTTAACTTGGAATCTAAGACGATCGTAGAATCTATAAATGTTAAAGTAGATGAAGCTTTTCACTTTGCATCTGAAAAATCTACCCTCGATATCTCTCTAGATGATGATTCTCCTGCCGTTGCATCTTCTCATAATAATACTTCCAATATTAATGATGCATCTAATGGTTCTCCAAGTTTATCTAATGTGCAGGAATCATCTCATATATCTCCGAGTACTCCGTTTCAACAAACGCTACGAATCTGCAAGGATCATCCAGAATCGAATATTATTGGAGATCCACAAGAAGGAGTTAGAACTCGGAGGCAGTTGGTTTGTGGATTCGCTTGCTACGTATCTTTAATCGAACCAAAGAACATAGATGAAGCTCTTCAGGATGACTACTGGATTAAAGCAATGCAGGAAGAGCTCCATCAATTTGAGCGAAACAAAGTCTGGGAATTAACGAAGCCTCCAAAGCAACATAATGTGATAGGTACCAAATGGATCTTCAAGAACAAGAAAAATGAGGATGGTACTATCATCAGGAACAAGGCACGATTAGTTGCTTAAGGCTACTCTCAAGTAGAAGGTATAGACTTTGATGAAACATTCGCCCCTGTAGCTAGACTCGAGTCCATTCGTATACTATTTGCTATTGCTTGTCATTTTAAAATCAAATTATTTCAAATGGACGTTAAGAGCGCATTTCTAAATGGGTTTTTTAAATGAGGAAGTTTATGTGGCTCAACCGAAAGGTTTTGTAGACCATAAACAACCTAACCATGTTTTCGTTTGAAAAAGGCTCTTTACGGTCTGAAAACAAGCACCGCGAGCATGGTACGAAAGGTTGACAAAGCACCTTTTGGAGAAGGGCTACACTCGAGGGGGAGCTGATAGGACTCTCTTGTGAAGCATTATCAAAGCAATTTCATTGTAGCACAAATCTATGTCGATGACATTGTATTTGGCGCAACAAGAGATAATGATGCTTCTAAATTCACGGAGACCATGGAAAGCGAATTTGAGATGTCCATGATGGGCGAATTGACTTATTTCCTTGGATTGCAAATTAAACAAAATGATGAAGGTATTCACTTGAGTCAATCCAAGTATGCAATGGAGTTGGTTAAAAAGTTTGATCTTGAAAATTCGAAGGATTTTCCGACTCCAATGGGAACTAGCCACAAGGGACTTGGAAGTGAATCACAAAGTGAGAATGTAGACGAGAAACTGTATCGAAGTATGATTGGAAGTCTACTTTACCTCACGGCTAGTCCGCCCGGATATATCTTTTGGTGTTGGGATCTGCGCGAGATATCAATCTGCACCAAAGGAGGTTCACCTGAAAGCGGTGAAAAGGATCATCCGGTATATCAAAGGATCAATTAATTTTCGGAATTTGGTATCCTATGGGAACAAGTTTGGATATGTTGGATACTCAGATGCCCGATTGGGCAGGATCAGTGGATGATCGGAAAAGCACGAGTGGTGCATGCTTCTATCTTGGCCATTGGCCTTGTGCATGGCACAGTAAAAAGCAGAATTGCATAGCACCTTCGACTGCCGAAGCGGAATACAATTTCAAGCGGGTAGTTGTTCAACCCAACTCATTTGGATGAAAAGTGTGTTGAGCGACTTCCGGATTTCAGCATCTTCGGTAACAATTCTTTGTGACAACACAAGTGCAATTAACATTTCTAAAAACCCTGTGTTGCACTCTAGAACAAAACATATTGAACTTATATATCATTTTCTTAGAGAGCTAGTTGAATCAATACTCTTCAACTTTCATATATTCCAACTGAGGATCAATTAGCTGACATTCTAACAAAACCTTTGGATCAAAAACGTTTTATTCATTTGCGAAAAGCAATTGGAATGCTTTCCTTGAAATAAACTTCTTTTTGAACCTTGCTTAGGATAGGTTTTGTTTTTGTTTTGTTTTGTTCATTATCTATGTTTGTACATAGGACATTAATTGAGCATAGATCATAATTGACTTTAATTGCATTTTTTCGCACATCTAGAAATTTATTATGCTTTTGCCATCATAATATTTCACTGTTGCAATGATTATTTATGTTAATTAAATTATCTTCTGAGTGATCAAAGTCAATTTCTCTCTCAATGATCTCTTGGTATAGTCATTATCTTATTGACTGCTTAGTCGAGTATGAAATCGAGATCAATTTTTGGTTGAATACTTTATATCTTAAATAATTGATAGCCAATTGAGGGGGAGTCAAAGAAAAGTAAAATGCTCAAAAGATGTGGAAAGAGTTACATCCCAATGAGGAGTGTGAAAACTACCACCACATGGAGGAAAGAGCTACCACCTCTGGTCGTCTGAGTATTGTGTGCAGCTACCACATGTATACCAAGCATGGTTGTTCAAATTTTGATTAAGTAAAATGCATGTTGAAATACTTGACTCCGTCAAATTTCAAGGTTGGTATAAGGTGGGTTTTTAAAGAAAGATGCTCAAAGAGCCACTCTCTTCAACAGATTGTCTAGATACATTATCTACTATATTTGGGATTTCAAACATCTATTGATCTTTGTATTTCATTTTCTTTACTGAATTGATGATTTGATAAAGGCATTACTCATAAGATCAAGTTAGATGTAATTGAAGGTGTTCAACTTTAAGGGATTTCATTTTTATAAATTTTCGTTTCATTTTTAGATATTATTGATAGATTTGGCATAATCTATTCTTGTTGTATGAAACGATGATTTTTGTTTAAAGTTGATACACATCTGTGCTTACAATCTTTTTCTGGTTTTTCTTGAATTTCTCTGAAATTTTCTAAAGAAAAAGTTAGAGCCGATCCGGATCGGGCAAGATGATCCGGATCCCGAACGCAGGTATTCTTCTGCGGGCTGACGATCCGGATTGGACCTGCCGATCCGGATCCCGAACGCAGTTTCTCACTGCGGGTAGCCGATCCGGATCGCAAGCATGGTCTGATCCGGATCGCGGCTAGGGTTTATAAAGAACAAAAGGGTTTTGATTTCTTTTACTCCAATCTTTTGTTCCAAAGTTTCCAGAGCTTCTCTCTCTAGATTTCACCCCTCTGGAAGCTTTCAAACTCAAGTTCTTCAACTCCAAGTAAGTTTTATTGATCAAATCTCGGTTTTCACCGTTTTTCTCTATTCCTCTTCAAACGTGATGAATTTCTTGGATCAATTTTGTTTGTGGATGGTTTTGATCAAATTTCTTTTGAAATAAGAACTCTGGGTAGATTAGTTTTGATTGTATGCTAGGTATTCTCCTGATTAACGGATTTTTAGGCTTCGATTTCTAAAATTTCGGTTTTAGGGCATATAATAAGGATTTTCGAAAAATCATGCAATTGATCTATTTTTAAAAGTCCTTTTGCAAAACTAATTTGATTCTTAGTCTCTCTACATGATTATGATTGTTTGGGTACAATTTTTCAAATCTTTGAAAATTAACAATTTTTCGTGTTCCTGAGTTGTTGCTCATAGGATTTTCTTCTCACAAGAAACCAATAGCAATGGTGATCACTTCGATTGTTTTTCTACTTGCTGCTATGGTACATACGGAGACACTGCCAAGAGGGCTAAAAAGGATGAAGTCAACTGGGATGAGTTATCAGATGATGAAACACATCCTGGAGAATCGCCACAGAAAACCTCTGTTGCATCGAAAGGGAAAGCCCATGCAGAGACATCAAAGGAAAAGGCTCCGCTCACTGCTGCGGAAAAAGGAAAAGCACCAATGACCTCTTCATTCCATTTTCTTAAAAAGAAAAAGACTTGCTCGACGACCTGGACGAGCTCGAGGTATTGAAATAAATGAACCATGTCAAGAGAACCCAAGGAATATCTCTCAATTGACACTGAATTAGAAGACGAAGAAGATTGGACACATTTTTTGACGAAGTACAACAATGTATTGATGAAGAAAATAAGGTTTACCTAAAGAAAAAGAAGCTACTGAAGTCTTCCTCAATACTTAAGCAACAAGCAAAGAAAAAGACTGTGCCAAGCAATGAACCTCTTGACAATTCACCTTCTTTGCCAAGACGATCTCCTCGGAATGAAGGTCAGACTGCTCCGTCAATCGTCACACAACGTTCTTCAACTTCCAGAAGAACTGACCAAAAGGGAAACTTAGAGTCTTCCATAAAATAAGAACAAGATAAAATGGCTCTAGAACTCAGAAAGATGTCCAAGGACTACATCAGATGAAGCAAGAGTGTTCTAACACGATTTCGGGAATGCTTAAAAGGAATTTTGAAAAAAGCTGGGTTGCACGAGCTCTGAAGACTCCGCCTCGGTTGACTCAGATTCAGATGCCTAACAATTCTCTTATGCAGGAACTTTAGATTTTTAATCTTTTCTTGTGCAGGTTTTTTCAGTTTTAGGACTTACTCTTAGTTCTGGTTCTTACTTTTAGGAACAAATTTTTGAAACTTCTTGACTCTCCTTAAATTTTTGTAATTATGGCTTTGTTTGTGACAAAAAAGGGGGAGAGAGTTTAGAGAGAACTTGAACAATGATGATGTGAATATCGAACTTGAACAATGATGATGTGAATATCTGACCTCAACTTAAAAGGTAAGTAGAACTTCAACTTTTGGTTTTCATTTGTTTGAATGCATGCCTCGACTAACTATTCATCTAACTATTTGGGCATGTAATATAACTAACAAGTTGATGTTCACTTTGTGACATTTGGTTTTTGATTGCATAGAAGATATGTTGGTTTTTGACTATGATTCTCTTACATATCTGAATTCTCAAATGTCATGATGATCAGATAAACTCTATCTCTGTACTAGGTTTTGAATGCTAAATATTCTTGAGGTATCTAACGATCTCTTTTTGTCAGAATGATTTCTTTGTGCAGAGAGTACATATGTCTAAGTCTAGAGTCTGTTTTTAGGAGTTTATCTCATGTTTTTAATTTTTGGATCTCCATTGTAAATTTTTGTTGTATGGTGATAGCAACAAAATATCTTTTTGAATTTCTTTAGTGGATCTGTGTTTTGTCACGAAACCGCCAAAGGGGGAGATTGTTACGGAATTTGAGTTGGCGTAGTTTTCGTGAAAGTTTCAAGTCTTGAAGATTGAAGGTGAAGAAAGTTGGATCATTAACTCACTCTCAAGAAAGAAGAATTCAAAAGGATCAGGTATGTTTAACTAAATATTTTTGGTGATCCGAATACTTCTTGTAGTGTAGAAACACTTGGAAGAATCTTTCATTGCATAAAAATCAAAAACTGGACTTGGGACATGTTCAGGATCCGGATCAGGTTGTTCATCTGGATCCCGAAGGTGGTTCGTTCATACACCAGTTCAATCCGGATCGTAGCCTCTCTTGATCCGGATCCCGAACACTGAGTTTACCATCTTCCTTGAACGATCCGGATCAGGCTTCGCAATCCGGATCCCGAACGTGATGTTTGGTGAACTGTATGAACGATCCGGATCAAGCACTTCGATCCGGATCCCGAACCTTCGTTTTTCTGGAACTACCTGACTCGTTACGACGATCCGGATCACAGCTAATCCGATCTGGATCGCCGTCCGTAAAATTTCCAGAAATGGTAGGTTTTTATTCTTATCTCCTTCCTAGGGTTTCTAACCTATAAATAGACCCTATGACTCTTTTTCTAGGGTCAATCCAAAAAGAAGGAAAATAGCCGTCATATTCATATCTTATTTTATACGGCTCTAGATCCACATATAGAGAAGAAAGGAATTCATTAGAGAATACTCTATGTTTCTTCATCTATATTGATTAGTTTGATTCTAGGTTTTCATACTCACATCTTGAGTTGAATCAAACTAATGAATACTTAGATGGTATTTCCGATCTATCTTTGATCTAAGTATTCGGCGGATCATCACCACCAAAAACAACGATTTACCCCAAAAATCGGCGCGTGGATTCGCGTGTCCTTGTGGATTCAAGGTTCAACCGCTCTCGTGGATTCGGAGCGAGGCACGTTCGTGGATTCGAAGGGTGCTATTGGGTGAAGACCGTGGACTCGGTCGGACGTCGTGGATTCGGCGTTGGGCGCAGATTGTGGATTCGAGAAGCGTCGCGGAGCGAGCGGAGAAGATCCTCTAGGAGCGTATGGAAAAGGTTGAGTCGTAAGTGTGTATGGTAAATCCACCTTGTACGTGTTTAATTCTAGTGGATTTCTGCCGTGTTATCGGTCCCGTGGTTTTTTACTCCGGTGATGGGTTGGTGGTGATTTAATTAAGGTGAGTTGGAGGTGGGTGTTAATTAAATCCCCTTTTTCTTTTTTTGCTTTTGCTTATTTAAGTATCCCCTCACTACAACCTCACCGTTCTCTTCTCCAAGAAGCAAGCAGCAGCAGCTTTTCTTGGCTTGGTGAGAAGCAAAGAAAAGAGGGAAGAGGGAAGGAGGATGAGAAGATAGTGAAGAGAGGAGTTCTTGCGGGTTGTTCTCCGTTTGCGAGGACGTGGAGCCAAGCGAGGGCGCGGCGAGCCTCGTCGAGGTGGGTGTTAATTTTCTAGTAATTATTTTGAGTGAGAGCTTGGGTTTTTGGCTTCTCTTCTCTTTCCTCCTTTCTTTTCTTTTGCTGTTAGTGGAACTGTGGACTTGTTGTCTGCTGCGTGGCGAGGGTTGAGCGGGCCGCGCGCGCACAAATTGGGCAGCGCGCGGCTAGGAAGGTGGGCCGCTGCGCGGGCGCGCATGAGCGCCGCGCGCAGCAGGCGCCCTGCTGCGGTTGTTGTGCAGCAGGCGCCCTGCTGCGTTGTCGTGCAGCAGGGCGCCGGGCCGCCAGCAGCATCGCCCTGGGCGCCGCGCCAGGGCAGGCGCGCGCAGCGCAGTGCCGCGGCACCCCCTTGGGCTGCACGAGCGCGCTGTGGGCTGCGCGCATGGAGGCGCAGTGCCGCGGGCGCACAGCGCCCCGGGCACGCGCGCGCGGCACTGCGGTGCAGGCGCAGTGCCGCAGGCCCCGCACAGGCCGCGCGCAGTGCCGCGGTCCCCGCGCGGGTCGCGCCCGGCACTGCGGTGCGTGCGCGGTGCGTTGGCCCCGCGCGGGCTGGCAGGCGGCGCGGGCCTGCAAGGCACCGCGTGGGCGGTTCTTGTGCCGCGCGGGCTGCAGGCCGCGCGCTAGGTGTGGCGGCGACCTGCAAGGCACCGCGCGGTAGGAGCGGCCCCTGTGCCGCGGGCCCCCGCGCGGCATTTGCAGGGAGGCAGGCCGCGCGGGCGGCCCCTGTGCGCGGGGCCCCGCGCCGTGCACTGCAGGGCGCCGCGCGGTCTGGCCCCTGTGCCGCGGGCCCCGCGCGGCACTACAGGGGCCGCCGCGCGGGAGGCCTCAGCGTGGGTGGCCCCTGTGCCGAGCGGCACCCGCGCGGCACTGCAGGGTGTCGCGCGGGCGGCCCTTGGGCCGCGCGGGCCTGGAATCCGCGCGCTTGGCGCGCGGCACCGCAGGGCGCCGCGCGGCGGCCTTCGTGCTGCGCGGCTGGGCCCAGCGCCTCGCGGCTGGGTTTTTGGAGACGTACAGCTGCTCCGCATTTGCCGCGCAGGCTGCGGTCGGCGACGCGCTGCGGCGTGTGCGCGAAGGTTTTTCCTGTATCATGAGATTTCTTAGAGTATTTTTAGCATTTCTCAAGCCGCACAAATTTTGTTCTTGGACAGTTTTGAGTAATTTTTAGTTTCTCTTTCATTTGTGTTAGGATTTTGGAGTTTCTTAGCTCGATTCGCATCTACACTCGACGAGAAATCCGTTGCCACCTTTTTTTTATTGGATTTGGAGCTCGTTTGCCCAGGTAATTTAATTGATCTTCCAGACTTGTGGTGCAGTTTTTAACAGTGCAGTTTTGATTTGCTTCTTTGAGCAATGAGCCTTTGTTTGTGGATAGCTATAGGATATTATATTTTTTTTGAGGATTTCAATGTATGGATGTATTATGAAGATGTAGATGAGCATTTTTCATGTTGAAACTTATGAGGACTTTCTACTAGATTGACCCAAAATTGTATGAACATCATGCTGAAATTAGTATTCTATTTTGGACAGCATGTGTGAGATCTTGGTGTAATTTAATTAAAAAGGATTTATGATGGATTTATGATGTTTGGGAAAGGTTTATTTGATTAAAGACGCATTGCTACTGCTTTTTGGAGCCTCCCTTGGACTTGTTTAATGCAGAAATTTTATTCCCTTAATCATCTAAGACTATGATAAAATTCTGAAATTTATTCGCATAGTGCGCGTTGATTTGGTGACTGCACCCAATCCGGGTGTCGAATTTGGGCGATTTCTGCGGCATTGTTTGCTTGAGGAGTCGAGAATTCTACACACCGAATTCAGCATGATTGGGCATTGGATCGATAGTTTTCAGGTGGGTTATTTTTTGTCTCCAAACCGGCGGGCTGTTCTCTAATTCTAAATGTTAAGCATGCATGTTAAATATACAATTTGCATGTTCGAATGTAAGCATGAGGAATGATCTAAGTTATGATGATTGATGCTTACTTGAGTATTGTACATGTTCTATGGATTTAAGAACTTGCATGTGGTAATGGTCATCTAATGTGAATGAGATCTATGTGGTAGTTATGTATATCCTATGCTAGTTGAGTGCATGTTTATGGTGGATGAAGTTCATATAGGTTGTTGTTAGAGATTATGTTGATGTAATATCCTCTATTGATGTTTAAGTTAGTATCTTGCATGATAGAATCAATTGATTGATTATCACTCTTATAAATACTATTATGGAACCTGACTAGCACCCTGTCATATGTTGCATGTATTAATCAGACTAGTAGAAAACGCTCACTTGGGCTAAATTCTTTTATACTTTAGACATCCCCACACTTTACATACTTATTCCCTGGACATAGAGTTTTCCTCGCCCAGATAGTGGGCCGAGTGGTCGGGATTTTGTGGGATGTATGGTGCACTCGTGCTTGGGGCCGAGTGGAGTCTGGTAGCTGTGGCTAGTATTGTACTAGTGTCGGGAGCCGTTTGGGTAAACGGTGGTCCCAGGTCGTTGAGTTTTCTCCAATTAATTAGTCGCCACGACATTTGTGGTAGTAGTGTGCTTGTGATATCAGGACCTTGAACCTAGAATGTTGTCTTGGACACACATGATTTTAGTAACCCATGTTTTTCTTCCAAATTTGAAGGGTCGTCGGAGCCTATTCTTGTTTGATTGGGAGAAGGCATAGCTGTTCGGGGTTCGGGAATAAAACATGTTTTTAACTGATTTTCTTAAGAGAACTAAAATTCATTATAATGGGTTTTCTTGAATCAAGATGGTTTTATAAAAAGGACTGTTTTTGGTCCTCACCTCGAGAGGTTCGAGTGAAACAATTTTCAGTAATAAATATCATCTTTTCCTCTGAACTTCCTCCCCCGAGAGGGTTCGAGTGATCTGGATTTTAAGAGTTGTTTTCTTCCTCCAGTTGAGAACAACAAGAGGCTATGCCTAGAGCCTATTCTTATTTGATTTGGGTTGTAGGTACTAGTCGCTCGGGGTTTTCGGGCCCTCGTTGTCGTCGACTGTGGAGTATCTTAGCCAGTGAGTTTTAGCATGTTGAGTTTGATGTCCTGATAGGGAGCCGTTGGGTTGACGGCAGTCCCCACTGTTGAGTACCTCCGGCCAGTGGGTTAGTGTTGTGAGTTGGACATTGTCGATCTGATTGATCGTGGATTTGGACTATAGCCTGTATGAGCCGTATGGAGCTCGATAGAGACACGCAGATACTTTCATCGGTGGGGTCGCTCCCCTCGAGTGCCGCTCCGAAGCTGGGCCTGTTACTTTGCTATCGCGACTTGTCGATGGTGACCTCATTGACTGGGCCCTTTTTGGGCAGTCATAGACGCCTTACGTAAGTCCAGTCCTCCGTTGATGTAATGGCAGTAGGTGGGCGCAGGTTTGACTGGACCCTATGTGGCAGTCAGTGTGATTGGGTTGATTGAGTATACTGGGTTAGAGTCGATGCATCATTTTCATCTGTATCACCTATTGAGCATTGTAGATAGAGGCATGATAGCTGTAGATCTTTCCAGCTTATTCTTTCTTTATCACAATATTTTTATCTTATGTCTCTAGCAGACTTAGTGGGCAGACGTTGGTCTTAGAGACAGTATCCACTGAGAGCTACTGTAGGATGTAATTCTCACATTCTTTGTCGTGACAGTTTTGCAGAGGTTTTTTCCCTCCGTTCCTGCTCTAGTTGCGTGACGGACCGAGGACAGGGAGTCACGAGATAGATCCCTACCAGTGTAGTTCATTTTGGTGAGATAGATGTACCATCCCGATTATGGGTGTGAGGACCCGAATTCCCGCGAGAGGATTAATGTTGGATCAGCAGCTCCTGGAGGCCTTTGTTGTTGTTGGAAGTGTTTGGGTGCGTATCGGGCTCAAGAAAGGGCTCAGTGCGTTGAATGGATCACGAGTGTATTCAGATGCACCCGTCGAATTTTAGAAATGGTTTCGCGCGAAACGGACATAGGATTTGGATTCAGCACGGAAAAACGATAGAAATTGACTACTTGGTTGTATTTTTCTAAGTTCGGACGCCCGAAAACGGACAACCAGAAGTTTTCCGTGTTTTTGGGTGCATGGTGGACCGGTGGACCGAGGGCGGTGCCATGTGGCGGCCTCCCATTGGTGCCGTACGCCACGTGGCGGAGCAGGAGGCGCGGCACAGTGGGCTCGGGCCACGGAACGGGAGGCACGGGCGCGGGCAGGCGCGCGGGCAGGGCGCACGGGCTGGCGCGGTGCAGCGGAGCGGGTGTGCCATGTGGCAGATTCCCATTGGTTGGCAGAGGACGTGGCAGCTGTGGGTTGGGCTGGTAGGAGCGCGGTGTCACGCCCCGGGTCGAAACTGCGACCCGGGCTCGCTAGCAGATCCGCCATCTGTACGGAAACTGCCGTACAGACGAAGCGTCTAGCCTGCAAAAGACAAAACTACAGCTACACAGATATCAGAGCGGATAATAAGCTGTACTATAAAATTTTTCACAACTACAAAGTTGCAACAACTCATAGCCTATCTCCCAAATCAGATGATACAAATAGAAGTCCACCTATACAACATCTACAAATCCAAATGGGAGATAGCTAACAGGAAACATAACCAACTCCCACAATCCGGAATGGTACCTCTACCTCTCTCTAAAGTAACAATGCTGGTAGGGAACTATCACGCGACTCCCTGTCCTCGGTCCGTCCAGTCAAGCCCAGCAGGAACGGAAGAAAGCCTCAGCAACCTGTCACCGACAGAGGGTGTGAGAACTACATCCTACAGTAGTTCTCAGTGGGTACCGTCTCCAAGAACCACGGTCTGCCCACTAAGTCCACCAGAGGCATAAGATAACGATAAGACTGATAATGAAAATAAGCTGGAAAAAAATCTACAGCTATCATGCCTCTATCTACTATGCTCAATAAGAAGAGACTATGGATGATGGTATGCAGTCACTCACTGCTGGCAAAATGTCACAAGTACTACCCAAGACACTCTACAATGACACATGCTACGCCATCACTCTCTCAGTGTATCTCAAATCTCAGCGACTGCCCCACAGGGTCCAGTCGAGTCAAGCCTGCGCCCCTGGTGTATCAACCAGGGTGTCCAAACGGACAAACTCGATATCTCACACAGTGACCCCATGGTAGCACGGCCAGGGGTATCAAGCGACCTCTAGTATATGAACTAGGCGCATCATCGCAGCCTCGTCAGGCTCGGTATCATCATCGCAGCCTCATCAGGCTCGGAATCATCAACGCACCCGGGGCGTGGTTCGAGGGGTGCGACCCCACCGAACTCAAGTATCTCATCAGTATCACTGTCTCAAAGTGGCTCCTGCAGGCTATAGTCCTCGATCAAACAGATCGGTATCTCGATGCTCAAAGCACAACTCAGTCGGAGAACCCTCCACGACTCAATCTCACAACACTGACCCACTCAACGAAAGTACTACACGCTGGGACCACCGTCTCTCCCAACGGCTCCCACAACACAACTCCACTGAACTCAACACACAAAACACGGCTGGAGATGCTCCACAGCCAGATCTACGAAGGGTCCGAAACCCCGGGGACTAACACCTACGTCCCCCCGAAAGAAAACAACCCTTAGAACCCAGATCACTCGAATCCGCTCGGGTGGATAAGTTTATAAGAAACCATGTCATTTATTTCAGAAAACCATTCGATCTGAGAGAAATCCATCTTATTAATGATTTTTAGTCTTTTTAGGAAAACCCCTTTTGAAATCAAGTTTTACACCCAAACCTCGAAGGGCTAATGCCCTCGTCCTATCACACAAGAACAGACTCAGGCAACCTTGCGAGGCTTGGAAGAAACATTGGCTGACCAAAATCATGTATTTATCCAAAAAGGTTCTGGGTTCAAGGTCTGCTAACACACGTGCACCACGATCACCACCTGGTGGTGACGAGAAGAACAGCGGAAAGGAAAACCCCCGGGACCACCGTTTATCTGAAACGGTTCCCCAAAACACAACACTGGCCTAACCCAGCCACCAGACCCCACTCGGCCCCCCGGGCCCGAGTGCAACACCCTCCCACAACACTCTGACCACTCAGCCCACTACCCGGGCGAGGAAACTCTAAGTCCCGAAGGATATGAAAAGTGCGGGATGTTTAAAGCATAAAGGAACCTAGCCCAAATCAAGGTTCTCCAATAGGTCTGGTCAAACATATGCACATATGACGGGGGTGCTAGTTTAGTTCCAAGAAAACACTTAAACTAGCATGCATCCTATCACATAGAATTAGAAGGAAGTCCGTAGACTTGGAGAGAAAACCAACCCACCTCAGAAAGCCACCAATTGCTCGTCGACACTTGCAATTGGCTCAGCGGGCTTACCTGGCCTCCACGGGTCCGCCCGCAACACGAAGCCCGATGCCAGAATCCCGCACGCGAATCGGAGCACGCAGCGACCAACCACACGACCGCGCGCCCCGCGAAACTACAAAAACCGCACCGCAAGCTGCCAGAAGCGAAGAAATCGCAAAATCAATCAAAACGGTCAAAACCAGGCATCCGACGGTGAAAAACAGCCCTCCGTTCGGCGAAAACAGCCTCCGTCAGCGGAAACCAGTGCCCGACGGCGAAAAACTGCACGCGGCGGCGAAAAATAGCTCCTCGGCGAAAACCTGCGCCCGACAGCGAAAAACCGCACGTGGCGGCGAAAAACATCTCCGTCGTCGAAAAACCAGCGCCCGACAGCGAAAACCAGCGCCCAACGACGAAAAACAGCACGCGGCGGCGAAAAACCGCTCCGTCGCGAAAACCAGCGCCCGACGGTGAAAAACAGCACGCGCGCGAAACACAAGCTCGTCGGCGAAACCAGCGCCCGACAGAGAAAACAGCACGCGCGGCGAAAAACAGCTCCGTCGGCGAAAACCAGCGCCCAGACGTGAAAAACAGCACGCGGTCGCGAAAAACAGCTCCGTCGGCGAAACCAGCGCCCGACGGCGAAAAAACGCTCAAAAATCAGCTTGCGAAAAATCCTGCGAAAACCGCTTGCGAATCTGCCGGCTAAAAACTGCGAAAAAC
>CM055064.1:12045286-12088940 GCA_029204045.2 Tillandsia leiboldiana | reverse complement strand
TACCAGTCTACAAAACCTTTCGTTGAGCCACATAAACGTCATCATTATTAAAAAACCCATTTTAAAAATGCCCTTAACGTCCAGTTGCAAAGCGTTTTCATTTTCAAAGAAGTTAAACGCCCTCCGCGAATAAGATATACGAATGGACTGAGTCTATCTACAGGGCGGAAAGTTTCCATCAAGTCTATAGCCTTCATTTGAGAGTAGCCGTGAGCAACTAAACGTGCTTTGTCCTCCTGATGATGGTACCATCCTCATTTTTCTTTGTCTTGAAAATCCATTTAGTACCAATCACATTGTGTTGCTTCGGAGGCGTCGTTAATTCCCAGACTTTGTTCGTTCAAACTGATGGACTCTCTTCCCCTGCATGCTTCAATCCAGTAGTCATCCGAAGAGCTTCATCAACATTCTTGGTTCTATCATGGAACGTAACAAGCGAATCCACAAACCAACTGCCTCCGAGTTCTGCTCTATCCTTCTTTGGGTCTCCAATAATGTTTGATTCAGGATGATCTTGAGATGGGGCGTAACGTTTGAGGTAATGGAGTACTCGGAGATACATGAGATGATTCCTGCACATCAGTAAACTTGAAGAACCATTAGATGCATCATTAATATTGGAAGTATTATCATGCGAAGATGCATTTACAGAGTATCATCATCAAAAGAGATATCAGGGGTAGATTTATCAGATGCAAAGTGGAAAGCTTCGTCTACTTTAACATTTATGGATTCTACAATCGTTTTACATTCCAAGTTAAATACCTGATATGCTCTACTATTGTAGAATAACCATGAAAATCCCTCGTCACTTCGAGAGTCAAATTTTCCAAGATTTTCGCGGTCACGTAAAATGCAAACACGCGCTCCCAAAGATGCGAAAAGATTTGATATCTGGTTTTCTACAAAACCATAGTTCATATGGTGTATTTAAAGTTCCTGGGTGCAAATAAACTCGGTTAATACATATGACTGCAGTGTTCACAGCTTCAGCCAAAAATATAACGGTAAATTCGGCTATGAAGCATAACACGTGCCATCTCTTAAACAACCCTGTTTTTGCGCTCGACTACACCTTCTGTTGAGGTGTATAGGGTGCTGAGAATTCATGTTTAATGCCATTGGAAGTGCAAAAATCAATGAATTTAGAATTTATGAATTCTCCACCTCCATCACTTCTAACACGAATGATCTTTTCATTCTTTTCAATCATAATACGATGGCAAATCTCGTGAAAAGAATCAAAAGATCAGCTTTCTCTTTCAAAAATGCTACCCATGAGTATCTAGAGAAATCATCAACCAATAAGAAAATATACCATTTACCTCCCAAGGATGGTTGACGTGTTGGCCCCATAAGATCCATATGCAATAATTCTAAGGGCCGATTAGTACCAACGTGGTTCAAGTTCTTGTGTGCAGTCCTGGATTGTTTTCCCTTTTTGACAACCACCACACACAATGTTTTGTTTAAGTGAAAGTTTTTGGAACCCCCTTGACCACGTCTTTGTTTGAAATTCTAGCAAGTTCCTTAAAATTTATGTGACCTAGCCGTTCATGCCAAAGTGTTTCATTATTCAAAGAGAGCTAAGTTACAATTTTCAGAAATTTTATTGGGACAACATAACAATTGTTTTCAGATCTAACCCCCTTTAAAAAAGAAAACATGGTACTTAATCAGTTACAATGCATTCAACAGATGAAAAATTAACTGAAAAACCATGTCACAAAGTTGACTGATACTTATGAGGTTAGTCTTAAGGCATCAACAAATAACACATTATTCAGAATTGGGCCATTTGGAATAGCTACTGTTCCTTTCAACAATTTTGGAAGACTGATCGGTCTCCAAAAACTACAAGTCCTCAGGAGATTTTCTCAAAATTTTGAAAGCAGTTTTTGTCACCGGTCATGTGACGGGAACAACCGCTATCCAGATACCAAGACGAATTATCATATGCATGCAAGGAAATATTTGTAACAAGACAAGGGAAGATTTCACCTTTGCGTACCCAAACCTTTCGAGTTTTGGTGTATGTCGGAAATGATTGTGAAGTTGATACCTTTGGTGAAAGCGTCTTGTTTGATCTATCGCTTTTCCTTGACGTCGTCGTCTTGTTTGATGAACTACTGAGGCTCTTTTCCTTCGAATAATTTGCATTTGATTTCCGAGGAATCACCTTTGGTAGTCGTTGCAAGAGTGCTTGAGTTGAGCGTTTGGCTCACATCTTGCAATCTCCTTATGTGCCCTACAATACCACAACGAAATACATACCTTGGTGCTTGACGATTCCGAAGAGGGGGAAGTAGGTTTGTTGTCGTTGTTGTCGTCAATTCCGGTGTCGGAGGAGGAGATACCGACTGGGCACAAAGGACTGCCCAAACCGAACTAAAATTTGTCTTAGTTCGATATGTATCCGAGGCCGAATTTGTTTGATTGACCAAGACCAAGAAGCTTATCCAACTTATCCTTCCTAATGAAATCGCTGTAAGTCATCCTTGAGTTGGAGAATGGTCTCTGTTCATTATCCAATTTTTCCTGTCGAGCCTCCCGTTGAGCTTCAAGAAGTAATTCGCGTTGTTCACCATATCTACATAATTCTTCTCGAATTGCTCATTGGACTCTTAAAGGGAAACATTTACTTGTAATCAGATTATCCCTTTCTGTTACGAAATTTGAGTTGGCGTATTTCACGAATTCGGTTAAGTCTTGAAGATTGAAGATAAAGAAGGTTGGATCATATAACTCAATCTCATGAAAGAAGAATTCAAAAGGATCAGGTATGTTTAACTAATTATCTTTGGTGATCCGAATACTTCTTATAGTGTAGAAACACTTGGATGAATTTTTTAATTGCATAAAATAAAAAACTGGACATGGGACATGTTCAGGATCCGGATCAGACATTCCAATCCGGATCTCGAAGGGTGTTTGTTCATACGCAAATTCAATCCGGATCGTAGCCTCCTTTGATCCGGATCCCGAACACTGGTTTTACCATGATTTATGAACGATCCGGATCAGGCTTTTCAATCCGGATCCCGAACGTTGGTGTTTGGTGAAATTGTATGAACGATCCGGATCAGGCACTTCGATCCGGATCCCGAACCTTTGTTTTTTCTGGAAACTGACTGTCTCGCTACTGCAATCCGGATCGCCGAAGTCCGATCCGGATCGCCGTCCTGAAAAATTCCAGAAAAGGTTAGTTTTTGATTCTTATCCTCTTCCAATGGTTTCTAACCTATATATAGACCCTTTAATTCATCTTTAGAAAGACGACGAAAATGGAATAAAATACGACCGAATAGAAAAATCCACAAATAGAGAAGAAAGGAAATACTGGATTCAATTCTATGTTTCTTCATCTATTTTATTAATTTGATTCTAGGTTTTCCAAACTCAGATTGTGAGTAGAATCAAATTAATGAATACTTAGATGGTATTTCCGATCTATTTCTAATCTAAGTATTCGGCGGATCATCACCACCCAAAAACAACGATTTCCCCAAAATCGGCGCGGGGACTCGCGTGGCCTTGTGGATTCAATGTGCTACCGCTCTCGTGGATTCAGAGTGAGGTACGTTCGTGGATTCGAAGCGTGCTACTAGGTGAAGATCGTGGATTCGGTCGGACGTCGTGGAGTCGACGTTGGACGTCGTGGATTCGGCGTTGGACGCAGATCGTGGATTCGAGAAGCGTTGCGGAGCGAGCGGAGAAGATCAACTAGGAGCGTATGGAAAAAGGGTGAGTCGTCTGTGAGTACGGTATATCACCTTTGGAGTGTTATAATTCTAGTGGATTTCACCGTGTTATCGGTCCCGTGGTTTTACTCCGGTTTGGAGTTTTCCACGTAAAAATCTCTGCGTGTTATTTATTTTTCCGCATTGGGTTTTTATATCGCAAAGATTTTTGAGTGTTTATTGTTTACACCTAGTCACCCCCCTCTAGGTGTTTTTTTTCCCCTATTTAGATCCAATTATACATAACCCACAAGTGGTATCAGAGCGGGAATAGGGTTGTAAACAATGGTTGAAGGTGGAAACATCAACAGACCCCCGTTCTTCGATGGAACAAATTAGGCCTACTGGAAAGTACGGATGAAAGCCTTTTTAATTTCCATCGACGAACGGGTGTGGCAATCAATTGAATTAGGATGGTCTAATCCAACTGAAATTCTTGCTGATGTTCGCACCATCAACCTAGGTCGAAATGGACCAAGGAAGAGGATAGATTCTTCTTCTTACAATGGCAAAGGGATTAACGCTTTATTTAATGCTTTGTCGCAACAGAGTTCTCTCGCGTCTCGGCATGTGAGACTGCGAAAGAAATCTGGGATGTTCTTCAAGTTACGTATGAGGGAACTAACCTTGTGAGATTCAGAAACTGCAAATGCTTACGAGCAAGTTTGACTCTATTTCATGGCAGAAATGAATCTTTCACAGACTATTACACACGATTGCAAGACATCATAAACTCATGTGCTAACTTGGGAGAGAAGATTCCAGAATTTAAAGTTGTAAGAAAAATATTAGAACTCTTCCTGAAAGATTTCGATCCAAGGTTACGGCCATTGAAACTATTAAACACCCGACGAAATCCGTGTAGAAGAATTAGTTGGTTCATTACAAACTTATGAAATGACATTTCCTACTAACTATTCTTCTGGAAAAGCATCCTCTTCTAAGTCTTCAGGTTATGCATTGAAACAACAAAAGAAGAAGACGCGGATTCATCCTCCCCAGACGATGATGTAAACCTATCTATGGAGGACTTTGAGAAGCAGCTTGCTCTCTTGACAAGAAGATTTCGTCGAAACTTTCGAAGGGGTAACTCAAGCAAAACTCCATCCTTCGTAAAGTCGAGAAAGGCAAAGGTTCTTCAAGTTTCAAACCAAGAAAGCAAGAGGGTTTTTCTAAGGATAAGAAAAGCTCAGAAGGACAAGTCAAATGCTTCAAGTGCCGAGGGTACGGCCATTTCTCACGGAGTGTTCTAATAAGAATCCATCAAAGAAGAAAGCGATGCAAGCCGTCACTTGGGATGACACCTCATCGTCAAATGAGTCATCGTCGAGTGATGAAGAAAATAACGGAACGGCGTTCCACGCGTCCACATCTTCACCCTTCATGTGCTTAATGGCTAATACATCAGAGTCATTGTCCAACTCCACTGTTGAAAAGATTGCAACGGACGATGAATCGGATAACTCAGAAGGTGAAGACTTTGCTCTTGCCTACCATAAGCTTTTGAGGGATTCAAAGAAACTGGCAAAGCAAAACAAGAGTTTAAAAGGGAGATTGCAGGATCTCGAAGAAGAAGCAAAAGAGCAACTTCTCTCTCAAACGCTCTTGAAGCGGAAAGGGATAATCTGATTAAAATAAATGTTTCCCTTCAAGAGTCCAATGAGCAATTCGAGAAGAATTATGTAGATATGGTGAACAAAGCGAATTACTTCTTGAAGCTCACGGGGAGGCTCGACAGGAAAAATTGGAAATGACAGAGACCATTCTCCAACTCAAGGATGACTTACAGCGATTTTCATCAGGAAGGAGTAAGTTGGATAAGCTTCTTGGTCTTGGTCAATCAAACAAATTCGGCCTCGGATACAATCGAACTAAAGACAATTTTAGTTCGGTTGGGACAGTCTTTGTGCCCCAGTCGGTATCTCCTCCTCCGACACCGGAATTGACGACAAACAACGACAACAAACCTATTTCCCCCTCTTCGGAATCGTCAAGCATCAAGGTATGTTTTCGTTGTGGTATTGCAGGGCACATAAGAAGAAATTGCAAGATGGGAGCCAAACGCTCAACTCAAGCACTTCTTGCAACGACTACCAAAAGGGCAATTCCTCGGAAATCAAATGCAAATTATTCGAAGGAAAAGAGCCTCGATAGTTCATCAAACAAGACGACGATGTCAAGGAAAAGCGATGGATCAAACAAGACGCTTTCACCAAAGGTATCAACTTCACAATCATTTCCGACGTACACCAAAACTCGAAAGGTTTGGGTATGCAAAGGTGAAGTCTTCCCTTGTCTTGTTACAAATATTTCCTTGCATGCATATGATAATTCGTCTTGGTATCTGGATAGCGGTTGTTCCCGTCACATGACCGGTGACAAAAAACTGTTTTCAAAATTTTGAGAAAATCTCCGGAGGACTTGTAGTTTTCGGAGGCGGTCAGTCTTCCAAAATTGTTGGAAAAGGAACAGTAGCTATTCCAGATGGCCCGATTCTAAATAATGTGTTATTTGTTGATGGCCTTAAGACTAACCTCATAAGTATCAGTCAACTTTGTGACAATGGTTTTTCAGTTAATTTTTCATCTGTTGAATGCATTGTAACTGATAAGGATCATGTTTTCTTTTTAAAGGGGGTTAGATCTGAAAACAATTGTTATGTTGTTCCCAATAAAATTTCTGAAAATTGTAACTTAGCCGCTTTGAATAATGAAACACTTTGGCATGAAAGGCTAGGTCACATAAATTTTAAGGAACTTGCTAGAATTTCAAACAAAGACGTGGTCAAGGGGGTTCCTAAACTTTCACTTAAACAAAACATTGTGTATGGAGGTTGTCAAAAGGGAAAACAATCTAGGACTGCACATAAGAACTTGAACCATGTTGGTACTAATCGGCCCTTAGAATTATTGCATATGGATCTTATTGGACCGACTCGTCAACCATCCTTGGGAGGTAAATGGTATATTCTCTTATTGGTTGATGATTTCTCTAGATACTCATGGTTAGCATTTTTAAAAGAGAAAGCTGATACTTTTGATTCTTTTCACGAGATTTGCCTTCGTATTATGATTGAAAAGAATGAAAAGATCATTCGTGTTAGAAGTGATAGAGGTGGAGAATTCATAAATTCTAAATTCAATGATTTTTGCACTTCCAATGGCATTAAACATGAATTCTCAGCACCCTATACACCTCAACAGAATGGTGTAGTCGAGCGCAAAAACAGGGTTGTACAAGAGATGGCACGTGTTATGCTTCATAGCCGGAATTTACCGTTATATTTTTGGGCTGAAGCTGTGAACACTGCAATCTATGTTATTAATCGAGTTTATTTGTGCCCAGGAACGTTAAATACACCATATGAACTATGGTTTTGTAGAAAGCCAAACATCAAATATTTTCGTATCTTTGGGAGTCGGTGTTACATTTTACGTGACCGCGAAAATCTTGAAAAATTTGACTCTCGAAGTGACGAAGGAATTTTCATGGGTTATTCTACAAATAGTAGAGCATATCGGGTATTTAACTTGGAATCTAAAACGATCGTAGAATCCACAAATGTTAAAGTAGACGAAGCTTTCCACTTTGCATCTGATAAATCTACCCCTGATATCTCTCTTGATGATGATACTCCTGTAAATGCATCTTCTCATGATAATACTTCTAATATTAATGATGCATCTAATGGTTCTTCAAGTTTATCTGATGTGCAGGAATCATCTCATGTACCTCCGAGTACTCCATTACATCAAACGTTACGCATCTCCAAGGATCATCCTGAATCAAACATCATTGGAGACCCACAAGGAGGAGTCAAAACTCGGAGACAGTTGGTTTGTGGATTCGCTTGTTACGTTTCCATGATCGAACCAAAGAACGTCGATGAAGCTCTTCAGGATGACTACTGGATTGAAGCAATGCAGGAAGAGCTCCATCAGTTTGAACGCAACAAAGTCTGGGAATTAACGACGCCTCCGAAGCAACACAATGTGATTGGTACTAAATGGATTTTCAAGAACAAAAAAAATGAGGATGGTACCATCATCAGGAACAAAGCACGTTTAGTTGCTTAAGGCTACTCTCAAATAGAAGGTATAGACTTTGATGAAACGTTCGCCCCTGTAGCTAGACTCGAGTCCATTCGTATCTTATTCGCTATTGCTTGTCACTTTAAAATAAACTCTTTCAAATGGACGTTAAGAGCGCGTTTTTAAATGGGTTTTTAAATGAGGAAGTTTATGTGGCTCAACCGAAAGGTTTTGTAGACTGTAAACTACCTAACCATGTTTTTCGTTTGAAAAAGGCTCTTTACGGTTTAAAACAAGCACAGCGAGCGTGGTACGAAAGGTTGACAAAGCACCTTTTGGAGAAGGGCTATACTCGAGGGGGAGCAGACAGGACTCTCTTTGTGAAGCATTATCAAAATAACTTCATTGTTGCGCAAATCTATGTCGATGACATTGTATTTGGAGCAACAAAGGATAATGATGCTTCTAAATTCGCAGAAACCATGGAAAGCGAATTTGAGATGTCTATGATGGGCGAACTGACATACTTTCTTGGATTGCAAGTGAAACAAAATGGTGAAGGCATCCATCTGTGTCAATCCAAGTATGCAAAGGAGTTGGTAAAGAAATTCGGATTAGAAGATTCTAAAGATTTTCCTACTCCTATGGGAACTAGCAATAAGGGATTAGGAAGTGAATCTCTTAGTGATAGTGTAGACGAGAAACTCTATCGAAGTATGATTGGAAGTCTACTCTACCTCACAGCTAGTCGCCCGGACATATCCTTTAGTGTTGGGATCTGCGCGAGATATCAGTCAGCACCAAAGGAGGATCACCTGAAAGCGGTGAAACGGATCATCCGGTACGTCAAAGGAACTGTAAACTTCGGAATTTGGTATCCTATGGGAACAAGTCTTGACATTATAGGATATTCAGATGCCGATTGGGCACGATCAGTGGATGATCGGAAAAGTACGAGTGGTGCATGTTTTTATCTTAGCCATTGCCTTGTTGCATGGCATAGTAAAAAGCAAAACTGCATTGCACTCTCGACTGCTGAAGCGGAGTATATCTCAGCGGGTAGTTGTTCAACTCAACTCATTTGGATGAAAAGCGTGTTGAGCGACTTTCGGATTTCAGCAACTTCGGTAACTGTTTTATGTGACAACACTAGTGCTATAAACATTTCAAAAAACCCTGTGTTGCACTCAAGAACAAAACACATTGAACTTAGATATCATTTTCTTAGAGAGCTAGTTGAATCAAATATTCTTCAAATTTCCTACATTTCAACTGAAGATCAATTAGCTGACATTTTAACAAAACCTTTGGATCAAAAACGTTTTATTCATTTGCGTAAAGCAATTGGAATACTTTCCTTGAAATAACATTCTTTTTGAAACTCTTGTTTAGGTTAGGTTTTGTTTTTGTGTTTTTGTTTATTATCTATGCTTAGACATAGAACATTAATTGAGCATTAGTTTTATTGACTTTAACTGCATCTTTTTATATGTTTGGAAATTTATTCTGCTTTGGATATCATAATAATTCATTTGATGCAATGATCATTTATATGAATTAAATCATCTTTGTGTTGATCAAAGTCAATTTCTCTCTCAATGATCTCTTGGTATAGTTTTTATCTTATTTGACTGTTTAGTCGAGTATGAAATCGAGATCAATTTTTGGTTGAATACTTTATATCTTAAATAATTGATAGCCAATTGAGGGGGAGTCAAAGAAAAAGTGTTATGCTCAAAAGATGTGGAAAGAGTTACATCCCAATGAGGAGTGTGAAAACTACCACCACATGGAGGAAAGAGCTACCACCTCGGTCGTCCGAGTACTGTGTGCAGCTACCACATGTATACCAAGCAAGGTTTTTTAAGTTTGATTAAATAAAGTGCATGTTGAAATACTTGACTCTGTCCAAATTTCAAGGTTGGTATATGGTGGGAATTTTTATGAAAGATGCTCAAAGAGCCACTCTCTTCAATAAATTGACTAGATATATTATCTAACTTATCTGGGATTTCAGACATCTATTGATCTTGGTATTTCATTTTCTTTACCAAATTGATGATTTGATAAAGGCATTACTCATAAGATCTTGTTAGATGTGATTGAAATTGTTCAACTTTAAGGGATTTAATTTTTATAAATCTTCATTTCGTTATTTGGCTATTATTGATAGATTTAGTATAATCTATTTCTTTTGATATGAAATGATGATTTTTCATTTAAAGTTGATACACAAAAGTGCTTACAATCCTTTTCTGGATTTTCTAGAATTTTTCTGAATTTTTCTGAAGAAAAAGTTGGAGCCGATCCGGATTGGACAAGCCGATCCGGATCCTGAACGCAGGTATTCTCTGCGGGTAGCCGATCCGGATCGGAATCACGAACTGATCCGGATCGCGGCTAGGGTTTTATATAGAACAAAAGGGTTTTGATTTCTTTTTACTACAATCTTTTGTTCAAAAGTCTCCAGAGCTTCTCTCTCTAGAATTCATCCATCTTGGAAGCTTTCAAACTCAAGTTCTTCGATTCCAAGTAAGTTTTATTGATCAAAATCTCAGTTTTTCACAGTTTTTCATATTCTTCCTCAAAATGTGATGAAATTTCTATATCTTTTTCGTTTGTGGATGGTTTTTGATCAAATTTCTTTTGAAATAAGAACTCTGGGTAGATTAGTTTTGATTATATGCTAGGTATTCTAATGATAAACAGATTTTTTGGCCTTCGTTTCAAAAATTTTGGTTTTATGGCATATAATGGAAATTTTCGAAAATCATGCGATTGATCTATTTTTAAAATTCTTTTTGCAAAACTAATTTGATTCTTAGTCTCTCTACACGATAATGATTGTTTGGGTACAATTTTTCAAATTTCTGAAAATTAACAATTCTTCGTGTTCTTGAGTTGTTGCTCACAGGATTTCTTTTCACAAGTAATAGCAACAATGACGTTTTCATGGATCATCTTTCTGCTAATTGCAATGGTACACACTCGAGCAACAAACAAACTGAAAAGAGCTAAGAAAACTCAACGGAAAGGTGAGTTTCTTCTTGTTAGCGATTCAGAGGCTGAAGCAGATAATCAAGAAGTAGATTGGGACAAATTGTCGGATGATGAATCAATGCCTGTTCAACCTAAGCAAAAGACTTTCGACACATCAAAAGGTAAAGCGCCAATGGCATCCTCTATCTCTATGAAAAGAAAGAGACTGGCTCGACGGTTTGGACGGGCACGAGGTTTCGAGATTAACGAACCAATAGTTCCGGATTCTCCACCCCGTGAGGAACAAGTGTTCGTTAATGCGGATCGCCTAAGGGCATTTGAGAATCGTGAATGCATTGGCGAGAGGCATGTTAATATTGAGGCTCTGCGAGACCACTCCCCTGAGTTCGGTGTTATGATTGAACAAGCAAACCTTATTCAAGTATGCCGATTCCCAGAAATGCTTGGATACTGTCTGCATCACGTGAGGACCTTCTATACAAATGCACGACACCTTCGAGAAAATGAAAACGGTCCGATGGAGTTTTACACGAATATCCAAGGCACAAGGTTTAAAATTACTCCACAATTGATTGGCGAGGTTTTGGGAATGCAAGCCAGCAAGACAGGAGTTAATTACTTGAAGGGAAAGAGTTTGACAAACACGCTGTGGCAAATAGTTATAAAGGAAATTTGTTTGGAGGGAACTCAATCAACGGAGAAATCTGTCAAATCCAAAGAACTCCGTCTTGAGTACCGGTTCCTAAACTTCATCACATGTTACAATATCCTTCCAAATATGCAGACGAAAGTTTTGAGATGGGATCGAATGCTGTTTTTGTATCTCTTAGGACATCCGTCAGAGGCAATGGGATTAAATATCAACATTCCATACATTATTTGGAATAGAATGACGAGATATGTTGAGCATCCTCATCCCACTGAAAGAATCCCATTTCCGTTGATTATAATGAGGATCTTAAAGAAATTTCAGGTTGATATTAGTTCAACGACTTATCATCACTGCTTGGGCATGATCGATGAGTCCACCATTGTCAAGTCCCTTCATAAGTTGCCCCATGTCACTCCAGTCCCTCCATGCGGAACGAAACCCAGTACCGGCACTTCCGCATCACCATCACAACCAGCACTCGCACCAGTGGATGAAGCATCAGTCTCATCCATCTACAAAGAACAACAACGATTATCTTTTGAGCAGGAACAGATTTCGAAGGAACAGAAGAGAATTTCCAATGAGCTTGAGCTCATCACGGCAGCTCATATTACCATAACTAAGAAGATCAATTCAATGAACAAGCTGGTGAAAAAGATGTTATCTAAGATGGGCTGCATGAGCTATGAAGACTCTGACTCAGATGATTGATTTGTGCTCAAACTTTTCTTTTTCTTGTGCAGATTTTTAATCTTTTCTTGTGCAGGTTTTAAGTTTTAGTTGTTTTTGCTTTTAATTCTCACAGTTTTGGTTCTTGAACTTGTTAACTTTTCTCTCCGTTTTGGTAATTTTGGCTAACTTTGTGACAAAAAGGGGGAGAGAATATTAGAACAGTTGAACAATGAAACTATGATTGTCCAGTTGTGAACCATGAAGGTAAGTAGAAATTCAACTTTTGGTTTTCGGTTTTCTTTTGTGATTGCATGCATGCCTCGACTAACTATTCGATTAACTATTTGGGCATGTAATATAACTAACAAGTTGATGTTCACTAACAAGTTTGTGGCATTTGGATTTTGATTGCATAGAAGATATGTTGGTGTTTAACTATGATCAAATTACATATCTGAATATATAAATGTCATGGTAAGTATAAATGAGTATAAACTTCATTTCTGTGTGTGGTTTTTGAATGACATAAAATTCTTGAGGTATCTAACGATTTCTTTTGTCAAGAATGATTTCTTTTGCAGAGAGTACAGATGTCTAAGTCTAGAGTATGTTTTAGGAGTTTAACTCATGTATCTATCTTTATTTGGATCTCATTGTAAATTTTGGTTGTATGGTGATATCAACAAAAATATCTTTTTGAATTTTCTTGAGTGGATTTGTGTTTTGTCACGAAACAGCCAAAGGGGGAGATTGTTACGGAATTTGAGTTGGCGTATTTCGTGAATTCGGTTAAGTCTTGAAGATTGAAGATAAAGAAGGTTGGATCATATAACTCAATCTCATGAAAGAAGAATTCAAAAGGATCAGGTATGTTTAACTAATTATCTTTGGTGATCCGAATACTTCTTATAGTGTATAAACACTTGGATGAATTTTTAATTGCATAAAAATAAAAAACTGGACATGGGACATGTTCAAGATCCGGATCAGACATTCCAATCCGGATCCCGAAGGGTGTTTGTTCATACGCAAATTCAATCCGGATCGTAGCCTCCTTTGATCCGGATCCCGAACACTGGTTTTACCATGATTTATGAACGATCCGGATCAGGCTTTTCAATCCGGATCCCGAACGTTGGTGTTTGGTGAAATTGTATGAATGATCCGGATCAGGAACTTCGATCCGGATCCCGAACCTTTGTTTTTCTGGAAACTGACTGTCTCGCTACTGCAATCCGGATCGCCGAAGTCCGATCCGGATCGCCGTCCTGAAAAATTCCAGAAAAGGTTAGTTTTTGATTCTTATCCTCTTCCAATGGTTTCTAACCTATATATAGACCCTTTAATTCATCTTTTAGAAAGACGACGAAAATGGAATAAAATACGACCGAAATAGAAAAATCCACAAATAGAGAAGAAAGAAAATACTGGATTCAATTCTATGTTTCTTCATCTATTTTATTAATTTGATTCTAGGTTTTTCAAACTCAGATTGTGAGTAGAATCAAATTAATGAATACTTTGATGGTATTTCCGATCTATTTCTAATCTAAGTATTCGGCGGATCATCACCACCCAAAAACAACGATTTCCCCAAAATCGGCACGTGGACTCGCGTGGCCTTGTGGATTCAAGGTGCTACCGCTCTCGTGGATTCGGAGCGAGGTACGTTCATGGATTCGAAGCGTGCTACTGGGTGAAGACCGTGGATTCGGTCGGACGTCGTGGAGTCGACGTTGGACGTCGTGGATTCGGCGCTGGACGCAGATCGTGGATTCGAGAAGCGTTGCGGAGCGAGCAGAGAAGATCAACTAGGAGCATATGGAAAAAGGGTGAGTCGTCTGTGAGTACGGTATATCACCTTTGTACGTGTTATAATTCTAGTGGATTTCACCGTGTTATCGGTCCCGTGGTTTTTTACTCCGGTTTGGAGTTTTCCACGTAAAAATCTCTGCGTGTTATTTATTTTTCCGCATTGGGTTTTATATCGCAAAGATTTTTGAGTGTTTATTGTTTACACCTATTCACCCCCCTCTAGGTGTTTTTTCCCCTATTTAGATCTAATTGTACATAACCCAACACTTTCCACTTCAAGAGCGTTTGAGAGAGAAGATGCCCTTTTTGCTTCTTCTTCGAGATCCTACAATCTCCCTCTCGAACTCTTATTTTGCTTTGCCAGTTTCTTTGAATCCCTCAAAAGCTTATGGTAGGCAAGAGCAAAGTCTTCACCTTCAGAATTATCCGATTCATCGTCCGTTGCATTCTTTTCAACTTGGGAGGAGTTGGACAATGACTCGGATGTACTTGCCATTAAGCACATGAAGGGTGAAGATGTGGACACGTGGAATGCCGTTGCGTTATTTTCTTCATCACTTGAAGACGACTCATTTGACGATGAGGTGTCATCCCAAGTGACGGCTTGCATCGCTTTCTTGTTTGACGGATTCTTATTTGGACATTCCGTTGCAATGTGGCCGTAGCCTCGACATTTGAAGCATTGTACTTGTCCCCCTGAACTTTTCTTATCCTTTGAAAAATTCTCTTGCTTTCTTGACTTGTAACTTGAAGAACCCTTGCCTTTCTTCGACTTTCCGAAGGATGGAGTTTTGCTTGAGTTACCCCTTCGAAAGTTTCGGCGAAATCTTCTTGTCAAGAGAGCGAGCTGCTTCTCAAAGTCCTCCATAGATAGGTTTTCGTCATCGTCTGAGGAGGATGAATCCGCGTCTTCTTCTTTTGTTGTTTTCAATGCTAAACCTGAAGACTTAGAAGAGGATGCTTTTCCAGAAGAATAGTTAGTAGGAAATGTCATTTCATAAGTTTGTAATGAGCCAACTAATTCTTCTACACGGATTTCGTCCGGGTGTTTAATAGTTTCAATGGCCGTAACCTTGGATCGAAATCTTTCAGGAAGAGTTCTTAAAATCTTTCTTACAATTTTAAATTCTGGAATTTTCTCTCCCAAGTTAGCACATGAATTCACGATATCTTGCAATCGTGTATAATAATCTGTGAACGATTCATTTTCTGCCATGAAAATAGAGTCAAACTTGCTCGTAAGCATTTGCAGTTTCTGAATCTTCACAAGGTTAGTTCCCTCATGTGTAACTTGAAGAACATCCCAGATTTCTTTGGGAGTCTGCCGAGACGCGAGAGAACTCAGTTTGAGACAAAGCATTAAATAGAGTATTAATCCCTTTGCCATTGTAAGAAGAAAAATCTATCTCTTCCTTGGTCCATTTCGACCTAGGTTTGATGGTGCGAACATCAGCAATAATTTCAGTTGGATTAGACCATCCTAATTCAATTGATTGCCACACCCATTCGTCGATGGAAATTAAAAAGGCTTTCATCTGTACTTTCCAGTACGCATAATTCGTTCCATCGAAGAACGGAGGTCTGTTGATGTTTCCACCTTCAACCATTGTTTACAACCCTATTCCCGCTCCGATACCACTTGTTGGGTTATATATATAATTGGATCTAAATAGGGGAAAAAACACCTAGAGGGGGGTGAATAGGTGTAAACAATAAACACTCAAAAATCTTTGCGATATAAAACCCAATGCGGAAAAATAAATAACACGCAGAGAATTTTACGTGGAAAACTCCAAACCGGAGTAAAAAACCACGGGACCGATAACACGGTGAAATCCACTAGAATTATAACACGTACAAAAGTGATATACCGTACTCACAGACGACTCAACCTTTTTCCATACGCTCCTAGTTGATCTTCTCCGCTCGCTCCGCAACGCTTCTCGAATCCACGATCTGCGTCCAACGCCGAATCCACGGCGTCCAACGTCGAGTCCACGACGTCCGACCGAATCCACGGTCTTCACCCAGTAGCACGCTTCGAATCCATGAACGTACCTCGCTCCGAATCCACGAGAGCGGTAGCACCTTGAATCCACAAGGCCACGCGAGTCCACGCGCCGATTTTGGGGAAATCGTTGTTTTTGGGTGGTGATGATCCGCCGAATACTTAGATTAGAAATAGATCGGAAATACCATCTAAGTATTCATTAATTTGATTCTACTCAAAATCTGAGTTTGGAAAACCTAGAATCAAATTAATAATATAGATGAAGAAACATAGAATTAAATCTAGTATTTCCTTTCTTCTCTATATGTGGATTTTTCTATTTCGGTCGTATTTTTTCCATCCCCTAAAAGATGAATCATAGGGTCTATTTATAGGTTAGAAACCGTTGGAAGAGGATAAGAATCAAAAACTAACATTTTCTGGGATTTTTCAAGACGACGATCCGGATCGGATTTCGGCGATCCGTATTGCAGTAACGAGATAGACAGTTTCCTGAAAAAAAAGGTTCGGGATCCGGATCGAAGTGCCTGATCCGGATCGTTCATACAATTCAGCAAAAACCCATGTTCGGGATCCGGATCAGAAAAGGCTTGGTTCCGGATTGAATTTGCGTATGAACTAACACCCTTCGGGATTCGGATTGGAATGTCTGATCCGGATCCTGAACATGTCCCATGTCCAGTTTTTGATTTTTATGTAATTAAAAATTCATCCAAGTGTTTCTACACTATAAGAAGTATTCGGATCACCCAAAATAATTAGTTAAACATACCTGATCCTTTTGAATTCTTCTTTCTTGAGATTGAGTTATATGATCCAACCTTCTTTATCTTCAATCTTCAAGACTTAACCGAATTCACGAAATACGCCAACTCAAATTCCGTAACACCTCTGACTCTCAATGCTGGTAAGGAACTAAACGACCGCGTCCTCACCTCGATCAGCTGTCTCCGCGCGAGCTAAGCCGGAACAGTAGCCTCAGAAAACCTGTCACCGCAGCGGGTGTGAGATCTACTGCAGAAGGCAGATCTCAGTAGGTACCGTCCCAATGTCCACGGTATGCCCACTAAGTCTACTGGAGGCACAACAGATAGGTATGCAGATAGATAGATAGATAGATAGATAAAAGCTGAAAGGAACTATAGCTATCATGTCTCAATCATCATGCTCAATAAACTATACTAATGATGAAATGTGCATACACTCGCTACTGCTAACATGCCTCAAGTATCATGCTCAAAGGAAAACTCATCTATGAACATGCTATGAAACTCACTCACACACATCACCCAATCCCAATGACTGTCCCTCTTTGGACCAGTCAAGCCTGTGCTCATCTACTGCCACTCGTGCCCAAACAGGGCTTGGTCTTACGTAGGGTGTCCCTCAAGGACTATCTCAATAACCACATCGCAGACTCATCAGGCTCGGTATCATCATCGCATCTGGAGCGTAGCTCGCGGGGAGCGACCCCGCGAACTCAAGTATCACACAACTGGCATAAAACCTCAGTCTCAGCAGGCTATAATCCACGATCAAACAGATCGGAACTCAATGCTCAACTAGCATAACTCAGTCGAAAAAGATCCATGACTCAAATAGGAAAGCCTAGACACTCTCACAGCTATGTCGGAGAACCCTCAACGACTCAATCTGATAATGCACGACCCGTGGCTGAGTCGGGAAAGCTCCACGACTCGATCCGCCAGAACCCCCAAAACTCTCAAAGCTAAGTGGGAGAACCATCTCCACCACTAAATCAGATCACGACCCATGAACTAGAGTAAACCAATCAGGGAAATAAATTCTCAATCTCTCACACGGGAGGCCTGGAAATTCTGAACGACTGCCACCTACAACCCTATCAAACAAGAACAGGCTGCAGGCATAGCCGCCCATAGCTTCCACCCCCGAACTGGAAACAAAAAACTAAACTCTCTCATGACACTAGAAAGTCATCTCACAATGCTATAAAAAAATCTACTCGGCCCTCGGCACGAGCATACAAGCACCTCGAACTACCTGGACCATTCATAATACTCTAAATATTTAAAAATCCTTTAAAATCTGAGTTTCACTTAAAACCGGTTACAAAATTATTATGAAGGTCCAGATAGGTCCCGAATCTCAAGAAAATATGCCGTCTAGTGTCGAATGGTCTCTAGCTCATGCTAAAAATAACATGGGCTCAGGAAAACATTCCTATAATTTTCTAGGTAACTATCAGATTAATTATAGAGGAAAAACATAATAATCATGATCAAAATGCATTTAGGAGCATTAAAGGGCATTCTATAAATTTTGGAGAAATTCCAACCCACTTGGAACGCATTCCGTAGGCAACGCTGAAGTCGGTGAAGCACCGGATCCTCAACTGACGAAAATTTTGAAAATCGCACCGCGCGCGCGCACCCTGTCGCATACTTGGAAAAATCCCCGGTGTTCGAATAAAAAAAAATCTTGAGTCCACTACAAAAATCTCACGCGCCACCGGCTCGCTCCCCAGCCAACATGCAACACACCCAATGCTCCAGCACAAAAATAAGTCCACCACACAAACTCCATGCTCACCTCACAATTAAATTACCAGCTCACATAAATAAATTACATAGTTCCATTGAAGTCCACACAAAATTCCAGCACCAAGCAACTGCCCACATCAAGTCCACCCCAACATCAAAAGCTGAAACTTAAAATACAAGCTCCAATCTTGAGCCAACTGTGAACCTCAAAGCACCCAAAAACTCATGTGATCCTCTACCAGCTTCCACGCACACCCAGCATCAACCCCATGCTCAGATCCCCAACAAAGCTACCACCATCTGCAAGAGAAAGGGAAAAACCCAAAATTAAAGGAAACACGGTCAAATGCGCGGTCGCCGGCGTCAAAACCAAGCCCAAAGCGCGAAAACCCCGTGCGCCTGTTAGTTGTATGCCCCAAAAGCCTATCAGGCTGACGCATTTTTTATATGGGACATATTTGGTTTAGATCTAATCTTTTTCGATGTTGATTGGGTTTTCTGGAACGATCAATGCGGGCCATGTGGTTGTTTTGTGCAAAATCGCAATTTAAAATTAATTCGAAACCCAATTAATTGTTACGGAATTTGAGTTGGCGTAGTTTCGTGAAAGTCTCAAGTCTTGAAGATTGAAGGTGAAGAAAGTTGGATCATTTAACTCAATCTCAAGAAAGAAGAATTCAAAAGGATCAGGTATGTTTAACTAAAGATTTTGTGTGATCCGAATACTTCTTGTAGTGTAGAAACACTTGGAATAATCTTTCATTGCATAAAAATCAAAAACTGGACTTGGGACATGTTCAGGATCCGGATCAGGCTGTTCGATCCGGATCCCGAAGGTGGTTCGTTCATACACCAGTTCAATCCGGATCGTAGCCTCTCTTGATCCGGATCCCGAACACTGAGTTTACCATCTTCCTTGAACGATCCGGATCAGGCTTCGCAATCCGGATCCCGAACGTTGATGTTTGGTGAACTGTATGAACGATCCGGATCAAGTACTTCGATCCGGATCCCGAACCTTCGTTTTTCTGGAATTGCCTGACTCGTTACGACGATCCGGATCACAGCTAATCCGATCCGGATCGCCGTCCGTAAAATTTCCAGAAATGTTAGGTTTTTGATTCTTATCTCCTTCCTAGGGTTTCTAACCTATAAATAGACCCTATGACTCTTCTTCTAGGGTTAATCCAAAAGGAATCCAAATAGCCGTCATTTTCCTATATCATCTGATACGGCTCTAGATCCACCTATAGAGAAGAAAGGAAATCATTAGAGAATACTCTATGTTTCTTCATCTATATTGATTAGTTTGATTCTAGGTTTTCATACTCACATCTTGAGTTGAATCAAACTGTCACGCCCCGGGGGTCGAACTGCGACCCGGGCTCGCCAACAGATCCGCCGTCTGTACGGAAACTGCCGTACAGACAAAGCGTCTAACCTGCAAAGAGATCTAAAGCTAACAAGTATCAGAGCTGAAAGGAAGCTGAAATACTAAGCGGTGAAAAGTCCAAGTACACCAGTCCACTAGCACCCCCAACATAAGTACAAAAGTGGAAACTGAAAAGTACAAGAGACACCACCCCGACACCACCGACTCGGGTAGGAGCTAGCCAGCCACGCGCAAACCTCGGTCAGAAAGCTCCGAATGAGCCAAACCTGGAACGGTCGCCACAGGAACACCTGTCATCACAGCGGGTGTGAGATCTACTGCAACAGTCAGATCTCAGTGGGCACCAAAGCTAACCCCACGGTACACCCACTCAGTCTGCTGGAGACAAAAACACAAATAGATAGATAGATAGATAGATAGATAGATAGATAGATAGATAGATAGATAACTGGAAAAGAATCTATCGCTACATGTCTCAATGCAATGCTGGAAGTAAGTTCTCAGTCTTTCTCACGGGAGGCCTGGAAACTACGAACGCCTGCGCCCCCTACAGCCCTTATCAAACAAGAACATGCTGTAGGCTTAGGCGCCCATAGTTTCCGCCCCCGCACTGGGACTGCTAGAACTCTACCAGATACTAGAAGGCCACCTCAATCCCTTCTAGTAACCACCTGGTGACTCGGCCAGGGCATAACTATCTATCTGGTAACTCAGCCAGTGATATCTACACATCTGGTAACTCAGCCAGTGATTTATACCCCTCTGGTAACTCTGCCAGTGGTATCTACTCATCTGGTAACTCAGCCAGTGATTTATACCCATCTGGTAACTCTGCCAGTGGTATCTACTCATCTGGTAACTCAGCCAGTGATTCATACCCATCTGGTAACTCCGCCAGTGGTATCTGCTCATCTGGTAACTCAGCCAGTGATTTATACCCCTCTGGTAACTCTGCCAGTGGTATCTACTCATCTGGTAACTCAGCCAGTGATCTATACCCATCTGGTAACTCTGCCAGTGGTCTCTACTCATCTGGTAACTCAGCCAGTGATTCATACCCATCTGGTAACTCCGCCAGTGGTATCTGCTCATCTGGTAACTCAGCCAGTGATGTATACCCCTCTGGTGACTCTGCCAGTGGTATCTACTCATCTGGTAACTCAGCCAGTGATCTACACCCATCTGGTAACTCCGCCAGTGGTATCTACTCATCTGGTAACTCTGCCAGTGATTCACACCCATCTGGTAACTCCGCCAGTGGTATCTGCTCATCTGGTAACTCAGCCAGTGATTTATACCCCTCTGGTAACTCTGCCAGTGGTATCTACTCATCTGGTAACTCAGCCAGTGATCTATACCCATCTGGTAACTCTGCCAGTGGTCTCTACTCATCTGGTAACTCAGCCAGTGATCCATACCCATCTGGTAACTCCGCCAGTGGTATCTGCTCATCTGGTAACTCAGCCAGTGATGTATACCCCTCTGGTGACTCTGCCAGTGGTATCTACTCATCTGGTAACTCAGCCAGTGATCTACACCCATCTGGTAACTCCGCCAGTGGTATCTACTCATCTGGTAACTCTGCCAGTGATTCACACCCATCTGGTAACTCCGCCAGTGGTATCTGCTCATCTGGTAACTCAGCCAGTGGTATCTACTCATATGGTAACTCAGCCAGTGATCTATACCCATCTGGTAGCTCCGCCAGTGGTATCTGCTCATCTGGTAACTCAGCCAGTGGTATCTACTCATCTGGTAACTCAGCCAGTGATTCGTATACTCTAACGATGCGACTAACACTCGTGTCCAAGTCGGAAACGACAACCCTCGACTTGCACGACTGTTCCGCAAATACCTGATAGTAAGGAAACGATACCTTTGCATTCGGAAGCATAAAAGGGCAATCCGTAGTTCCTTGGGAGAAACCAACCCACCTGCGATCCATCCGCGAAAACCGTGCGCCAAACGGAGGTCCCGATGCGATCCCGCAGCTCCACGCGGCAAAACACGCGCCACCGGCCACGTGAGAAGCTAACACTATGCCACAACTGCGAGATAAGAAGAGGGACCGGGATCAGAAAGACATGCGGCTAAAACCGCGCTCACAAAGGCGAAAGAAACCCATCCGGCGACGAGAAACGCCGCGCGTTGCGCGGAAAACCCATCGCGCACACACGCCGCGGCGCGTCGCCGAGTCGCAGCCTGCGCGGCCAATGCGGCGCAGCTGCACGGCCCCCAAAACCCAGCCGCGCGGCGCTGGCCCAGCCGCCCGCGCGGCGCCCAGCGCCCGCGCGGCACAGGGCCGCCCGCGCGGGGCCCCCCCGCAGGGCCGCGCGCCCACGGGCGCGGCCTGCAGGCCCGCGCGGCGCAGGGCCGCCCGCGCGGGGCCCCCGCAGGGCCGCGCGCCCACGGGCGCGGCCCGCGGGCCCGCGCGACACGGGGCCGCCCGCGCGGGGCCCCCTGCAGGGCCGCGCGCCCACGGGCGCGGCCCGCAGGCCCGCGCGGCACGGGGCCGCCCGCGCGGGGCCCCGTGCAGGGCCGCGCGCCCACGGGCGCGGCCCGCAGGCCCGCGCGGCACGGGGCCGCCCGCGCGGGGCCCCCCGCAGGGCCGCGCGCCCACGGGCGCGGCCCGCAGGCCCGCGCGGCACGGGGCCGCCCGCGCGGGGCCCCCCGCAGGGCCGCGCGCCCACGGGCGCGGCCCGCAGGCCCGCGCGGCACGGGGCCGCCCGCGCGGGGCCCCCCGCAGGGCCGCGCGCCCACGGGCGCGGCCCGCAGGCCCGCGCGGCACAGGGCCGCCCGCGCGGGGCCCCCCGCAGGGCCGCGCGCCCACGGGCGCGGCCCGCGGGCCCGCGCGGCACAGGGCCGCCCGCGCGGGGCCCCCCGCAGGGCCGCGCGCCCACGGGCGCGGCCCGCGGGCCCGCGCGGCGCAGGGCCGCCCGCGCGGGGCCCCCGCAGGGCCGCGCGCCCACGGGCGCGGCCCGCGGGCCCGCGCGGCACGGGGCCGCCCGCGCGGGGCCCCCCGCAGGGCCGCGCGCCCACGGGCGCGGCCCGCAGGCCCGCGCGGCACGGGGCCGCCCGCGCGGGGCCCCCTGCAGGGCCGCGCGCCCACGGGCGCGGCCCGCAGGCCCGCGCGGCACAGGGCCGCCCGCGCGGGGCCCCCCGCAGGGCCGCGCGCCCACGGGCGCGGCCCGCGGGCCCGCGCGGCACGGGGCCGCCCGTGCGGGGCCCCCTGCAGGGCCGCGCGCCCACGGGCGCGGCCCGCAGGCCCGCGCGGCACCTTGCAGTGCCGCGCGCACAGCGCGCGGCCTGCAAGGTCGCGCGGCACAGGGGTTGCCCGCGCGGCACCCCTGCAGGGCCGCGCGCCCCGCGCGGCCTGCCAGGCCGCCGCGCGCGGCACCTTGCAGTGCCGCGCGCACAGCGCGCGGCCTGCAAGGTCGCGCGGCACAGGGGTTGCCCGCGCGGCACCCCTGCAGGGCCGCGCGCCCCGCGCGGCCTGCCAGGCCGCGCGGCACAGGGGATGCCCGCGCGGCACCCCTGCAGTGCCGCGCGCCCAGCGCGCAGCCTGCAGGGCCGCGCGGCACCATGCCGCACCTGAGCACCCCGGCGCCCTGCTGTCCCACTTTGGCAGCAGGGCGCAGCAGTGCGCGGCGCCCAAGCGCCCCTCCCCCCCGGCCACGCGCCGGACGACCAGCCGCAAGGCTCCGGCCACCGGGGAGAAGAAAAGAGTGAAAGAAAGAAATAAAATAAAAATAAACCAACCTCCTCGCGGCACGCCGGTCCTCGCTCGGCCCTCGTCCACGCTCGGAGAAGAAAACGCCCAAGAAAAGCTTCCTCCAAAGCCCTCTTCTTCATCTTCTCCTTATTCTTCTCTTTCCTTTTTCTTTCTTTCTTTCTCTTTTTTCCTTTGCTACAGAGGTGGAGGGGTGGGGTTTTTATAAAGAAAAGCTTTATATAAATTAATTAACTTAATTAATTTAATTCCAAAAACCCAACTCCAACTCACTTTTTGCCCTCGGGCCCTCCGCCGCCGCCCGGAACTTCCCGAGCTCCGCTGTAAATCAAAAGTACGCGTGTCCACAGCTTTTTCTCCTCAAAAAGCTCGACCGTTGAGTCGGGGTACTCAAATCAAATACCGGCTCCAAAAATGCCAGTTCCGACTCACTTTTTGCCTCCGGGTCCTCCGCGTCAGTCCGGAACCTCCCGAACCTCGCTGTAAATCAAAAGTACGCGTGTCCACAGCTTTTTCTCAATTTTTCTGCAACCAAAAGCGGTGTCGGAGCTTCCCGTACCAGTCACCTAACGCGTACAAAGCCCGAAACAAGCAGAGGCCTCCGCGGGGATCCAAATCAACCCGAACTCCTCTGAAACACAAGTGGGACACATCCAAGGCAAATTCCTCCGCACCTCACCATCCTGCAAGGTCGGTGCGACATCCAAAACCCGGTGTTCTACACTCTCCCCCCCTTAAAAGGGTTTCGTCCTCGAAATCCAACTAAATCCATACTTAGGAGGGTAAATCAAAAACAAAAGGGATAGAAGATCCTCAGATTGCCCAAGGCTCTCAAGTGGTCACTCACATTCCTCATGCTGACAACACTGAACCTTCCCCAAAGGTAGGATTCGACTGCAAAATTCTTTGGTTTCACCAACAAGAATCGCATCGGTCGATGAGGATAACGCAGTCCTCGCCCATCACCAAGGAAGGGAAAGCAAAAGAAAACTTTCGGGGTTCAAATAGGCCTCATCCAGCCTGATCACAACTCGAGGATCCACAACTCGCATAACTCGTTTCTATATAAAACTCTCAGGCTGGTAGTCTCCCCTGATTCGAGATCTCAAAAACCGAAGTTCAAGCCTCCTTAAGGCAAAACTCCTCAGATGTTTCACAGCCACCAAAGCTCCAGTCTACAAAACATACATCACCTCCCTTAACAGGGGAAAAACTTACAACCTCGAGAACCTTCTTTCAGTCCTGGCACTCAAATCCTAGGGTTACACTGCTCGCCAAAACAGGGCGTAGTCGAACAAAAAGTCTTCGCCGGGATAAAGCAATCATATAACTTGCGAAACTTATCCACCGGCGTTACCTCAACCCGACCTCCTGAGTGCCCAAGTACTTTAGGTTCGAGGATTCAAGAATAATTCCATGACCTCACTATCACGGCAATATCCGGATCAATGCTGGTATCTTCCTCAGCTTTGCCTCTCGCAAGTTACACCGGCCTTGCCTAGTCCAAGAGCTTCTGATCTCTGACTTTAACATGGGTCCAGGCCCAACCCAAACGGTATCTCACCTCGTTGGGTCCTCCGTCGCTCACGCGGCTGAAACACAAGGCCTAAACACAAAAATTTTGATGCCCAAGTGCAACTCTCAAAACTAGGCAACCGACTTCTTCCTCCAAAGAAGTTGTAGCACCATCCACAAGAGCCCCTCAAGCTCCAAGTCGCTTCGGAGGTAAGCACAAACCCAAGACGGTAACACCACCAACCCGTCCTGTGAAACAGGGAAAAACACAGCTCACAAATCAGTAGGGCATTAGTCAATCTACTTGACCACGCAAACCGCACAAACTGCCCTACTGATTCCGGATCAGTATCCAGGCACAGCCCTCGGCTGTAAGGTTCCACAATGACACCAACCACTCGAAGGCATCTGCCCAAGCACATGGCGAGACTAATCAAGTTAGAACCTTACAAGGACTCACACGGTTGTATGCCCACAACGTGACATCACCACGGTGTAACAACCGCCTGGATCCTCACTGTCGTATCTCCACGACGAGGTACTAGGTCTCACAGACCTCGCGATCCGTCAAAACTCGCAACTGCGCTCACAGCTCTCTCTGTCTCACGGTTGATACTCCCCGAGGTGCTGTCGAAGTTGGCGCGGTTCCCAAACCATGTCAATCACTGTCTCGACCTCAGTCCCAATCTAGTAAGCACCTGGTAACTCGGCCAGGGGCATCAACCACCTGGTAACTCGGCCAGGGGCAAGTAACCTCCTGGTAACTCAGCCAGGGGCAGGTAACCTCCTGGAAACTCAGCCAGGGCATCAATATCTCATCGCATGGTATAAAAATACACTCCTCCTGACCAGGTCTACGGAGGGTCAATGTCTTCTCTTTCGACAATCCATGATAGCATAAATTGGGACGACCGATCCCTATCCAACCTCGTATCAACACCCCAGCTCTGGTGTAGGACTAACATCTCGATGATCAATCCAAGGTCCTAGTTGCACTGGCAGGACAGGCAGCACTCATCCACGTGCTTCACGTGACCTGAAAATCGATCGAAACGTGCAAAACCATCAGTCCTGACACTGGCCCACACGAAGGTACCCCCGCATTACCGAACGCACACACGGCGTTGGCATTAAGCAAGCTCTAACCCGACGGCCACACCAGGTGAAACGCGATCCTCAACCCTGACGAAGAATGCGGCCCATGCAGCAGGGAAACTCACATCCTGGCACTGCTGCTGAAGCGAGCACTGTCAAGAACCTCCTGGTCTCTGTCTCCTCTGAGACCCCTGATCCAGAGGGTGGAATCACGGCAACTTCGAATCACGCGACTATCGCAAAATCGGCGATGCCGGAGCTCTCACTCCGAAGCGGGTCCCCCGCTCACCGTCTCCCTCGGACGGGGTCACTGATCCACAGTCAAACCATCGAGCATGCACGCTCACTGCATCCAAGGTCGGCAATCGCCGAAAATGCACAAAGAGATAGTCATCTTGAGGCGGTTCCCACTCGAACATAACCAACCTCTAAGCCTCATCCTGGACGACCAGGGATACACCGCTCAACTGTCACAGAAACTCACCCCAGAACATCAACTGCGCTCCCGATGGTCCAACAAGACGAATCCGACGCCACCAGCTCTCTTGGCGTCCCAAAGAAAAGTACATAACCAAGCGCCCTGATGCTTATCCTGGATGAACAAATCCTCGCACAAATCTTCCATAATAGCGTCCCAGTTCTCGGCCTCTCACGGCTCCAACTCGGTCCCGAAATCTTCAAGGGATAGAACTGGATGCGGTAGACCACCTAACAGCAACCTCTCGCTGCTCCCGCACCATCAATGGTGCGATCAGGAACAGGAATCGACAAAGTCGCGGCCGGAGGTACTACAGACGATACTCCGGGAGATGCTCTCGGTCCAAGCATGTGCATCATACGCTCCATGCTCTCTCTTCCTGGCGCCGTAACGCCTCAAGTACCAGAACTGCTTGGGCCTGGATCTCTCAAGCCTCTCTCGGCTCTATCCATTTAGCTTTCCGCTATACGAGCCCCTCATCCCAGGTCAAACACGCCCTCGCCGTCGCACGGCGTCTCTGAAGCATCCAAAAACCACTGCAACAGAAAAAACATTAGGACCAAGACTCTCTCGTCCCAAACAAACGAAAGTCTAACATGTTAACCTTTCTAAAGCATTATGTTGTCTGCAGCCAACACAATCACCTTTAGAGAAATAACATGCGAGGTCACTCACCCCAATCCTCTGGGGGAGGTACACCCTCAGACAAGACTCTCGCTAAGGTCACGTCTCACACGACAGTCTTCCCACTGTCCAACCAAAAGCCTAGGGTCTCTAAGTCCCCACGACCTATATTCCTAGGCTCTGATACCACCTAATCTGTCACGCCCCGGGGGTCGAACTGCGACCCGGGCTCGCCAACAGATCCGCCGTCTGTACGGAAACTGCCGTACAGACGAAGCGTCTAACCTGCAAAGAGATCTAAAGCTAACAAGTATCAGAGCTGAAAGGAAGCTGAAATACTAAGCGGTGAAAAGTCCAAGTACACCAGTCCACTAGCACCCCCAACATAAGTACAAAAGTGGAAACTGAAAAGTACAAGAGACACCACCCCGACACCACCGACTCGGGTAGGAGCTAGCCAGCCACGCGCAAACCTCGGTCAAAAAGCTCCGAATGAGCCAAACCTGGAACGGTCGCCACAGGAACACCTGTCATCACAGCGGGTGTGAGATCTACTGCAACAGTCAGATCTCAGTGGGCACCAAAGCTAACCCCACGGTACACCCACTCAGTCTGCTGGAGACAAAAACACAAATAGATAGATAGATAGATAGATAGATAGATAGATAGATAGATAGATAGATAACTGGAAAAGAATCTATCGCTACATGTCTCAATGCAATGCTGGAAGTAAGTTCTCAGTCTTTCTCACGGGAGGCCTGGAAACTACGAACGCCTGCGCCCCCTACAGCCCTTATCAAACAAGAACATGCTGTAGGCTTAGGCGCCCATAGTTTCCGCCCCCGCACTGGGACTGCTAGAACTCTACCAGATACTAGAAGGCCACCTCAATCCCTTCTAGTAACCACCTGGTGACTCGGCCAGGGCATAACTATCTATCTGGTAACTCAGCCAGTGATATCTACACATCTGGTAACTCAGCCAGTGATTTATACCCCTCTGGTAACTCTGCCAGTGGTATCTACTCATCTGGTAACTCAGCCAGTGATTTATACCCATCTGGTAACTCTGCCAGTGGTATCTACTCATCTGGTAACTCAGCCAGTGATTCATACCCATCTGGTAACTCCGCCAGTGGTATCTGCTCATCTGGTAACTCAGCCAGTGATTTATACCCCTCTGGTAACTCTGCCAGTGGTATCTACTCATCTGGTAACTCAGCCAGTGATCTATACCCATCTGGTAACTCTGCCAGTGGTCTCTACTCATCTGGTAACTCAGCCAGTGATTCATACCCATCTGGTAACTCCGCCAGTGGTATCTGCTCATCTGGTAACTCAGCCAGTGATGTATACCCCTCTGGTGACTCTGCCAGTGGTATCTACTCATCTGGTAACTCAGCCAGTGATCTACACCCATCTGGTAACTCCGCCAGTGGTATCTACTCATCTGGTAACTCTGCCAGTGATTCACACCCATCTGGTAACTCCGCCAGTGGTATCTGCTCATCTGGTAACTCAGCCAGTGATTTATACCCCTCTGGTAACTCTGCCAGTGGTATCTACTCATCTGGTAACTCAGCCAGTGATCTATACCCATCTGGTAACTCTGCCAGTGGTCTCTACTCATCTGGTAACTCAGCCAGTGATTCATACCCATCTGGTAACTCCGCCAGTGGTATCTGCTCATCTGGTAACTCAGCCAGTGATGTATACCCCTCTGGTGACTCTGCCAGTGGTATCTACTCATCTGGTAACTCAGCCAGTGATCTACACCCATCTGGTAACTCCGCCAGTGGTATCTACTCATCTGGTAACTCTGCCAGTGATTCACACCCATCTGGTAACTCCGCCAGTGGTATCTGCTCATCTGGTAACTCAGCCAGTGGTATCTACTCATCTGGTAACTCAGCCAGTGATCTATACCCATCTGGTAGCTCCGCCAGTGGTATCTGCTCATCTGGTAACTCAGCCAGTGGTATCTACTCATCTGGTAACTCAGCCAGTGATTCGTATACTCTAACGATGCGACTAACACTCGTGTCCAAGTCGGAAACGACAACCCTCGACTTGCACGACTGTTCCGCAAATACCTGATAGTAAGGAAACGATACCTTTGCATTCGGAAGCATAAAAGGGCAATCCGTAGTTCCTTGGGAGAAACCAACCCACCTGCGATCCATCCGCGAAAACCGTGCACCAAACGGAGGTCCCGATGCGATCCCGCAGCTCCACGCGGCAAAACACGCGCCACCGGCCACGTGAGAAGCTAACACTATGCCACAACTGCTAGATAAGAAGAGGGACCGGGATCAGAAAGACATGCGGCTAAAACCGCGCTCACAAAGGCGAAAGAAACCCATCCGGCGACGAGAAACGCCGCGCGTTGCGCGGAAAACCCATCGCGCACACACGCCGCGGCGCGTCGCCGAGTCGCAGCCTGCGCGGCCAATGCAGCGCAGCTGCACGGCCCCCAAAACCCAGCCGCGCGGCGCTGGCCCAGCCGCCCGCGCGGCGCCCAGCGCCCGCGCGGCACAGGGCCGCCCGCGCGGGGCCCCCCCGCAGGGCCGCGCGCCCACGGGCGCGGCCTGCAGGCCCGCGCGGCGCAGGGCCACCCGCGCGGGGCCCCCGCAGGGCCGCGCGCCCACGGGCGCGGCCCGCGGGCCCGCGCGGCACGGGGCCGCCCGCGCGGGGCCCCCTGCAGGGCCGCGCGCCCACGGGCGCGGCCCGCAGGCCCGCGCGGCACGGGGCCGCCCGCGCGGGGCCCCCTGCAGGGCCGCGCGCCCACGGGCGCGGCCCGCAGGCCCGCGCGGCACGGGGCCGCCCGCGCGGGGCCCCCTGCAGGGCCGCGCGCCCACGGGCGCGGCCCGCAGGCCCGCGCGGCACGGGGCCGCCCGCGCGGGGCCCCCTGCAGGGCCGCGCGCCCACGGGCGCGGCCCGCAGGCCCGCGCGGCACAGGGCCGCCCGCGCGGGGCCCCCCGCAGGGCCGCGCGCCCACGGGCGCGGCCCGCGGGCCCGCGCGGCACAGGGCCGCCCGCGCGGGGCCCCCCGCAGGGTCGCGCGCCCACGGGCGCGGCCTGCAGGCCCGCGCGGCGCAGGGCCGCCCGCGCGGGGCCCCCGCAGGGCCGCGCGCCCATGGGCGCGGCCCGCGGGCCCGCGCGGCACAGGGCCGCCCGCGCGGGGCCCCCCGCAGGGCCGCGCGCCCACGGGCGCGGCCAGCAGGCCCGCGCGGCACGGGGCCGCCCGCGCGGGGCCCCCTGCAGGGCCGCGCGCCCACGGGCGCGGCCCGCAGGCCCGCGCGGCACAGGGCCGCCCGCGCGGGGCCCCCCGCAGGGCCGCGCGCCCACGGGCGCGGCCCGCGGGCCCGCGCGGCACGGGGCCGCCCGCGCGGGGCCCCCTGCAGGGCCGCGCGCCCACGGGCGCGGCCCGCAGGCCCGCGCGGCACCTTGCAGTGCCGCGCGCACAGCGCGCGGCCTGCAAGGTCGCGCGGCACAGGGGTTGCCCGCGCGGCACCCCTGCAGGGCCGCGCGCCCCGCGCGGCCTGCCAGGCCGCCGCGCGCGGCACCTTGCAGTGCCGCGCGCACAGCGCGCGGCCTGCAAGGTCGCGCGGCACAGGGGTTGCCCGCGCGGCACCCCTGCAGGGCCGCGCGCCCCGCGCGGCCTGCCAGGCCGCGCGGCACAGGGGATGCCCGCGCGGCACCCCTGCAGTGCCGCGCGCCCAGCGCGCAGCCTGCAGGGCCGCGCGGCACCATGCCGCCCCTGAGCAGCCCGGCGCCCTGCTGTCCCACTTTGGCAGCAGGGCGCAGCAGTGCGCGGCGCCCAAGCGCCCCTCCCCCCCGGCCACGCGCCGGACGACCAGCCGCAAGGCTCCGGCCACCGGGGAGAAGAAAAGAGTGAAAGAAAGAAATAAAATAAAAATAAACCAACCTCCTCGCGGCACGCCGGTCCTCGCTCGGCCCTCGTCCACGCTCGGAGAAGAAAACGCCCAAGAAAAGCTTCCTCCAAAGCCCTCTTCTTCATCTTCTCCTTCTTCTTCTCTTTCCTTTTTCTTTCTTTCTTTCTCTTTTTTCCTTTGCTACAGAGGTGGAGGGGTGGGGTTTTTATAAAGAAAAGCTTTATATAAATTAATTAACTTAATTAATTTAATTCCAAAAACCCAACTCTAACTCACTTTTTGCCCTCGGGCCCTCCGCCGCCGCCCGGAACTTCCCGAGCTCCGCTGTAAATCAAAAGTACGCGTGTCCACAGCTTTTTCTCCTCAAAAAGCTCGACCGTTGAGTCGGGGTACTCAAATCAAATACCGGCTCCAAAAATGCCAGTTCCGACTCACTTTTTGCCTCCGGGTCCTCCGCGTCAGTCCGGAACCTCCCGAACCTCGCTGTAAATCAAAAGTACGCGTGTCCACAGCTTTTTCTCAATTTTTCTGCAACCAAAAGCGGTGTCGGAGCTTCCCGTACCAGTCACCTAACGCGTACAAAGCCCGAAACAAGCAGAGGCCTCCGCGGGGATCCAAATCAACCCGAACTCCTCTGAAACACAAGTGGGACACATCCAAGGCAAATTCCTCCGCACCTCACCATCCTGCAAGGTCGGTGCGACATCCAAAACCCGGTGTTCTACACAAACTAATGAATACTTAGATGGTATTTCCGATCTATCTTTGATCTAAGTATTCGGCGGATCATCACCACCAAAAACAACGATTTACCACAAAAATCGGCGCGTGGATTCGCGTGTCCTTTTGGATTCAAGGTTCAACCGCTCTCGTGGATTCGGAGCGAGGCACATTCGTGGATTCGAAGGGTGCTATTGGGTGAAGACCGTGGACTCGGTCGGACTTCGTGGATTCGACGTTGGACGCCGTGGATTCGGCATTGGGCGCAGATCGTGGATTCGAGAAGCGTCGCGGAGCGAGCGGAGAAGATCCTCTAGGAGCGTATGGAAAAGGTTGAGTCGTAAGTGTGTACGGTAAATCACCTTGTATGTGTTTTAATTCTAGTGGATTTCTGCCGTGTTATTGGTCCCGTAGTTTTTTACTCCGGTGATGGAGTTTTCCACGTAAAAATCTTGCGAGTTATTTTTTATTTCCGCATTGGGTTTTTATCGCAACGATTTTTGAGTGTTTATACGTTTACACCTATTCACCCCCCTCTAGGTGTTTTTTCCCCTATTTAGATCCTTATTACATATAACCCAACAAGTGGTATCAGAGCGGGAATAGGGTTGTAAACAATGGTTGAAGGTGGAAACATCAACCGACCCCCGTTCTTCGATGGAACAAATTATGCGTACTGGAAAGTGCGGATGAAAGCCTTTTTAGTTTCCATTGACGAACGGGTGTGGCAATCAATTGAGTTAGGATGGTCTAATCCAACTGAATTTATTGGTGATGTCCACACCTTAAAACCTAGGTCGAAATGGACCAAGGAAGAGTTAGACTCATCTTCTTACAATGGCAAGGGAATTAATGCTATTTTTAATGCCTTATCTCAAACTGAGTTCTCTCGCGTCTCAGCATGTGAGACTGAGAAAGAAATCTGGGATGTTCTTCAGGTTACACATGAGGGAACTAACCTCGTGAAGATTCAGAAACTGCAAATGCTTACGAGCAAGTTTGACTCTATCTTGATGGCAGAAAATGAATCTTTCACGGACTACTATACACGATTGCAAGACATCGTAAACTCATGTGCTAACCTGGAAGAGAAGATTCCAGAATTTAAGATTGTAAGAAAGATCTTAAGAACTCTTACTGAACGATTTCGCCCAAAGGTTACTGCCATTGAAACTATTAAACACCCGGACGAAATACGTGTAGAAGAATTAGTTGGTGCATTACAAACTTATGAAATGACATTTACTACTAACAATTCTTCTGGAAAAGCATCCTCTTCTAAGTCTTCAGGTTATGCGTTGAAAACAACTAAGGAAGAAGACGCGGATACATCCTCCTCAGACGATGACGAGAACCTTTCAATGGAGGAATTTGAGAAGCAACTCGCTCTCTTGACAAGGAAGTTTCGCCGCAACTTTCGAAGGGGTAATTCAAGTAAATCTCCATCCTTCGGAAAGTCGATCAAAGGCAAGGGTACTTCAAGTTACAAGTCAAGAAAGTAAGAAAACTTCTCAAAGGATAAGAAAAGTTCAGAGGGACAACTACAATGCTTCAAATGTCGAGGCTACGGCCACATTGCAACGGAGTGTCCCAACAAGTATCCGGCAAAGAAGAAGGCGATGCAAGTCGTCACTTGGGATGACAACTCAACGTCAAATGAGTCATCTTCAAGTGATGAAGAAAAGAGCTCCACGGCATTCCACGCGTCCGTATCTTCACCCTTCATGTGCTTTATGGCAAGTACATCCGAGTCGTTGTCCAACTCCACTGTTGAAAAGATTGCAACGGACAATGAATCGGATGATTCGGAAGGTGAAGATTTTGCTTTAGCCTACCACAGACTTTTGAGGGATTCAAAGAAAGTGGCTAAGCAAAACAAGAGTTTGAGAGGGAGAGTGCATGATCTCGAAGAAGAAGCAAAAAGAGCAACTTCTCTCTCAAACGCTCTTGAAGTGGAAAGGGAAAATCTGATAAAAGTAAATGTTTCCCTTCAAGAGTCCAATGAGCGTTTTGAGAAGGAACATACAAATCTGGTGGATAAAGCGAATCACTTCTCAAAGCTCTACAACGAGGCTCGACAGGATAACCAGGAAATGACAAAGACCATTTTCCAACTCAAGGATGACTTACAGCGATTCTCTTCAGGAAGGAGTAAGTTGGATAGACTTCTTGGTCTTGGTCAATCAAATCGGTTCGGCCTCGGATACACTCAAACTGGAAACAATCCAAGTTCGAGTGGGACAGTTTTTGTGCCTCAGTCGGTATCTCCTCCTCCGACACCGGAATTCAAGACAAACAACGACAACAAACCTACTTCATCCTCTTTGGGATCGTCAAGATCTAAGGTATGTTTTCATTGTGGTGTTTCAGGGCACATAAGAAGATATTGCAAGACGGGAGTCAAACGCTCACCTCAATCACCTCTTGCAACGACTACCAAAAAGGCGCCTCCCCGGAAATCAAAGCAAAACCTTTCAAATGAAAAGAGCCTTGGTCGTTCACCGCGCAAGACGACATCATCAAGGAGCGGCAATCGATCTGACAAGACGCCTTCACCTAGGAGAATAACCTCACGACCATTACCGATGCACTCCAAAAGGGTTTGGGTGCGCAAAGGTGAAATTTACCCTTGTCTTGTTACCAACGTTTCCTTGCATGCATATGATAGTTCGTCTTGGTATCTGGATAGCGGTTGTTCCCGTCACATGACCGGTGACAAAAATAGTTTTCAAAATCTTGAGAAAATCTCCGGAGGACTTGTTGTTTTCGGAGACGGTCGATCTTCCAAAATTGTTGGAAAAGGGACGGTAGCTATTCCAGATGGCCCGATTTTGAAAAACGTCTTATTTGTTGATGGTCTTAAGACTAACCTCATAAGCATAAGTCAACTTTGCGACAATGATTTTTCAGTTAACTTTTCATCTGTTGAATGCGTTGTAACTGATAAGGACCATGTCTTCTTTTTAAAAGGGGTTAGATCTGAAAACAATTGTTATGTTGTTCCTAATAAATTTTCTGAAAATTGTAACTTAGCCACTTTGAATAATGAAACTCTTTGGCATGAAAGGCTAGGTCACTTAAATTTTAAGGAACTTACTAGAATTTCAAACAAGGACGTGGTCAAGGGGGTTCCAAAACTTTTATTTAAACAAAACGTTGTGTGTGGTGGTTGCCAAAAGGGAAAATAGTCTAGGACTGCACACAAGAACTTGAACCACGTTGCTACAAAACGGCCCTTGGAACTTTTGCACATGGATTTAATGGGGCCGACCCGTCAACCATCTTTGGGAGGTAAATGATATATTTTTTTATTGGTTGATGATTTCTCTCGGTATTCTTGGGTAGCATTTTTAAAAGAGAAAGCTGATACTTTTGATTCTTTTCACGAGATCTGCCTTCGTATTATGATTGAAAAGAATGAAAAGATCATTCGTGTTAGAAGTGATAGAGGTGGAGAATTCATTAATTCAAAATTCATTGACTTTTGTACTTCAAACGGTATTAAGCATGAATTCTCTGCACCCTATACACCTCAACAGAATGGTGTTGTCGAGCGCAAGAACAGGGTTGTTCAAGAGATGGCGCGTGTGATGCTTCATAGCCGGAATTTACCGCTACATTTTTGGGCTGAAGCTGTGAACACCGCTGTCTATGTCATTAATCGTGTGTTCTTGCGCCCGGGAACGTTAAATACACCATATGAACTATGGTGTGGTAGAAAACCCAACATCAAATATTTTCGCATCTTCGGGAGTCGGTGTTACATTTTACGTGACCGTGAAAACCTTGGAAAGTTTGACTCACGAAGTGACGAAGGGATTTTCTTGGGGTATTCTACTAATAGTAGAGCATATCGAGTATTTAACTTGGAATCTAAGACGATCGTAGAATCTATAAATGTTAAAGTAGATGAAGCTTTTCACTTTGCATCTGAAAAATCTACCCTCGATATCTCTCTAGATGATGATACTCCTGTAAGTGCATCTTCTCATGATAATACTTCCAATATTAATGATGCATCTAATGGTTCTTCAAGTTTATCTAATGTGCAGGAATCATCTCATATATCTCCGAGTACTCCGTTTCAACAAACGCTACGAATCTCCAAGGATCATCCGGAATCGAATATTATTGGAGATCCACAAGAAGGAGTTAGAACTCGGAGGCAGTTGGTTTGTGGATTCGCTTGCTACGTATCTTTAATCGAACCAAAGAACATAGATGAAGCTCTTCAGGATGACTACTGGATTAAAGCAATGCAGGAAGAGCTCCATCAATTTGAGCGAAACAAAGTCTGGGAATTAACGAAGCCTCCACAGCAACATAATGTGATAGGTACCAAATGGATCTTCAAGAACAAGAAAAATGAGGATGGTACTATCATCAGGAACAAGGCACGATTAGTTGCTCAAGGCTACTCTCAAGTAGAAGGTATAGACTTTGATGAAAACTTCGCCCCTGTAGCTAGACTCGAGTCCATTCGTACACTGTTTGCTATTGCTTGTCATTTTAAAATCAAATTATTTCAAATGGACGTTAAGAGCGCATTTCTAAATGGGTTTTTAAATGAGGAAGTTTATGTGGCTCAAGCGAAAGGTTTTGTAGACCATAAACAACCTAACCATGTTTTTCGTTTGAAAAAGGCTCTTTACGGTCTGAAACAAGCACCGCGAGCATGGTACGAAAGGTTGACAAAGCACCTTTTGGAGAAGGGCTACACTCGAGGGGGAGCTGATAGGACTCTCTTTGTGAAGCATTATCAAAACAATTTCATTGTAGCACAAATCTATGTCGATGACATTGTATTTGGCGCAACAAGAGATAATGATGCTTCTAAATTCGCGGAGACCATGGAAAGCGAATTTGAGATGTCCATGATGGGCGAATTGACTTATTTCCTTGGATTGCAAATTAAACAAAATGATGAAGGTATTCACTTGAGTCAATCCAAGTATGCAATGGAGTTGGTTAAAAAGTTTGATCTTGAAAATTCGAAGGATTTTCCGACTCCAATGGGAACTAGCCACAAGGGACTTGGAAGTGAATCACAAAGTGAGAATGTAGACGAGAAACTGTATCGAAGTATGATTGGAAGTCTACTTTACCTCACGGCTAGTCGCCCGGATATATCTTTTGGTGTTGGGATCTGCGCGAGATATCAATCTGCACCAAAGGAGGTTCACCTGAAAGCGGTGAAAAGGATCATCCGGTATATCAAAGGATCAATTAATTTCGGAATTTGGTATCCTATGGGAACAAGTTTGGATATTGTTGGATACTCAGATGCCGATTGGGCAGGATCAGTGGATGATCGGAAAAGCACGAGTGGTGCATGCTTCTATCTTGGCCATTGCCTTGTTGCATGGCACAGTAAAAAGCAGAATTGCATAGCACTCTCGACTGCCGAAGCGGAATACATTTCAGCTGGAAGTTGCTCAACTCAACTCATTTGGATGAAAAGCGTATTGAGCGACTTCCGGATTTCAGCATCTTCGGTAACAATTCTTTGTGACAACACAAGTGCAATCAACATTTCTAAAAACCCTGTGTTGCACTCTAGAACAAAACATATTGAACTTAGATATCATTTTCTTAGAGAGCTAGTTGAATCAAATACTCTTCAACTTTCATATATTTCAACTGAGGATCAATTAGCTGACATTCTAACAAAACCTTTGGATCAAAAACGTTTTATTTATTTGCGAAAAGCAATTGGAATGCTTTCCTTGAAATAAACTTCTTTTTGAAACCTTTGCTTAGGATAGGTTTTGTCTTTGTTTTGTTTTGTTCATTATCTATGTCTGTACATAGGACATTAATTGAGCATAGATCATAATTGACTTTAATTGCATCTTTTCGCACATTTAGAAATTTATTATGCTTTCGCCATCATAATATTTCACTGTTGCAATGATCATTTATGTTAATTAAATCATCTTCTGAGTGATCAAAGTCAATTTCTCTCTCTCAATGATCTCTTGGTATAGTCATTATCTTATTTGACTGTTTAGTCGAGTATGAAATCGAGATCAATTTTTGGTTGAATACTTTATATCTTAAATAATTGATAGCCAATTGAGGGGGAGTCAAAGAAATGTAAAATGCTCAAAAGATGTGGAAAGAGTTACATCCCAATGAGGAGTGTGAAAACTACCACCACATGGAGGAAAGAGCTACCACCTCGGTCGTCCGAGTATTGTGTGCAGCTACCACATGTATACCAAGCATGGTTGCTCAAATTTTGATTAAGTAAAATGCATGTTGAAATACTTGACTCCGTCAAATTTCAAGGTTGGTATAAGGTGGGTTTTTAAAGAAAGATGCTCAAAGAGCCACTCTCTTCAACAGATTGTCTAGATACATTATCTACTATATTTGGGATTTCAAACATCTATTGATCTTTGTATTTCATTTTCTTTACTGAATTGATGATTTGATAAAGGCATTACTCATAAGATCAAGTTAGATGTAATTGAAGGTGTTCAACTTTAAGGGATTTTGTAATAGCCGCGGGTTTTCGAACCGCTTTTAGGCAAAGGGGTCCGGGGGTTTGATTTTCTTTTGTCATTCTGGGCAGGCCGTCGGGGGCTCGCGGGCATTTTTTTTTGAGAATAAAGCTCGCGAAGCGGAGGCCGGCGGCGCGATCGGATCGGATTTCCGACCCCGGAAGCTCCCGGAATAAATTTTCGAAGTTGCTGCGGTTCGGGTGTCCGGCACGTCCCTTTTGAGGTAAACCAGACCCGGATTTAACGATTTTTTTTGATTCAAGCTAGTTAATTCTTTCGCACCGGCTCAGTCTAATTTTCTGTAAATTTTCGGGATCCGACATAAATTAATTTAATTTATTTCGTTATATCTATCCGGGTTAATTTGGGGCTAGGTTAGCATTTGGGGTTGGACGCGGGTTGGGCTCGATCGTACCAAAACAGCTAATTAATTGGGGGTTTGAGAGGTGAGGGTTGGGAACCCCTTCTCAGTCTGCTACCCCTTTGGCACGCACGACCCGAGCGAAGACGGTCGAGGAGAGGGGAGAACGCCGCATCCCCACCACCACCACACCGGACCTACGAGAACGGACGATCCCCTCTTCCCAAACCTTCGTCGTCCTCATCAAGGTGAGACGGGAATTTAGTTTCTTTTTCCTCGTGTTGAGTTCTTGATCATCTTGACCGGAAGGGGTGAGGCACAGGCGGCGGATTTCCCGGAATCCGCCGCACGTGCGAAGAAACCCCCCCCCCATCCGGCGCCCTCATGCGACCCGCACGGGCCAGGCGGCGCCCAGCCCCCCCCGCGTGCGGGATGACCCGCACGGGGCCGGGCGCACGCCCAGCCGCGTGCGGGATGACCCGCACGGGGCCGGGCGGCGCCCAGCCCCCGCGTGCGGGATGGCCCGCACGGGCCGGGCGCACGCCCAGCCGCGTGCGGGGTGACCCGCACGGGGCTGGGCGACGCCCCAGACCCGCGTGCGGGGTGACCCGCACGGGGCCGGGCGGCACGCCCAGCCCGCGTGCGGGGTAGGCCGCAGGGCTGGGCGGCGCCCAGCCCCCGCGTGCGGGGTGACCCGCACGGGGCCGGACGCGCGCTCAACCCCACGTGTGGGGTTGCCCGTACGGAGCTGAGCACGCGCACGGCCCGCGTGCGGACGGGGAGCCGCGAACCCGACGAGCGGTTCGCCCGCCTCTCGTCTTCATCCGCGTCTGAGCGTCGCTTTTCTCCTCGCGGCAGGTGTGCGAAGGAGCCGAGCGGGAGTACCAGGACGCGAGGGAGCGGAGCGTTGACGCCTACTAGCGACAGGTGGGTTGAGTGTGATATTTGGCATCGAACCACATTGATTGTTTTAATTTAAATATTATATGTTACCGTTCACTTCAGTAATCATTATTCTAGATGCTACGGATTATTGCTACACATCGATAGTTACGTGGTCTCGTGTTTTGATGCTTCAGCTACCGTCTTTCCTTCGACTATGCTAATAGTAGGGCAACATGAGTTTACACGCCTCTACCTTATTCTGATTCATGCATCATGGTTACTGCTTTACTATTTCATATACATTGCGATTACTGCATTACTATTGCTCATATATTGTGGTTACTGTGCTCGAGGCTGCAACACGTGCACCCGCGGTTTGGCCACCGTGAGGGGTGCACTTTTCCGGAAAAGAGGTCGTAGGACCCGTGTATACCCACGAGGTGACGTAGTGGGGCCCCTTATTAGCTGTGGGGTTGAGGCGCCGAGGTGCGAGCGGAGCGACCCGCCGGTTTAGTTGTCCGGCGCGGTCGCGGTGCTGCAGGGTACGTATGGGCCGTCGGTAGTGGACCGACGCGGCAGAGTATTACAGGATGCAGATATACAGGTTACCATTTCCCCCCCCCCCCCCAAAAGGGTGGTTGCTCCGGTTGTCGCCACGGTTTGTTTTTATTATTCCCCCTGCACGGCATTTATTAGTCACTGACTTCCCACTTCGTGACAGGGCCCAGGCGAGGGGAGAGGTAGGTGGCGGTGAGGACGGGGCGGACACAGCGGGACCGTTGGAGACCCTGAACTTTATACTTTCCTTTTCTTTTCAGCTTTTCATTTATATTGTGGGCATGTGTGAGGTTCCCGATACCCTTGTGGGGTCGACGTAGATGTTGGTATTTGATTATCTGTTTATGCACTACCTTTCCCTTTATTTCCTACTGGCCATTTGAAAAGCGAAACAAAAACAAAGAAAAGATTGCGAAAACCGTTTTCAAAGTCTAAGTGTCGTGTGGGCACTGATTTCAAAACCTTGTGGATTTATGGATTGCGAAATGAGCTTTCAAAACTTGGGTGTCGTGTGGGCACCGTTTCAAAACCCTGGGGTTTATGCTGATTTCGAAACTCGTTTTCAAAACTTAAGTGCCGGGTGGGCACTCTTTAAAAACCGTGGATTTATCCTTTCAAGTTGAAGTGGCCATGCGCTTAAATATTTAGAATACTGGTTGTATGTAATTGAATGTTGTGATTGAATGGTTATGTTTGCTTGGATATGTATTCAACCACACGCCGTGCACGTACAGGGGAGACTCTGTCCGTTTGCAGAGAGATCCTGTATGTGCGGCGGGTCTGGGCACGCACCGGGGAAGAAAGAGACCTTTCAAAAAAAAAAAAAAATGCCGTTTTCCGCTAAAACAAACCCCCGGGGCGTGACAGATTAAGATGGTATCAGAGACTTCATTCAATCACAACAGCTAGTGCCGACATCCGTGGGAATGCCTCACATACCTACGAATAAATGAAATGGGTGGGGCATAGGATTTTAGAACGTGAGTGAACGGGGGGGCGGGAGTTTGAATCTTTCCTCGCATAAAAGGGTACACTGGTTGTAGTTACTGTCTAATTTTGACCTTCTTGTGAGTGACAGATATGGCCCGTACAAGGTCATCGGCGGGGGACGCCGAGGCGGATGCGACAACGTCGACGGCCGCGGAGAACCAACTCCTGCGGCAACAATTGCGGGAAATGGCGGGGCAATTGGCTACCCTCACCGATCACGTACGCCAGATGACGCAGCAGCAGGCCGCACCTGTGACGGCCGCCCCGGTCCCTCCGCCGGGGCCGACAGCACCGGCCGCGGCACCGCCGACAGCACCACCACCAGCGGCGACTACGGGGCCGGCGCCAGGGACAACTAGCCGGGTTATTCTGGAGGAAACGGTGGTCACGCCTACCCCTATCGCGGCTGCCGCCGCACGAGTGGAGGGGGGGTTGTGATGACCGAACGGGATCGAGTGCGGGCCAACTTGAAGGACTTTAAGAAGCACGACCCGCCCACGTTCGAAGGGGACACGACAGATCCGTGGGTCGTGGAGAACTGGGTGGGGTCAATGGAGAAACTCTTTGAAGACTTACTTATGGAGGATCACGAGCGGGTTCCCCTAGCCGTCCATTGCTTGGAAGGGAATGCCCGCTTGTGGTGGAAGACGATACGCCCCGATCCTGCTAAGGGTACCGCTCTTCCGTCCTGGACAACTTTCAAGAAGGAGCTGTTCGAGGCCTTCTTCACCAGCAGCGTCAAGAAAAAGTTGGAGGATGACCTAAACCACATTCAACAAGGGGACCGGACGGTCATGGAATATCAACGGGAATTCGTCCGACTAGTAAATTGCGTCCCGTTCGTCGCACGGGACGAGGCTCACAAGGCACAACTCTTCGTCGATGGCCTGCGAAGCGACATCTTCGAGGTGGTGAACGCGGCTGGCCTGCATACCTTTCAGGGAGTGGTCGACAAGGCCACCACGGTGGAGCGGGGGTTTCGCTGGGACCCGTGCCAGAAGGGAGAACGCGGCGCGGCTAATGGATCAGAAGCGACACCAGCAAGGCTGGGGGGAGGGTTCTTCCAGCGGGAGCCGACCCCCCAAAAGATGGAGACCGCCGACAGGACCCCGGGGCGCGCCAACAGGAGGGCCGAGGCCGTGGAATAGGCCTTGTGTCATATGCGGGGGAGGACACCTGACGGGAGAGTGCCCCCAAAGAGACGACCATTGTTTCAGGTGCGGCAAACGGGGGCACTTCCGCCGCAACTGCCCCTTAGGCGGGGGATCGGCGCCCATGGGAGCACCTACGCCCAGGCCACAGCACTCAGGGCGGGGAAAAGCTCCTATGGCGTCGGCTTCCAGACCCCCCGCACCACGGCGTGAGGAGGACCGGCAACCACAACCAGGCGGGAGGGTTTTCTCAATGACCCGCCAAGGGACTGATCCACCGGAGGACGCTCTTGCAGGTACTACTTCCGTTTGAATTCCCGTGCTAGAACTCTTTTCGATTACCGGAGCAACGCACTCGTTCATTTCTCGTGATTTCGTTTCATGCATAACCTCGAGGAGACACCCCTCCAAGCCTCCTTGACGGTGCAAACGGCGGGAGGGACTCTGGAGGCGACCAGTTTTGTGGCCGCCTGCCCGATTATGTTGGGACGGTTGGTCTGCCCTTGGGACTTGGCGGTGATCCCTTTGAAGGAGTACGACGTGGTGTTGGGCATGGACTGGCTCACAAGGTACCAGGCACTCATTGATTGCGACAAGCGACAACTGCGGCTGCAAGAACCGGGCTTCCCCGAACATGTGTACATAATGGGCAAGAGCATCTCCTTCCCGGCGGTTATTTCAGCGGCACGGGCCAGAAGATTGGTTGAGGGGGGGTGCGTGGCCTATCTAGCATCGGTGGATTTGGCTACTCGACCCTCGACGACACTTGCAGATATCCCAGTGGTGAGGGACTATCCTGACGTTTTCCCCGCGGAGTTGCCGGGGATGCCTCCGGAGAGGGAGGTGGAGTTTCCCTATGAGCTGCTGCCAGGCACGCAGCCTATTACGAAAGGCCCCTTACCGAATTGCCTTCGCGAGCTGAAGGAGCTTAAGGCACAACTGGAAGATCATCGATTGGACAAAGGTCATCCGACGAGTGTGTCACCTGGGGCGCACCGGTACTTTGTACGGGAAGACAGGAGCCTGCGGATCTGCATTGATACCGAGGGATAAACAAAGTCACGGTGAAGAAAAGTACCCCTACCCAGAATCGACGACCTCTTCGATCAGTACGGGGACGACGGTCTTCTCCAAAATGACCTACAGTCGGGCTATCATCAACTCGAGTTCGAATGAAGATATCCCCAAAAGACGCCTTCCGGACTCGATACGGCACTCGACGTTCACGGGATGCCTTTGGACTTTACCGAACGCCCACGCGTTTCAGGGACATGATGAACGGTCTTCCGACCCTCTTGGATCGGTTCGGGT
>CM055064.1:11976920-12045186 GCA_029204045.2 Tillandsia leiboldiana | reverse complement strand
TTGGGTTTTTATCGCAACGATTTTTTGAGTGTTTATACGTTTACACCTATTCACCCCCCTCTAGGTGTTTTTTCCCCTATTTAGATCCTTATTACTATAACCCAACAAGTGGTATCAGAGCGGGAATAGGGTTGTAAACAATGGTTGAAGGTGGAAACATCAACCGACCCCCGTTCTTCGATGGAACAAATTATGCGTACTGGAAAGTGCGGATGAAAGCCTTTTTAGTTTCCATCGACGAACGGGTGTGGCAATCAATTGAATTAGGATGGTCTAATCCAACTGAATTTATTGGTGATGTCCACACCTTAAAACCTAGGTCGAAATGGACCAAGGAAGAGTTAGACTCATCTTCTTACAATGGCAAGGGAATTAATGCTATTTTTAATGCCTTATCTCAAACTGAGTTCTCTCGCGTCTCAGCATGTGAGACTGCGAAAGAAATCTGGGATGTTCTTCAGGTTACACATGAGGGAACTAACCTCGTGAAGATTCAGAAACTGCAAATGCTTACGAGCAAGTTTGACTCTATCTTGAATGGCAGAAAATGAATCTTTCACGGACTACTATACACGATTGCAAGATATCGTAAACTCATGTGCTAACCTGGGAGAGAAGATTCCAGAATTTAAGATTGTAAGAAAGATCTTAAGAACTCTTCCTGAACGATTTCGCCCAAAGGTTACTGCCATTGAAACTATTAAACACCCGGACGAAATACGTGTAGAAGAATTAGTTGGTTCATTACAAACTTATGAAATGACATTTACTACTAACAATTCTTCTGGAAAAGCATCCTCTTCTAAGTCTTCAGGTTATGCGTTGAAAACAACTAAGGAAGAAGACGCGGATACATCCTCCTCAGACGATGACGAGAACCTTTCTATGGAGGAATTTGAGAAGCAGCTCGCTCTCTTGACAAGGAAGTTTCGCCGCAACTTTCGAAGGGGTAATTCAAGTAAATCTCCATCCTTCGGAAAGTCGAACAAAGGCAAGGGTACTTCAAGTTACAAGTCAAGAAAGCAAGAGAACTTCTCAAAGGATAAGAAAAGTTCAGAGGGACAACTACAATGCTTCAAATGTCGAGGCTACGGCCACATTGCAACGGAGTGTCCCAACAAGTATCCGGCAAAGAAGAAGGCGATGCAAGTCGTCACTTGGGATGACAACTCAACGTCAAATGAGTCGTCTTCGAGTGATGAAGAAAAGAGCTCCACGGCATTCCACGCGTCCGTATCTTCACCCTTCATGTGCTTTATGGCAAGTACATCCGAGTCGTTGTCCAACTCCACTGTTGAAAAGAATGCAACGGACAATGAATCGGATGATTCGGAAGGTGAAGATTTTGCTTTAGCCTACCACAGACTTTTGAGGGATTCAAAGAAAGTGGCTAAGCAAAACAAGAGTTTGAGAGGGAGAGTGCATGATCTCGAAGAAGAAGCAAAAAGAGCAACTTCTCTCTCAAACGCTCTTGAAGTGGAAAGGGAAAATCTGATAAAAGTAAATGTTTCCCTTCAAGAGTCCAATGAGCGTTTTGAGAAGGAACATACAAATCTGGTGGATAAAGCGAATCACTTCTCAAAGCTCTACAACGAGGCTCGACAGGATAACCTGGAAATGACAAAGACCATTTTCCAACTCAAGGATGACTTACAGCGATTCTCTTCAGGAAGGAGTAAGTTGGATAGACTTCTTGGTCTTGGTCAATCAAATCGGTTCGGCCTCGGATACACTCAAACTGGAAACAGTCCAAGTTCGAGTGGGACAGTTTTTGTGCCTCAGTCGGTATCTCCTCCTCCGACACCGGAATTCAAGACAAACAACGACAACAAACCTACTTCATCCTCTTTGGGATCGTCAAGATCTAAGGTATGTTTTCGTTGTGGTGTTTCAGGGCACATAAGAAGATATTGCAAGACGGGAGTCAAACGCTCACCTCAATCACCTCTTGCAACGACTACCAAAAAGGCGCCTCCCCGGAAATCAAAGCAAAACCTTTCAAATGAAAAGAGCCTTGGTAGTTCACCGCGGAAGACGACATCATCAAGGAGCGGCAATCGATCTGACAAGACGCCTTCACCTAGGAGAATAACCTCACGACCATTACCGACGCACTCCAAAAGGGTTTGGGTGCGCAAAGGTGAAATTACCCTTGTCTTGTTACCAATGTTTCCTTGCATGCATATGATAGTTCGTCTTGGTATCTGGATAGCGGTTGTTCCAGTCACATGCCGGTGACAAAAATAGTTTTCAAATCTTGAGAAAATCTCCGGAGGACTCGTTGTTTTCGGAGACGGTCGATCTTCCAAAATATGTTGGAAAAGGAACTGTAGCTATTCCAGATGGCCCGATTTTGAAAAACGTCTTATTGTTGATGGTCTTAAGACTAACCTCATAAGCATAAGTCAACTTTGCGACAATGGTTTTTCAGTTAACTTTTCATCTGTTGAATGCGTTGTAACTGATAAGGACCATGTCTTCTTTTTAAAGGGGTTAGATCTGAAAACAATTGTTATGTGTTCCTAATAATTTTCTGAAAATTGTAACTTAGCCACTTTGAATAATGAAACTCTTTGGCATGAAAGGCTAGGTCACTTAAATTTTAAGGAACTTACTAGAATTTCAAACAAGGAAGTGGTCAAGGGGGTTCCAAAACTTTTATTTAAACAAAACGTTGTGTGTGGTGGTTGCCAAAAGGGAAAACAGTCTAGGACTGCACACAAGAACTTGAACCACGTTGGTACAACACAGCCCTTGGAACTTTTGCACATGGATTTAATGGGCCGACCCGTCAACCTTTTTTGGGAGGTAAATGGTATATTTTTTTATTGGTTGATGATTTCTCTCGGTATTCTTGGGTACGCATTTTTTAAAGAGGAACGCTGATACTTTTGATTCTTTTCACGAGATTTGCCTTCGTATTATGGATTTGAAAAGAATGAAAAGATCATCCGTGTTAGAAGTGATAGAGGTGGAGAATTCATTAATTCAAAATTCATTGACTTTTGTACTTCAAACGGTATTAAGCATGAATTCTCTGCACCCTATACACCTCAACAGAATGGTGTTGTCGAGCGCAAGAACAGGGTTGTTCAAGAGATGGCGCGTGTGATGCTTCATAGCTGGAATTTACCGCTACATTTTTGGCTGAAGCTGTGAACACCGCTGTCTATGTCATTAATCGAGTGTTCTTGCGCCCGGGAACGTTAAATACACCATATGAACTATGGTGTGGTAGAAAACCCAACATCAATATTTTCGCATCTTCGGGAGTCGGTGTTACATCTTACGTGACCGTGAAAATCTTGGAAAGTTTGGACTCACGAAGTGACGAAGGGATTCTCTTGGGGTATTCTACTAATAGTAGAGCATATCGAGTATTTAACTTGGAATCTAAGACGATCGTAGAATCTATAAATGTTAAAGTAGATGAAGCTTTTCACTTTGCATCTGAAAAATCTACCCTCGATATTTCTCTAGATGATGATTCTCCTGCTATTGCATCTTCTCATAATAATACTCCCAATATTAATGATGCTTCTAATGGGTCTTCAAGTTTATCTAATGTGCAGGAATTCATCTCATATATCTCCGAGTACTCCGTTTCAACAAACGCTACGAATCCCAGGATCATCCGGAATCGAATATTATTGGAGATCCACAAGAAGGAGTTAGAACTCGGAGGCGGTTGGTTTGTGGATTTGCTTGCTACGTATCTTTAATCGAACCAAAGAACATAGATGAAGCTCTTCAGGATGACTACTGGATTAAAGCAATGCAGGAAGAGCTCGATCAATTTGAGCGAAACAAAGTCTGGGAATTGACGAAGCCTCCACAGCAACACAATGTGATAGGTACCAAGTGGATCTTCAAGAACAAGAAAAATGAGGATGGTACTATCATCAGGAACAAGGCACGATTAGTTGCTCAAGGCTACTCTCAAGTAGAAGGTATAGACTTGACGAAACATTCGCCCCTGTAGCTAGACTCGAGTCCATTCGTATACTGTTTGCTATTGCTTGTCATTTTAAAATCAAATTATTTCAAATGGACGTTAAGAGCGCATTTCTAAATGGGTTTTTAAATGAGGAAGTTTATGTAGCTCAACCGAAAGGTTTTGTAGACCATAAACAACCTAACCATGTTTTTCGTTTGAAAAAGGCTCTTTACGGTCTGAAACAAGCACCGCGAGCATGGTACGAAAGGTTGACAAAGCACCTTTTGGAGAAGGGCTATACTCGAGGGGGAGCTGATAGGACTCTCTTTGTGAAGCATTATCAAAGCAATTTCATTGTAGCACAAATCTATGTCGATGACATTGTATTTGGCGCAACAAGAGATAATGATGCTTCTAAATTCGCGGAGACCATGGAAAGCGAATTTGAGATGTCCATGATGGGCGAATTGACTTATTTCCTTGGATTGCAAATTAAACAAAATGATGAAGGTATTCACTTGAGTCAATCCAAGTATGCAATGGAGTTGGGTTAAAAGTTTGATCTTGAAAATTCGAAGGATTTTCCGACTCCAATGGGAACTAGCCACAAGGGACTTGGAAGTGAATCACAAAGTGAGAATGTAGACGAGAAACTGTATCGAAGTATGATTGGAAGTCTACTTTACCTCACGGCTAGTCGCCCGGATATATCTTTTGGTGTTGGGATCTGCGCGAGATATCATTCTGCACCAAAGGAGGTTCACCTGAAAGCGGTGAAAAGGATCATCCGGTATATCAAAGGATCAATTAATTTCGGAATTTGGTATCCTATGGGAACAAATTTGGATATTGTTGGATACTCAGATGCCGATTGGGCAGGATCAGTGGATGATCGGAAAAGCACGAGTGGTGCATGCTTCTATCTTGGCCATTGCCTTGTTGCATGGCACAGTAAAAAGCAGAATTGCATAGCACTCTCGACTGCCGAAGCGGAATACATTTCAGCTGGAAGTTGCTCAACTCAACTTATTTGGATGAAAAGCGTATTGAGCGACTTCCGGATTTCAGCATCTTCGGTAACAATTCTTTGTGACAACACAAGTGCAATCAACATTTCTAAAAACCCTGTGTTGCACTCTAGAACAAAACATATTGAACTTAGATATCATTTTCTTAGAGAGCTAGTTGAATCAAATACTCTTCAACTTTCATATATTTCAACTGAGGATCAATTAGCTGACATTCTAACAAAACCTTTGGATCAAAAACGTTTTATTCATTTGCGAAAAGCAATTGGAATGCTTTCCTTGAAATAAACTTCTTTTTGAAACCTTTGCTTAGGATAGGTTTTGTCTTTGTTTTGTTCTGTTCATTATCTATGTCTGTACATAGGACATTAATTGAGCATAGATCATAATTGACTTTAATTGCATCTTTTCGCACATTTAGAAATTTATTATGCTTTCGCCATCATAATATTTCACTGTTGCAATGATCATTTATGTTAATTAAATCATCTTCTGAGTGATCAAAGTCAATTTCTCTCTCTCAATGATCTCTTGGTATAGTCATTATCTTATTTGACTGTTTAGTCGAGTATGAAATCGAGATCAATTTTTGGTTGAATACTTTATATCTTAAATAATTGATAGCCAATTGAGGGGGAGTCAAAGAAATGTAAAATGCTCAAAAGATGTGGAAAGAGTTACATCCCAATGAGGAGTGTGAAAACTACCACCACATGGAGGAAAGAGCTACCACCTCGGTCGTCCGAGTATTGTGTGCAGCTACCACATGTATACCAAGCATGGTTGTTCAAATTTTGATTAAGTAAATGCATGTTGAAATACTTGACTCCGTCAAATTTCAAGGTTGGTATAAGGTGGGTTTTTAAAGAAAGATGCTCAAAGAGCCACTCTCTTCAACAGATTGTCTAGATACATTATCTACTATATTTGGGATTTCAAACATCTATTGATCTTTGTATTTCATTTTCTTTACTGAATTGATGATTTGATAAAGGCATTACTCATAAGATCAAGTTAGATGTAATTGAAGGTGTTCAACTTTAAGGGATTTAATTTTTGTAAATTCTCGTTTCATTTTTGGATATTATTGATAGATTTGGCATAATCTAATTCTTGTTGTATGAAACGATGATTTCTGTTTAAAGTTGATACACATTTGTGCTTACAATCTTTTTCTGGTTTTTCTTGAATTTCTCTGAAATTTTCTAAAGAAAAAGTTGGAGCCGATCCGGATCGGGCAAGATGATCCGGATCCCGAACGTAGGTATTCTTCTGCGGGCTGACGATCCGGATTGGACCTGCCGATCCGGATCCTGAACGCAGTTTCTCACTGCGGGTAGCCGATCCGGATCGCAATCATGAACTGATCCGGATCGCGGCTAGGGTTTTATAAAGAACAAAAGGGTTTTGATTTTTTTTTTTACTCCAATCTTTTGTTCCAAAGTTTCCTGAGCCTCTCTCTCTAGATTTCATCCTTCCTGGAAGCTTTCAAACTCAAGTTCTTCAACTCCAAGTAAGTGTTATTGATCAAAATCTCGGTTTTTCACCGTTTTTCTCTATTCCTCCTCAAACGTGATGAATTTCTTGGATCAATTTAGTTTGTGGATGGTTTTTGATCAAATTTCTTTTGAAATAAGAACTCTGGGTAGATTAGTTTTGATTATATGCTAGGTATTCTCCTGATTAACGGATTTTTAGGCTTCGATTTCTAAAATTTCGGTTTTAGGGCATATAATAAGGATTTTTGAAAATCATGCAATTGATCTATTTTTAAAAGTCCTTTTGCAAAACTAATTTAATTCTTAGTCTCTCTACATGATTATGATTGTTTGGGTACAATTTTTTGAATCTTTGAAAATTAACAATTTTTCATGTGTTCTTGAGTTGTTGCTCACAGGATTTCTTTTCTCAAGAGACCAATAGCAATGGTGATCACTTCGATTGTTTTCCTACTTGCTGCTATGGTACTTACGAGAGACACTGCCAAGAGGGCTAAAAAGGATGAAGTCAATTGGGATGAGTTATCAGATGATGAAACACATCCTGGAGAATCGCCACAGAAAACCTCTGTTGCATCGAAAGGGAAAGCCCATGCAGAGACATCAACGGAAAAGGCTCCGCTCACTGCTGCGGAAAAAGGAAAAGCACCAATGACCTCTTCATCCATTTTTCCAAAAAGAAAAAGACTTGCTCGACGACCTGGACGAGCTCGAGGAATTGAAATAAATGAACCATGTCAAGAGAACCCAAGGAATATCTCTCAAATTGACACTGAATCAGAAGACGAAGAAGATTGGGACACTTTTCTTGACGAAGTACAACAAGGTATTGATGAAGAAAATAAGGCTTACCTAAAGAAAAAGAAGCTACCGAAGTCTTCCTCAATACTTAAGCAACAAGCAAAGAAAAAGAATGTGCCAAGCAATCCACCCTTTTTGCCAAGACGATCTCCTCGGAATGAAGGTCAGACTGCTCCGTCAATCGTCACACAACGTTCTTCAACTTCCAGAAGAACTGACCAAAAGGGAAACTTAGAGTCTTCCATAAAACAAGAACAAGATAAAATGGCTCTAGAACTCAGAAAGATGTCCAAGGACATACATCAGATGAAGCAAGAGTGTACTACGATTTCGGGAATGCTTAAAGGAATTTTGAAAAAGCTGGGTTGCACGAGCTCTGAAGACTCCGCCTCGGTTGACTCAGATTCAGATGCCTGAATCGTCTGTCTAACAATTCTCTTATGCAGGATTTTTTTTTTCTTTTGTAGAGTTTTAACCTTTCTTGTGCAGGTTTTTCAGTTTTTAGGACTTACTCTTAGTTCTAGTTCTTATATTACGGAACATTTTCTATGAAAATTTTAACTCTCCTTCAATTTTTGGTAATTTTTGGCTTTGTTTGTGACAAAAAGGGGGAGAGAGTTTAGAGAACTTGAACAATGATGATGTGAAAATTGTGAAAATCTTGTATACATCAAGGTACAATGATGAACAATGATGACTGCATCAAGGTACAATGATGAACAATGCTGATGTGAAAATTTTGTATACATCAAGGTAAGTATCACTTCAACTTCAACTTTGGTTTTTATCTTGTGATTGTGTGCATGTCTCTACTAACTATTCGACTAACTATTTGGGCATGTAATATGACTAACAAGTTGATGTTGGACTAACATTTTGTGACATTTGGTTTTTAATTGCATAGAAGATATGTTGGTTTTTGACTGTGATTTTCTTACATATCTGAATTCTCAAATGTCATGATGATCAGATAAACTCTATCTCTGTACTAGGTTTTGAATGCTAAATATTCTTGAGGTATCTAACGATCTCTTTTTGTCAAGAATGATTTCTTTGTGCAGAGAGTACAGATGTCTAAGTCTAGAGTCTGTTTTAGGAGTTTATCTCATGTTTTTAAATTTTTGGATCTCCATTGTAAATTTTTGTTGTATGGTGATAGCAACAAAAATATCTTTTTGAATTTTCTTGAGTGGATCTGTGTTTTGTCACGAAACCGCCAAAGGGGGAGATTGTTACGGAATTTGAGTTGACGTAGTTTCGTGAAAGTTTCAAGTCTTGAAGATTGAAGGTAAAGAAAGTTGGATCATTCAACTCAATCTCAAGAAAGAAGAATTCAAAAGGATCAGGTATGTTTAACTAAATATTTTTGTGTGATCCGAATACTTCTTGTAGTGTAGAAATACTTGGAAGAATTTTTAACTGCATAAAAATCAAAAACTGGTGTTCGGACATGTTCAGGATCCGGATCAGAGCCAGCGATCCGGATCCCGAAGGTTGTTGTTTCATACATTACTTCAATCCGGATCGGAGCATCTCACGATCCGGATCCCGAACGTTGAGTTCTCTGAAATGTATGAACGATCCGGATCAGGCATTCCGATCCGGATCCCGAACGTTTGTTTTCTGGAAACCGTCTTTATTGCTACTGCAATCCGGATCGCCCAAATCCGATCCGGATCGCCGTCCGTCAAAATTCCAGAAACGTTAGGTTTTTGATTCTTATCTCCTTCCTAGGGTTTCTAACCTATAAATAGACCCTATGACTCTTTTTCTAGGGAAAATCCAGAATCCAAATAGAGCCGTCATATTCATATATCATTTCATACGGCCCTAGATCCACATATAGAGAAGAAAGGAAATCATTAGAGAATACTCTATGTTTCTTCATCTATATTGATTAGTTTGATTCTAGGTATTCATACTCACATCTTGAGTTGAATCAAACTAATGAATACTTAGATGGTATTTCCGATCTATATTTGATCTAAGTATTCGGCGGATCATCACCACCAAAAACAACGATTTACCCCAAAAATCGGCGCGTGGATTCGCGTGTCCTTGTGGATTCAAGGTTCAACCGCTCTCGTGGATTCGGAGCGAGGCACATTCGTGGATTCGAAGGGTGCTATTGGGTGAAGACCGTGGACTCGGTCGGACGTCGTGGATTCGACGTTGGACGCCGTGGATTCGGCGTTGGGCGCAGATCGTGGATTCGAGAAGCGTCGCGGAGCGAGCGGAGAAGATCCTCTAGGAGCGTATGGAAAAGGTTGAGTCGTAAGTGTGTACGGTAAATCACCTTGTACGTGTTTTAATTCTAGTGGATTTCTGCCGTGTTATCGGTCCGTGGTTTTTTACTCCGGTGATGGAGTTTTCCACGTAAAAATCTTGCGAGTTATTTTTATTTCCGCATTGGGTTTTTATCGCAACGATTTTTGAGTGTTTATACGTTTACACCTATTCACCCCCCTCTAGGTGTTTTTTCCCCTATTTAGATCCTTATTACATATAACCCAACACGTTCCGGGGGGGGGGGGGGGGGGGGGGGGTATCCCGGCCCCGGTCCCGCAGTTGCACCGCCGCTGGTGCCGTCTGTCACGCCCCGGGGTCGAAACTACGACCCGGGCTCACTAACAGATCCGCCATCTGTACGGAAACTGCCGTACAGACGAAGCGTCTAACCTGCAGAAAGAATCAACTACAGAGATACAGATATCAGAGCTGAAAGTAAACGACTAAAACTGAAGTCCAAACACTGTACAACTGAAAATAATACAATATCCATCTCCCCAAATACTATCATATACAAAGTCCTCTGATACAAAAACTCAAAAGGGAGGTATCTCCAATGAATACATCAGTGTACAGACTCTCGATACAAGAATATCCTCACTACAACAGTCTCTCAAACTGTAAAATAAAGTACAACTCTATACCTCACAACAAAGGTCTCTCCACAGAGGAAAAAGAAGAAAACTAATCTACTGAAGCTCTCCTCTGAAGGGGTACCGCTACACTCCAATGACGGGTAGGGAACTAGCTCGCGACTCCCTCGCCTCGGTCAGAAGGATCAGCAACTGGAGCAACAGGAACAGGAGGAGAAGTTCCTGGGGAAAAAGACACCACGACGGGTGTGAGAACTACTTCCCACAGTAGTTCTCAGTGGGTGCCGTCAACAAGCCCAACGGTCTGCCCACCAAGTCTACTAGAGGCCAAAGATAACAACGCAATGCAAACTGAAACAAGAAAAGCTGGAGCTACTCTACAGCTACCATGCCTCTATCTAGATACTCCAAAAAGTGGAGCAGATAAAAGTAAATGAGACCACTCGCACCCAAGGTGCTCAATCGACCCAAACGAACTGACTACCTCAAAGGTCCAGTCAAGCCTGCGCCCGTCGACTAGGAACGCTCCTGCCCACTACCACACATCCCCATGAGGACGGGATTTACGTGGGGCGTCCTGTCCTACTAACTCATCCCTCGCGCAAAACTGCCTCAACAGGCCCATCGTTGCCTCAACTGCGGAAAACTGCCTCAACAGGCCAACCATCGTATCCACAGCGGCATCTCAGGACGCGACTCCAACTGAGTAGAACGGCGCGGCATAGAGTATCAAACATTGGCATATGCAGGCTAGTCAAAATCCACGCTCACTCTCAGAACGATAGGGCTCAAGATCCCCAAATACCTCGCACAACAGTCGGAGCACTCTCGACGACTCGGCTGCTCGGCTAACTCGAAACACGAGACACTAGCCACACCAACGGCTCGCAGCACAAGGCTCACTGGCTGGAGATACTCCACAGCCAGGGACGACCCACAACTCAGGGTAACAAAACAGGTCGGACAACACTCAACGACCTGGGACCACCGTCAACCCCAACGGTTCCCAACAAGACGGACCGGAAGATACTCGACGGCCCGGGACTGCCGTCTGCGCAACGGCTCCCTCCACGACGGCACAACAGGGAAACAAGACCTCCCGGGACTACCGTTTACCCAAACGGCTCCCGGGCACAGATAAGCAACCCAGAACAACTACCAGACTCCACTCTGCTCCCAGGCAAGAGTGTAAAAGCATCCCACACTAAAAGCAAGTCCCGACCTCTCGGCCCACTGCCCGGGCGAGAAAACACTATGTCCAGGGATGAAGGAACAGTGTGGATGTCTAAGCATAAATAACCCTAGCCCAAGTGAGGGTTTTCTACTAGTCTGGTTACACATAGAACATATGACGGGGGTGCTAGGTCAAGTTCCAAGATAACTACTTTAACAGATAATAAAGGGATAGCCATTCCAACAATCTAGCATGCTACACAAGGAAATAAACTATCATGCATAGTCCTACATCAATAGAATTAATGTACATTCCATAAAACTTGGAGATAAGGCCACCCACCTCGATTTGCCACCAATTGCTCGTAGACACTTGCAATTGGCCTCCACGCGATCCGCACGCAAAACGGGACACGCCGTCGGAGTCCGCACGCAAAACGGAGCACGCCGACGGAGTCCGCACGCAAAACGGAGCACGGTACCGGAATCCGCAAGCCAAACGGAGTCCTCACGCAAAACGATGTCCGCTGCCGGAGTCCGCACGCAAAACGGTGCACGGTGCCAGGATCCGCACGCCAAACGGAGTCCGCACGCAAAACGATGTCCGCTGCCGGAGTCCGCACGCACAAACGGTGCACCGGTGCCAGGATCCGCACGCAAAACGGAGTCCGCACGCAGAATGGTGCACGGTGCCGGAGTCCGCACGCAAAACGGTGCACGGTGCCAGGATCCGCACGCAAAACGGAATCCGCACGCAAAACGGTGCACGGTGTCGGAGTCCGCACGCAAAACGGTGCACGGTGCCCAACACAGAAAAGAGCAAGAGGGTTAATTACAGTCCAAAAGGTCGCCCCGAAAACTGTACAAAAATACAGTAAAACCAACACACGGGACCTACCCGACTGCGCCGCCGTCGCCGAAACGCTCCCCACAAAAAAACTCGCGCGCTCCACGAGGTCCACGGCGCGCCGCCGCACATCCCACAACCTCCCTCCTCACTCTCTCTCGCTCTCGGGTGAAGAAGGAACCGAAGAAGGAGAAGAAGTGGCTTGCGGGGAGGAAGAAGAAGAAGAAAAAGAGGAAAAGGGGAGGGGCGGTCCAGGGTGCACGGTGCACCGTGCACCGGCCGGTGCACCACACCCACCCGGGTGCACCCGGCCCGCGCAAGGGGAAGGGCGGCCACGTGGCCGCGTCCCTGCGCGCCACTGCGGCCGCGCAGCTCACGCGCCACACGGGGCGCGTGACACCGGGCCGCCCACAGGCGCGGGACACGCGCCCGTGACACGGGCGGGCGCCCCAGCGCCCGCGCCTGGGCGCCAAACTGGGGTCCGCCACGTGGCGGCCCCCACGTGGCCCGCGCATGGTGCGCCCTGCCCCGACCGCGCGCAGAGGCGCGCCCTGTCGCGTCAGCCGCGCCTCGCCTGACGCACCGCAGCCCTCCTCGGGATCCGCGCCACGCGCGTCTCGATCCGCGTGCGCTTTGCCTCGAAAAGCGCGCACGCCTACCGGACTCCCAAATCCAACAAATAAATAGTCCATCCTTAGCGATTTTCGCGCGCTGAGTCCAGAAAATGATGTCCGCTTTCCAAATTCTCACCCCGAAAATTTGCCGAATGCCCACTCGATCCGATTTTCGCGCCGGGTCCATTTTTTAAAGTCCGATTTGCCCAATTCCAACTCTAAAATTCCCGAAGGCGACCGGAGAGGTAAACTTTTATCCGGACTTCACCCGGAGTCTAATTTTGACATCTGAATCGCGCGGAAAACACTTCTAAACACCCGACGGGTCCTCCAACTTCCCACGGGGTCTCAATTTAAGCCCGAAGTCCACCACTTGTGTCCAAATTGCGCGCAACCCACGCAGGCCTCCAGTGATGCAAGCAAATCCCAAATTGCATCACAAATCCATTTCTGGGCCCCCAACACGCGCACCAACACCCCCAACGGCGACCGAAAGCTGCCCAACAACCAGCAACCCTACGCGGGGGATTCCAGGGACCTCACCACCGTCGTCGGGCGGTGGTGGCACCTCATCTGCTGCAGTTGCTGTAGGGGCCACTCCTGCGAGGTTCCCGCGCCGGGTGGTTTGAACAGACAAACAAACTAGGTAGGGTTCTTTCCTCCGAACCATGGGTAAAGGATTCCTACCTGGCGCCCGACCCGCCTTCCCCTCCCCGTAACCCGGGGGTCCACAACTCCTAAGGCGGACTAGGGGAGTAGCCCCACACCTAAACCCATAACACCCCCCCCCCCCCCCCCCTCCCCCCCCGGCACAAACCGCCACAGTACACGCAGAAGAGAAGGACAGAAAAGAAAAGAAAAAACGGAAGATGAGAATCGAGGCTTAACCAAAAAGAGGTATATAAAAGGTATTACATGTTATTCCCGGTTCTGGATTCCGCATCACCGCTCCCCGGGGCGGCTGGGGAGGTCCGTCCACAAACCTCGGGTCAGAGCGACGTTCGGCGTGCGAGTGGTGGGGACTCGGTATCAGAGAGTTCCGTCAGGCGTAGGTCGTCGGGTCTCGGTTGCCGGGGGTCTGGTGACGGCCGGCTTCCCGGGGGCACTCGTTAACGTGCGTGGCACGGCCTGCCACACCGGAAGCAATGTTCGTCCTGACAAGGGCAATTCATCATTGGATGCGCCACCCATCACAAATGACACATGGCTTTGGTGGTTCAGGTCCCTCCCTCGTCGCCTGCCCGGGTTTCGGCCCTTTCCTCTGGCGCTTGGTTGCTCTGCCGCTCTGGTAGGGTCCCCTGTCGGGCCGGGGTAGGGGTGTGCCCGTCGTATACGCTCTAGCTCCGCTGCGCACGGCCAAGTTGACCGCTCCCTGAAAGGTGGGAACGCCAGTTGGTGGTATCCCATGGGGGGTAACGCCACCGGTGCCGTGCTGGGCGTGGTCGACACCCTCAAGCTCCTGGGTCAGTATACTCACGTGCTCCGCAAGGTTTAGCAGCTGCCCAGCCACGTCACGCAGCTGGTTGCGCAGTAAGCGGTTCGCCTCCGCCGCAAGGTCCATGTCCGGCAACAGTTACTCACCAAAATCGGACTTCTATCTGTGCACACCAAGGAAACACATCAATCCCAGCATACTTAGGAAGACCCGGCATGGAAAGGAATTACACTAATTTTCCCTCCCCACGATCACTCGCGTCCTACACCCCTATGTCCTACACATTTCATTTATTCGAAGCTACGTGTGGTATTACCGTGGATGTTGGACCTTTACTGTTATGATTAAAAGAAAAACCTCTCTGATACCATCTTAATCTGTCACGCCCCGGGGGTCTCGCTCAGCGGAAAAGAAAGAGTTGCTAATTTTTTTTTTTGAAATTCGGTCCTCCCCGGCACGTGCCCAGACCCGCCGCATATGCAGATTTACTCGACAATCGGGCAGAGTCTCCTCTGTATATGCACGGCGTCGCGGCTATACAACAGTTTAACACAAGCATTTAGTTAATCACAACAGTTCGGAATCTAACTACAAATACAGACTGAACACAACGCCCGAGGCCAGTCAAGTTGAAAGGATAAACTCACAGTTTTGAAAGCAGGGTCCACACGACCCAAGGTTTTTGAAAACAGTTTTAGAAATCCCATAAATCCACATGGTTTGGAAAACGGGTCCACACGACCCCAGATTTTGAAAGATAGTTTTCGAAGCTCTTTTCTTTTCTTTTCTAGTTATTTTGCTTTGGAAAACGGCCGAACGGGGATAATGAAAGAACCATAAATTCGTATCCAGAGCAAAAGTAATCAACATCCACACCGACCCCACAAGGGTATCGAGAACCACACAGTAACCTACAGTATCAAATGAAATGCAGGGAAAGGTAAAGGAGATACAGACTAGGGCTCCTCACGGCCCGACTACTCCTGCCTCGGCCTCACCGTCGTCTACCGCTCACCCCTGGAAGAACCTGTCACGGAGTGGGTAGTCAGCGACACATGATAATAATAATGGGCAAGAAAGAATGCCAAACCCAACAGTAAGACTATCCGGAGCAACCACTCTGCTCATTTGAAAAGTAACACGCGAACACCTGCAATACCTGTAATACCCGTAACACCTGTAGCACCTACACACCTGTAACACCTACACACCTGACCTCGTCGGGCACCTACCCCGATAGATCGCACCGCTCACACCTTGGGGCATCTGACCTCGTCGGGCACCTATCCCGACAGATCGCACCGTTCCCCCCCCCTTTTGATGCCTCAAACCCCTCACCTACGGTTGTCCCCACTACCACACCTCGTGGGTTTACACGGGTCGGAGACCGCTTTCCCGAAAAAGAGCACCCTTTGCCGTGGCCAGACCGCGGTGTGCGCGTGTCGCAACTACGAGCACAATAACCAATATACAGGGTAATATCGCAAACACTAGAGACCGTTAGCATTAGTACTGTAACATGCAATTAGTAACCTTCCAACAACATTGATTCTACGCTAAGTCTCAAAGAAAAACCCACCTTTCATTGTCGCGCTCCTGATCGATGCTAGGTTCTTTCGTGTCTCAGTATGTCCGCCCGGACCTACACGAACCTGCCGTACGGGAGTCAGTAACTCACAACTCTGAACAGGTAAAAGACTGCGGAACGCCCGTCTCTTCCGGTCGATCGTGGGGCACAACCTGCCGATCGGTGAAGACGGCGACGTCCTCGGGCGAGGCCAACGACGCGGACGGCCCACGGCCCCCTCCCCGCGGAACACCCGGCCCCCCCCTTGTCGCGCCACCTGCATGCGATGCTGCCCACATGCGGTGCTGCCCGCATGTGCGGGTGCGTGCGCCCGGCCCCGCGCGGCTGGGCGGGCGCGCTGCCCGCACGCGCGGGTGCTGTGCGCGCCGGCCCCGCGCGGGCTGGGTGGCCGCGCCGCTCGCATGCGGGTGCCGCCCGCATGCGAGTGCAGCCTGCATGCGGGTTGCACGCGCGCGCGCGCGGCCCCCCGCGCGGCCCGTGCGGCCGCGCTGCCCGCATGCGGTGCTGCCCGCATGCGTGGCTCCGCCCGCGCCGGCCTCCGGCGACGCCGTCGCCTTCCCCCACCTCGTATGCCAAGAACAAGAAGCGAAGAAATACTAAAACAAGAACCCTAAATTATGCTCGCCTCGGTTTCGTCGGCTAGGGTTGATCGAGGGGAGGATCGTCCCGTTCTTGCGTGCCCGGTGACGAAGGGCGTGCCGGCGATCTTCCCTCTCCTCGATCGCTCCGCCTTGGTTCTCCACGCGATCGGTGGAAAGGAGTAGGGTTGGGGACGTCGGTTCCTCGTTGCGCTTGGGGTCGCGTACGCTTTAGGGTGAGGGGTGTTGAGAAGAGTAGAAATCCCGTTTCCCAAAATGCGAATTAAACCGACGCGGTCCAAAAAGCACTGGGGATGAACCCAATACCAAAACCTAAAGATTAATAAGTCGGATGCGAACCAGGGTCCGGTTCGCCCGAACCGTCAACAACCTTCCGGAATTTATTCTGGGAGATTCCGGAGTCGGAATCCAAAACCGATCGCGCCGCCGTTCTCCGTTTCGCGAGCTTTATTGTCTAAAAATACTCGCGAGCCCCGACGGTCTGCCCGGAAATAAAAATATTAGTTCACCCTCCGGACCCCCGAAGTAAAAAACGGCGCCCCAAAATTAAAAGAACCCAAGATTAAAAGATCCAAAATAATTTAAAACCAGTGGCCACTACAGTCACTCAGTCAATAATCATTGCTTGGCGATGATTAAGGACATTGAGGAGCTTGAGAAGCTCGGAATGACTATGGACGCAGAACTTCAAACTGATTTGATCTTGCAATCATTACCTGATTCATTTTCTAAGTTTATTTTAAATTTTCAAATGAATAAAATTACTTGCACTCTCGCCGAGCTGTTGAATATGTTGGTCACGGCTGAAGGAATGCTAAAAGTCAATAAGGACAAGGTGAAGGATAAAACTTTGGAAGGTATGTCCGAGATTCATATCATTGAAACTACTTGCTTATCGGTTTGTTCTACTTTTACATGGGTCATTGACTCGGGATGCACCTCGCATTTGTGTATTTCAATGCAGGCGCTAAAGAAAAGTAGACGACTTAGGGATGGAGAGATTACCCTACGCGTTGGAAACGGAGCAAGAGTTGCTGCTATTGCTGTAGGGACTTATCCTTTATGTCTACCGGCAGGAGTAGTTTTAGAACTTAGAGATTGTCTTTATGTTCCTAGTGCGACTAGAAACCTTATTTCTGTTTCACGTTTGGTATTGGACGGTTATAAGTTTATTTTGAATCAAACATTTGTTCAATTATTTGAGAAATAATTTGATAGGTTGTGGTTCTTTAATAGACAATCTCTATTACTTACATATGGATGTTAGTATGAATACAGTTGACAATGGCATGAATGAGAATACTATTGGTTTTAAAAGACCTAGAGAGGAGGTAAACAAAACATACTTGTAGGTTTTTATAGGATCCACAAGGATCTAAATAGGTACTATCAAACAACTAGAGGGGGGGTGAATAGGTGTAATACTTAAAAACTCAATCTCAGTGCAAAATAAAAACCAATGCGGAAAATAAAAACAGCACACCGAGATATACGTGGAAACTCCAATCCAGGAGAAAAACCACGGGACCAACACGCAATAACAATCCACTAAGAATAGAAGAATAACAAGGTGATTACCGACTCCACGGACTCAACCCCTCCTTCAGCTTCTTCGGACCTCGCGCTGACCGGTTGGATATCCACGCAATAACAATCCCTAAGAAAAGAAGAATAACAAGGTGATTACCGTCTCCACGGATTTAACCCCTCCTTCAATTTCTTGGACCTCGCGCTCCACCGTTTTGCCCGTCCACTGCTCACGTTCGAATCCACGAACGCACGCTTCGAATCCACGAAACGCCTTTAGCACACCGAATCCACGATGCCACGTCGAATCCACGACGCAAACTCAGTCGATAAGAATATTGACTTCGATGGTGATCCTTTGCTTAGATTATCAATGAAGATCCATGGGAAAAATCTCTAAGCAAAGATTAGATCAATTCGACAAAAGATAGATCTTAGAAGAACCGTCGAATTGACCTAAAAGAGGCTACAAAGAAGATCGATAAAAACCTAGCCTCTAGGGTTGCTCTCAAGAGTTTTATAAAAAGATCGGCCGTAGCTCCCACGTTTTTGAGAAACCCTAAGTGTCTATTTATAGTTTAGAAACCTTTGGAAAGAGATAAGAATCAAAAACATACCTTATCTGGAAATTTTCAGGACGGCGATCCGGATCGGATTTACTGCGATCCGGATCGTCGTAACGAGATTGACGATTCCAGAAATACCATGGTTCGGGATCCGGATCGCATTGCCCGATCCGGATCGTTCATACAAATCAGAAAACTTAACATTCGGGATCCGGATCGGAAATTGCATGGATCCGGATCGAAGTCTTGTATGAAGCAACAACCTTCGGGATCCGGATCGTTGGCTCTGATCCGGATCCTGAACAAGTCCGAACACCAGTTTTTGATTATTATGCAATTAAAAGTTTATCCAAGTGTTTCTACACTATAAGAAAGTATTCGGATCACCACAATTATTTAGTTAAACATACCTGATCCTCTTGAATACTTTCTTCTTGAGATTGATGTAACTGATCCACAATTCTTCAACTTCAATCTTCAAGACTCAAGACACTGAGTGTCAACTTGAGCTCTTGTTGAATCTTCTCTAAGTCTTTGAAAGCTGATTGACAATTTGATCCCTTTAAGACTCCGACTCAACTCACTGACTTGACTCACGAAATATGCCAACACCAAAATGCCGTAACAATCTCCCCCTTTGGCAATTTCGTGACAAAACCCAAAAATACATAAAAGCGCTCAAGTCACTCATCTTAAACCAAAAAAATTGAAACTCAATGTCATCACCAAAACATTGATTTTCTTTGCGTGAAGGATCCAATAAATACAAAATTACATTTGAACCAAACAGTCCTAGAACATACTCTATGACTTAGGACTTGGAGTCTTAAAGTGATGTAATTCCTGCAAAACAAAACTCCAAACAAAATCAAACGTTAGTCGTTAGAAATTACAATCCTACATTTGATCCGTCTTCCTTTTGGTTCTTTTGTTTTTCTGCTCTTTCAATTTTTTCTTTGTCTCCCCCTATGTGGTACGATCATCATTTTCCGTTCTCCCCCATTTTTCCATTTTCGTTTCGTTTGTCCTCTCTTGATGATCTCATCTACGTCATTTCTCTTCTCCCCCTTTTTGTCACAAATTGTCAAACAGTGAACATACTAGACAAAAGGAAATCACTAACAACATCAGTTCAAAGAGAAAGAGAGATAAAAGCTCAGTTCTGGTATATAACAAAAATGCAGATTGCGTACCGGTACCAGAAGGCAAAAAACTAATAATTCCTTGAAACAAATCCAAATTTTAGAATCTTTTCAAATACCGATTTGTATTCCATCAAGAAAACACTTTAAGTGCTTTAACCAATGAATTAACAAGATGTCATTCAATCCAATTAATTTCACAAGATTAAAAAGATTTACTCATAAATCATGAAAAACAAAGATAAAACATTATAAACAGTTTTTCATGTTATATTCATCAAACACAAGTCATCAAAAATAATCTTGAGATCCAAAGTCTATCAAGATGTAACGGATGTACAAAGATGACTTACAGAGATTTCCAAATGACATCAATTTGATTTCTTACCCTTTCAAATTTGAGATAAGCACTAAAATACCTAAGGGTGGCTCTTTGAGCATCTTTCAACTATCCCACCTTATACCAACCAGGAGATTGTTCAAAATATAAGAGTTTTGCATATAAATCTCCAAATGCTTCAACTAAAGATTTTCTCATAAAATACAATCAAGCATCCATAACATGTGGTAGCTTCACACACAAACCGGACGACCGGGGGTGGCAGCTGTTTCCAGCATGTGGTGGTAGTTTTCACACTCCTTTCGGATGTAACTCTTTCCACATCTTTTGCAAATCATTTCAATACCCTTGTAAGAATGCAGTCTCTTACGTGAAAGAATTAAATCCCAAATTTTAGTCAATCGGTTGTCTCATGTTTATCACAAAGAACTCACACAACCGAGATAGGTTAAGCATCTAAAGATCACACATGATTTCTAAAATTTGATGCTTATAATATCAAAAACTCCTATAATGAAGTATCTTCAAGATTATGATTATGGAGTAAAGTTGATAATCCAAATAAAATTAAAATGGAGTGATTGAAAGTGAAAACCCTTTTTATTCAATGCACTTGTTCGTTAAAAAACCCTTTTGTTCAAAAACAAAGTATAAAAACGAAGAGCATTGAAAAACATGTAATGCAAAGATTCAGAAAAATATGAAAGGAAAACCAATCAAGGCATTACATACAGTCATAAGCTATTTAGAACTTAAGACAAGGAAAGATATCACCTTTCCGAATCCAAAATTGTCGAATTCTGGGTTGTCTTGATTCATTGTGGTTGGGAGATGATAGCTTTGACTGTTGATCCACCTTAGGTCTTTGCCTCGCAGTGATCCACTTGTATGATTGATGATGTGGCTCGGACCTTTGGTGGGTTGAGTGAACTCCTTTGACTTGATGTGTCTTTTGATTCCGTTGAGTTCGCTCCGTAGATGAAGTTGCCGAAGAATTCTTCTTTCTCTTTTTCGGGCAATCCTTCACCAAATGTCCTTCAAGTCCACATAGGTAACAAGTTCTTCCTTTCAATTTAGTTGTGGAACTTGAAGCATGCACAGTTTGATCCTTCTTAAATCCCAAACCAACCTTGCTTGTTTGACCTAATCCGGACATACAATCAAATTTCTTGGAACCGGTTGAAAACCTTTGTATGTCGGACTTAAGTTGATGAACTTGCTTGGTCAAAGCTTGATTGGTGACATGAATATCCTCAAACTGTTTTTCTAGAAAACCAATCTTGTCCGTATATGATTTAGCGTTTGTCTCCGATTGGTTTAGCTTTTCTTGGAGGATTTTATTGTTATTCAATAAACGTCCTTGTTCCTCCTCGAGATCATGAAGTTTTATCTTTAAAGCATGATTCTCGTCTTGATTCTCAAGTCGTTGCTTCCTCAACTTCTTGATATGCTTGGCCATCTTCTTAGATTCCGCAAGAAGTTGTTGATATGCCTCAACGAGTTCTTCCTCGTCCGAGTCCCCCTCACTTGATGACTCTCCGCCGGTTGTTGATGTTTCATACAAAATCAAAGGAGTAGAGTCAGTGACTAATGATGATAAACAATTATTAGAAGAGGGAAAATGAGAGGCATGAGAAGCAACGATTTTTTCCTCTTTACTTGAGGTCGATTCATTAGAAGTAGAATCGTCCCAAGTTTTTGCTTGCAAAGCCTTCTTTTTATATGATTTCGGAGAAGGACAATCCGTTGAAAAATGGCCGTAGCCTTTGCATCGATAGCATTGGATTTCCCCTTCGAAATCATCTTTTTCTTTTTCTTTAGAAGGTTTTGCAAAGCTTTTGAGTTTAGAGGATTTAGAACCCGATGATCCTTTAGAAGATTTCGTGGATGAAGATCCATCGGTTCGATTCTTCCAAAATTTCCGACGAAATTTCTTTACTATCCGCGCCAATTGTTCTTCAAAATCGGCAAAAGAGATTTCATCGTCGGAACTTGATTCGCTATCTTCTTCCTTTGTTGATTTGAATGCAATACCTGTAAGCTTAGAAGAAGACTTGGAAGAAACTTGATTAGTAGGAAAAGTCATTTCATAAGTTTGCAAAGCACCTACTAATTCCTCTACACTCATCTCATCCGGATGACTAACGGTTTCAATGGCGGTAACCTTTGCCCTAAACCGTTCCGGAAGAGTCCGAAGTATCTTTCTTACAATTTTCGACTCCGGGATCTTTTCTCCTAAATTAGCACATGTATTTATTACATCTTGAAGTCTAGTGTAATAATCTGTAAACAATTCATGCTCTTCCATATGAATAGAGTCAAATTGACTTGTAAGCATCTGGAGCTTTTGAATTTTTACAAGATTAGTACCCTCATGTGTAATTTTGAGAATATCCCAAATTTCCTTCGCGGTTTCACACGCGGAAATTCTTGTAAATTCAGTCGAGGAAAGAGAATTAAATAAAGCGTTCATACCTTTCCCATTGTAAGAAGATCTTTCAAATTCCTCTTTGGACCATCTAGAGCGAGGTTTTGGGGTAGTAGAATTTCCTACTTCCTCAACAGGATGCACCCAACCGTATTCCACGGATTGCCATACCCGCTCATCAATTGCAATGAGAAAAGCTCTCATCCGCACTTTCCAGTAAGCATAATTAGTCCCATCAAAAAGAGGAGGTCTATAAATATTACCACTTTCACCCATCATGATAGATAAACCTAAAACCCTCTCTGATACCACTTGTAGGTTTTTATAGGATCCACAAGGATCTAAATAGGTACTATCAAACAACTAGAGGGGGGGTGAATAGGTGTAATACTTAAAAACTCAATCTCAGTGCAAAATAAAAACCAATGCGGAAAATAAAAACAGCACACCGAGATATACGTGGAAACTCCAATCCAGGAGAAAAACCACGGGACCAACACGCAATAACAATCCACTAAGAATAGAAGAATAACAAGGTGATTACCGACTCCACGGACTCAACCCCTCCTTCAGCTTCTTCGGACCTCGCGCTGACCGGTTGGATATCCACGCAATAACAATCCCTAAGAAAAGAAGAATAACAAGGTGATTACCGTCTCCACGGATTTAACCCCTCCTTCAATTTCTTGGACCTCGCGCTCCACCGTTTTGCCCGTCCACTGCTCACGTTCGAATCCACGAACGCACGCTTCGAATCCACGAAACGCCTTTAGCACACCGAATCCACGATGCCACGTCGAATCCACGACGCAAACTCAGTCGATAAGAATATTGACTTCGATGGTGATCCTTTGCTTAGATTATCAATGAAGATCCATGGGAAAAATCTCTAAGCAAAGATTAGATCAATTCGACAAAAGATAGATCTTAGAAGAACCGTCGAATTGACCTAAAAGAGGCTATAAAGAAGATCGATAAAAACCTAGCCTCTAGGGTTGCTCTCAAGAGTTTTATAAAAAGATCGGCCGTAGCTCCCACGTTTTTGAGAAACCCTAAGTGTCTATTTATAGTTTAGAAACCTTTGGAAAGAGATAAGAATCAAAAACATACCTTATCTGGAAATTTTCAGGACGGCGATCCGGATCGGATTTACTGCGATCCGGATCGTCGTAACGAGATTGACGATTCCAGAAATACCAAGGTTCGGGATCCGGATCGCATTGCCCGATCCGGATCGTTCATACAAATCAGAAAACTTAACATTCGGGATCCGGATCGGAAATTGCATGGATCCGGATCGAAGTCTTGTATGAAGCAACAACCTTCGGGATCCGGATCGTTGGCTCTGATCCGGATCCTGAACAAGTCCGAACACCAGTTTTTGATTATTATGCAATTAAAAGTTTATCCAAGTGTTTCTACACTATAAGAAAGTATTCGGATCACCACAATTATTTAGTTAAACATACCTGATCCTCTTGAATACTTTCTTCTTGAGATTGATGTAACTGATCCACAATTCTTCAACTTCAATCTTCAAGACTCAAGACACTGAGTGTCAACTTGAGCTCTTGTTGAATCTTCTCTAAGTCTTTGAAAGCTGATTGACAATTTGATCCCTTTAAGACTCCGACTCAACTCACTGACTTGACTCACGAAATATGCCAACACCAAAATGCCGTAACAATACTTGTGGCATATGAGGCTTGGTCACATTAGAGAAGATAGGGTTAACAAGCTGGCTAAGGATGGTATCTTAGGATCCTTACTCCCTGAACCATACCCAGCTTGTGAATCATGTCTTCAAGGAAAAATGACTAAGTCTCCCTTTGTTGGACAAGGACAGAGAGCTACCGAAGTACTCGCCCTGATACATACTGATGTATGTGGCCCATTCGATGTGTCTGCTTGGGGCGGCTATCTCTACTTTATTACCTTTACTGATGATTATTCACGGTATGGGTACGTGTATTTAATTAAACACAAGTCTGAAGTTTTTGAAAAGTTTAAAGAGTTCAGACAAGAAGTAGAAAAGCAAATGGAAAAATCGATTAAGGCTCTTCGATCCGATCGAGGAGGGGAATACCTTAGCACGGATTTCTTAACCTACCTCAAGAATAATGGTATTGTCTCTCAATGGACTCCTCCTGGAACACCAGAATTGAATGGGGTGTCTGAACGGAGGAATCGAACTTTATTAGATATGGTTCGATCTATGATGAGTTTTACAGATTTACCTACGTCACTTTGGGGTTATGCACTTCTTACGGCTATTTATATTTTGAACAGAGTACCCTCCAAATCTGTTCCCACCACACCATATGAGATGTGGCATGGTAGGAAGCCAAGTTTTACTCACATTAAGACTTGGGGGTATCCGGCTTATATTAAGAAATTAAATAGGACAAATTGGAAAGCAGATCAGTCAAGGGAAGATTCATTGGTTATCCCAAGGAATCACTTGGATACAATTTTTATCTCCCAGAAAGTCACAATGTGATTGTGAGCCGTCATGCCTTCTTTCTTGAAAATGAATTTATTTTAGCAAGAGGCAGTGGGAGAAAAATAGAACTAGAGGAGAAAGTCTCTTTAGAATCGAGCATTCCAAGAGCCCTTCCTGATAACTCTGTGATACCAGAGATTACATTGCCACCTCACAAGTCTAGTAGAATCTCTCATCCTCCTGATAGATACAAGAGATTATTTATAGAGGACATGGAGGAAATGTTCCTAGTGGGAGACAAGGATCATAGAGATGATCCTAAGACTTATAGCGAGGCGATGTCAAACATCGACTCCGAAAAATGGTTGGAAGCTATGAAGTCTGAAATAGACTCAATGTACTTCAATCATGTTTGGACTTTGGTTGATCCACCAGAGGGTATTGTACTCGTTGGATGCAAATGGATCTTCAAGAGAAAGATTGGTTTTGATGGAAAGGTAGAGACCTATAAAGCTAGGCTGGTAGCAAAAGGTTATAGTCAACGCGAAGGCATTGACTATCAGGATACCTTTTCACCTGTAGCCATGCTTAAATCTATCAGAACTCTGCTTGTTATTGCTGCACATTATGACTACGAGATCTGGCAAATGGATGTAAAAACTGCTTTCCTGAATGGATATCTTGAAGAAGAAATCTATATGGAGCAGCCTTTGGGTTTCACTACCAAAGATAGAAGTCATAAAGTGTGCAAGCTTCAACGATCCATTTATGGGTTGAAGCAAGCTTCTCGGAGTTGGAACACTCGTTTCAATGATGCAGTCGAATCGTTCGATTTCATCAGAAATGAGGAAGAGCCGTGTGTGTATAAAAAGGTTAGTGGGAGTGCTGTTACCTTCCTTGTATTGTATGTGGATGACATACTCCTAATAGGGAATGACATTCCTATGCTAACATCGGTGAAGTTATGGTTATCCAAAGAGTTTTCTATGAAAGACCTTGGAGAAGCATCTTATATCCTAGGGATAAAGGTCTATAGGGATAGACCTAAGAAGTTGCTTGGTTTATCGCAAGCTATGTACATAGATGAAGTGTTGAAAAGGTTCAGCATGGAGAATTCCAAAAAGGGTATTGTGAGAACCTGGATCCCCACGACTAGATTACTGGTTGATCATGACCAGTAGCCCCTTGAGGCCTATGTGGCGTGTCGGTGGCGTTTGTGCACCAATGGGACACTAGTGATGGACTCAGAGTGTTTAATTGATCACGAGAGTAGTCAGATGACTCCGTCGAATGCTTAGAAGTGGTTTTGCGCGCAATCGATATTAAAATTGGGCTCAGCGCGAAGTTTGGACAAAAGAACACCTTTCCGGATGCCTTCGGCAATTTTTAGAGTTGGAGTTTGGCAAATCAGACTTCGGATTTGGATTCAGCGCGCGAAAATGATTAAAACGGACTATTTACTTGTTGTTTTCGGAGTCCGGATGACCTGGCACGATTTTCGAGGCAAGGGACACTGTTCCGGCGGCCGGGGGCAGCGTCGGCGGCGGCGGGCAGCCGCGGAGCACGGCGGCGCGGCCGCGGGCAGGGGCGGGGGCGTGGGCAGGCGCGCGGGCAGGAGCGCGGTCCACGGGGCTGGCGCGCACCGAGGGCAGGATACGTGGCAGAAGGTGGTTGGTCGGTGCAGTGCACCGGGACCACGGTGCTGGCGGGGCTTGCCTCGGGGCGCGTGCCTGGCAGGGGCGCAGGCTTGCGCGGGGAAGGTGCGCGGGCCCTGGCGCGGCGTCAGCAGGGGCAGGCCACGTGTCGGCCTCCCATTCGTGGGTCAGCGCGCGATGTGACGCGTCGCTGCGGCCGGCGTCAGAGCGGGCGTGGGTGCGGTCCACGTGGCGGCCCCTGATTGGCCGCCACTGTTCGGTGGTCGCGGTGCACGGGTCCAGGGACACGTGTCACCTCACCATTGGCCGAACGATGGTGAGGTGGCGCCTCGCTGGCGCGTGGGCCGCGGCTGGGCCGGGTACTGTAGCCGCCCGAAAGTTTTCGGGCGCCCGGAAGTTGCGCCCGAAAGTCGTTTTTTGGCCTTTAAGGGCCCGAAAGGCCCCTTTGTCCTCCTTTTTCCCTTTCTGGCTTCGCCCGAGCACACCAGGAGAGGGAGAGGGCGATTCGTGGCGGGGTTTTCGAGGGCGCACGAGCGCGCCGTGGACTCCGTGGAGCGCGCAAGGTGCTCCAAAGAGGCTAATGGGCGCGATGGACATCACGACGTTGTCGAGGTAGGCCCCGTTTGTTGTTTTGCGGTATTTGTGGCACAGTTTTGAGTTTTCCTTTTTGGACTTTGGATTTGACCCCACGCCCTCATGCGTGTTAGGGACCGTGTTTTACTGTGCCGTTTTACTGCGCGGACTGTTGCTGGCGTTTTGGACACGCCTCATTTTGCGTGCAACCTTAGGAGAAGCCTGCTCCGTTTTGCATGCAAATTCGAGGTACGTGCACCGTTTTGCGTGCAGGTCGTGTTGGCGCGCACCGTTTTGCATGCGAGTTTTATTGGCATGCTCCGTTTTGCGTGCAGGTTTGTTGGCCGCGCATCATTTTGCGCGCGGACTCGTAAAGTGTGCACCGTTTTGCGTGCAACTTGTTGTACGAGCTCGGATTAAGGCGTGCCTTTACACTCTTTGGATCTATGCGTCACAAGGATTACAGTCGTGTTTTTAGGGAATTTTCTGAGATTCGCCCGAAGGTATACTTCTTTCCCCTTTACTGTGCTGAGTATTACAGTTGTGTTTGTTGTGGACTTTCGCGCTCACCGCGTTGTGGAATTTGTAACTCGGCCTCCGGGACTCGAATTTTGGCGTGCAGGTACTCGTTTCGAAGGGCTCGACGCGACGATCGCGTCCGTATTTTTGGTGGATTTTTCAGAGTCCGTTATGCAGGAGGGTTCGCGAGTGTTTTTGGAACACTGCTAGGAGCCGAGGTTTGCGCGACATGTATCGTGGATACGGGTTCAGCGGATTGTGCGTGCAAGTGGCCACGCTCTTCACCAACCCCAGGTTTGCCTTGGATTGAGCACTTCAGGTGGGTGTTCTGTTCCCAGAACCGATGGACGGTTCTTTAATTCTTATATTAGAATGCACGCATGTTTAAGGTACAATAATTGTATGCTATTGGGAGGTAAGCTAGGAAGGATGATTGTATAAAGGGAATTGCAAGACTAATATTCATATTAAATATTATCGAGAACTTGCAGCATTCATATATTCATGATGGTGAATTGTAAATGCTTACCTAAGGAACTTACCCTATGTGAAGGACATTTGCATGCTTGTATGGTCATCTAGTTAGGCCATCTTTTACTACTACACTACTTATTGGAACTTGACTTAGGAGAAACCATGCTTTTCCCTTTCTCCTCCTTTGTTAGTCAGGCCGTCTATGTTGCTCGGGTGCGAGCAGGGGGTTTGGGATAGTGTAATCAGATTCTTGGGATATGGGACAGGCTGGGCTTGATGGCAAGGTATTGCGGCAACCGCGGATTTTGGGCGGTTGACCGGACAGTTGTTATTGCATCAGATCGGGGAGAGGATTTGGGCCTCTTTTAGTGGATGGTTCTTTCCATTTAGATCAGTGTCATGATCCAGTCCTGCAGACTTATTCTCCTTGGATACTTATTACTCAGGCATTTTACTCGTGTGGGTCGCTCCCCTCGAGTGCCACTCCGGAGTGAGCGATATACAGACTTTGAGTCATTGAGACTCCTATCCCCTATCGGTGTTATGCGTAGGCTGGCATACCCGATTTGGCAGGCACCTTTGAGTCCTTGAGACTCCTATCCCCTATCGGTGTTATGCGTTGGCCCGCATACCTGATTTGGCAGGCACAGCAGGCAGTAACAGTTTTACTAGTGGCACTAGGTTGAGGTCATGACAGGCATAGCAGGCATAGTAGGCATAGCAGGTAGGCAGGCAGGGCAGGCATAGCAGGCAGGCAGGCAGGGCAGGCAGGGCAGGCATAGCAGGCAGGCAGGCATGGCAGGCATAGTAGGCATAGCAGGCAGGCAGGCATAGTAGGCACGGCAGGCATGGCAGGCATAGCAGGCATGGCAGGCATAGCAGGCATGGTAGGCATGGCAGGCATAGCAGGCAGGCATAGTAGGCATGGCAGGCATAGCAGGCATAGTAGGCATAGCAGACAGGCAGGCATAGCAGGCATGGCAGGCATGGCAGGCATAGCAGGCAGGCATAGCAGGCATGGCAGGCATAGCAGGCATAGCAGGCATAACAGGTAGTGCCAGTGATTACTGGTCTATCGATTGGGTCGATTGTGCACTTCATGTGCTAGTAGTTGCATACCATTCTTTGATTCTCCCCTTTGAGCATTTAGATAGAGGCATGGTAGCTGTTGAGGGTCTCCAGCTTTCTTGCTCAGTTTTTACTGCATTGGTTATCTTATGCCTCTAGTGGACTTAGTGGGCAGATTGTCGGGCCTGGCGGTGGTACCCACTGAGAACTCTCTTTTTCGTGTAGTTCTCACACCCGTTGGGGGTTTTCCCCCTTCCTTTCTTTTCTCTCCTTTGTTTTGCAGAGTCTTAGCGGGTGTTGCTGATTCTGTAGTCGTTGATCGAGGCGAGGGAGTAGCGAGCTAGATCCCTACCCGTCGTTAATTGGAGAGTAGCGGTACCCCTTCAGAGGAGATCTTCAGTAGATTAGTTATTTTATTTCCTCTTTTGAGTGACTGATATAGTGAGGAAATGTTATGTATTGAGAGCCTGTACACTGATATATTTATTGGAGATACCTCCCTGTTGAGTTCTGGGTTTTGTACCTGAGGATATTGTATGATTATCATTTTTGGGAGATGGACATTATTGTATTATTTCCAGTTGTACAGTGGTTGATTTTAGTTTTACAGCAGATTTTTATTTATAGCTCTGATATCTGTTAGTTGTAGTACCTTTTCTTGCAGGTTGGACGCTTCGCCTGTGCGGGGTTTTGCATAAGCGGCGGATCTGTTGGTGAGCCCGGGTCGCAGTTTCGACCCCGGGGCGTGACACATTCCCAGGGGAATGGGAATTACGTTGGCGGTCCCACTCGGACTGCGTCAACAAGCTGCGAAAGATAAGTAGCAGGCCTAGCTCTGGAGCGGCACTCGAGGGGCGCGACCCCACCGAGGAAAATATCCGCACATCTCTGTCGACCTCAAAATGGCTCATGCAGGCTATAATCCAAATCTAAGATCAATCAGATCGATAATGTCCAACTTACAACACTAACCCACTGGCTAGAGATACTCCACAGCCGGGATCACCGTCAACCCAAACGGCTCCCAAAACAGGACTCCAACTCAATCCACAAAAAGAAACTGGCAGGAGATACTCAACAGTCGGGATCACCGTCAACCCAAACGGCTCCCAACACAGGAATCCTACTCGATCCACTAAAACCCACTGGCTGGAGATACTCCACAGCCATACCAACGAAGGGTCCGAGAACCCCGAAAGACTAATACCTACAAACCCAATCAAACAAGAACAGGCTATAGGCGTAGCCTTCCGTTGTTCTCGACCCGAGGAGGAAAACAACCCTTAGAACCCAGATTACTCACCCTCATTGTAAGAAAAGATGATCTTTATTGCTGAAAACTATTTCCACTCAAACCCTCTCGGGGTGAGGATAAAAATAGCTCACTATTTAGAAAATCCTCTTAATTTGAGAAAACCACTTTTATAGATTTTAGTTCTTGCAAAAATCGGTTTAAAATATATTTTTTTTCCGAACCCCGAAGGGCTAGTGCCTTTGCCCTATCAAGCGAGAACAGGCTCTAGTGATCCCTCGAACTTCTGAAGGAAAACACTTGTCACTAAAATCATGAGTGTCCAAAAAAATATCCTGGGTTCAAGGTCCTGATATCACATGCACACCATGGCCACGGCCTAGGTGGCGGCAACAACACAAAGAATATCCGACAATATGGGACCACAGTTTACTCAGACGGTTCCCAACACTGGCACAATACAAGCCACAACTACCAGACTCTACTCGGCCCCCGGCACGAGTGTAACATGCATCCCACACTATCCGACTACTCGGCCCACTATCTGAGCGAGGAAAAGATCTATATCCAGAAAAAGGAATGCAAAGGGGTGGGAACTAGAACATACAAGAACCTTGCCAATGTGAAAATATTCTAACAGTCTGGCTAAATACATGCAATCATATGTCGGGGTGCTTGTCAATCACATAAGTCTATCACCATACATCGATGATAACAACCATTCTAGTATGTTAAGTACTACACTAGTAGAATTAGGAGGAAGTCCGCAGACTTGTCGGAAAGTCCAACCCACCTGGATACGTGTGTCGGTCCATAATCCAAAAGAGCTGAAATTTAACATGCGTGATCCTCAGGTTCTCACGATTCCGACGCACCAAAAATCATCAGAAAACTCCTCTCGGTCGCTGAGATATAAGCCGAACACCGTAGTAAGGTCAAATCACTCAAAACAGTAATCTTATCGTACATCTGTCCACAAAACATGAAATTACCTCCTTCGAGATGCCATCCAAAAATTCTAACAAAAATACGGTTACGATCCTCGCAAAGTGTAGATAGAAATCGAGTCCTTAAACTCACAGTTCCGACAACCGTAGCACGAGAAATTGCAAGATTACTCCTCCGCTGTCTAGAAAAGTGTCACAAAAAATTAGGGTCTAAAGATACTGCACGAACTCCCATAAAAACTTGAAAAGGAGAAGAGCAATGAGTATCAAAATCGAAGGCCTACTTGTCGCGAAAAACTCCAAAAGATTAGCTCATGGGAGCTCTCCGACGAAGAGTCGACAGAAAATCCAATGTCGAAGAAACATCGCGACTCTCGAGATCTGGCAGGGAAAAAGGGCAGACGATCTCCAAAATTTCTCTAAAACCCCAAAAAGTGTAGAAGACTCGAAGTAGAAACTCAATGTCGAAATCGGCTCGAAGATCAGATCTCAGAAAGCCTCCAAAAGCCAGCCCCAAGATGGCAATTTATAGCCAAAACACATGAAGACTAGAAATTCGGGTCAAGGGGGTGGATTCGGGCGCCCGAAATCCACAATGCGCGCCCGAATCCACGTGGCGGCCATCCGGGGTGTCCATGTCGAGCGCCCGAAAGTTTCTGATCGTGCCACATGTCCCGCCGTCCCGTGCTCCGCACGCCTCGCGCACGTAGGCGGCTTGCGCCCGCTAATGGGAAGGTGCCACTTGTCCCCACGCGGTTCACGTGGTCCACGCTCCCGGTCTATACGCCAGGTCTTCCGGAAAGTGTCGGCCAATCACGAGCTGCCACGTGTCGCCGCCCGGCCGCTTCGTTTGACGGCGCCCAGCCAATCACATGCTGCCACGTGGCAAAACCAAATCTCAGTGCTCCAGGTGCACGCGCCTGACCGTGGACCAGCCCGCCCGTGCGCCGCGCCCGCCCGCGCCGCCGTGCTCTGCCGCCTGCCCGTCGCCGCTGGCTCTGCCCCTGCCGCCGGAACAGTACACCTTGCCTCAAAATCCATGTTTAAGCATCCGGGCTCCGAAAAATACAAGTAAATAGTCCATTTTCATCGTTTTCGCGCGCTGAGTCCAAATCCGATCTCTGTTTTGCCAAATTCCATTTCTAAAATTTCTCGAAGGCATCCGAACAGTTTTTCTTAATCCAAATTTTGCGTTGGGTCCATTTTTGAGGTCTGATTTTCGCACAACCAACTCTATCACACAACATAGTCCTCCATAAGCCACTGAACACATTGTAATAGCTCTGCGAAGATTCGGATCATCACACCCTTGGTTTGAGGATGACCACAGGGAGAGTTGTCGGTGAAGTAAGTGGCCGGAGCCGGGAGTGCTTGGATTAGCCCGAGTTGACGAGCTACGAAATGGGACGAGTAGACCTCGGTGCTCGGCGCCAACTTAGATCGGCTCTTGAGGCTGAGGTGTAGCTCTCGGGGAGCAAGAAAGGAGTACCACACTGCAACATGCTCGGCGAGCTCCGCCGATTCCGCTCGGTTGCGAACGTACTCAAACCTCTCCCGAAACCAAGAAGGCCCGTGGCTTTGAGCGGCAAAAGGCGCCCAATGGCCTATCGGTTGTTCTTCCTCCATGTAGAACACTCAAAAATAGTATGAAAAATCGAGAGAACTACCTGAGGAAAAGGGCTCGGGGCAGCTGAAGGATCGGGCGAATGAAACGAAAGGCTGAGGAGAAATTACGTGAAGCTCAGCACGGCGGAGAAGTGAGGGGAAATAACATTATAAGCACAACTGTAAGAACCACAAAATGCCTCACCCCGAACCAATCACCAAATGATTATCGTTGGGAGGAGCGAGCTTCATCGCTTCAAGCATCTCGCGATATAAGAAAGCGAGAAAGTAAGGACTGTCACGCCCCGAGTTCGAAAAACAGCGTCTAAAATTTTATTTTTTTGAAATCAGAGTTTTAAACCAAGCCAGAGCATGACAGACCGCCACATATATAGAAGAGTCCCAATCCCCTTTGGGATTGAGCCTTTTCTATATATGCACGGCTAAGCTTTTACAACAACATCAGAGTAGCCTAAACTACGTATAACTAAAAGATATTACAACAACACAATTAGTTTACAAATTAACAACTTGCTAATAAAATAACGGCTGTCCAGGGTCGATTGCTAACACGGAATCTCACCAACACGTCCCGACATCCCAGCACCCGATCGACCTGAAAAATGGTCACCCAGGGGGTGTGAGATACACTGTACATGTATCCCAGTGGGCACGACGAGCCGAGAAATAGCAGATCGTACCTACTGGCATACAATACTAGAGGATAGTAAAAATCACAATATTAGGATAATCAGATATATCTTTTTGGAGCTGTAATTAAAAGCAACTATATAAAATCTTGAAACAAGCATAGGGTGATAACAGGATTAGAAACTAGGCAATCATGAGATATGATAAAAGCAGGCTAAACAAGCAACATATGCATCAACAAATGAAATATCAAAAACCCAATCATAAGCCACCATATTGGTCTACAAGACCTCAGGGAATTTGCCCAACCTAGCACCAACCTGGCTGACATTCCCCCCTTGGGGGTCACGGGTCTTTCAACAAACCACTTTACCGGTAAAGAACAAAGCGCACGAGGAGCGACCTCGGATATGTTCGTGAAGTACAGCGGTGCGGGCGATCAATGCGAATGCTCAAACTCACAGTCCACAGACCGGGTAATCAGCAACAAGCCGGAAAATCCCCACTGGGATGCAACAGTAGTATGCCAACAGAAACTCAACTCAAATGATCAACAACAAGCCGAAACAATCCCAACAAGGATGCAATATCAGAAAACAACTAAATCTCAACTCATACGCAGGAATAATCATCAACTACTATAGCATGGATCAGATATAATGTAGAGTACCGGGATTTCGGATGGCGCGCCGACCTCGCAAGATGGCGTGGTGCGGAGGAATTGCCTCGGGCTTGTTGCTTGGGTGTTTACAGATGATGTCGGGATGATTCGGGTCAATGCGGAAGCCCCAGCTTGATTCGGGGTTTTTCCGGGCATTGTGCGCCGATTGTGGACTAGATTCGGGGAAGCCTTGACTTCTCAGTGGAGTGCAGAATATTTGGGAACACTTGGTACAGGTGTATTTTCATATTACAGCGGAGTTCGGGAGGTTCCGGACCGGTGCGGAGGCCCCGAGGGCAAAAAGTGAGTTGACGGGGGACTTTTGATGGGTTAATTAATTAATTTAATAAGTTAAATTAATTTGGATTTTGTAATCTTGTGTTGTAGAGAAGTTTGAAGGGAGTGGATTAGTGTGTTATGAATTTGAAGTGTGAGCTATGATCTTTTTGGGGTAGTGCAATTAATGCAGCCAACCACCCCCCTCTCCCTTATTAATTAGGCACCACCTAATTAAGTCCACGTCATCACCTTCATTTACCCCATCTCTTCGTGAAGCAGAGGAAGCTAAAGGAAACAGAGGAAATGAAAGAGAGGATGAGTAAAGAGAAAGAAGAGGAAGGAAGAAGAAAGCGATGAGGGAAATAAATTTTTTCTTGGGTGTGGTTTGGATAGTGGACTCCCTCCTAGTAGCCGTGTGGAGCGAGCGGCGCGCGCATCTTGCAACGAGGTATGTTGCAATTTGTGAGAGAGCTTGGTTTTTTTTGGGCATTTCATTTGTTGATGGATGCTTGGAGTTTTTCTCTTTTTCTGGTTGGCTGCCCGGTGTGGGTGGAGGCAACAAGCGCTGCGCGCGCTTCGGAGGCGCAACGGGCAGCTTGGGCGCCACATGGCCGCGCTAACGCCTGGCAGCGGCGCGCGCAGCGCGCGTGCTGCGCGCGGCGCGCAGCGGCGCGCGCGCTGCGGGCCAGGGCGCCGCGCGGCGGCCCCTGGCGCCGCGCGGCAGCCGTTTCAGCGAACGCGCGGCGGCGAGCGATCCGGGGCCGTTGTCGCGCGGGCTTCTGTGGGCGGTTTTTAACGAGGTTTGTTTTTCCCTTTTGCTCTCGCAGGACGACGGCATGTTGCGCGGTTTTCGGCGATGCACCGAGCGGAGCTTGGATCGAGCGCGCGGTAGGGATGATTTATGCTTTTGGCTCGAGGCGTTGGAACCAGAGAGAGGAATCCTTTTGTGGGTTATGTGAGCTTGTTGTTTGTGTGTGTGGATGTGCTTGGAGATGGTAGTGGGAATGGTGTTTTTTTTTTAGCATTTCATTTGTTGAGCTAAGGAGTATGCTGAGGCCGTGTATGTGGTTGTGCTGAAGGCTTGACTAATGCGCTATGAACTTGTATGTGTGTGAGAGCATTTTCGTATTTGTTGTGATCTGTTAAGTGACTTGGGGGTGGCAGTGGCTTGGAAGGTTGTATGGAGTTTGATTCCACATTGTACAGTAGCTTGGCAGATGTGTAATATGATTAAATACTTTTTAAGTGTGTTGTGGATTTTTGGTGAATGAATTAGTGAGAATATTAATTTTGTGCTGTACTGGGAACCTTTTGGAATTTTTGTTGGTGTGGAGGTTTAGGGTGTGTGCTGTTGGATTTTTTTTGTGAATGATTGGAGCCTTTAATTGTGCTGTTGGACTCCTTGGAAACAGATGGTGCGGGAGCCTTGGGTTGCGATGTGAGTCGGCCGTGGGGTGAGCCTATGAGTGCACGGCTTTCTATAGAGAACTCGAGTGGATTTAGTCAAACTTTCGAGAATTTTTCCGGGTACGCGGCAGTGTGCGCACGCGCGGCGCGTTTTTCAGAGTTTCATCAGTTCGAGATTTCAGCACATCACCGACTTCAGCGTTTGCCTGCGGAAAGCGTTCCAGGTGGGTTGGAATTTCTCCAAAATGCGTGAAATGCCCTTTAATACTCCTGAATGCAATTTGATCATGTTTTTATGCCAATTTTCACTGTTTTTAGATCTGATAGTTGCCTGAAAATTTTTAGAAAATTATGCAAAACCCCAGATTATTTTTAGTATGCTCCAGATACCTTATGACACTAGACTGCATGTTTTGTTGGCATCATAATTGCACCTGAATCGTTTTAAAAATCGAGGAAGCCCGTTTTAAGGATAATCAACATTTTTAAAGGTGGTTTTAAATTAAGTTTTCGCCAGAGGTATGGCATCGATTCAGGGTGCATTAGACCTCGTGCCTGGGGGCCGAGGGGTATCTTCTTGAGTTTTTGAGGTGAGTTATAGTGTCATTTGAGTTTTGAGCTTCTGATGAGATTATTCTAGATCATAGGTTATGTTTCCTGATCTTGTCGTAGAGGTGGATCTCTGACTTAACTTGAGAGTTTGGGGTTCTGGCTAATCGAGTCGTGGAGGTTTCCGACTTAGCCATGGGTTGTGAATTATCAGATTGAGTCGTTGAGGGTACTCCGACAGATCATGTGAGGATGTGGGCTTTTCCTGTTCAGTCGAGGGATGTTTTCCGACCTAGACGTGAGTGTGAGTAGTGTTATTAGAGCATTCGAGATTTCCGATCTGGTTGATCATGGACCATAGCCGGCATTTGCCGCTTGTTGAGACAGTTGAGACATGCTTGATACTCGGTGGGGTCGCTCCCCTTGAGTTTCGCTCCGGATGCGTAGATATGTACATGCCCCTGGCTGAGTTACCAGGTGGGTTACTTGCCCCTGGCCGAGTTACCAGGTGGGTTACATGCCCCTGGCCGAGTTACCAGGTGGGTTACATGCCCCTGGCCGAGTTACCAGGTGGGTTACTTGCCCCTGGCCGAGTTACCAGGTCGGTTACTTGCCCCTGTCCGAGTTACCAGGTGGGGTACATGCCCTGGCCGAGTTACCAGGTGGTTACTTGAGTGAGTTGAGATAGTCGGACAGGACGCCCCACGTAAATCCCGTCCTCATGTGGACGTGTGGTAGTGGGCAGGTGCGCTCCTAGTCGACAGGCGCAGGCTTGACTGGACCCTATGAGGCAGTCGTTGAGATTGGGTGACATGAGCGGGTGGTTGTATCTTTTGTTCTTAGATGGTATGTCCTTTGAGCATTGTATTTGAGGCATGTAGTGGTAGATTTATTTCCAGCTGTCATTTATTTATCTATCTATCTATCTATCTATCTGTATTGCCTCCAGTAGACTTAGTGGTCATACCGTAGACGTTGGGACGGTACCCACTGAGATCTACCTTCTGCAGTAGATCTCACACCCGCTGCGGTGGTAGGCTTGAGGTAGCTGTTCCGACTAGGTTCGCGCGGAGACAGCAGATCGAGGTGAGGACGCGGCTGATTAGTTCCTTACCAGCTTTGAGGGTCAGAGGTAGATGTACCCGATGTATTATTTTTACGTTTCCACTTTTGTACTGAGAGTTCGGTGAGGATAGCACTTGCTTTATTCTTGTGAGATTATGCACCTTGTGGATTTGTGTACTAGTGTCGATCTTACTTTCCAGATGTTCAGTTTTTATTCTATAGCTTTTGGTTTTAGTTTAAGCTCTGATACATGTTTTTAGCTATAGATCTGACTTGCAGGGTAGACGCTTCGTCTGTGCGGCAATCTCCGCACAGATGGCGGATCTGTTGGCGAGCCCGGGTCGCAACTTCGACCCCGGGGCGTGACAGATTTAGGTGGCATCAGAGCCTAGGAATATAGGTTGTTGAGGACTTAGAGACCCTAGGCTTTTGGTTGGACAGCAGGATGGCTGCCGTGAGAGACGTGACTTTAGCGAGAGTCATGATTGAGTTTGTACCTCCCCCAGAGGATTGGGGCAAGTGATCTTACATGTTTATTCCCTAAAGTGGTTATGTTGGCTGCAGACAACATAATGCTTTAGAACGGGTAACATGTTTTAGACTTTCGCTTGATTGGGTCGAGAGAGTTTTGGTCTTAATGTTTGTTCTGTTGCTGTGGTTTGATGCTTTCGAGACGCCGTGCAGCGGCGAAGACGCGTTCGACTTGGGTTGAGGAGCCCGAACAACGGAAAGCTGATTGGACAGACCAGAGAGAGGTCTAAGAGTTACGAGCTCAAGTAGCTCAGACACTGAGGCGATGCGGCGCTAGGAAGAGATCATGGAGCGCGTGATGCGCATGCTTGGACCGAGAGCATCTTCCGGGGAATCGCCAGTAGTACCTCCGGCCGTGACATCGTCGACTTCAACCCAGATCGCACTGTGGATAGTGCAGGAGCAGCAAGAGATTGCTGATCGATTGTGTATTTCATCCAGTTTCATCCCCTGCAGATTTCGGGATAGAGTTGGAGCCTTGGGAGGCCGAGAACTGGATCGCTGCTATGGAAGAGTTGTTCGAGGATTTGTTTATCCAGGAGAAGCATCAGGGCGCTTGGTTTTGCACTTTTGTATAAGGACGCCAAGAGAGTTGGTGGCGTCGAGTTCGTCCCGTTGGACCACCGGGAGCGCGGTTGATGACCTGGAGCGAGTTTTACGATTGATGAGCAGAGTACCCCTTGTCGCCCATAATGAGGCCCAGGAAGTTGATTCTGTTTGAGAGGGGACTGTATCGGAATATCTATCTCCTTGTTTATTCTTGGCAAGTGCCGACTTTAGATGCAGCATTTGGGCATGTTCGATGAGTTGACCGAGGATCAATGATCACGTCCAGGAGGGACGAAGAGCAAGGGAACAGCTTCAGTAAGAGACGTCCAGTATCGTCGGATTTTGGGATAGTTGAGTGGATCGAGGTTGCATTGATTCCAGTCTCTGGTTCGTGGGTCTCAGAGGAGACAGAGACCAGGAGGTTCTCGACAGTGTAGGCACCAGCAGCAGTGCCAGGATGTGAGTCCCTTTTGCATGGGCCGCATTCATCGCGAGGATAGTGGATCGCGTCTCACCAGGTGTGGTCGTCGGAGTTAGAGCATGCTTGATGCCGACACCGCTTGTGTATACTTCAGTGAAGCAGGGGTAGCTTGTGTGGGCCAGAGATAGGACTGTTGGCTTGTGCACATGGATGAGCGTTGCCAGTCCTGCCCAGTGCAGTTAGGACCTTGGTTTTGATCCATGGAGTTGTTGATCCTGCGTTGGTTTCGAGTTATTGATTCAAGGTTGGATAGGGATGATTTACCCCAAGGTTTTGCTACCATGGATTGTCGAGAGAGGACTTTGACCCCCCCCCCCCCCCCCCCCCCCCCCCCCCATGGACCTGGTCAGGAGGAGTATGTGTATACAGGGAGCTAGAGCACGACGGAAGTTAAGTCGTGGTTGTAGCGCATGGCTTGTGACTGTAGAGGAGGTGCAACGGCGGCATTGGGAGTAAAGATTTTCCTTACTGCTGCGTGATCCCGGGAGTGAGTCTACTTGAGCTGTTAGTGAGCCACCGTTTAGTGAGATTGAGATCGAGATAGTGATTAATGCGGTTCTGGAAACTGCGCCAACTTCGGTAGCACCTCTTGGAGTATCACTCGAGACAGAGAGTGGGGTGATAGCGCAGTTTCGGATTCTGTTGGATTGAGGGGTCCGTGTGACCCAGTGCTACGTCGTGGGGATACGACTGTGAGCATACGAGAGATTGATACTTGACTAGGATGCCATGCCGTTGGTTCACGGCAGTGATGCCCCGTTGTGAGTGCACAACGGTGAGAGTTCTGGGATGGGTTGAGGACGAACAGATTTGGATTGTGTTGCGGCAGATGCCCTATATGAGATTGATCGCTTGTGGAACCTTACAGCCGAGGGCTGTACCCGGATAGTGTTCAGGACCCGGTAGGGGCTTTCTGAGCTTGCCTTGCGGTCAAGTGGATTGACGGAGGCCCTGCGGCCTTTGGATTTGAGGGAATTGAGTGTTCCGGTTTTGTTGGACGGGCTGGTGGTTGTACCGTCATGGATGTATGGATTATTTCCAAGGTGACCTAGAACATGAGGAGCACTTGAGAATAGCGTTGCAACTTCTAAGAGAGAAAAAGTGGTTTGCCAATTGAGAGAGTGTGCTTTCGACTTCGAAGGATTCTGTGGTTAGGCCATATGAATTCTGCTACAAGAGCGACAGAGAACCCCGCGAAGAGTGATGCCGTTGGGAATTAGCCTATGTTAGCGACTGAGGTCAAAAGTTTTGGACTAGGCCGGGCCAGTATAGCTTCGAGGAGTTAAAGCTGAGTAGAATATCGGCATCGTTTTGGATGGTAGCCAGCGATAGAGAGAACATGGAGTTACCTATAGACCCTTGAACCTGAGGCACTTTGTTACTCAGGAAGATTTGGTTGAGGCAACGCTGGCGGACTGAGTTATTGGTGATATATGATTAATTTAGTATATCAATATCCCGGCGAGGACTTTATGGCCAGTTACGCCTTGTCTAGGCGAGCAGTGCAACCTTGGAAATGAGATGGTCGATCTGTGAACGTCTCCTTTGGAACTTTTCTTCATTAATGGACGTGAGAGATGCGTGGTGGAACTTGAGTTTGTAGTTGCTAAGGAGCAACGAGTAAGTAGTGCCTATCGGAGGCTTAGAGTTGGATTTGGGGATCTTGATATGTAGATTTGAGTTTTCGCGAGGAGTTGGATCCACGAGTTTTATCTGACTGGAAGAAGTGTATTTGATCACCCACATGTTTTGGATTTCATATCTTGGAATTTGATGAAGATTGAGAATCCGGAGTAGCCGATGAAAATTCTTGCTCGTGAAGCGAAGAAATTGTGCAGTCGGATCATACCTTGGTGAAGGTGCAATGGAGCCATTTGATGAGAGAAAGGCCGTTTGAGAGCCCGAGGATGAATTGAGGATCTCCTATCCCCATTTGACTGTGGTACCCTCCTGAGTTGTGGATTTATTTTGGTTTCGAGGACGAAACCCTTTTAAGGAGGGGAGAATGTAGAGTACCGGGATTTCGGATGGCGCGCCGACCTCGCAAGATGGCGTGGTGCGGAGGAATTGCCTCGGGCTTGTTGCTTGGGTGTTTACAGATGATGTCGGGATGATTCGGGTCAATGCGGAAGCCCCAGCTTGATTCGGGGTATTTCCGGGCATTGTGCGCCGATTGTGGACTAGATTCGGGGAAGCCTTGACTTCTCAGTGGAGTGCAGAATATTTGGGAACACTTGGTACAGGTGTATTTTCATATTACAGCGGAGTTCGGGAGGTTCCGGACCGGTGCGGAGGCCCCGAGGGCAAAAAGTGAGTTGACGGGGGACTTTTGATGGGTTAATTAATTAATTTAATAAGTTAAATTAATTTGGATTTTGTAATCTTGTGTTGTAGAGAAGTTTGAAGGGAGTGGATTAGTGTGTTATGAATTTGAAGTGTGAGCTGTGATCTTTTTGGGGTAGTGCAATTAATGCAGCCAACCACCCCCCCCCCCCCTCCCCCCCTCTCCCTTATTAATTAGGCACCACGTAATTAAGTCCACGTCATCACCTTCATTTACCCCATCTCCTCTTGAAGCAGAGGAAGCTAAAGGAAACAGAGGAAATGAAAGAGAGCATGAGTGAAGAGAAAGAAGAGGAGGGAAGAAGAAAGCGATGAGGGAAATAATTTTTTTCTTGGGTGTGGTTTGGATAGTGGACTCCCTCCTAGTAGCCGTGTGGAGCGAGCAGCGCGCGCGCATCTTGCAACGAGGTATGTTGCAATTTGTGAGAGAGCTTGGTTTTTTTTGGGCATTTCATTTGTTGATGGATGCTTGGAGTTTTTCTCTTTTTTTGGTTGGCTGCCCGGTGTGGGTGGAGGCAGCAAGCGCTGCGCGCGCTTCGGAGGCGCAACGGGCAGCTTGGGCGCCGCATGGCCGCGCCGCGCGCGGCGCGCAGCGCGCAGCGGCGCGCGCGCTGCGGGCCAGGGCGCCGCGTGGCGGCCGTTTCAGCGAACGCGCGGCGGCGAGAGATCCGGGGCCGTTGTCGCGCGGACTTTTGTGGGCGGTTTTTAACGAGGTTTGTTTTTCCCTTTTGCTCTCGCAGGACGACGGCATGTTGCGCGGTTTTCGGCGATGCGCCGAGCGGAGCTTGGATCGAGCGCGCGGTAGGGATGATTTATGCTTTTGGCTCGAGGCGTTGGAACCAGAGAGAGGAATCCTTTTGTGGGTTATGTGAGCTTGTTGTTTGTGTGTGTGGATGTGCTTGGAGATGGTAGTGGGAATGGTGTTTTTTTTTTAGCATTTCATTTTGTTGAGCCAAGGAGTATGCTGAGGCCGTGTATGTGGTTGTGCTGAAGGCTTGACTAATGGGCTATGAACTTGTATGTGTGTGAGAGCATTTTTGTATTTGTTGTGATCTGTTAAGTGACTTGGGGGTGGCAGTGGCTTGGAAGGTTGTATGGAGTTTGATTCCACATTGTACAGTAGCTTGGCAGATGTTTAATATGATTAAATACTTTTTAAGTGTGTTGTGGATTTTTGGTGAATGAATTAGTGAGAATATTAATTTTGTGCTGTACTGGGAACCTTTTGGAATTTTTGTTGGTGTGGAGGTTTAGGGTGTGTGCTGTTGGATTTTTTTTTGTGGATGATTGGAGCCTTTAATTGTGCTGTTGGACTCCTTGGAAATAGATGGTGCGGGAGTCTTGGGTTGCGATGTGAGTCGGCCGTGGGGTGAGCCTGTGAGTGCACGGCTTTCTGTAGAGAACTCGAGTGGATTTAGTCAAACTTTCGAGAATTTTTCCGGGTACGCGGCAGTGTGAGCACGCGCGGCGCGTTTTTCGGAGTTTCATCAGTTCGAGATTTCAGCACATCACCGACTTCAGCGTTTGCCTGCGGAAAGCATTCCAGGTGGGTTGGAATTTCTCCAAAATGCGTGAAATGCCCTTTAATACTCCTGAATGTAATTTGATCATGTTTTTATGCCAATTTTCACTGTTTTTAGATCTAATAGTTGCCTGAAAATTTTTAGAAAATTATGCAGAACCCCAGATTATTTTTAGTATGCTCCAGATACCTTATGACACTAGACTGCATGTTTTGTTGGCATCATAATTGCACCTGAATCGTTTTAAAAATCGAGGAAGCCCGTTTTAAGGATAATCAACATTTTTAAAGGTGGTTTTAAATTATGTTTTCGCCAGAGATATGGCATCGATTCAGGGTGCATTAGACCTCGTGCCTGGGGGCCAAGGGGTCTCTTCTTGAGTTTTTGAGGTGAGTTATAGTGTCATTTGAGTTTTGAGCTTCTGATGAGATTATTCTAGATCATAGGTTATGTTTCCTGATCTAGTCGTAGAGGTGGATCTCTGACTTAACTTGAGAGTTTGGGGTTCTGGCTAATCGAGTCGTGGAGGTTTCCGACTTAGCCATGGGTTGTGAATTATCAGATTGAGTCGTTGAGGGTACTCCGACAGATCATGTGAGGATGTGGGCTTTTCCTGTTGAGTCGAGGGATGTTTTCCGACCTAGACGTGAGTGTGAGTAGTGTTATTAGAGCATTCGAGATTTCCGATCTGGTTGATCGTGGACCATATGTGAGGTCCCGGAATCCCCCGCGTAGGGTTGCTGGTTGTTGGGCAGCTTTCGGTCGCCGTTGGGGGTGTTGGTGCCCGTGTTGGGGACCCAGAAATGGATTTGTGATGCAAATTGGGATTTGCTTGCATCACTGGAGGCCTGCGTGGGCTGCGCGCAATTTGGACACAAGTGGTGGACTTCGGGCTTAAATTGAGACCCCGTGGGAAGTTGGTGGACCCGTCGGGTGTTTAGAAGTGATTTCGCGCGATTCAGATGTCAAAATTAGACTCCGGGAGAAGTCTGGATAAAAGTTTACCTCTCCGGTCGCCTTCGGGAATTTTTAGAGTTGGAATTGGGCAAATCGGACTTTAAAAATGGACCCGGCGCGAAAATCGGATCGAGTGGGCATTCGGCAAATTTTCGGGTGAGAATTTGGAGAATTGGACATCGTTTTTGGATTCAGCGCGCGAAATCGCTAAGAATGGACTATTTATTTGTTGGATTTGGAGCCCGGATGAAGTGCGCATTTTTCGAGGCAAAACGGCACGTTTTTCGAGGTGTGCGCGTGGCACGGATCCCGAGGCGAGCGCGGCGCGCGGGTCAAGGCGTGCGGGTCGAGGCGGCCGCGTGATGGGACGGGGCGCAGGCGCGGGACGCGCGGGGGCCGCCACGTGGCGGGCCCCCGTTGGCGCCCGCGCGGGCGCGGGGGCACGCGCGCCCGTGTAACGGGCGCGTGTCCCGCGCCTGGGCTGCGCGGTGCGTGCAACGCGCCCGTGTGGCGGGCGAGTTGCTGCGCACCGCGTGGCCCTGTGGGCGCGCACGTGGACCGGGCCCGCGCGCCCGTGTGCTGTGGACCGCGGATGGGGCTTCCCCATTGGCCCGCGCGGTGGACCGGCGCGGTGGACCGGATCCGTGGACCGCCTTCTCTCTCCCTCTTTTCTTCTTCTTCTTCCTCCCCGCGCACGCCATTTTCCCTCCTCTTCTCTTCCTTTCTTCTTCAACCGAGCGAGAGGGAGAGCGAGGGAGATGGTGGGAGGTACGGCGTGGCGTCGTGGGCCCCGTGGAGCGCGCGAGTTTTTCCGTGGGGAGCGTTTCGGCGACGGCGGCCCAGTCGGGGTAGGTCCCGTATGTTTGTTTTTACGGTATTTTTAGCACAGTTTTGGAGCGATATTTTGGACTGTGAATTGACCCTCTTGCTCTTATCTGTGTTTCTCTGTACCGTTTTGCATGCGGTCCCCGACGGCGTGCTCCGTTTTGCGTGCGGACTCCGTTTTGCGTGCGGATCCTGGCACCGTGCACCGTTTTGCGTGCGGACTCTGGCACCGTGCACCGTTTTGCGTGCGGACTCCGTTTTGCGTGCGGATCCTGGCACCGTGCATCGTTTTGCATGCGGACTCCGGCACCGTGCACCGTTTTGCGTGCGGACTCCGTTTTGCGTGCGGATCCTGATACCGTGCACCGTTTTGCGTGCGGACTCCGGCACCGTGCACCGTTTTGCGTGCGGACTCCGTTTTGCGTGCGGATCCTTGCACCGTGCACCGTTTTGCGTGCGGACTCCGGCACCGTGCACCGTTTTGCGTGCGGACTCCGGCAGCGGACATCGTTTTGAGTGCGGACTCCGTTTGGCGTGCGGATTCCGGCACCGTCTCCGTTTTGCGTGCGGACTCCGGCAGCGGACTTCGTTTTGCGTGGGGATCGCGTGGAGGCCAATTGCAAGTGTCTACGAGCAATTGGTGGCAATCGAGGTGGGTGGCCTTATCTCCAAGTTTTATGGAATGTACATTAATTCTATTAATGTAGGACTATGCATGATGGTTTATTTCCTTGTGTAGGATGCTAGATTGTTGGAATGGCTATCCCTTTATTATCGGATAATGTGGTTATCTTGGAACTTGACCTAGCACCCCCGTCATATGTTGTATGTGTAACCAGACTAGTAGAAAACCCTCACTTGGGCTAGGGTTATTTATGCTTAGACATCCACACTGTTCCTTCATCCCTGGACATAGTGTTTTCTCGCCCGGGTAGTGGGCCGAGAGGTCGGGACTTGCTTTTAGTGTGGGATGCTTTTGCACTCTTGCTTGGGAGCAGAGTGGAGTCTGGTAGTTGTAGCTGGGTTGCTTATCTGTGCCGGGAGCCGTTTGGGTAAACGGTAGTCCCGGGAGGTCTTGTTTCCCTGTTGTGCCGTCGTAGAGGGAGCCGTTGCGCAGACGGCAGTCCCGGGCCGTCGAGTATCTTCCGGTCCGCCCTGTTGGGAACCGTTGGGGTTGACGGTAGTCCCAGGTCGTTGAGTGTTGTCCGACCTGTTTTGTTACCCTGAGTTGTGGGTCGTTCCTGGCTTTGGAGTATCTCCAGCCAGTGAGCCTTGTGCTGCGAGCCGTTGGCGAGGCTAGTGTCTCGTGTTTCGAGTTAGCCGAGCAGCTGAGTCGTCGAGAGTTCTCCGACTGTTGTGCGAGGTATTTGGGGATCCTGAGTCCTACCGTTCTGAGAGTGAGCGTGGATTTTGACTAGCCTGCTTATGCCAATTTGTGATACTCTATGCCGCGCCGTTTTCCGCAGTTGGAGTCGCGTCCCTGAGATGCCGTTGTGGATACGATGGGCCTGTTGAGGCAGTTTTGCGCGAGGGGTGAGTTAGTCGGGCAGGACGCCCCACGTAAATCCCGCCCTCATGGGGATGCGTGGTAGTGGGCAGGCGCGTTCCTAGTCGACAGGCGCAGGCTTGACTGGACCCTATGAGGCAGTCAGTTCGATTGGGTCTTTTGAGCACCTTGGGTGCGAGTGGTCTCTTTTACTTTCATCTGTTCCACTTTTTGAGTATCTAGATAGAGGTATGGCAGCTGTAGAGTAGCTCCAGCTTTTCTTATTCAGATTTCATTGCTCTGTTATCTTTTACCTCTAGTAGACTTGGTGGGCAGACCGTTGGGCTTGTTGACGGCACCCACTGAGAACTACTGTGGGAAGTAGTTCTCACACCCGTCGTGGTGTCTTTTTCCCCAGGAACTTCTTCTCCTGTTCATGTTGCTCCAGGTGCTGATCCTTCTGACCGAGGCGAGGGAGTCGCGAGCTAGTTCCCTACCCGTCGTTGGAGAGTAGCGGTACCCCTTCAGAGGAGAGCTTCAGTAGATTAGTTACTTCTTTTCCTCTGTTGAGAGACCTTTGTTGTGAGGTATAGAGTTGTACTTTATTTTACAGTTTGAGAGACTGATGTAGTGAGGATATTTTTGTAGTGAGAGCTTGTACACTGATGTACTTTATTGGAGACATCTCCCTTTGGAGTTTTGTATCAGAGGACTTGGTATACGATCGTATTTGGGAGATGGATATTGTATTATCTTCAGTTGTACAGTGTTTGGTTTCCAGTTCTTACTAGTTTACTTCCAGCTCTGATATCTGTATCTCTGTAGTTGATTCTTCCTGTAGGTTAGACGCTTCGTCTGTACGGCAGTTTCCGTACAGATGGCGGATCTGTTAGTGAGCCCGGGTCGCAGTTTCGACCCCGGGGCGTGACAGATTAGAGTGGTATCAGAGCCTAGGTTGTAGGTCGTGATGGACTTAGAAACCCTAGGCTTGCGGTTGGACATTAGGATGACTACGTGAGAGTCGTGACTTTTAGCTAGAGTCTTGATTGAGTTTTACCTCTCCCAAGAGATGGGATGAGTGTTTGGCATGTTTATTCTCCTAATCGATTATGTTGGTTGCAGACAACATAATGCTAAGGAATGGATGACATGTCTTAGACTTTCGCTGGATTGGGTCGTATGGTTGTTGTGTCCTGACATTTGTTGTTTTGCAGTGGGTTGCGATACCCCTGAGACATCGTGTTGTGAAAAGGACACATCCCGTCCTGGCTGAGTTACCAGGAGGGCATTTTCCCTGGCTGAGTTACCAGGAGGGCGTTTTTCCTGGCTGAGTTACCAGGAGGGCGTTTTTCCTGGCTGAGTCACCAGGTGGGCATTTTCCCTGGCTGAGTTACCAGGAGGGTATTTTTCCTGGCTGAGTTACCAGGAGGGCGTTTTCCCTGGCTGAGTTACCAGGAGGGCGTTTTCCCTGGCTGACTTACCAGGAGGGCGTTTTCCCTGGCTGAGTTACCAGGAGAGCGTTTTCCCTGGCTGAGTTACCAGGAGGGCGTTTTCCCTGGCTGAGTTACCAGGAGGGCGTTTTCCCTGGCTGAGTTACCAGGAGGGCGTTTTCCCTGACTGAGTAACCAGGAGGGCGTTTTCCCTGGCTGAGTTACCAGGAGGGCATTTTCCCTGGCTGAGTTACCAGGAGGGCGTTTTCCCTGGCTGACTTACCAGGAGGACGTTTTCCCTGGCTGAGTTACCAGGAGGGCGTTTTCCCTGGCTGAGTTACCAGGAGGGCGTTTTCCCTGGCTGAGTTACCAGGAGGGCGTTTTCCCTGGCTGAGTCACCAGGTGGGCATTTTCTCTGGCTGAGTTACCAGGAGGGTATTTTTCATGGCTAAGTTACCAGGAGGGCATTTTCCCTGGCTGAGTTACCAGGAGGGTGTTTTTCCCTGGCTGAGTTACCAGGAGGGTATTTTTCCTGGCTGAGTTACCAGGAGGGCGTTTTCCCTGGCTGAGTCACCAGGTGGGCATTTTCCCTGGCTGAGTTACCAGGAGGGTATTTTTCCTGGCTGAGTTACCAGGAGGGCATTTTCCCTGGCTGAGTTACCAGGAGGGTGTTTTCCCCTGGCTGAGTTACCAAGAGGGTATTTTTCCTGGCTGAGTTACCAGGAGGGCGTTTTCCCTGGCTGAGTTACCAGGAGGGCGTTTTCCCTGGCTGAGTTACCAGGAGAGCGTTTTCCCTGGCTGAGTTACCAGGAGGGCATTTTCCCTGGCTGAGTTACCAGGAGGGCGTTTTCCCTGGCTGAGTTACCAGGAGGGCATTTTCCCTGGCTGAGTTACCAGGAGGGTGTTTTTCCCTGGCTGAGTTACCAGGAGTGTATTTTTCCTGGCTGAGTTACCAGGAGGGCGTTTTCCCTGGCTGAGTTACCCGGAGGGCGTTTTCCCTGGCTGAGTTACCAGGAGGGCGTTTTCCCTGGCTGAGTCACCAGGAGGGCATTTTCCCTGGCTGAGTCACCAGGAGGGCATTTTCCCTGGCTGAGTTACCAGGAGGGCGTTATCACTGGCCGAGTTACCAGATGGATAATTATCGCTGGCCGAGTTACCAGATGGATAATTATCACTGGCCGAGTTACCAGATGGATAATTATCACTGGCCGAGTTACCAGATGGATAATTATCGCTGGCCGAGTTACCAGATGGATAATTATCGCTGGCCGAGTTACCAGATGGATAATTATCACTGGCCGAGTTACCAGATGGATAATTATCACTGGCCGAGTTACCAGATGGATAATTATCGCTGACCAAGTTACCAGATGGATAATTATCACTGGCCGAGTTACCAGATGGATAATTATCACTGGCCGAGTTACCAGATGGATAATTATCACTGGCCGAGTTACCAGATGATAATTATCACTGGCTGAGCAACCAAATGGATGCATTGCCCCTGGCCGAGTTACCAGGTAGGCACATGCCCTGGCCGAGTTACCAGGAGGACATTTTTTTTTCTGGCCGAATTCCCAGGAGGATACTTTCCACTGGCCGAGCTACCAGAGGCGATGCAGCCCAGTGAGGGGCGATGCCGCCCAGTGAGTGGCGATGCCGCCCAGCGAGAGGCGAGGCCGCCCAGTGAGTGGCGATGCCGCCCAATGAGTGGCGATGCCGCCCAATGAGTGGCGAAGGTTCGGCCTGTTGAGACGATTTTCTCCTCCGGCCGAGTTACCAGGTGGTTATTTTAGTGAGATTGAGATGACCCGACAGGACGCCGAGATTTGATGGCGTCGAGTTCGTCCTGATGGACTACCGGGAGCGTCTCCAGCCGTGAGTTGCTTGTTGACATAGTTTCCCGCTTTGAACGAGAGGGACCGAATCCCTGAACGGTAAAGGAGCGAAAACTTCGATAGACTGAGCCTAGAGTCTGTTCTTGTTGGATTGGGGTTCTAGGCACCGGTCTATCGGGATTTTTGGATTTTGGCCGCGTCAGTCGGTTCTTCTCGCCTATGAGTGGGGTGTTGCTGCGAGTTGAGTCGTTGAGGGTTCTCCGACATAGCGGTGAGAGTGCTAGGGCATTTGCATTGATGTATGGGCTAGAGATAGTACCCTTAGCTTGTGCTCGTGAGGTTCAGATACCTGATCACGTGTTGCACATAGATGGGTGTTATTGGTCCTGCCCAGTGCAGTTGGGGCCCTAGTTTTTGCCTGTTGATCTTTTGGCCCTTCCTCAGCTCCGGATTTTCGAGGTAGTGTTGGGTATAGGGCTGTGAAGATCTGAGGCCTTGATGCTTGAGATACCACACCGTTGATACACGGTGGTGATGCCACGCCGTTGATACACGGTGGTGATGCCACGCCGTTGATACACGGTGGTGATGCCACGCCGTTGATACACGGTGGTGATACCACGCCGTTGGCGCACGGCAGTGAGGCCACGCCGTTGGTACACGGCAGTAATGCCACGCCGTGGGTGCACGGCAGTGATGCCACGTTGTAGGTACACAACGGTGAGAGTCTTTTGGATGTTTCGGACTTTTGACCGCGAGTTGGGCATCAGCTCTAGGATCGCCTTGTGAGCCAGTTTTCAGTCCCGTTCACCGACGGTTTGGTCCCCGTCAGGGTGTTCATTATGAGTTGAGGGATCGACTTCGACCCGTGGGTCCGTTGGGGTTATGATAGCATGTTGAGCGACCAACTGTGGCACGAGATTGTGTCTCTTGAGGATCCCTTTTGAGGGTAGCCTGCAGTTGAGTAGTCCACTCAGGTGGTTTTGGATCGGGAAGTGACCGAGTGAAGACCCCAACTTATTGGATTTCCCTTCCTTATTGGACGAGTCTGCAGGTATGCTTCGGGTCGTCTTGTTGAGGGTGGCCCCATGATGTGGTTATTTCAGTTTTCCCCCAGCCTTTTAATGGAGCCCTTGGTTTTTCACGTCTCAGCTCAGTAGTGATGTGTTTTTCCTCGCCCGTGATTTACTTGCTCCTTTGAGATCTGTGATTATTGGAGTACGAGGGACGCCCGTTGCAATTTCTGGCTCGAGAGATGAGAGAATTGCACATCGGGTCATACCGTACTTGTTGTTGTTGTCGCGGAGTAATCACGAGGAGCGAGTGGGGGAGCTGGAGGCGTATTGTTAGATACCTAGCCGTGGTATTCTTGACTCCTGATGGGCTTGATCTAGTTTCGAGGACGAAACTTTCTTTTAGTGGGGGAGGATGTGAGGTCCCGGAATCCCCCGCGTAGGGTTGCTGGTTGTTGGGCAGCTTTCGGTCGCCGTTGGGGGTGTTGGTGCGCGTGTTGGAGACCCAGAAATGGATTTGTGATGCAAATTGGGATTTGCTTGCATCACTGGAGGCCTGCGTGGGTTGCGCGCAATTTGGACACAAGTGGTGGACTTCGGGCTTAAATTGAGACCCCGTGGGAAGTTGGTGGACCCGTCGGGTGTTTAGAAGTGATTTCGCGCGATTCAGATGTCAAAATTAGACTCCGGGTGAAGTCCGGATAAAAGTTTACCTCTCCGGTCGCCTTCGAGAATTTTTAGAGTTGGAATTGGGCAAATCGGACTTTAAAAATGGACCCGGCGCGAAAATCGGATCGAGTGGGCATTCGGCAAATTTTCGGGTGAGAATTTGGAGAATTGGACATCGTTTTTGGATTCAGCGCGCGAAATCGCTAAGAATGGACTATTTATTTGTTGGATTTGGAGCCCGGATGAAGTGCGCATTTTTCGAGGCAAAACGGCACGTTTTTCGAGGTGTGCGCGTGGCACGGATCCCGAGGCGAGCGCGGCGCGTGGGTCAAGGCGCGCGGGTCGAGGCGGCTGCGTGATTGGACGGGGCGCAGGCGCGGGACGCGCGGGGGCCACCACGTGGCGGGCCCCCGTTGGCGCCCGCGCGGGCGCGGGGGCACGCGCGCCCGTGTAACGGGCGCGTGTCCCGCGCCTGGGCTGCGCGGTGCGTGCAACGCGCGCCGCGTGGCCATGTGGGCGCGCGCGTGGACCGGGCGCGTGCGCCCGTGTGCTGTGGACCGCGGATGGGGCTTCCCCATTGGCCCGCGCGGTGGACCGGCGCGGTGGACCGGATCCGTGGACCGCCTTCTCTCTCCCTCTTTTCTTCTTCTTCTTCCTCCCCGCGCACGCCATTTTCCCTCCTCTTCTCTTCCTTTCTTCTTCAACCGAGCGAGAGGGAGAGCGAGGGAGATGGTGGGAGGTACGGCGTGGCGTCGTGGGCCCCGTGGAGCGCGCGAGTTTTTCCTTGGGGAGCGTTTCGGCGACGGCGGCCCAGTCGGGGTAGGTCCCGTATGTTTGTTTTTACGGTATTTTTAGCACAGTTTTGGAGCGATATTTTGGACTGTGAATTGACCCTCTTGCTCTTATCTGTGTTTCTCTGTACCGTTTTGCGTGCGGTCCCCGACGGCGTGCTCCGTTTTGCGTGCGGACTCCGTTTTGCGTGCGGATCCTGGCACCGTGCACCGTTTTGCGTGCGGACTCCGGCACCGTGCACCGTTTTGCGTGCGGACTCCGTTTTGCGTGCGGATCCTGGCACCGTGCACCGTTTTGCGTGCGGACTCCGGCACCGTGCACCGTTTTGCGTGCGGACTCCGTTTTGCGTGCGGATCCTGGCACCGTGCACCGTTTTGCGTGCGGACTCCGGCACCGTGCACCGTTTTGCGTGCGGACTCTGTTTTGCGTGCGGATCCTGGCACCGTGCACCGTTTTGCGTGCGGACTCCGGCACCGTGCACCGTTTTGCGTGCGGACTCCGGCAGCGGACATCGTTTTGCGTGCGGACTCCGTTTGGCGTGCGGATTCCGGCACCGTGCTCCGTTTTGCGTGCGGACTCCGGCAGCGGACTTCGTTTTGCGTGGGGATCGCGTGGAGGCCAATTGTAAGTGTCTACGAGCAATTGGTGGCAATCGAGGTGGGTGGCCTTATCTCCAAGTTTTATGGAATGTACATTAATTCTATTAATGTAGGACTATGCATGATGGTTTATTTCCTTGTGTAGCATGCTAGATTGTTGGAATGGCTATCCCTTTATTATCGGATAATGTGGTTATCTTGGAACTTGACCTAGCACCCCCGTCATATGTTGTATGTGTAACCAGACTAGTAGAAAACCCTCACTTGGGCTAGGGTTATTTATGCTTAGACATCCACACTGTTCCTTCATCCCTGGACATAGTGTTTTCTCGCCCGGGTAGTGGGCCGAGAGGTCGGGACTTGCTTTTAGTGTGGGATGCTTTTGCACTCTTGCTTGGGAGCAGAGTGGAGTCTGGTAGTTGTAGCTGGGTTGCTTATCTGTGCCGGGAGCCGTTTGGGTAAACGGTAGTCCCGGGAGGTCTTGTTTCCCTGTTGTGCCGTCGTAGAGGGAGCCGTTGCGCAGACGGCAGTCCCGGGCCGTCGAGTATCTTCCGGTCCGCCCTGTTGGGAACCGTTGGGGTTGACGGTGGTCCCAGGTCGTTGAGTGTTGTCCGACCTATTTTGTTACCCTGAGTTGTGGGTCGTTCCTGGCTGTGGAGTATCTCCAGCCAGTGAGCCTTGTGCTGCGAGCCGTTGGCGAGGCTAGTGTCTCGTGTTTCGAGTTAGCCGAGCAGCTGAGTCGTCGAGAGTTCTCCGACTGTTGTGCGAGGTATTTGGGGATCCTGAGTCCTACCGTTCTGAGAGTGAGCGTGGATTTTGACTAGCCTGCTTATGCCAATTTGTGATACTCTATGCCGCGCCGTTTTCCGCAATTGGAGTCGCGTCCCTGAGATGCCGCTGTGGATACGATGGGCCTGTTGAGGCAGTTTTGCGCGAGGGGTGAGTTAGTCGGGCAGGACGCCCCACGTAAATCCCGCCCTCATGGGGATGCGTGGTAGTGGGCAGGCGCGTTCCTAGTCGACAGGCGCAGGCTTGACTGGACCCTATGAGGCAGTCAGTTCGATTGGGTCTTTTGAGCACCTTGGGTGCGAGTGGTCTCTTTTACTTTCATCTGTTCCACTTTTTGAGTATCTAGATAGAGGTATGGCAGCTGTAGAGTAGCTCCAGCTTTTCTTATTCAGATTTCATTGCTCTGTTATCTTTTACCTCTAGTAGACTTGGTGGGCAGACCGTTGGGCTTGTTGACGGCACCCACTGAGAACTACTGTGGGAAGTAGTTCTCACACCCGTCGTGGTGTCTTTTTCCCCAGGAACTTCTTCTCCTGTTCATGTTGCTCCAGTTGCTGATCCTTCTGACCGAGGCGAGGGAGTCGCGAGCTAGTTCCCTACCCGTCGTTGGAGAGTAGCGGTACCCCTTCAGAGGAGAGCTTCAGTAGATTAGTTACTTCTTTTCCTCTGTTGAGAGACCTTTGTTGTGAGGTATAGAGTTGTACTTTATTTTACAGTTTGAGAGACTGATGTAGTGAGGATATTTTTGTAGTGAGAGCTTGTACACTGATGTACTTTATTGGAGACATCTCCCTTTGGAGTTTTGTATCAGAGGACTTGGTATACGATCGTATTTGGGAGATGGATATTGTATTATCTTCAGTTGTACAGTGTTTGGTTTCCAGTTCTTACTAGTTTACTTCCAGCTCTGATATCTGTATCTCTGTAGTTGATTCTTCCTGCAGGTTAGACGCTTCGTCTGTACGGCAGTTTCCGTACAGATGGCGGATCTGTTAGTGAGCCCGGGTCGCAGTTTCGACCCCGGGGCGTGACACCATAGCCGGCATTTGCCGCTTGTTGAGACAGTTGAGACATGCTTGATACTCGGTGGGGTCGCTCCCCTCGGGTTATGCTCCGGATGCGTAGATATGTACATGCCCCTGGCCGAGTTACCAGGTGGGTTACTTGCCCCTGGCCGAGTTACCAGGTGGGTTACATGCCGCTGGCCGAGTTACCAGGTGGGTTACATGCCGCTGGCCGAGTTACCAGGTGGGTTACTTGCCCCTGGCCGAGTTACCAGGTGGGTTACTTGCCCCTGGCCGAGTTACCAGGTGGGTTACATGCCCTGGCCGAGTTACCAGGTGGGTTACATGTCCCTGGCCGAGTTACCAGGTGGGATACATGCCCTGGCCGAGTTACCAGGTGGTTACTTTAGTGAGTTGAGATAGTCGGACAGGACGCCCCACGTAAATCCCGTCCTCATGTGGACATGTGGTAGTGGGCAGGTGCGCTCCTAGTCGACAGGCGCAGGCTTGACTGGACCCTATGAGGCAGTCGTTGAGATTGGGTGACATGAGCGGGTGGTTGTATCTTTTGTTCTTAGATGGTATGTCCTTTGAGCATTGTATTTGAGGCATGTAGTGGTAGATTTATTTCCAGCTGTCATTTATTTATCTATCTATCTATCTATCTGTATTGCCTCCAGTAGACTTAGTGGGCATACCGTAGACGTTGGGACGGTACCCACTGAGATCTACCTTCTGCAGTAGATCTCACACCCGCTGCGGTGGTATGTTTGAGGTAGCTGTTCCAACTGGGTTCGCGCGGAGACAGCAGATCGAGGTGAGGACGCGGCCGATTAGTTCCTTACCAGCTTTGAGGGTCAAAGGTAGATGTACACGGTGTATTATTTTTACGTTTCCACTTTTGTACTGAGAGTTCGGTGAGGATAGCACTTGCTTTATTCTTGTGAGATTATGCACCTTGTGGATTTGTGTACTAGTGGAGATCTTACTTTCCAGATGTTCAGTTTTTATTCTATATCTTTTGGTTTTAGTTTCAGCTCTGATACATGTTTTTAGCTATAGATCTGACTTGCAGGGTAGACGCTTCGTCTGTGCGGCAGTCTCCGCACAGATGGCGGATCTGTTGGCGAGCCCGGGTCGCAACTTCGACCCCGGGGCGTGACATATAATCAGGGAGTACTGTTAATCAGGTATGCAAACTAGCAAATGACCAAAAATCCCAACAAGGGTGCAATGCAGAATAGCCACTAAATCTCAATCATATGCAGAATATAATCAACAACTACTAGAACATGGATCAGGATATACTGATAATCAAGTATAACTGTGCAAGCTAGCTAATGACCAATCAGGCATGGCAAATGTCCAGAATAATGTCATAATAACTGGAAACAACTAAACAACAATCATGCAAGGCTAACCAATCATACATGGCTAAACACATATTTTTAAGAAAACCATTTTGAAAACAAGTTTTAAGTCCAAACCTCGAAGAGCTATGCCTTTGTCTTATCAAACAAGAACAGACTCAGGCTACCCTGCGATGCTTGGGTAAAAATATTTGTTGAATAAAATCATGTGTTTAGCAGTATAACATTTGATCAACAGGAAAGCAGGCTCAAACATTTTCTAGGCTACAAGAACAAGGGCCAACCAATACTGTGCCCAGAGGGCCGAAATGATAAAATCCGGACCGAAGATAAACCCACCTGTCGTTTTGCAAGCGACTAAACTGCACCGACGGAACGCTCGAAAACCAGAGGCAAACCGTGCCAACCTGAATCAAAAATACTGATCAGGGAAACTCAAACCCGACCGACAACTTACCTAGACCCGAATAGTAAGTCTGACTTAATTTAAAACGTTGGAATGTTCCAACAACCACACTCGACGATATCACTTGACTAATTACAACCTTATGGTAATAAAATTACCAAAATGCCCCTCCCGGGAATTTCCTTTTGAATTTCTGGGAGACTCGGGCTTTAACTCTTTGCCGCTGGCTCAACCAGATTCTACTGGGACTCAACAGTTGGCTAGGTGAAACCGCCGCAATTTCCCCAAATTGCGCGATTGCCACCAGAATGCCGTTAAATCGGCAATTTTGCCGATTCTCGGACCGATATCCGATTTCCGCTCAACGGGAGCCGTTGGATTCCTAACGAAAAGCTTAGGAATTATTTACACACTGCCCAAGGCAGCACATACTGTCACAATTGCATTTAAACCCCTAGGGTTTCCAAAAATCGCACTTTTATAGCTTTTGGAGAGCCGTTCTCGCTCGTTCTCTTAACTGGAATATTATTTTTACGAACAGTCACCTCCAGTAGGTGACCCTCGACTCGCTGAACACCGTGCTCGCCCATTTGCAGCAGCACGGAACCCGAGGAAAACTTCGGGCCATAACTTACTATACTAACCTAGCCTTAAGGCATTTTAAATTCTTCGGCTCGACCAAACCCAAATCTAACGCGAGCATCGCGTCCAGTGACCCCAAAATAGCCAGGAGCTCACTGTCGCAGCTTCTCAAACTGCCCAAAACATAACCTAGGACAAAACATCTTAATCCAAGGCTTTTTAATACAAAACTTTTAAACTACTTGTGCCATTAGCAAACCAGCTTGAGCATCTTGCTCAGGGCACTTCAGGGACTCAAGGGCTTCCCCAAGTGCAGCCCAGAACTGCTGGATCAAGCAGATCCAGAACCCTTGCTTTCTAACATGACAATATTTCTCCACACACAAATCCACACAGATTTGCTTTGATCTGGAGTGAGCATCAAGCTCAGGGAATTGTATGTAGCAACTTTCATATTTTGATCAAAGTCTAATTCCATATTTTTCTTCATTGAGGCATTTCCTCAAACAATTGGTGTGCACACTTCCTCAACACACAAGCTTATGAATCCCAAGCTAGTTCTCTGCAGAGGGGCAACCTGGGGCTTCCTAAGATGGAGGGAAATGCTCCTCCAAGTTGCAGTAGATTTTCCCAGCAACTTGGATCAAGCTTCTCTCTCGGATTGGCCGGGAACCAAGGTTGAAGATAAAGCTTAAGCTTCGAAATTTGTGACCATTCAACTAAGGATACTGGGACCCAACCACTTGATCAAACAGTTGCCAAAACTCATCACCCAAGTAGAGAAAGCCTGCCCACCCGACACTTGGCTTGGCGTAGTTGGTCGCTCTGCTGGTAGGGCCAATACAGCCCCCGAATCCTGCCACTGGGCACCCTGATTCATTGCAGTCGCCCAAGCTAACGGCACACCCTCAAAACACTCTGAGGGCACGTGGCCCGGCTGGCCACATTTATAACACCTTCCATGGCGCTTCTTGCACCGCGACGCTCGATGTGGTCCACCACAAATGACGCACCACCCGTGTGCCACCGACCTTCGAAACTCTTGAGAGTGCCACTGTTGCCGCTGCTGCTTAGGGGGCCACTGGTAGTCAACCGAACCCCCAGCACCCTGGTGCCTTATCTCTTCCTCGCCCCGCTTGTAAGCTTCATGCTCTCGGCGCATCACGGCCTCACCCTGCTCAACCAAGCGGGCGCGATCCACAATCTCTCGATAGGTCGCGATGCTAAACGGCTGGACCTTCGAGTAAATACTGGGCCGCAGGCCCCGCTCAAAACACCGTGTCTTATCCCACTCGCTACGCACAACGGAGGGAAGGCAGCTGACGATGCGAGCGAACTCGTACTCGTACTCTTGCACGGAGCGACTCCCCTGGCGAAGACCCCTAAAATCCTCCTCCATCTGCTGCTTAGCGCTGTCAGGGAAATACTTTGCAAAAAGGAGTTCCTTAAACTCCTCCCATGTCGGTGTAGGCAAGGCGGCCCTAGTCCGCCCCTCAAGTTCTGTCTTCCACCAGCGGTATGCCATTCCATCGAGGAAGGGGACTGCCCTAGCGACTCGATCCCGATCCGGTACTCGTAGGTTTGAGAACAACTTCTCTATGGAGTCAACCCAAGATTCCACGATCATAGGGTCCAAATCCTTGCCGGTAAACACAGGCGGGTTGAACCTCTGAAAACTTGCAAGGCTCTCCATCGCCCGATCTTGTTCCGCTTTCTGGGCTGCATACTCGGCGTCACACACAACCGAGTCCGCCCGGTGGGGCACCTCCCTTGTGACCCCAACTGGTCGTGCAGGGTATGCTGACATAGGCTCGGCGGCCACTGCCGTACCCGCTACTGTTGCCCCTACACGCGGCGACGCCGCACACCCGCGCGCTGTCCGTGCAGCCTCAGTTTGCTGTGCTAACAGTTCCTGGAGCCTATCAATCTGCTCCGCCTGTCGGCGAGAAATCTCCGCCTGTTCCTGGACCACGCTGACAAGCACGGCTAACTGCTCTCGCAACTCGTGTACTTCATTTGACCCAGAGCCCTCTCCTGGCTCAAGTCGAGTGGAGCGCATCTCCCGTCGTGGTGCCATTGCTAAATCTGCACACCACAAAGAACTGATCAGCCCAAATTCCATAATTTGGACAACGTGTAACTAAACACCGTAAAATAGCTCGTCGACCCAATCATGCGAAAGTATATGAGGGCACTCCCTTTCATCTCCAACATTACGTTGTCGGCCGCCAACATAATAGTCCGAAGAATGAAAGCTCATTACCCTCGATCAATCCCAATATCCTTCTTGGGAATCAACATGTACCAATCGAATACTTTCGCCCAAATATCCACGCACTCTCTCGTGCTAATCCCTAGGGTCTCCATAAGATTTGCTAACCACCTAGGACTATTCCTAGGCTCTGATACCACTCTAATCTGTCACGCCCCGAGTCCGCCAATTTGGTCAGTTCGGGCACGCCAACAGACCCGCCAATCGGGCATGACCTCTCTATACCCGAAAGGAACGGCAACATTCATCTTAATAAAAACAATCAATCAATGAGGGATGATATCAGAGTAAACCACTACTAACTAAACACTTTCATCCATTAAACAACAAGTTTAAACGATAATGAAAGCAACCACATGAGTGAACCATAATATAAATTTATTACATTTTACAACTTTCAACTTGCAATTAAAATATTACAATTCTTTTACATCATTTTCCTCACAAATACAAGGTTCACTCAAAATAAAAACACAAAATGTGAACTGGCGACTCTAGACTGCTAAGTCGCTAAGCTGCCGGGCCCTTGCCCCTGTCGTGTGCCTCGCTCGACGTACCTATTTCTGTACCTGGAAAAATGGTCACCCAAGGGTGTGAGAACTACTTAAAGTTCTCAGTGGGTTCAACCACCGAGAAAAAGTGTCCTACACCACTTGGTCCAATGGAAGCAATAATAATAGAATGCTAGGAAAGCTATAACATCAATATTAAAATGCTGATATGCATATAATATGTCACTACACTATCTGTGTATACTCCTCGACTCAACACTACTCTGTCCAGCCAAACTAGGCCAGTAACCACAAACTCGGCCACTATGCCGCTGTATATAGGGTTAAACTAACCCAGCCACCTAGGCCACTCTATTACCTCTTTATTCTTTTCACATTCTTGTATTTTAATCTCAAGCTACTCGCCCCTTGGAAAACCTCGCCCAACGGGCCCCCGCCCGGCAGTCATGCTACCATAAGGCGAGATAGTCCAAGGTTATCGTTAGCTTTTATTTTCTCTTTTCTTTTCTCATTGCCTCAAATGAGTTTAAGGCACCTTGGCACTCATTTTCCTCGAGAGTGAAATCTGCTCAACCCTCTCGTCTCGAATGAGTTTAAAGCACCTTGGCACTCATTCACTAGGGAGTGAAATCTGCTTAACCCTCCCCTTTGGCAACTTGCCCATTTTCTTTAATTCACTTGGGAGTGACATATGATCAACCCTCCCATTAGCCATTTAGACTTTTCTTTACCGAGTCCGAGGGTTCCAAAAGACGGATGCCTACAACCCCAATCAAACAAGAACAGGTTGTAGCACCGCCTCCCGTAGTGCTCGGCCCAATGTGGTTTACTTTTCTTTAAGCATTACTTTCTTTTATTCAATTAAGCCTTTAGCTTCTTTGCACTTTAAGCATTATCTTTACATTTTTGGTTTCAGATGAGTTTAAAGCACCTTGGCACTCATCTACCCGGGAGTGACATATGCTCAACCCCTCCCGTTAGCATTTGTGCCTAAATGCTTTTCTTTTTCTTTTCTCTTTTCTCCTAAGTTCTTTACTCTAGGATAGTTTGGGTGTCTCTAACACCAATTTAGATTTGAACTCCTTGTTCATTTACATTTACACTTTGCCTTGCCACTTGGCGATTTCTTTAGCTCCTTAGCCCCTTTTTAACTTTTCCTACTTGCTTGTTTTCATTTTGCAACCCTATGTTCATAATTAACCTTAGTGTTTCACTATGTCACAAGGACATTAACCATTTCGAATTTCCTGGCATAGAGTTATTAACTCTACATTCACTTTACATTGGCCTAGAGTTTATTAACTCTAATTGCATTCAACTTATTCCTAGAGTTCATTAACTCTATTTTTAACCCCACATCATTTTTACCCTAGAGTTCATTAACTCTAAGTTCCATTTTTCATTATCCCTAGAGTTTATTAACTCTATGATTTTCTCTTTTCACATTAACCTAGAGTACATTGACCCTATATTTTTCCATGCTTTACTTGTCCTAGAGTTTATAAACTCTATGTTAAATACTCTCTATTCAACCTTAGGTATACCCTAAGATAATGCCACTCGTTCATCTAGGTTTAACTCCTAGGTTAAGAGTTTATTAACTCTATGATTTTCTCTTTTCACATTAACCTAGAGTACATTGACCCTATGTTTTTTGTTTCCATGCTTTACTTGTCCTAGAGTTCATAAACTCTATGTTAAGTACTATATATTCAACCTTAGGTTTCCTTTACCTAAGTTCCATGTCATGCTCATCCTAGAGTTCCTTGACTCTATATTGATCACTCTATCCGATGTCCTTAGGTTATCACCTAAGACATGCCACTCGTTAAATCCTAGGATCAACTCCTAAGTTGATGTCACTTATTAAACCCCTAAACTAGGTTTTCTCCTAGTTTTATTACCAACATGCTCTTTTCCCTTATGTCCTGCATGATTTCTAGGGTTATACCCTTCATGATCACAATCAAGAATAGCTAACCACTTTCATGCATGCAATTATTTTCATCTCATTCATATAACAATGTTTACTTCTACGCATGCATATTTATCATAATTCCCTAACACCTCTAACATGCTACTATCATGCTTCTAAATCGAAAAGCAAAGGAGCAAGAGGAGAGGTCACCCAATTTCGGCAGAATCCCCCACCTCGTGATTCTTGTGAGGAATTTGAGTGTTCTCTTTGTTCTCAAAAGAGAGCAAAAATTGCTCTCATGGTCTCTTTGATCCTCAAGAGAACCCTACACATGATATGAAACATAAAGAAAATCATCTCTATGATCTTTTAAATTTCATGCAAGCTCTTAAAAGAGAAACTTTATTTTTGCTCTTACCTTTTCTTTTAGAACTTTTTGTTCAAAAGAGAAGGTAGAAAGGAATTGGAGTCCACTTGGAATACTCCCAAAATGCTCTTTTGTAGGTCCACAAGAAATTCTATAAGTAGAGACCATTTTATTTAAAATAATTTTTATTCTCTTTGAATCCCACAAGTAATCATTAAAATGAAACTCTAAGTTTCACTCACCTCTTTTGAGTGTGTTTCTCCAACCTCTAATTAGGAATTTGCATGATCAATTTAGATCAAAACCCCAAAAGCTAAGATTCTAAGTTTTAAGCCCTAGGTTCAAACTTCTTTAATTTCATCGCGATTTCTCCGCGATTTTCGCCGATTTCTTCAACCATAATCCTTCTAAGATCAAATAGATTATAGATCTAAAGGAATTACGAAAAAACTAAATTTATTTTTTGCAAAACTCACCTCAAAGAGCCATGATTCCAAAGTTTTCTTGGTTCAAAAGCTCGCCCTCACTCGCCGTAGGCTCCTTGTAAATCGCTCCGCGATTTCGTGCGCGTTAGAGTAAGAAATCTTAGAGAGAGAAAATGAGGGAAGAAGGAGAGAGAAAGCTCTCCTTGGAGAACTCCTCTGTGTGCTTTCGTGCGGGTGGAGAAGAAGAAGAAAAGTAAAGTTAGCCCTTTTATGCAAAAAGGCCCCCCCACAATAGTGGTAATTCACTATTTAGTCCAATTTTGATCTGATACTTGCCTGCGGAGTCTTTCTAAGTGTCCGTTTGCGCTCAAATTTGACAGGCAGGCTCATCTCAACTTAATTTATCATAGGATAATTTAAATTTTCAGTTTGGGCCATTTCTGGGTCACCAAAAGTCTCGCTGTATCTAGAATCGCTGGCGAACCCCGTTCTCACTATCCGGACATCCGACCAACGCGAAACTTTTTCTGTGGCCTTAAAATATATTTACGGAGCTCCCATAATTTTCTCAGAATTTTCTGACACCGTAAATTTTCTGCTAAAAATCTGGGCCCACTCTCTCAAATAAAATTTTAGATCTCTCATTTTTATCCCGATTTGGGCCCAATTCGCTTTCAAATTATTCTTTACTTCTCTAACTTTCATAAAAATAGTATTTCATACCATTTTTATTTACATTTATTTATATACCAAAATCCGGTACATTACAATTCAACTAAGGATACTGGGACCCAACCACTTGATCAAGCAGTTGCCAAAACTCATTACCAACTTACCCGAACCCATGCCCGGCGACAGGGCACGGCGGCGACGGCGGTGGAGCAAAGCTCGATTTGAGCTTCACCACCTCTAATGGTGGATTTCCACAGAAGCTGCATGAAGCCTTTTCACATGCATGTTTGGTCTTCTCTTGATCCCAGCAAACTTACCGACCACTCCCCACCCGCCGGAGACGGCCGGAGAACCGGCCACCGCAATAAAGACCATTCTCGGGTCATCCATGGCCGCGCCACCCTCGGGCTGCATGGGTGCCATGCAACCGCATGGATGGAGTCATCTCACCCCCAGGAAGCTTACCGGACAGGTGGTCGGCGGTGAGGAGCGTCGCCGGCGCCGGAGCAAATAGCTCGGCCGAAGTGCATAATACACAGAATTAGGGTTTTGATCTGCAACTTGGTCACTTGACCAAATTCCCCCAAACTTTGGGGAGATGACCTTCAGGTCCTACAGTCCAACCCTTATCATTTTGGTTTTTGATTTGGACAAGCGATTGTGACGCAAAGCCGGGGCGGAGCTACCTAGGGTTCCGGCGAGGAGTTTTCTCCCGCCGGCAACCTACTGTGTATGGGGGCTCGGGTCTTGGCAGGGAGTATCTACAGACTCTATAGAGTCGACTTCCAACAGCCCAAGGTGCTACAAACCAAGAAGAGAAGAACCTTACCTTCGTCGGAGTTGGAGAAGAAGGATGAAGCCGGTTTCTTCTCCCCCGCTTCGCGCGGCCACAGCAAGCTCCAAGATGGTCCTCAGACGTAGGAGAACACCTCAGAAAATCCAGAAACTAAGTTGGAGCAAGTTTGCTCCAACCTTCTTCTCTCCCTCTCACTCTCGATTTTCCCCTCGGGTTGGCCTCAATGGTGATGGTTCCTCAGCCATCCCCGCACCCAGAGTTATGAAGAATAACTCCTGGGAGTTAGAAATCCCAAGAGTCACCCCGTGTAACCCCCCCACACGAGTATCCCAAGAGCCATACATTGCAATGTAACAAAATGTCATTTAGCCCCTTTACCTTGTGCCTCTAACATCTAGGTCCCTGCTGTAGGTCACAATTGCACCCAGAACCCTCACCAAGTAACCTCATAAATTTTGGTACATAAAATACTAGCCTTTTTGCAAAAATACTCACTTTTTCAGTGTATTTCATGCTTTTCGAGGCACTCGAGTCGCCGAAACTGAAAATAGACTTCGCCACGACGTCCGGCTCGTCGAGACCTTTCAGATAGTGCATTTGCTTGCTTGAAACGGCGCTCGAATAAAATCTCGGGCCATAAAGTTCGACAATTCACAGTACTACGCACGCACTTCGATGCACCCGGATCGCCAGACGCGAATTCCGTCAGTGCCATTGCGCTCAGAACGTCAAAAATAGTTAGAATTGACTACTCATACCCCTATGTCTGGGGTCCAGACGGCGAAACGGCCGACGTTGGTCGAGAGGGGATTTAAATCAGGGGTTACAATTCACAACTTAAGTTGTGGGGCCCGCTTTTCTTTCGCTGTTTTGCAGAAGATCCGACCGTCGGATCGAAGACATGTGAATATCAACTTTTCATGTTTCGACGAGACGGTCGCAATGGTGATCTCGGATTTTTGAGATCAGGCTCCGATCAAAAGTCGGTATTTTAGAGCCACTATTACTCTACTAATTTCCCATTTTTGCCATTTAAATAATTCAGAAAATTATTTAAACTTAAATTTTGGATTTTAAAAATTACGGTTACTACAAGGACCAAGTGCGAGCTTTTGGCCGTTAGCCAACGCCACATCTATTGGCAAAAAAAATCGGTTCATCTTCTGAGACCAGGTGTAGAACAGGCTGTGGCACAGCCAATACCAGAGGAAGGCAATGAATTCATCCCTGGACACCGGTTCGGCCCCATGACCGGAGAAAAGCTTTGCAAACCTCCCGTAGGAGAGGTCCGTCTTCGAATCCAGGCCGGGAGCAATGGCATCCATGCCATCGGCTGAGAATCCTAGAGAGAGAACAACACCATGGGGATGGAGGCTGGTGATGGCGGCCACGTCCAGCAGCGTCGGGGTGAACAACCCTGAATGGAAGAAAAAGATGTTGGATCGCGGCGACCAGAAGCACAAGGCCGTGGCCAGAAGCAGCGAGTGAGATTGATAAGTGTTCCGGAAAAGTTGAATGGCGTCAAAAATGTCGACTTCTTTCCAAAGGTCTCCGTAAGTGGCCTAGACCTGGTTGAGCTATTGCACATACGGAACGGTGGCGGTAGGCCAGGTGCGAAGGCTCATCCCAAAGGTCTTGTCAGAAGCCTAGGTACCGAGGAAGACCTTGTCTGCCAGCAGTGGTAAATGGACAGGTTTCCTCAGAAGGACTCGCCACAAATGAGGGCCTGTGGAGAAAGCGTAGTGGGTTTCCCGCTAACAGACGAAGACGCCGGAAGTCTACAACAACGGGGTTAGACGGTAGAGGAGCAGCGCGAGAGGCCATGGGACAAGAGAAGGTTTCGCAAGTGGTGAAGGAGATGACACAAAGAAAAGGCAGTAAGGGAACCCCAGGGATAGGGATATTTAAGCTCTGGAGAACGATGTGCTCCCTAAGAATGAAAAAAGGAAATAGGGTTTCAAGTCGATAAAACATGAACCTCCGTCTCTAAAAAATCGACAACATTTATAGCGAAACGATTTACGAACAGATGCGAACCATCGGATAGAATGGTGACGTCGGATCAGCACAAACAACGAGCAGTTGCGCAGATCGTGGGATGAAATCTTAATTACGAAGCAACCAAAGCATGATCAGAAAAGATTTCATCAAGAAGGCACGAAGGTGAGGTCGGTCGATGAAATCAAATCTCTCGATTAGGGAGCCGGGGAAGGAAGGATCACCTCGTGACAAAAAGAATGGTTAAAAGACCCTGAGGCTCATGCCGGTCAGGAGTATCGACAATCACCCGAATGGCTCGTCAGGCGATTGTCGAGGGGGCATTGTTGAGACCAAAATTTTTGCCACTTAAGAGAACGACATGTGGCGGATACCGTCGGCTAAAAATATCAACCGATAAGAAAAGGGTCAACCAAAGAAAGATCTGCGTCCTGATCAAGACCGATCTCAGTCGTGTAGGAGTGCAGCACACGACGTATGCCATCGGCTGAAAGTATCAACCGATAGGATGAGCAGCCGACAAAACGATTACCGCCTCATCTAGGACCAACTTCGACTGAAGACGAACACCAGACCACTCCAGTTGAACGAAACCAAGGTCAGTTTTCGGTTGCCCAAGCTGGAAGAGGAAAGACCAAGAAAAGAAGGGATGCGAGATTTGGGCGCGAATCTCACAACTAATCTTGAATGGCAAGCAGCTCCCAGCATTGGAAAGCACCGAGGATCATGCTCTGGCACGATGATAAGAGGATGAACCTAGATGGAAAACGACTACTACCATATTAAGGAGAATCATTTCAAAAAGGAAGTAGTTGAGAATTTTTCGATAACTCGCCCCAAATCATGCCGATTATTCAAATCGGCGATTGTACACATGGTTTGGGAGTGTATAAATATCCAAACCATCGAAGAGAAAGAGATCCTGCAACCACGTAAGGCAGGACCACCCCACTACCTTTTCATATCTTTCATATCTGCATTTACTACTTTGCTAGATAAGTTTCATACCAGCATTTACCGCATTTCCTAAGAGTATATTACTTGTAATTTTTATCTCTATCCTCCTCCTTGTATCCCCTTTCCAAACAATACAATTCCTAATCGACTCCTTAGCCGTGTCAATTATTTGTCTCTATTCTTTGAGTCGGCTACTCTAGACCAAACTCAGCCTCTCTCCACTTCCATACCCTGCTTCGGCTAATTTAAGCCGGATGGTCGTGAGGGTTACTAAGAAGAACCCAGCCGAGCAGATCCCTCCTCGGCCCGATCGTTTGATACATTGGCACGCGGCGCATCACACTCAGAGAGTCAAACAAACACCCTGAGGCCGATTGGTAACCGACATTTTCGGCCCCAACAGCTTGGAACTGAATTTAAGAGAAAACCCATTTCTTTTTCGCATTGTGGTTCATATTTGCTCGAGGTTTGAAGCATGGGTTAGAGATAGTGTGGTTGTTCTCGAGTCGGGGTGGGATAGCACCGGATTGTTGGACTCTTGAGATGTTTGGTAGCCGTAAATTTTGGACGACTGGACCGAGTAGTGGTTATGCATCGGTTTGGGCCGGGATTCTATCATAGTGGTTAAGGTCATCCACTTTGGTCATAAGTTTGACTTTTGTCTGCTACATACTTGACCTGGTTACTTTCCTCGAGTGGGTCACTCCCCTCAAGTGCCACTTTGGAGTTAGGCGGCTGATTTACTATGGGTATGGTTCCACGTCGGCAATCCACGGGTTATTTGTGTGATCAGATATGATGCTAGTGCAAGCGGGATTGGGCGTCCTGTCAGTCGGCTGATTAGGTTACTCTCGGTGGTATTGTACTTGATGCATATATCCATTTTATTGTTCATTCACAGCATTAGAGGCATAGTAGTGGTCGATTTATATTTCAGTAGTTTACTTTTCCATGTTCATACCGCTCTCTCCTATTCTTGCCTCTCGTAGACTTAGTGGATAGGTCGGATTTCTCGATGACATACCTACTGAGGACTACTGATTTTTAGTAGTTCTCACGCCCTCTGTTGACCCACTTTTTGCAAAGTTCTCTGCGGCTGTAGCGGTGACATCGGACCAAAGTAAGGGGATCACGGGCTAGATAGATCTCCTTCCAGCTTTTGTTATTTTGCACTGTAGCGGTGGACCTTTTGTATTTTGCATTTCAGACTACTGTACTTTTGGAAGTGGCTTTTTGCCAACTGGTTATATTATTATTTATTTCTGAGAGATGTACTTATATCTTAGAGTTTTATGGTACAATTTCTGAGAGATGTACTTATATCTGGACAACATTGAGGAGTTTAGCTTTTCTCTTCGATTTTGGACTTGGGGTGTCACGCCCCGAGTCCGCCAATTTGTACGGTTCGGGCACGCCAACAGACCCGCCAATCGGGTAAGACCTTTTCCTACCCGAAAGGAACGGTAACATCCATAATAACACAACAAGTGTATGCGGAAGCTCAATATCAGAGTACTAAAAATCACTACAAATTTAAAACTTTCATTCAATAACAATTAGTTAATACGGAAATGAAAGCATACAAGAGTGAACCATGCATTACTTTAT
>CM055064.1:11951635-11976910 GCA_029204045.2 Tillandsia leiboldiana | reverse complement strand
CTTTTCCCTGCACAAAGAAAGAGGAGAAGAAGGAAGAGAAGAGTACCTATTTTTGAAGACTGAGAGAAGGAGGGAGTTATCTTTTTCTTCTTCTTCTTCTTCTTCTTCTTCTTCTTCTCACTTTCTTCCTTTCTCTTTCCTTTCTTTTCGTTTCTTCTCAGCAGAAAAAGAGGGAGAGGGAAGAGAGAGAGAGAGAGGAGAGAGAGAGAGAATAAATGCCCTGCAGGTGGTGGTTGGAGGGGAAGTGTGAAATACACTTTTGCCCTCAATTAGAATTAATTCCCAAAAACTGCCCTCAATTCTGCAGTTTGCACCTGCAGAGAGAACATTTCGGATACCCCTCATCTCCGCGTGTTGCCGTTGTGTAGCTGGGAGATCAAATTGTAAATTTTCTTCTCCCCTTTAAATACAAAGTTTTCTTAAGCTCTCCACAATTTCTTTTAAATTTTTGGCCACTCTAAGCCCTCGAAAAGAGAGCCCCGAAAAGGCTTCGCGATAAACAGCACTGTCAAAAACTGCAGTTTCAGAATTCACGAAGCATTTTTCTTCGCTTGGTTCTCCGATTTTTCCTTAATCGCCTCCACCTGGGTTTTTCACCCCTTTTAATCAGAAACTTTTGTGAGAGACCCCCACGATTTCTTTTAAATTTTTGGGCTACTCTAAGTCTCCGAAACAGGGCTCCGAAAATGCTTCGTGATCACAAATTTCAGAAATTCCAGAATTTGCTAAGTCCTCGGGGTTCAAGTCACTTTTCGACCCGATGCCCTTCGCGTCAGCCCGAAACGCACCGAACTCGACTGTAATCATATTTAAAACATGTTACAAGTCTTCTCGCCGAATTTCGCCATTTTGCGAACTCGGCGAACACGAGTCCAAATTTTGCAAATTTGAGGCTTCGCTTCTCAACCACAACTCACTTTTCGACTCAACGGCTTTTCGTCGATTCGAAATACTTCCAACCCACTTGTAATTACATTTGAAATGTGTTACAAGCATTTTTGCTGAGTTTCGCCACTTTCCAGAAATCGGCGAAACTTAAGCTTTAGAATTTAGAACTTCAAATTCTCAACTTACAACTCACTTTTCGACTCAACGGCCTCTGCGTCGATTCGAAATGCTTCCAACTCACTTGTAATTACATTTGAAATATGTTACAAGTATTTTTGCTGAGTTTGGCCATTTCTGGGTCACCAAAAGCCTCGCTGTATCAAAATTGCTGGCGGACCCCCGTTCTCACAATCCGGGCATCCGATCAACGCGAAACTTTTACTGTGGCCTTAAAACATATTTATGGAGCTCCCGTAATTTTCTCGGAATTTTCCGACACTGTGAATTTTCCACTAAAAATCTAGGCCCCCCTTTCTCCAATAAAATTCTAGATCTCTTTATTTTATCCCGATTTGGGCCCAACTCGCTTCCAAATATTCTTTACTCCCCAACTTTCATAAAAATGGTATTTCATACCATTTTTATTTATATTTATTTATATACCATAGATCTGGTACATTACATTCTAACCCCCTTAAAATAAGTTTCGTCCTCGAAACTTGAATCACATCTCGACTCCTATTTGATCGAGAGGGAGGAATTTTGCCCTCAATGCTGGGCTCACTGTATGTCGTTACTGGCATCATATCGCATGCTCGCCGAGACTACACGAGCAACTCGTTCACGAATTCCTATCTCAATCCAGGGACAAACTCAGACCTAGTGTCTGGGCCACTTTCACCAAATAGGTGAGAGGCACAGTTGAGCACTTGCTCTCTCAATTTGCCACTAATGACCCAATCTTTATTTGCGAAATTTCCACTTTAATTCCGCCGCCATTCTTTCACAACGAGGTTGCATCTGCAACAATTACATTACCGCATATTCTTTCCAATCGCTCCCCTGCCTAATGTGGAGGGCAAAGGCCAATCAACAAGTCCTCAGCTATCACGCACGCTGCTAGTGCTCTAAATCCACAGGTTATCAGCTAACCCGACATCTCAGACTACTAATAGGTTCACAGACCACGGTCAAATAGGGGCCTATAGCCCAAAACTAGTCACAGACCCAATCGTCAAACGGGTAGATCCACACTTAGGATTACTCCCCCAACACTCCCACTAGGAGCTACAATACCTCAATCATCACTAGCCCTACGGCCTGATCACATCACACACTCTCAGTGTACTAACAGCCTCAAGGCTCATACGTGGCATTCCACGTTCCCGGGTCATCGCTCGGACTACCGCCCCGACCAAATCTCTATCATGCCCCGCCCTCAGGTCTCGGGCCGCTGTCTCTCACAGCCGACTGCGCCTGCCCACTGGGCTACAGGCCCACAGTCCACAAACATGGTCCAGGCACGGATCGTCCCCAAGCGAACCCGCTAATCGTCGCCACGCGACCACTACGCTCACTGAGCAAAACCAACTAACTAGTCGTCAATCCACGACCCGAACCCTCTATCAACTCTGGCCACACTGGGCACAGGCTAATGTGTCACCTAATCAGCCCTCTCTGGCTAACAATACTCGTGCTCCATGAGCACCCAACAGTTGGGCGTCCTACGCCCCCATGCTGACTCATAAAGTCCAGCGTTAAGCAACTTGCTTAAACACGCGTATGACTCCTATACACCTCTCCCAACTGGGTTGAGGCACCACTATAACCCGTTCACCACTCTGGTGATTAACACGCAACCCCTGCGGTGGCAATCCTTGCCATTATACCGATCCATCAGACCGTCACCATAAAACTCTCGCTCTTTCGAGAGATCCTCGTATCTTGAAGCCTACTATGGGCCTCACTAACTTTACTATGCGGCAACTCAGCCACAATCGTCCACGCCACACGGTTACTACCGTCATCAGGGCGAACTCACGCCGCCAGGCCCGTAAATCTTCCTTGCCCTAACCCTTAGGGCACAGCAACTTGGCTCTCGCGACATAGCGATCACCATTTACCTCGCGAGTCGGTCACTCACTGGACCTACTAACCATACTTTGCCAGCAACCTAGCTGACACAAGCGTAAACACCCTATGCTGAAGGTGTTGGCTGCGCCGACAAAAGTTCGGCGGCCGCTGCCATTCCCTTTACTGTCGTCCCTACAGGCGGCGACGCCGTATACTCACACGTTGTTTGTGCAGCCTCAGCTTGCTGCGCTATCAGCCACCGGAGCCTATCTATCTGCTCCGACTGTCACATCGACGCCACACTTAGGCGTTGGAATCAGCCTTCCTGTCGGCGAAAAATTTCCGCTGACGGCAAGAAGCTTGATCTGCTGCTGGACCACCAATAAGTGCGGCCACCTGCTATCGCAGTTCGTGTACCTTGTTCGACCCAGAGCGCTCTCCCGGCACGAGTCGAAACAAGCACGTATTCCTGCGTGGTGTCATCGCTAATATGCACACCACAACGAAACGATTTGCCCAAATTTTAGCCATTTGAGCAACACACAATCTATATACCAATAGAAAAGCTCGTCGACCCAATCATGCGAAACTATAAAAGGGTACTCCTTTTCATCTCCAACATTACGTTGTCGGCCGCCAACATAATATCCGAGGAATGAAAGCTCGTCGCCCTCAATCAGTCCCAACATCCTTTTTGGGAACAACAATAACCAATCAAATACTTTCGCCCAATAATCCACATACTCTCTCGCGCTAATCCCTAGGGTCTCCCTAAGGTTCACTAACCACCTAGGACTATTCCTAGGCTCTGATACCACTCTAATCTGTCACGCCCCGAGTCCGCCAATTTGTACGGTTCGGGCACGCCAACAGACCCGCCAATCGAGTAAGACCTTTTCCTACCCGAAAGGAACGGTAACATCCATAATAACACAACAAGTGTATGCGGAAGCTCAATATCAGAGTACTAAAAATCACTACAAATTTAAAACTTTCATTCAATAACAATTAGTTAATACGAAAATGAAAGCATACAAGAGTGAACCATGCATTACTTTATTACACTTTACATTTCTGAACTTGCAATATGAAATTATTACAATTCTTTTACACAAATTCCTCACCATACAAGGTTCACTCAAGCAATATAAAAATGGGATACCTCTGCTAGACCCTCTAGGTCTCTATGCTGCTGGGCCCTTGCCCCTGTCGTATACCTCGCCGTCAGCCTCTGAACCGTCGCGATCGCTGCATCCATACCTGAACCTGTGGGGGGGGGGGGGGGGGGGGGGCACCCAAGGGGTGTGAGAACTCCTGACAGAGTTCCCAGTGGGTTCAACCACTGAGAAAAAAATGTCCTACACCACTTGGTCCAATGGAAGCAATAACAATAGAGTGCTAGAAACTAAAATCCTCAATATCAAAATGCTGCTATACAAAATATATATCACTACACTAACTGTGTAAACTCATCGACCCAGCACTACTCTGTCTAGTCATACTAGGCTACTAAGCACCAACTCGGCCACTATGCCGCTATATATAAGGTCAAACTAACCCGGCCACCTTGGCCACTCTATCTTTCTCTTTTCCTTTACATTCTGGTGCTTTAGTTCAAGTTAACCCTCGGAAATTCTTATCCAACGGGCCCGAGCCGGGTAGTCCTGCTACCATAAGATAAGATTTCTAAGGTTGCCGATAGCACCCGCAAGTGCTACCCCGCCCAACGGGGAACTTGTCCTACGGGTCACTGCCCGGGAGAGGGACACTGCCCTTAGCTCTGACAAGGCTACTTTTTACCCCCGAAGGTACGCTCGTTTTATCTTTATATTTTCTTTCTTTTATTTTCTTTTTCTTTCTCTTTTTACTTTAATTCTTAGCCTCTTTGCCTTTGAACACTTGCTTTTCTTTCTTATTCGAGCTTATAGCTCCCTTTTGCCACTGGCAAATCTCTTTCTCTTTCCTTTGAGCATCTAGCTCTTTGCTTTCACTTTAAGCCTTTCAAAAGTACCTCGTCCGACGGGTCACTGCCCAGGGAGTCTTGCTCCACTTGACGAGTCTCAAATTCGAAGGCGCCATTTACATTTTCTTTATGCTTTTTAGCCACTTTTAGCTTACTTTTAACTTTGCCTTTTTACAACAATTTATCTCTTATCCTGGGTCTTGCCATCAAGATAATTAGAGAGTCTCCTGGACTCTTAAACATTTCTCTTTTATTTCTTTAACTCAAATTGAAGTTAAAGTTACTATCCATTTGCCCAGACACCCTATGACCCACTCTAGGGTTATATTATTTAGCTCTTTGACTTTGTGATTACACAAACTTTTCCTTAGAGTTTGACTCTAAGTTGATCACTTTGCTATCAGTTTAATTCTTTAACTTTGTGGCCACATACTCTCTTCTTTGCCGAACCTGGAGTTACATTATCTCTATTTACCTGTTGCACTTTGCATTTAGAGTTATCTTGACTCTAATCCATTTTCTGTGAGTATAAACTCCACTAGTTCACCTTAGGTTCTCTTACCTAAGTTTCATATCATGTTTAACCTAGAATTCCTTGACTCTATGTTAACTAGTCTATTCTCGACCCACTAACTTACCTTAGGTTTCCTTTACCTAAGCCTTATATCATGCTCATCCTAGAGTCCTTGACTCTATGTTGATCACTCTATCCAATGTCCTTAGGTTATCTCCTAAGATAATGCCACTCATTCAATCCTAGGATAAACTTCTAAGTTTGATCCACTCATTAACCCTGAGTCTAAGTTTTCTCCTAGTCTTACTACAACATGTCCTTTTCCTTATGCTTTCACATCATTCCTAGGGCTATACCCTAACATGATCACAATCATGAAATAATAAATCCCTTCTTATGCATGCGATTATTTCCATCTCAATCATGAATAATATTCATCGTCTATGTAGATAAATCAAAATTTCATTTCCCTCTATATTCATTTAAACATGTAAATACATCATCTATTTTCCTTTTTCCATCATTCATAATCACAATTAAAATTACACTACACTAGCATGCTTATTATAATGCTTCAAAATCAAAAGCAGAGGAAAAAGTGGAGAGGTCACCCATTTTCGGTAGAATCCCCCACCTCGATGTGCTTTCTTGGTTCCTGAAGGAGACAATTTTAGCTCCTATTGCCTCTGAGGTTTCCCTACATGGTAAGGAAAGAAAAATCATGAAACATTTGCTTTCCATGACTCACTAATTCCAATGAATTGGTAAAACTAAACCCCTTTGACCATTAAAAGGGAAAAATCCCTATTTGATCACTTTTCCCACAAAAGGCCAATTTTTGATCGGTTCATAAAAATGAGAGGGGAATAGTCATCCCATGGCATGTTGCCAAAAAGAAACTTGATCAACTCGATCCGGGGTCGAAATGCTCTCAAAAATTTGAGAAAAGCTCAATTTGAGCAATTTCTCCCAATTCACCGATTTTGCACATTGGCAAAATCAAGAATTCGCATTGAAAAATTGGAGAGAACTTAATCTGAGCAATTTCCCCAATTTACCGATTTCGCATATTGGCAAAATCAAGAATTCGCATTGAGAAATTGGAGAGAACTCAATTTGAGCAATTTCCCCCAATTTACCGATTTCGCATTTTGGCAAAATCAAGAAATTGCATTCAAAAATTGGAGAGAAACTCAATTTGAGCAATTCCCTCCAATTACCGATTTTGCACATTGGCAAAATCAAGAAACTCATTCAAAAATTTGGGAGAAACTCAATTTGAGCAATTTCCCTCAATTGTTGATTTTGCTCATTGAAGAAAAGAGAAGAAGAAGAAATTTTCTTCCTTCTTTTCTTTCTTCTTCCTTTCTTTTCTTTCTCCTCTCTTTTTTTTTTGTCAAACCAACTCCTGCTGCTGGGCAGCAGCTTGCACAGCTGCTGCCCTGCAGCAGCTCTTGCAGCTGCTTATGCAGCTAGCTCAGCTGCATAAGCAGCTGAAACTTGCTGCTGCTGCCCAAGCAGCAGCAGCAGCAGCTAGGCTAGCTGCCAATGCAGCTGCATATTCAGCTGCCTGGCTCCATGTGCAGCCACCCCAGCTGCCCAAGGCAGCTGCAATGGCAGCTGCCAAAGCAGCCAAGGCAGCTGCAGCTGCCTTGCAGCCCCCCTTTTTTCTTTTTTTTTTCTTTTTTTTTCTTTTCTTTTGCCTTCCCAGTTCTGCTGCTGGTGCAGCTGCTGGTGCAGCTGCCGCTGGCCAGCAATGCCAGCAGCCTTGCTGCTGCTGGCCAGCAGCCAGCAGCATAGCTGCGCCGCTGCTGCCAAGCAGCAGCAGCAGCTAAGTAGCTGCATGCGCAGCTGCTTGGCAGCTGCTGCTGCTTGATGCAGCAGCAGCAGCAGTTTTTTTTTTTCTTTTTCCTTTTCCCTGCACAAGAAAGAGGAGAAGAAGGAAGAGAAGAGTACCTATTTTTGAAGAACTGAGAGAAGGAGGGAGATTATCTTCTCTTCTTCTTCTTCTTCTTCTTCTTCTTCTTCTTCTCACTTTCTTTCCTCTTCTTTCTTCTCCTTTCTTTCGTTTCTTGCTCCAGCAGAAAAGAGGGAGAGGGAGAGAGAGAGAGAGAGAGAGAGAGAGAATAAATGCCCTGCAGGTGGTGGTTGGAGGGGAAGTGTGAAATTACACTTTTGCCCTCAACTTAGAATTTAATTCCCAAAACTGCCCTCAATTCTGCAGTTTTGCACCTGCAGAGAACAATTTCGGATACCCCTCTATCTCCGCGTTTTGCCGTCAGCTGGGAGATCAAAATTGTAATTTTTCTTCTCCCCTTTAATCTACAAATTTTTCTTAAGCTCTCCACGATTTCTTTTAAATTTTTGGGCCACTCTAAGCCCTCGAAAGAGAGCCCCGAAAAGGCTTCGCGATAAACAGCACTGTCAAAAACTGCAGTTTCAGAATTCACGAAGCATTTTTCTTCGCTTGGTTCTCCGATTTTTCCTTAATCGCTCACCTGGGTTTTTCACCCCTTTTAATCAGAAAACTTTTGTGAGAGACCCCACGATTTCTTTTAAATTTTTGGGCTACTCTAAGTCTCCGAAACAGGGCTCCGAAAATGCTTCGTGATCACAAATTTCAAAAATTCCAGAATTTGCTAAGTCCTCGGGGTTCAAGTCACTTTTCGACCCGATGCCCTTCGCGTCAGCCCGAAACGCACCGAACTCGACTGTAATCATATTTAAAACACGTTACAAGTCTTCTCGCCGAATTTCGCCATTTTGCGAACTCGGCGAACACGAGTCCAAATTTTGCAAATTTGAGGCTTCGCTTCTCAACCACAACTCACTTTTCGACTCAACGGCTTTTCGTCGATTCGAAATACTTCCAACCCACTTGTAATTACATTTGAAATGTGTTACAAGCATTTTTGCTGAGTTTCGCCACTTTCCAGAAATCGGCGAACTTAAGCTTTAGAATTTAGAACTTCAAATTCTCAACTTACAACTCACTTTTCGACTCAACGGCCTCTGCGTCGATTCGAAATGCTTCCAACTCACTTGTAATTACATTTGAAATATGTTACAAGTATTTTTGCTGAGTTTGGCCATTTCTGGGTCACCAAAAGCCTCGCTGTATCAAAAATTGCTGGCGGACCCCGTTCTCACAATCCGGGCATCCGAGCAACGCGAAACTTTTACTGTGGCCTTAAAACATATTTACGGAGCTCCCGTAATTTTCTCGGAATTTTCCGACACTGTGAATTTTCCACTAAAAATCTGGGCCCCCCTTTCTCCAATAAAATTCTAGATCTCTTTATTTTATCCCGATTTCGGCCCAACTCGCTTCCAAATATTCTTTACTTCCCCAACTTTCATAAAAATGGTATTTCATACCATTTTTATTTATATTTATTTATATACCATTGATCTGGTACATTACAGTTGTGATCCAGAGGTTCTTGAGTGTTCCTAAGTTGGAGAGAAACCTAGGGATTAATTTAGAGCCATCCATTTGAAGTATGTATAGCAGATTCTCCTTTCTCGCCTTATTGTGTTGCCTGGTGGAAATTTCTGGGCTGAATTTGATATGATTTTATTTTGGCTCGATTCGACATGGATTTCTTGGACTTTAGTGATCCATTTGAAAGTTTGGGACCTGGCGCAAGTGCTCACCAAGTTTAAGCTTGATTGGAGGCCGAATCGACGCGTTTCAGGTGGGCTTTTTGAGTACATCAAAACATGACCTACATATTGAGCTACCAAATTACAACATGTGACCTATATGTTTTCCCTACTATAGATCTTGGTTTAAATCATACTTAAATATATTGTTTGCCATCTTAACCTGAACATATCTTGTTTGAGACCTTTGCATAAGTTGTAGGCCATTTAGATAGGTTATCTCTATTTATTTATACTTTCTTGCTTGGAATTGAATCTAAGAGAAAACCTTCTTCTTTCTCGCATTGTGGTTCATGTTTGCTCGGGTTTGGGAGCATGGGTTAGAGATAGTGTGGTTATTCTCGAGTCATGGTGGGATAGCACCGGATTGTTGGACTCTTTGAAATATACGGTAGCCGTGGATTTTGGACGGCTTGACCGAGTAGTGGTTATGCATCGATTTTGGGTCAGAATTTCATCTTAGTGGTTAGGGCCATCCACTTTGGTTATGAGTTTGACTTTAGCTTGCTACATACTCAACCTGGTTACTTTTCTTAAGCGGGTCGGTCCTCTCGAGTGCCACTCGAGAGTAAGTGTCACGCCCCGAGATTCAAAAGTGGGTCTAAATTTTTTTTTTTAAAAAAAATCAGAGTTTAAAATCCATATTTCTCCAAGGCGTGAACAGACCGCCACACATATAGAAAAGTCTCTGTACGTCAAACAGAGCCTTCCCTATATGTGCTCGGCTAGCAGAAACAGTCGATCAGAGTAGATACAAGATAGCTATACTACATAAGTTCTACTCTATTACATCCACAAGGTTCATGAGTTAATACATCCAGTTCTCAAAATGAAAATACAGTTGCAATGTTTTATTATAACAAAAGGGGTACATCCTACCAGGGATAAATCTACCACGTCTCCTCATACAGAACGTCCAAAGGTCCCCGCACCCGAAGGACCTGAAAAACAGTCACCCGAGGGTGTGAGACACACCGGAGTGTATCCCAGTGGGCACGACGGGCCGGGAAATAGCAAGCCGTACCTACTGGATACAATAATAAGCGGATAGCAAAAGTAGGATATACTGCAACTGAAAGGTATAATTCAATTATGTACCATTAATCATGGATTAATCAACAGAGCAGCGTAATCATATATAAAGCTGATCATGTTATAACTGATAATCTGACAGGTAGGAATGAATATGTTATAGCTGACAAGCAAGAAATAGTCATACTATCACTGATAATCTGGCGAGCAGAGAATGATCATACTATAACTGATAATCTGACAAGCAGGAAATGATCATGCTAAAACTGATAATCTGGCCAGCAGGAAATGATCAAACATAGATCAATAGAACAGGGTATGCATATATAACACAATCATACTATGCATGATAAATCTATAACAGATATGAAAATGCAGGAAATCAAACAAGCAGGAATATCAAGAAGGTGCATCAAAGGTAGTACCACGAATATACCCAATCAAATGCCACTGTTGGCCACAAGGGCCTCAGGCTAAACTGCCATGGACCTCAGGCAACAACCACTTTTGGTCTTTGGGGCCTCAGGCAACAACCACTTTTGGACACCCAGCAGCTATCATAACCTCAAAGGCTCACGGGTCGATCAGACCTCTCTACCGGTAAAGAACACCCTGACGGTGGCCAAACCGTCGGTGTGCGCGACTGAAAGCTGGCTCGACATGGCGATCATAATGCTGATGCTCAAACCATGGTCCACTGACCATATAGACGGCAAGAAGCCGAGGAAAATCCCCACTGGGATACAAGTAATCATGCCACATACTGAAGTAGTATCTCCTATTCTAAATATGCAATGAAGAATAGAGACAGGTATAGAACTATGCTAGTGACCAATCAAGCATGGCATGTGTCCAGGAAATGCATATCAACTGCTGAAGAAATCATGATATAACTCAACATGATAAACAAGCAACTGCTGGAATATAAATATGATGTATAACTACTGCTGGAAATCAAGGCATAATAAAAGCTCATCTGTAGGATCAAGGTTATGCAGATGTAAGGATTTTGTGCTGATATGCAAGCAAGTAGTAAGAGCAGGTATAACTCAATAGCAATCATAATGCTGAATCTCAATCCACGGTCAATAGACCGGACAGCCGGCGAGAAGCCGAGGAAATCCCCATCGGGATATCGATACTGATGCAAATCATGCCAGGTACTGAGACCAGAACTCCTATTCTAAACATGCAGTGAAGAATAGAGTATAACAAAAGACTCATATGTAAGATCAGGCAGTATAGCTGAAATGACTGAATGCTGGAATGAAAGCATATAGTAAGGCTAAAGCATAGGTTCAGGGTTACACCAAGAACAGGGGTCCAACCTACCACGGCACCCAATAGGGCCGACCTGATAAAACGCGGACCGAAGATAACCCACCTGTATATAGGAGGAACAACGACTCCACCAGAAGGTAGACGGTCGCAATAGCCACAAGACGAATCACGGGCTGGCTCCTGACGACTGAGGCCTACAATAATACAAGATGACAACTCAGGATCTACCAAATCCTCAAGGCACAACTAACGCGAATCGACCATTTTGTCGATTAACGCAATATTAAGCATATTTAGCTTTTCAAGGACCCCGGGAAACCCACCGAAAGGTCAACAATGTTTTAGAGCATTCATCTAACTTTTCCATATTGTTACAATTGCAGCAAGCCCCTCAGGTTTATTCCTAATGTGTTATATCTACTATATAAACCCCGTTTTGGCTCGTTCTCTTTAACGGAGAATCATTTTTACGAGCTGTCACCTCCAGTAGGTGAAAATCGACTTGCTGAACGCCGTGCTCACCCATTTGCAGTAGCACGGAACCCGAGGAAAACTTTGGGCCATAAATTACTTCTCTAACCTAGCCGAAATGCATTTTCGTTTCTTCGGCTCACCAAAACCCAGAATAAACGCGAGCATCGCGTCCAGTGACCCCAAATTAGCCAGGAGTACACTGTTGCAATATTTCAAACAGACCCTAACACTGTTTTTAAACAATTATTGTATTAAGGCTTGGTTTCGATGCAACTTTAAATCTACACCTTTTCAGATGAAACCCCAAGAATCAAAAAGACTCTGGATAGTATCAGGACCACAGGGCTTGCCCTAGTTGCAGCCCAGGTGTAGTGTTCTGGTTTTCCCATGCAACTTTCCGATGAATCCACTGTGTAGAACACCTAGTGTTGGTGTGTCTGGCCCATGGTGCATCAAAGGGGTGCCACAGATGGACCATGTGAGACTTGGATAGCTGATTTGGCCTTCGGCTGCATTTGCCGAATTTTAGAAAATGTTTTGGGCCAACCTGAGGTTGGATTTGGATTCAGCGCGGAAAAACGCTTGAAAACGGCTATTTGCTTATTAAATTTGGAGTCCGGATGACCAAAAGCGGGCTTCCGGAAGTTTTCGGGGTTTTTCGGTGCATGGGGGAGCCTCGTGGACCGGCCTGAGCCACGTGGCGGCCTATTATTGGCCGGCTCACGCAGCTCGGTCCACGGGGTAGCGCGGTGGTGCATGGACCGCGGGCGGGTGACACGTGGCGTGCCCTGATAGGCCGGCGCAAGCGGCATGGCTCACCGATTTTGCGGGGTTGCGGTGGACCGGGCGCATGACACGTGGCGGCTTCGGATTCGTTGGCCCACGTGGGCGCGGTCCACGGTGTGCGCGGGGGGCCACCTCGGGACTGCCCGCGCACAGTGGCGCCAGGCGGGGCGGTCGGCCGCACTCGAGTGCGACACGTGTCGCCTCGCGGTTGGGCGACCGTACCTACCCCCGCTGACCGCGAGGGGACACGCGGCGCACAGCGGCCGCGGGGATTTGCTGGCCCCTGTTTGGGGGTGACGTGGCCGCTCCTGGGAGATTCGGGCGCGTCGGACGGGAGGCGTACAACCGGGTTTCCGGGCGCAGTGCGCCCGAAACTTGCGCCCGAAAACCCGGCCCGACAGCATAGTGGGCTGGGCCTATAAATAGCTCCCCCTATTCGTTCTTTTGGCTTTTTGGACCCCATTTTCGCAGAGCATCCTCAGCAATGTTTTTCCTCCCTCAGTGCACCACCCTTTGGAGAACTTTGAGGATTTTTGGAGGTACTCTTCCCGAGGTTCACCATTTTACGGCGCGGCGCGACGCTTGTTTCCCGGCGATCTTCTTCGCCCCTTCTCAGTGTTTGGACTCCTCCGACTCACCCCGACATCGGATTTCGCCGATTCTTGCGCCGTTGGACTCACGACAGGTAGGACTTCAACTCCTGTGTTTTGAGGTTCCTCGATTTCCGTGATGATCTTGGAGTTTTCTGAGCACCCATTTGACCCATTTTTCGTCGCGGACTTTTGGACAGCACCGCAGTGTTCTTGCCGTATCTTTTCGCTCGGACGTCGGATCGAGGCGATTCAAGAGGCAATTTTCATCTACACTTCGCAAGGAGTCTCCTGGATTTTTCTCAGATTTTTCTGGTTTTTGGACGAGGGTGAGAATCTCCTTTTTCCGTGGTTCTTTGTTACAGAAATTTGGTACAGTTTGGATGGGGATGTTTCTCTTGTCGGATTTTTATCTCAGCGTAGGAAACTCCGATTTGGGCGTGCAGGTACTCGTTTCGACGGGCTCGTCGCGAGGATGGCGACAGTATTTTCCTTGGATTTTTCTGGGCATTTTTCGCAGGTAAAAATTGGTGAATTCTGGACTGTGGTATTAAGGGACAGATTCTGGGAATTGTGAATGTTTAGCTTATGTGTTTTCCTTTGGGGTATTTTGTACAGATTGGTGGGGAGTTTTTGGACTGAGCTTGGGTTCCGCTTTTGGGAACTGGGATTAGCGCTCGAGGTGGGTGATGTTGTAAACCTCTTATTTGGGATTTATCACTAGGCCTATTAGAATGCTCTTGATTATGCTGTTAGTAAATCTGTGAGATGGACCTAGCATGCTTGTATGAAGTCCTGGTTTCTTCGTTGATAATCGCATTGTTAGAAAACTACAAGTTAATTAATGGTGAGTCCATGCTTTAAATATGTAGTAGAATTACTTGGAATTTATGCTAAATCCCTATCTTGTTGAATGATTAAATGAAAGGTTGGGGTATGTGGTTAGAGTACTTAAAATGGTTCATCAAGATAATGACTTTTGCATGCTTGAATGGTCACCTAGATAGGCCACCTTTTTCTGCTACACTATCATGCTGGAATTGACTTAGGAGAAACCATGTTGCATTCTTTCTTCAGTCACTTAGACATAGGGGATATTATGCTCGGGTTAGAGCAGGGGATGGGATAGTGTAGTCAGATACTTGGGTTTCGGGGAGAGGGTTTTGGGCTTCCTTTGGGGGACGGTACTTTTCCTTATAGAGCAGAATACCCGATTTGGCAGACATTGAGAATCCTATCCCTTATCGGTGCTATGCGTAGGCTGGCATACCCGATTTAGCAGACCTTGAGACTCCTGTCCCATATCGGCGTTATGCGTAGGCTGGCATACCCGATTTGGCAGACATTGAGACTCCTATCCCATACCGGTGTTATGCGTAGGCTGGCATACCCGATGTGGCAGGCTTCGATATTCTGATGCATACATTTAGCTATCTTTAGCTGGGCAGGTAGAGGCATATTAGTGGTAGCTTTTATCAGGAGTCATATTCATAGTTACCGCATTTATTCTTTTAGCCTCCGGTAGTCCTAGTGGGCAGGTAGGATTTTGAGTTGAGGTTTACCCACTAGGGGAGGCTACTGTCTTTATAGTAGTTCTGACCCCCACTATTTTTCCCTTTTCTTGTCCCCTGTGTTTTGCAGAGTCATCTGCTGGAGTTGCGGGGCCTTCCTCCCAGGATCGAGGTAAGAGGATCGCCGACTAGATAGCTGCTACCCCGAGCTCGAGTTTTATAGTTTTGTTGTATCCCCTGTACACTCAGACGGTTGTATTTTCTTTTATTTTTGGGTCTGGCTGCGGCCAGCTGGTTGTATTTACTTTGTGAGCTGGGAGAGACACATGTATATTCTTGAGAGTTTATTGTACTTTTATTTCCAGCATTTGTCTGAGATGTACTAGTTTCAGTTTAGCTCTGTTTTATGCTCTAGTATTATTTCTTTATATCTGAGCAGGTTACCAGCGCTTCGTGTACACGGGAAATACCGCGTGCACGGCGGGTCTGTGGACGAGCCCGGGTTCTGGTTTACACCTGGGGCGTGACAGATTATTTTGGTATCAGAGCTTAGGGATAGGTCAGTTGGGACTTAGGAAACCCTAGGCTTTTGGCAGACCCTAGGAAGGCAGAGCGTGAGTGACGTGATATTGTGCGAAAGTCGGCAATTAGCTGTTAACTCACCCTGTGAGTGGAGAGGGATTGGCATAGCCTATTTCTGGGGGACTATTATGTTGGCTGCAGACAACATAAGGTTACAGAAATGGGGGAATGTCCATGACTTTCGCTGGATTGGGTCGAGAATGGTTTGGTTTACTGACCCGTGGATTCTTTTGTGGCAGGATGCCTCCTAGGTGGCAGATCCCTACTCGGGGTACTCCTACACCCCCGGAGGAGCCGGAGCAGTCCGGGCCTTCTGAGATCAGTGAGCTGAGGGCCATGGTGGCCAAGTTGGCGGAGAGTCACCGCCGACAGGAGCAGAGGTTTGAGCAGTTGCTGGCTCAGGTGGCGGCACCTCCCCCTACTACGGTAGAGGCCCCTGTACCACCGGTTGTACCGCCGGCTATTCCACTTGTTCCTACGGCGCCGTCGTCTAGCAGTGGGGCTCAGGGGGTGATCAGGCCATTGACCCCAGCGGAGGAGCAGGAGTTTGCTGACAAACTCGCACAATTCTGTAAGCGAGGACCACCTAGGTTCTCGGGGCGGAGTACTCATCCAGCGGAGATAGGATCGTGGTTGGCATCAATGGAGAAGTTGTTCAGAGATTTCTTCATTGATTCGAGATTCAGAGTACACATGGCCGTACATTGTTTAGAGGGGGATGCGGATGCTTGGTGGCGTCGGGTCGAGCCCTTAGAGTTTCAGATCACCCGACAGCTACCCTGGTCGGAGTTCAGGAGGATGATCCTTGACACTTACTTCTCCACGAGCGTGAAGAAGAAGATAGAAGATGACTTGAAGAACCTGCAGCAGGGTGATCGCTCAGTATGGGACTATTTCCAGGAGTTTACGCAGTTGCTTAACTGCGTACCCTATGTTGCCAGGGACGGGCTGCACCAGGTGGAGCTATTTGAGACAGGTTTACGCCCCGAGATTTATACCTTGGTGCACGCCCAGAGGCTTCAGACTTTATCAGAGGCAGTGGATCATGCACAGTGGGTCGAGAGGGGAGATCATGTGGTCGCTAGGCGCGGAGGCTCGGTCGCTCAGAGTTCTGAGAGGAAGCGGCCAGCACCAGACGAGGGGGGACAGGCCAGTTCATGGAGGCCGCCCCGACCGCCACCGCCACAGTCTGCGGGCCGTGGGCGTTCGGATCAGCGAGGGCCTAGGGGATCCCAGAGGCCCCCACAGCAGCAGCCCCAGCGACAGCAGCAGCACTCGCAGCAGCAGAGGTCGCAGTAGCGACAGCAGGGGTCACAGCGGCAAGGGCAGCAGCAGCAGCAGTCGAGGCAGCCCCAGTCTGCGGTCAGGTGCGTCTTTTGTAGGGGACAGCACGCGGCGGATACTTGTGACCAGAGGTATGGCCGCTGTTATCGGTGTGGACAGTCCGGCCATATTCGAGCTACTTGCCCTCTCTCTACACCGCAGGCTCCTTCCTCAGCATCAGCTCCTTCGGTGCCCCAGCAGCGGCCTTATGCTCCAGCGAGCAGGGCTCCTTCCTCCCACCCTTCAGACTACCGATCACCAGCTCAGAGCGGGCGAGTCTACGCCGCCCAGGTAGGGGACTCTGCGGCGGCCGACCACGTGGTGGCAGGTATCATTTTACTTCTCGGCATTAGAGCTCGCACTTTATTTGATACCGGTGCATCACATTCTTTTATTAGTAGAGCATTTGCATAATCGCATGGACTAGAGTTACGTCGGTTACCGCATGCATTAGAGGTACGGATTCCTGATCATATTTTGATTGTAGAGGAGTGTTGTTGGTCTTGCCCGGTACAGCTTGAGTCTTGGATTTTGCCAGCGGACCTGATGGTCCTTAGTCAGCTGCGAGATTATGACATTGTGCTGGGGATGGATTGGCTAGCTCGCTATTTCGCGACGATTGATTGCCCCGCGAGGACTGTCACTTTTAGCGAGCCAGGCCAGGAGGTGTTTGTTTACAAGGGATGCCAGAGTGCTTTCTTTGCCTCTGTGGTTTCTACTTCTCGGGCGAGGCAGATGATGCGCAGTGGATGCGTGGCCTTTTTGGCGTCGGTGGTTAAGGAGCCTGTGGCGGCACCGGGACTCCTGGATATCCCTATTGTCCACGAGTTCCCGGATGTGTTTCCTCCAGATCTGATTCATATGCCGCCGGATAGGGAGGTTGAGTTTTTGATTGACGTAGTTCCAGGAACTGCGCCAATCTCTAAGGCTCCTTACCGAATGGCACCGGCTGAGCTGCGAGAGCTAAAGGCGCAACTCCAGGATTTAATGGACAAAGGTTTTGTCAGACCAAGCATATCGCCTTAGGGAGCGCCGGTGCTATTTGTGAAGAAGAAGGATGGATCACTTCGACTATGTGTTGATTATCGGGAGTTGAATAAAGTGACCATCAAGAACAAGTACCCTTTGCCGCGCATTGATGACTTATTTGACCAGCTGCAAGGGTCTTGTGTCTTTTCTAAGATTGATTTACAGTCTGGTTACCACCAATTAAAGGTGAAGGCCGAGGATATCCCAAAGACGGCATTCAGGTCGCGGTACGGGCATTATGAGTTCACCGTCATGCCTTTTGGATTGACAAATGCCCCTGCTGCTTTTATGGATTTAATGAACAGGATTTTTCGACCATACCTGGATCGGTTCGTCGTTGTTTTTATTGATGACATCCTAGTTTATTCCCGAAGCGATTTGGAGCACGAGGAGCACCTGAGGATTGTGCTACAACTTCTGAGAGAGAGAAAGTTGTATGCCAAGTTATCTAAGTGTGATTTCTGGCTTCGGGAGGTTGCCTTTTTGGGCCATGTGATTTCAGCCGCTGGAGTGGCAGTAGACCCGGCGAAGATCGAGGCAATCCGGGATTGGCCCCGACCGACGACGGTATCTGAGGTCCGCAGTTTCATGGGCTTAGCAGGATATTACCGTCGGTTTGTGGAAGGTTTTGCGAAACTTTCCACACCCCTCACTCGTTTGACACGAAAAGGGATTAAGTTTACGTGGAGTGAGGATTGCCAGAGGAGCTTTGAGGAATTAAAGAACAGATTGATGTCGGCTCCTGTCCTTTCCCTCCCCGTTATGGGGAAAGGATACGTGATATACAGCGATGCATCGCACAGTGGGCTTGGTTGCGTGCTGATGCAGGAGGGAAGGGTAATAGCTTATGCCTCTCGGCAACTGAAAGATTATGAAAAGAATTACCCTACCCATGATTTGGAGCTAGCTGCAGTGATTTTTGCACTAAAGTTGTGGCGCCACTACCTGTATGGGGAGCACTGCGAGATTTACACCGACCACAAGAGCTTGAAATACCTGTTCACACAGAAGGAGCTCAACTTGAGGCAGCGCAGATGGTTGGAATTGTTGAAAGACTATGATGTAGACATATTATACCATCCTGGCAAGGCCAACGTGGTTGCTGATGCCCTGAGCAGGAGAGCAGTACAGAGTCTTTCTTCGTTGATCACCGATCAGGCGCCATTACTGGAGCAGATGAGGCGGTTAGAGCTCGAGGTTGTGTCCCCTGGGGTCTCTGCTAGACTTATGTCTCTAGTCGTGCAGCCCACTCTGTTGGACAGGATTCGGGAGAGACAGAGTGAGGACCCCCACCTGAGGAGGATTCGAGAGCAGATGCAGACTGGTTTGACAGGGGACTTTTCGGTTGATGCTTCGGGAGTACTGCGGTACAAGGACCGAGCATGTGTGCCTATGGATGCGGAGATCCGAGAGCAGATCTTGAGGGAGGCCCACTATACACCTTATACCATCCATCCTGGTGGGACTAAGATGTATAGGGACCTTAAGGCACAGTTTTGGTGGAACGGGATGAAAAGAGATATTGGGAGATTTGTAGCGCACTGTCTAACTTGTCAGCAAGTAAAGGCTGAACATCGTGTACCTGCTGGCAAGTTGCAGAGTCTCCCAATCCCTGAATGGAAATGGGAGCATGTTACCATGGATTTTGTCACTGGTTTGCCGAGAGCACAGACGGGAGCGGATGCTATCTGGGTAGTCGTGGATAGACTCACCAAATCCGCACACTTTTTACCGGTGCAGGTGACTTGGTCCCTCGATCGGCTGGCACAGCTGTACTTAGACGAGGTAGTGAGGCTGCATGGGGTGCCCGTCTCCATTGTATCTGACCGAGATCCGAGGTTTGTTTCGCGCTTCTGGAGGAGCCTACAGGCCACTTTAGGGACACAGCTCAGTTTCAGCACAGCATTTCACCCGCAGACAGACGGACAGTCAGAGCGTACTATACAGATTCTTGAGGACATGCTCCGGGCTTGCACGCTGGACTTTGGAGGGGGTTGGGTACGACACTTATCATTGGCAGAGTTTGCGTACAACAATAGCTTTCAAGCGAGCATCCGAATGGCTCCGTTTGAAGCATTGTATGGACGCAAGTGTCGTTCCCCTCTTTATTGGAGCGATGTGGGTGAAAGGCGGACCTTGGGGCCAGAGTTGCTTAGAGAAGCGGAGGCTAAGGTCAAGGTAGTCAGGCAGCACCTTCAGACAGCACAGAGCAGATAGAGGAGCTATGCAGATGTGCGGAGGCGAGACCTGGAGTTCGCGGTTGGGGATCATGTCTTTCTGAAGGTCTCGCCTTCAAAGGGGATCCGAAGATTTGGGATTCGGGGGAAACTGAGCCCTCGCTACATTGGACCTTTCGAGGTATTAGAGCGCATAGGGCCAGTTGCCTACAGGCTTGCACTTCCTCCCAGGCTTTCAGGTGTTCACGACGTTTTTCATGTATCGACTCTGAGGAGGTATGTTCATGACCCATCTCATATCATCGATTTCACCCCACTGGAGGTCACCGAGGACCTGAGCTATGTTGAGCGGCCGTTGAGGATCTTGGACCGGGAGGTTAGGGAGTTGCGCAGTCGGGCCATCCCTTATGTGAAGATCCTCTGGAGCAGTCATGAGGAGCGCGAGGCTACCTGGGAGTTGGAGTCGGCGATGATGGCTGCTTACCCCCACCTGTTCGAGGCACCTGCTTGAGGTATGACTTTTGTTTCGAGGACGAAACTTTTTCTTGTGGGGGAGGATGTAGTGTTCTGGTTTTCCCATGCAACTTTCCGATGAATCCACTGTGTAGAACACCTAGTGTTGGTGTGTCTGGCCCATGGTGCATCAAAGGGGTGCCACAGATGGACCATGTGAGACTTGGATAGCTGATTTGGCCTTCGGCTGCATTTGCCGAATTTTAGAAAAGGTTTTGGGCCAATCTGAGGTTGGATTTGGATTCAGCACGGAAAAACGCTTGAAAACGGCTATTTGCTTGTTAAATTTGGAGTCCGGATGACCAAAAGCGGGCTTCCGGAAGTTTTCGGGGTTTTTCGGTGCATGGGGGAGCCTCGTGGACCGGCCTGAGCCACGTGGCGGCCTATTATTGGCCGGCTCACGCAGCTCGGTCCACGGGGTAGCGCGGCGGTGCATGGACCGCGGGCGGGTGACACGTGGCGTGCCCTGATAGGCCGGCGCACGCGGCATGGCTCACCGATTTTGCGGGGTTGCGGTGGACCGGGCGCATGACACGTGGCGGCTTCGGATTCGTTGGCCCACGTGGGCGCGGTCCACGGTGTGCGCGGGGGGCGCCTCGGGACTGCGCGCGCACAGTGGCGCCAGGCGGGGCGGTCGGCCGCACTCGAGTGCGACACGTGTCGCCTCGCGGTTGGGCGGCCGTACCTACCCGCGCTGACCGCGAGGGGACACGCTGCGCACAGCGGCCGCGGGGATTTGCTGTCCCCTGTTTGGGGGTGACGTGGCCGCTCCTGGGAGATTCGGGCGCGTCGGATGGGAGGCGTACAACCGGGTTTCCGGGCGCAGTGCGCCCGAAACTTGCGCCCGAAAACCCGGCCCGACAGCATAGTGGGCTGGGCCTATAAATAGCTCCCCCTATTCGTTCTTTTGGCTTTTTGGACCCCATTTTCGCAGAGCATCCTTCAGCAAAGTTTTTCCTCCCTCAGTGCACCACCCTTTGGAGAACTTTGAGGATTTTTGGAGGCACTCTTCCCGAGGTTCACCATTTTACGGCGCGGCGCGACGCTTGTTTCCCGGCGATCTTCTTCGCCCCTTCTCAGTGTTTGGACTCCTCCGACTCACCCCGACATCGGATTTCGCCGATTCTTGCGCCGTTGGACTCACGACAGGTAGGACTTCAACTCCTGTGTTTTGAGGTTCCTCGATTTCCATGATGATCTTGGAGTTTTCTGAGCACCCATTTGACCCATTTTTCGTCGCGGACTTTTGGACAGCACCGCAGTGTTCTTGCCGTATCTTTTCGCTCGGACGTCGGATCGAGGCGATTCAAGAGGCAATTTTCATCTACACTTCGCAAGGAGTCTCCTGGATTTTTCTCAGATTTTTTTGGTTTTTGGACGAGGGTGAGAATCTCCTTTTTCTGTGGTTCTTTGTTACAGAAATTTGGTATAGTTTGGATGGGGATGTTTCTCTTGTCGGATTTTTATCTCAGCGTAGGAAACTCCGATTTGGGCGTGCAGGTACTCGTTTCGACGGGCTCGTCGCGAGGATGGCGACAGTATTTTCCTTGGATTTTTCTGGGCATTTTTCGCAGGTAAAAATTGGTGAATTCTGGACTGTGGTATTAAGGGACAGATTCTGGGAATTGTGAATGTTTAGCTTATGTGTTTTCCTTTGGGGTATTTTGTACAGATTGGTGGGGAGTTTTTGGACTGAGCTTGGGTTCCGCTTTTGGGAACTGGGATTAGCGCTCGAGGTGGGTGATGTTGTAAACCTCTTATTTGGGATTTATCACTAGGCCTATTAGAATGCTCTTGATTATGCTGTTAGTAAATCTGTGAGATGGACCTAGCATGCTTGTATGAAGTCCTGGTTTCTTCGTTGATAATCGCATTGTTAGAAAACTACAAGTTAATTAATGGTGAGTCCATGCTTTAAATATGTAGTAGAATTACTTGGAATTTATGCTAAATCCCTATCTTGTTGAATGATTAAATGAAAGGTTGGGGTATGTGGTTAGAGTACTTAAAATGGTTCATCAAGATAATGACTTTTGCATGCTTGAATGGTCACCTAGATAGGCCACCTTTTTCTGCTACACTATCATGCTGGAATTGACTTAGGAGAAACCATGTTGCATTCTTTCTTCAGTCACTTAGACATAGGGGATATTATGCTCGGGTTAGAGCAGGGGATGGGATAGTGTAGTCAGATACTTGGGTTTCGGGGAGAGGGTTTTTGGGCTTCCTTTGGGGGACGGTACTTTTCCTTATAGAGCAGAATACCCGATTTGGCAGACATTGAGAATCCTATCCCTTATCGGTGCTATGCGTAGGCTGGCATACCCGATTTAGCAGACCTTGAGACTCCTGTCCCATATCGGCGTTATGCGTAGGCTGGCATACCCGATTTGGCAGACATTGAGACTCCTATCCCATACCGGTGTTATGCGTAGGCTGGCATACCCGATGTGGCAGGCTTCGATATTCTGATGCATACATTTAGCTATCTTTAGCTGGGCAGGTAGAGGCATATTAGTGGTAGCTTTTATCAGGAGTCATATTCATAGTTACCGCATTTATTCTTTTAGCCTCCGGTAGTCCTAGTGGGCAGGTAGGATTTTGAGTTGAGGTTTACCCACTAGGGGAGGCTACTGTCTTTATAGTAGTTCTGACCCCCACTATTTTTCCCTTTTCTTGTCCCCTGTGTTTTGCAGAGTCATCTGCTGGAGTTGCGGGGCCTTCCTCCCAGGATCGAGGTAAGAGGATCGCCGACTAGATAGCTGCTACCCCGAGCTCGAGTTTTATAGTTTTGTTGTATCCCCTGTACACTCAGACGGTTGTATTTTCTTTTATTTTTGGGTCTGGCTGCGGCCAGCTGGTTGTATTTACTTTGTGAGCTGGGAGAGACACATGTATATTCTTGAGAGTTTATTGTACTTTTATTTCCAGCATTTGTCTGAGATGTACTAGTTTCAGTTTAGCTCTGTTTTATGCTCTAGTATTATTTCTTTATATCTGAGCAGGTTACCAGCGCTTCGTGTACACGGGAAATACCGCGTGCACGGCGGGTCTGTGGACGAGCCCGGGTTCTGGTTTACACCCGGGGCGTGACACCAGGTCTGCTGGTTCAACCCGAACCACAACCTTGCTCTCACACAAGTTCACAATGCACCAAACCTTTGTCCACACAGATCAAGCTGATCTGAAGTGAGCATTAAGCTCAGGGGACAATTCTGAGTAACTTTAATATACAACTCGAGAGCTAATTCCCATTCTTTCTTCTCTGAGGCATTTTTACAAACACTTGGTGTGCACTTCTCCCACAACACACCACATACAAGATCCCGAGTTAGTTCTCTGCAATCACAGCACCAATCACTTCCAACTTGGAAGGAAATGCTTCTGAGGACTTGAACATCATCCCCCGCAAGCCTGGGCCAAGGTTGCACACTCGATTGGCCGCGGCAAGAGGTTGAAGATGACACCATTACTTTGAAAATCGTGACCATTCAAGCAAGGCATCTGGGACCAAATCACTTGCCCAATTGGATGCTAATACACACCACAAACTCACCTGTACTTGTGCCCGGCGACAGGACACGGCGGCGACGCGGCTGGGGCAAGCTCGATTTGAGCTTCTTCTTCAACAATGGCAACTTTGCAATGGTTGATTTTAAGGTGCAAGGAACAGTACCACAAGCTTCCTAGCAAGCTTTTAGGAAGGTCTGGCCTTGTCCTCGCCGTCGGAGGTCGCCGGATTGCCGGCCGCCATTAATGGCTTCAAGCTCGGGCCATTCATGGCCGGTTCCTATTTAGGCTGCATGGGTCGCATGCAATGGCATGGATGGACTCCCCTCGGTCCCAGCAAGTGTTCTGGGTAGGTGGCCGGCGTTGGAGAAGCTCGCCGGCGCCGGAGCACACAGCTCGGCCAACATGCACAAAAACCCGAAACTAGGGTTTCGGTTTTCTCCCAAAACTCTTAACCAAAATTATTGAAACTTTGTAGAATTAATGTATAGGTCCTACAGTCCAAGCCCATGATTTTATATTCCACTTTGGTCCACTGGTTGCAGAGAACGGCCATGGCGGAGCTCGGCTAGGTTTCCGGCGAGATACTGCTCCCCGCCGGCAACCGGCTGTGCATGGGGACTCGGGCTTGTGCAGAAAGCATCACAAGAGCCTAACTAACCTACTGCTAGTGGTCTCGGGCCTCAAACAAACCGGGGTTTGGGGATCCTTACCTTGGCCGAGTTGGAAAGAAGATGGGATGAAGCCGGAGTTTACTCCTCTTGCACGCGCGGCCACTGCAAGCTCCAGCAGGTCCTCTGGCACAGAGGAACTCCTCTCAGCACTCCAACCCAATCTTGAAGCAATTTGGTTCCAACCTTCCTTTCTCTCCTCCTCCCTCGGTTTGGTCCCAATGGCTTAATGTTCCACGGCCACCAACACTTCGGGGACAGGTCTGGGAGATGCAGAGGAATTGATGCTTTGAATCCTCCCCACAGACCCCTCGAGCTCTGGCCCAAGGTAGACCAAGAGGCATACACAATAAATGCAAGATTCTTTTGCATAACCCGGGTTCACACACAACCCCCAAGCCCCGAGCTCTTGCTCAGCCATATTCATGGGCTTCCCAAGTTGGCAGAAGCCCAACAACAAGGTTCCAAGAGGCTTTGGCCCAAGAAACTTGAAGAAAAAGCGATAATTCGCGCTTTTCACGCAGTACGAGAAAATCCGCTCGACGAAATGCGAAATGGACTTCGCCACGACGTCCGGCTCATCGAGACCTTCAAGATAGGCTATCATTGCTTGATTTGGTGCGCAAATGAATTCTCGGGCCATTTAGTTCTGTAAGTCACAATCCGACGCACGCACTTCGATGCACCCGGCTCGCCAAACACGGAAATGTCGTCAGTGGCAGTGCCTCATACGTTGAAATTAGCTAGGTTTG
>CM055064.1:11879848-11951535 GCA_029204045.2 Tillandsia leiboldiana | reverse complement strand
ACGTGGCGGCCTATTATTGGCCGGCTCACGCAGCTCGGTCCCACGGGGTAGCGCGCGGTGCATGGACCGCGGGCGGGTGACACGTGGCGTGCCCTGATAGGCCGGCGCACGCGGCCATGGCTCACCCGATTTTGCGGGGTTGCGGTGGGACCGGGCGCATGACACGTGGCGGCTTCGGATTCGTTGGCCCACGTGGGCGCGGTCCACGGTGTGCGCGGGGGGGGCGCCTCGGGACTGCGCGCGCACAGTGGCGCCAGGCGGGGCGGTCGGCCGCACTCGAGTGCGACACGTGTCGCCTCGCGGTTGGGCGGCCGTACCTACCCGCGCTGACCGCGAGGGGACACGCTGCGCACAGCGGCCGCGGGGATTTGCTGTCCCCTGTTTGGGGGTGACGTGGCCGCTCCTGGGAGATTCGGGCGCGTCGGATGGGAGGCGTACAACCGGGTTTCCGGGCGCAGTGCGCCCGAAACTTGCGCCCGAAAACCCGGCCCGACAGCATAGTGGGCTGGGCCTATAAATAGCTCCCCCTATTCGTTCTTTTGGCTTTTTGGACCCCATTTTCGCAGAGCATCCTTCAGCAAAGTTTTTCCTCCCTCAGTGCACCACCCTTTGGAGAACTTTGAGGATTTTTGGAGGCACTCTTCCCGAGGTTCACCATTTTACGGCGCGGCGCGACGCTTGTTTCCCGGCGATCTTCTTCGCCCCTTCTCAGTGTTTGGACTCCTCCGACTCACCCCGACATCGGATTTCGCCGATTCTTGCGCCGTTGGACTCACGACAGGTAGGACTTCAACTCCTGTGTTTTGAGGTTCCTCGATTTCCATGATGATCTTGGAGTTTTCTGAGCACCCATTTGACCCATTTTTCGTCGCGGACTTTTGGACAGCACCGCAGTGTTCTTGCCGTATCTTTTCGCTCGGACGTCGGATCGAGGCGATTCAAGAGGCAATTTTCATCTACACTTCGCAAGGAGTCTCCTGGATTTTTCTCAGATTTTTTTGGTTTTTGGACGAGGGTGAGAATCTCCTTTTTCTGTGGTTCTTTGTTACAGAAATTTGGTATAGTTTGGATGGGGATGTTTCTCTTGTCGGATTTTTATCTCAGCGTAGGAAACTCCGATTTGGGCGTGCAGGTACTCGTTTCGACGGGCTCGTCGCGAGGATGGCGACAGTATTTTCCTTGGATTTTTCTGGGCATTTTTCGCAGGTAAAAATTGGTGAATTCTGGACTGTGGTATTAAGGGACAGATTCTGGGAATTGTGAATGTTTAGCTTATGTGTTTTCCTTTGGGGTATTTTGTACAGATTGGTGGGGAGTTTTTGGACTGAGCTTGGGTTCCGCTTTTGGGAACTGGGATTAGCGCTCGAGGTGGGTGATGTTGTAAACCTCTTATTTGGGATTTATCACTAGGCCTATTAGAATGCTCTTGATTATGCTGTTAGTAAATCTGTGAGATGGACCTAGCATGCTTGTATGAAGTCCTGGTTTCTTCGTTGATAATCGCATTGTTAGAAAACTACAAGTTAATTAATGGTGAGTCCATGCTTTAAATATGTAGTAGAATTACTTGGAATTTATGCTAAATCCCTATCTTGTTGAATGATTAAATGAAAGGTTGGGGTATGTGGTTAGAGTACTTAAAATGGTTCATCAAGATAATGACTTTTGCATGCTTGAATGGTCACCTAGATAGGCCACCTTTTTCTGCTACACTATCATGCTGGAATTGACTTAGGAGAAACCATGTTGCATTCTTTCTTCAGTCACTTAGACATAGGGGATATTATGCTCGGGTTAGAGCAGGGGATGGGATAGTGTAGTCAGATACTTGGGTTTCGGGGAGAGGGTTTTGGGCTTCCTTTGGGGGACGGTACTTTTCCTTATAGAGCAGAATACCCGATTTGGCAGACATTGAGAATCCTATCCCTTATCGGTGCTATGCGTAGGCTGGCATACCCGATTTAGCAGACCTTGAGACTCCTGTCCCATATCGGCGTTATGCGTAGGCTGGCATACCCGATTTGGCAGACATTGAGACTCCTATCCCATACCGGTGTTATGCGTAGGCTGGCATACCCGATGTGGCAGGCTTCGATATTCTGATGCATACATTTAGCTATCTTTAGCTGGGCAGGTAGAGGCATATTAGTGGTAGCTTTTATCAGGAGTCATATTCATAGTTACCGCATTTATTCTTTTAGCCTCCGGTAGTCCTAGTGGGCAGGTAGGATTTTGAGTTGAGGTTTACCCACTAGGGGAGGCTACTGTCTTTATAGTAGTTCTGACCCCCACTATTTTTCCCTTTTCTTGTCCCCTGTGTTTTGCAGAGTCATCTGCTGGAGTTGCGGGGCCTTCCTCCCAGGATCGAGGTAAGAGGATCGCCGACTAGATAGCTGCTACCCCGAGCTCGAGTTTTATAGTTTTGTTGTATCCCCTGTACACTCAGACGGTTGTATTTTCTTTTATTTTTGGGTCTGGCTGCGGCCAGCTGGTTGTATTTACTTTGTGAGCTGGGAGAGACACATGTATATTCTTGAGAGTTTATTGTACTTTTATTTCCAGCATTTGTCTGAGATGTACTAGTTTCAGTTTAGCTCTGTTTTATGCTCTAGTATTATTTCTTTATATCTGAGCAGGTTACCAGCGCTTCGTGTACACGGGAAATACCGCGTGCACGGCGGGTCTGTGGACGAGCCCGGGTTCTGGTTTACACCCGGGGCGTGACACCAGGTCTGCTGGTTCAACCCGAACCACAACCTTGCTCTCACACAAGTTCACAATGCACCAAACCTTTGTCCACACAGATCAAGCTTGATCTGAAGTGAGCATTAAGCTCAGGGGACAATTCTGAGTAACTTTAATATACAACTCGAGAGCTAATTCCCATTCTTTCTTCTCTGAGGCATTTTTACAAACACTTGGTGTGCACTTCTCCCACAACACACCACATACAAGATCCCGAGTTAGTTCTCTGCAATCACAGCACCAAATCACTTCCAACTTGGAAGGAAATGCTTCTGAGGACTTGAACATCATCCCCCGCAAGCCTGGGCCAAGGTTGCACACTCGATTGGCCGCGGCAAGAGGTTGAAGATGACACCATTACTTTGAAAATCGTGACCATTCAAGCAAGGCATCTGGGACCAAATCACTTGCCCAATTGGATGCTAATACACACCACAAACTCACCTGTACTTGTGCCCGGCGACAGGACACGGCGGCGACGCGGCTGGGGCAAGCTCGATTTGAGCTTCTTCTTCAACAATGGCAACTTTGCAATGGTTGATTTTAAGGTGCAAGGAACAGTACCACAAGCTTCCTAGCAAGCTTTTAGGAAGGTCTGGCCTTGTCCTCGCCGTCGGAGGTCGCCGGATTGCCGGCCGCCATTAATGGCTTCAAGCTCGGGCCATTCATGGCCGGTTCCTATTTAGGCTGCATGGGTCGCATGCAATGGCATGGATGGACTCCCCTCGGTCCCAGCAAGTGTTCTGGGTAGGTGGCCGGCGTTGGAGAAGCTCGCCGGCGCCGGAGCACACAGCTCGGCCAACATGCACAAAAACCCGAAACTAGGGTTTCGGTTTTCTCCCAAAACTCTTAACCAAAATTATTGAAACTTTGTAGAATTAATGTATAGGTCCTACAGTCCAAGCCCATGATTTTATATTCCACTTTGGTCCACTGGTTGCAGAGAACGGCCATGGCGGAGCTCGGCTAGGTTTCCGGCGAGATACTGCTCCCGCCGGCAACCGGCTGTGCATGGGGACTCGGGCTTGTGCAGAAAGCATCACAAGAGCCTAACTAACCTACTGCTAGTGGTCTCGGGCTCAAACAAACCGGGGTTTGGGGATCCTTACCTTGGCCGAGTTGGAAGAAGATGGGATGAAGCCGGAGTTTACTCCTCTTGCACGCGCGGCCACTGCAAGCTCCAGCAAGGTCCTCTGGCACAGAGGAACTCCTCTCAGCACTCCAACCCAATCTTGAAGCAATTTGGTTCCAACCTTCCTTTCTCTCCTCCTCCCTCGGTTTGGTCCCAATGGCTTAATGTTCCACGGCCACCAACACTTCGGGGACAAGGTCTGGGAGATGCAGAGGAATTGATGCTTTGAATCCTCCCCACAGACCCCTCGAGCTCTGGCCCAAGGTAGACCAAGAGGCATACACAATAAATGCAAGATTCTTTTGCATAACCCGGGTTCACACACAACCCCCAAGCCCCGAGCTCTGCTCAGCCATATTCATGGGCTTCCCAAGTTGGCAGAAGCCCAACAACAAGGTTCCAAGAGCTTTGGCCCAAGAAACTTGAAGAAAAAGCGATAATTCGGCGCTTTTCACGCAGTACGAGAAAATCCGCTCGACGAAATGCGAAATGGACTTCGCCACGACGTCCGGCTCATCGAGACCTTCAAGATAGGCTATTCATTTGCTTGATTTGGTGCGCAAATGAATTCTCGGGCCATTTAGTTCTGTAAGTCACAATCCGACGCACGCACTTCGATGCACCCGGCTCGCCAAACACGAAATTCGTCAGTGCCATTGCGCTCAGAACGTTGAAATTAGCTAGGTTTGACTACTCATACCCCTATGTCAGGGTTCCAGATAGTGAAACGGCCGTTAGTGATCAAAGGGCCATTTAAAATAAGGGTTACTATTCACAACTTAAGTTGTGGGACCCGTTTCTTCTTTGTTAATTTCTGGACAATCCGACCGTTGGATCGTCGACAAGTGAATATGAATTTTTCATGTTTCGACGAGACGGTCGCAACGGTGAACTCGTATTTTCGAAATTAGACCCCGATCAAAATCGATATTTTTGGGCTTTATCTATTATTCTAGAAATTTATTTAATCCTTTTAAAATTCTCGGTTACTACAGTAAGGCGGCTAGATTTACTTTGGGTATAGTTCCACGTCAGCGATCCACGAGTTGTTTGTGTGATCAGATACGATACTAGTGCGAGTGGGATTGGGCCTCGTGCCGGTTGGCTAATACTGTTACTTTCGACGGTTTTGTAGTTGATGCATACATTCCTTTTACTGTTTATTCACAGCATCAGAGGCATAGTAGTGATAGATTTATATTTCAGCAGTTTACCTTTCCATGTTCATACTGCTCTCTCCTATTCTTGCCTCTAATAGATTTAATGGGTAGGTCAGAGTTCTCGATGACGTGCCCACTGAGGACTACTGGTTTTTAGTAGTTCTCACGCCCTTTGTTGACCCACTTTTTGTAAAGTCCTCTGCAGTTGTAGCAGCGACAGCGAACCGAGGTAAGAATATTACGAGCTAGATAGATCTCCTTCCAGCTTCTGTTATCTTGGATTGTAACGGTGGACCCTTTGTATTTTGTATTTCAGACTACTGTACTTTTAGGACTTGCTTTTTGCCAGCTGGTTGTATTATTATTTATTTCTGAGAGATGTGATTATATCTTGGAGTTTTATGGTACAGTTGTAGTATGATATTTACTTTTAGTTCAGCTTTGGTTTGCTCGTTTGTATGGTTCTTTATACTTGAGTAGATTACTGACGCTTCGTGTGCGTGGGGCTTCCCGTGTATACGGCAGATCTATTGGCGAGCCCGAATTCTGATTTACCCCCGGGTGTGACACTTGGTGATCCCAACGGTGATACCCTTTGTCGAGTCTCAACCAAGGTTGAGTCTTGTAGCGCAGATATGCCATAGCGAAGCCAATTCTACAACACAGAGGGTCGGAATCCGCATCCCACACCACTATACCTACTCCCAGGGATTAGTTGGCACCGATACCAAAAATGTAATAATCCAAACGATTCACAGCCGTCTGTGATTAGAATTCTCTAAGGCTTGGTCGGCGATGAGGATAATGGGTGACACAAAATCAAGAATTAGAATAATTGGACAAGAATTAAAGGGAATATGGTTGAAGGAGGTTTGGAATGAGATAAGAGAGAAGAGATAAGAGAAGAGAGAGGAAAATTAGGAAAGTAAAATGATATTTTCTATAAATGTTCGAATCCGCGGCGCCATTAAATAGGCGGATCGATAGGTAGAGGGATACTTTGCCGATCGACGACATTTAATGCTAGAAAATACGGCAAATCGTTCCACCACTGTAGTAGCCCAGATCCCCATGAAGCTTTTCCCCTTGATCCATGCTGTGGAACACCTATTATTGGTGTGTCGGACCCGTAACGCGTCAAAAGGACGCGTTGGACGGACTATGTGAGGTTTTTGGATCAAGCCTGCCTTCCGGCTATTTTCACCCAATTTTAGAAAGGGTTTTAGGCTAATCCGAGGCCATATTTGGATTCAGTGCGGAAAAACGTCGAAAATCGGTTATTTACTTATATTTTTCGGAGCCTGGATGCCCAAAAACGGACTCCCGAAAATTTCTGCGCATTTTTGGTGCATAGAGGAGCTGTGGACCGGCCGAGGCGCCACGTGGAGGCGCCAGATTGATCGGTGGAGCACGCGCGGTCCATGGAGCGGTGTGGCGGTGCATGGACCGGGGGCGGCGCCACGTGGCGGCCCGGGGTTGGGCGGTCCACGCGGCGCGGCGCATGGACCCGGGGGAGCAGGCGGGCAGGTAGCAGGGCAGGTAGCGGGGCAGGCGGGGTGGCGTGGCGGGCCACGCGGGGGCGCCACGTGGTGCCCCGCGAGTGGCCAGCGCCACCTGCTCCCGCTCCTTGTCGGGCCACGCGGCGCGGCCAATTCGCGCTGTGCGCTGAATAGGGACACCTGGCGCGCCCGAAGCGATCCGGGCGCAACCTTGGCTGTCCCATGTTCAGTGCCCGGTTGTTCCGAACGCCCGATAATGTACCCCAAAGGGGTTTTTTTTTCCCCCTTTGTTAGCTATAAATAGGGCCTTCCTTTGCTCTTTTAGAGCTTTTCTCGAGCTCATTTGTGGGGGAGTCCTATTGCAAAGTTGATCCTCATCTTGTACCGCATCTCTCAAAGGAGTTTCGAAATTTTTGGAGATCTCGACATCGGCGATTCCTACGACTCGGCGCACTGCGACGTTCTTCTTCCGGTGTTCTTTTCCGTCGCGTTTTGGTCCACGAGGTCCCCTGGGCTACCCCGAAGGATTTTTCAGGTGATTCTTGCGGCATTTTCTTCACGACAGGTAGGGCTACATTTCTTGTATTTACCGCTTCCGCCCGTTTCGGGGTTTTACTAGGTTTTCTGGAGCTTCTTTAAACCCCCTTTTTCTGCGGTGATTTTTGGACAGCGGCGGAGTAATCATGGATTTTCTCGGCCTACGAATATCGAAATGAGGCGTATAAATACTCGATTCGCATCTACACTTTGCGAGGAACGCAACGGTAATTTTTCTGGATTTTTCTGAGGACTTCACAGAGGTGAGAATCCTCATTTTTTGTGTTGAACTTGCAAAACAGCAAGTGCTGTTTTTAGAGCTGCTACCGTTGATGCTAAATGCGATACTTTTTGCAGTGGTTCGCAGATTTGGGTGTCCCGCGGCAAGTTGGACAGCGAGGAGGCTATTACTGTTGTGGATTGCGCGTTCCAGGTGGGTGGTTGTTGTGTACCTCTTATTTCGACATGCTCACTAGGACTGTTAGAGAAATTCCTATATTATCATTATTTGATTTATCACCCTGTTGGAAATCATGTTTGGTTATGATAATCGTGAGCCTATCATGTGGGATTATTCCTGTGGGAATATCATGCTGGGAATATTACTGTCATGTTAGTAATTGTGGTCGGAATTTATGCATGCTTGTATGGATATATTGTTAGCCATATTAGCACTTAACCTTGCATGTGGAATTGATTATTATTTTGGGACAATGTGATTTATCTTGTTAGTGGGTACTACTTGTGGATTTTTGGACATGCATAGGTAGATGGTTCATGTGACGGTGATTAGTGGTTTATGTGGGATCCATGATTGTACTACTCTTTATTTTTCCTTTCCAAATGAGAACACTTGCATGTTTGTATGGACATCTAGATAGACCACCTTTTACTGCTACACTATCATGCTGGAATTTGACTTAGGAGAAACCATGATTGTGTCTGTTCTCCTTTTCATTTAGACATGTGATACTTGTTGCTCGGGTTCGAGCAGGGGTTGGGATAGTGTAGTCGGGACCTTGATTGTGGATTGTGGCTTATTGCGGCGACCGCGGATATTGGGCGGTTGACGGAATGTAGGTTGTTGGACTTGATTGTGGGTTGTGGGGTATTGCGGCAACCGCGGATATTGGGCGGTTGACCAGGTGTTTACTTATGCATCAGATTGGGGATCGAGGTTTCTTTAGTGGAGGGTTTTGTTCCACTTGAGCACAGTCGTGATCCAGCCCTGCTCTTATGATACTTGTGACACGGTTACTTTACTCATGTAGGTAGCTCCCCTTGAGTTCCACTCCGGAGTGTGCAGTGGTACCATATAGGTGCCGGACAGTTATTAAGTTTTTGCTATCATATCGAATCGGCTTTACTTGCCCGATGATGAGGGCGGCAGTAGGAGTTTTTGCTATCACATCGGCGCGGATTTACTTGCCCGATGATAAGGGCGGCAGCAGGCAGTACCGGTTTTTACTGGTGGATAGATTGGGTTTATTTGGACGGTTATGGTTACTGATGCATACATACAGTTATCCCCTTTTGGCACTGCATTTAGAGGTATAGTAGTGGTAGTTTTCTTTTATCAGCAGTTTTTATTACTTACCACTCTTCTTTCCCTTTTGCCTCTGGTAGACCTAGTGGGTGCGTCGGAGTTTGAGGCTTTACCCACTAGGGGAGGCTACTGGTTTACTAGTAGTTCTCACCCTCATTCTTCTTTTTCTCTTTTTCTTCCCTTTGTTTTGCAGAGTCTTCTGCGGGAGCTACTGGGTTTTCAGCGGCGGGTCGAGGAGAGAGGACAGCTGAGTAGATAGATCGCTGCCCGACAGTGAGTTTAGATGGACTTGTATCCCTTTTATCTCAGACAGTTGTACTTTTATTTTTGGGTCTGGCTTTCGCCGGCTGTTGTTTTTATTTTGGTGAGCTGGGAGAGACAGATGTATTTTTTTTACAGATGTACTGTATTTTACTTCCAGTTTCAGTCTGAGATGTAGTAGTTTTTAGTTCAGCTCTGTTTTATTGCTTTTTTATTGTATCTCTTATATCTGAGCAGGTTACTGGCGCTTCGTGTACGCGGGAAATTCTGTGTGCACAGCGGATCTGTAGACGGGCCCGGGTTCTAGTTTACACCCGGGCCGTGACAGATTAGGTGGTATCAGAGCTTAGGGATAGGTCAATTGGGACTTAGGAAACCCTAGGCTTTTGGCGGACCCTAGGATGATAGGGCGTGAGAGACGTGGTATTTTGCGAAAGTGGTGATTTATTTATTTGACTCTTCTAGTGAGTGAAGAGGGATCGACATACTCTATTTTCTGTGGGACAATTATGTTGGCTGCAGACAACATAAAGTTACAGAAATAAGAGGATGTCTTTGATTTTCGCTAGATTGGGTCGAGGGTGGTTTTGTTACTGACGTGTGGTTTCTTGTGGCAGGATGCCTCCCCGACGTCGGATCCCTACCTGGGGTGTTCCTACACCCCCTGTTGAGCCGGAGCAGACTGGACATTCTGAGATTAGCGAGTTGAGGGCCTTGGTGGCCCAGTTGGCTGAGAGCACTCACCGACAGGAGTAGCGGATTGATCAGCTACTTGCGCAGAGAGAGGCGCCGCCCCCGACTGTTTTGGAGGCCTCTGCACCACCTGTTGTACCACGTGTGCCGGCGGCGCCATCGTCGAGTAGCAGGGCTCAGGGAGCGGCCCAGCCTTTGACCCCGGCTGAGGAGCAGGATATTGCTGAGAAGCTCGCCAAGTTTTGTCAGTACGAACCGCCTAGATTCTCGAGGCGGAACACGCAGCCGTGGGAGGTTGGAACGTGGTTGGGTGCGATGGAGAAGCTATTCAGGGATTTCTTCATCGATTCGAGGTATAGAGTTCATATGGCAGTACACTGCCTAGACGGAGATGCAGATGCTTGGTGGCATCGGGTGGAGCCACTGGAGTTTCAGATCACCCAGCAGCTACCCTGGTCCGAGTTCCGGCGTATGCTATTGGAGACCTACTTTTCGACTAGCGTGAAGCGGAAACTGGAGGATGACTTGAAGAATCTTCAGCAGGGCGACCGATCAGTCCAGGTTTACTATCAGGAGTTCATGCAGTTGCTTAACTGCATGCCTTTTGTCGCCCATGATGGTCCACATCAGGTCGAGTTGTTTGAGGCATGCCTCCGCAGCTAGATATATACCCTAGTGCATGCTCAGAGGCTTCAGACCCTTGAGGAAGCCACAGAGCATGCCCAGTGGGTGGAGAGAGGTGACACCGTGGTTGCGAGGCGTGGTGGGATGGTCGCGTAGAGTTCCGACAGGAAGCGACCAGCACCTGATGAGGGAGGACAGGCCAGTTCTTGAAGACCGCCACGGCCTCAGTTTTCTAGTCGTGGGCGTTCAGAGCAGCGAGGGCCTGGTGGATCCCAGTGGCCACCGCAGCAACAGCAGGGATCGCAGCAGCAGATACAGAGACAGCAGCAGTCGGGACAGCTACGGCTTCGCGACAGATGTATATTCTATGGAGGACCTCATCCGTCGCACACCTGTGATCAGAGGTGGGGTCGTTGTTATAAATGTGGACAGTCGGGCCACGTTCGAGCTTCATGCCCCCTTTCGACCTCTGCGGCACCTTCTTTAGCATCGACTCCTTTTGCATCTCAACAGCGATCGTCAGCTCAACGGGCTTATGCTCCAGCGAGTGGATCACCTTCCTTCTACCCTGCTGACCCCCGGCCACCGGCTCAGAGCGGTCGGGTTTATGCCGCTCAAGTGGAGGACTCTTTAGCAGCCGATCGTGTGGTGGCAGGTATTACCTTACTTTCTGGCATTAGAGTTTGCATTTTATTTGTACTCGAGCATCCTAGTCATTTGTTAGAGGTGCATTTGCTTCATTGCATGGGTTAGAGGTAGGACGGTCAGAGGTAGGACGGTCACCACGTGAACGGGAGGTTCATATTCCCGATCGCACTTGGCACGCGAAGGAGTGTTGTTGGTCCTGCCCGGTGCAGATGGAGTCATGGATTTTGCCAGCAGACCTGATGGTCTTGACTCAGCTGCGGGACTTTGTTGTGGTACTTAGGATAGACTGGCCGGCTCCATCTTTCTTTTCGCGGCGGTTGATTGTGTCGCGAGGACGATTTTCTTGGGGAGCCAGGCCAGGAGGTGTTGGTGTACCGGAGATGCCAGAGGGCTTTCTTCGCCTCTATGGTTTTTGTAATGTACCGGATTCTGGTATATAAATAAATCTAAATAAAAATAGTATGAAATACTACTTTTATGAAAGTTAGGGAAGTAAGGATGATGTGGAAGCGAATTGGGCCGAAATCGGATTAAAAAGGTGAGATTTAAAATTTTATTTGAGAAAGGAGGCCCAGATTTTTAGTGGAAAAATTACAGTGTCGGAAAATTCCGAGAAAATTACGAGAGCTCCGTAAATATGTTTTAAGGCCACAGTAAAAATTTCGCGTTGATCGGATACCCGGATTGCGAGAACGGGGTCCGCCAGCGATTCTGGATACAGCGAGGCTTTTGAGGATCCAGAAATTGCCCAAGGTGAAAATTTAAAATTTTTCATGGTAAATCAAGTTGAGACGAGAGCGCCTGTCAAATTTGGGCGAAAACGGGAAGAAAACAGATGAAAACGAGCGAAAACGGTCAAAAATGGACGAAACCGATCCAAAAAGGGGTAAAAATGAACAATTTCCAGATTGGGCGGTACTTCCGGGTGCCCGGAATTCACCGTAGCTGTGCCCGATTTATTGTTGCGATGCTGGTACGCATCCTGGGGCGGGCGCACGTATTTCGAGATGGGCACGCGTTTCGAGGTGCGTGCGCGACTCTCGAGACGAGCACGCACTTCGAGGTGGGCGCGCAAATCGAGACGGATATTTATTTTGAGATGTGAAAATCTTGAGATGCGCGAAAAAAAGGCACAAATTTCGAGGCACGCGCGGATCTCAAGGCGACGGCGCGCGGATCGAGGCACGGCGGCGCGCTGCGCGAGGCGCGCAGCAGGCGCGCCGCTGGCGCGCTGGGGGGCGCGGGTCAACGGGGGGCCGCCACGTGGCGGGCCCCCATTGCGCCCGCACGGGCGCGGGAAGCGCCCGCGCGGGGGCGCGCGGGGGTGCGCGCCCGTGTGGCGCGCACGGTGTCCCGCGCGCCGTGTGGCGCGCAGGTGCCACGCCCGCATGGCGCTCGGGACGCGCGCCGCGTGGCGCGGGGGCGCGCGCCTGGGCCTGGTGCGCGCGCCCCTGCGTGGTGGACCGCCACCTGGCGGGTCCCCATGGGTGGGATCCGTGGCCCCGGTCCATGGAGCCCTCCCCTCCCCTTTCTTCTTCTTCTTCTCTTCTTTTTCTTTCTTCTTTCTCCCGCGCACCATTTTCCCTTCTCTTCCTCCCTTTTCTTCTCCACCCGAGCACGAGAGAGAGAGAGGGGGAGGAGATTTCGAGGGGTTCTACGGCGCGCCGTGGACCTCGCGGAGCGCGCGAGGAGTTCCAAAAAGCAGGATGATCGCACATACGCGCGATGGACGACGCGACGGTACGAGGTAAGCCACGCATGTTATTTTTGTGGTATTTTTGGCACAGTTTTGAGGCGTCCTTTTGGACATTGGATTTGACCCCATGCCGTCGTGCGTGTTAGGGACCGTGTATACTGTGCCGTTTTGCTGCGCGGACTGTCGGGGGCGTTTTGGCGCGCCTCGTTTTGCGTGCAAGCTTGTGGAAAAAAATGCACCGTTTTGCGTGCAGATTCGGCTAATATACGCAGTTTTAGGCGCAAACTCGGAAAACATGCACCGTTTTGCATGCAATGTTGAGAGAGAAACGTGCACCATTTTGCGTGCCAATACGAGGTACTTGCTACGTTTTGCGTGCAGGTTGGACTAACGGGCACCGTTTTACGAGCAAAGTCTAATATTTTGCATCGTTTTGCGTTCAGGACAAGAAAAATATGCACCGTTTTGCGTGCAACTCCACGGTGAGGCGTGCATCATTTTGCGTGCAGATTTGAGGTACGTGCACCGTTTCGCGTGCAGATCGTGTTCTCGCGCATCGTTTTGCGTGCCATTGCTAATGTTATGCACTATTTTGTATTTTGCATGCATGGTTGAAAAAATGTGCACTATTTTGCATGCAGGGTTGGAAAAATGTAAATCGTTTTGCGTGCAACCCCACAATGAGGCGTGCACCGTTTTACGTGCAGATTTGAGGTACGTGCACCGTTTCGCGTGCAGATCGTGTTGTGTGCCGGCTGAAGTGGCGCGCACTATTTTACATGTGGGTTTTTTTATGACATGCACCGTTTTGCGTGCAGGATTGGAGGACGTGCTTCATTTTGCGTGTGGACTCGAGGGAGGTGCATCGTTTTGCGTGCAAGCTCGAGGAAACAAGTGAAATCGTGCGGAGACCAATTGCAAGTGTCTACAAGTAATTGGGGACACCACAAGGTGGGGGATTCTGCCGAAATTGGGTGACCTCTTCCCTTGCTCCTTTACTTTTCGATTTAGAAGCATGATAGTAGCCTGTTAGAGGCGTTAGGTAATCATGATTAAGATCACCTGTGTAAATGGATACAGATGAAAAGTGCAACTGTTGGTTGCCGGAGATAGAGGATAAAATATGCATGTGTAAATGGATACCGATGAAAAGTGCAACTGTTGGTTGCCAAAGATAGATGATAAATTTGCATGTGTAAAGAGGACTTAGGAGAAAGATGCAAATTCTTGATTTACCTAGATAGATGATAATTGCATGCGTAGAGGATAAATATTATCTTATGATGGATATGAAAATGATTGCATGCGTGAAAGTAGCTAATCATGTTATGATTATGATCATGTTAGGGTACAACCCTAGGAATCACATGACATAAGGGAACAGGACTTATTGGTAGTAAGACTAGGAGAAAACCTAGTATAGGGGTTTGACGAGTGACATCAACTTAGGAGTTATCCTAGGATTGGACGAGTGGCATTGTCTTGGGGGATAACCTAAGGACACTGGATAGAGTGATCAACATAAAGTCAAGGAACTCTAGGATGAGTATGACATGGAACTTAGGTAAAGGGAACCTAAGGTGAACTAGTGATCAACATAGAGTCAAGGAACTCTAGGATGGGTATGACATGGAACTTAGGTAAAGGGAACCTAAGGTGAACTAGTGATCAACATAGAGTCAAGGAACTCTAGGATGAGTATGACATGGAACTTAGGTAAAGGGAACCTAAGGTGATCCAGAGGAGTTTAAACTCACAGACAGGAAATTAGAGTCAGTGTAACTCTAAGATAAAAGTGGAACAGAAAATTAGAGTCAGTGTAACTCTAAGATAAAAGTGGAACATGAGATTAGAGTCAGCGTAACTCTAAGATAAAAGTGGAACAGGAAATTAGAGTCAGTGTAACTCTAAGATAAAAGTGGAACAGAAAAATAGAGTTAAGTTAACTCTAGGATTCAGTGAGGAATCAGGAAAGTGGGATAAGATCCCAAGGTTAAAGAATTAAACAAATATAACCCTAGAAAGTCATAGGGTGTCTGGGCAAATGGACAATAACTTTAACTTCAATTTGAGTTAAATAAATGAAGGTGAAATGTTTAAGAGTCCAGGGGACTCTCTAGTTATCCTTATGGCGAGACCTAGGATAAGAGATAAATTGTCGTAAAAAGACAAAGTTTAAAAGCAAGCTAAAAGTGGCTAAAAAGTATAAAGAGAATGTAAATGGCGCCTTCGAATTTGAGACTCGTCAAGTGGAGCAGGACTACCTGGGCAGTGATCCGTCGGACGAGGTACTTTCGAAAGGCTTAAAGTGAAAGTAAAGAGCTAAATGTTCAAGGGAAAGAGAAAGAAATTTGCCAGTGGCAAAAAGGGAGGTATAAGCTCGAATAAGAAAGAAAAAGGAAGTGTTCAAAGGCAAAGAGGCTAAGAACTAAAGTAAAAAGAGAAAGAAAAAGAAAAGAAAAGAAAGAAAATTAAAGATAAAACGGGCGGAACTACGGAGTGAAACGCGGCCCATGTTGGAGTTGCAGGCAGTGCCCTTCTCCCGGGTAGAGACCCGTTCGGGACGTTTCTTCCGTAGGACGGGGTAACACTTGCGGGTGTTATCGGCAACCTTAGAAATCTTATCTTATGGTAGCAGGACTACCGGGCTGGGGCCCGTTGGATAAGAATTTCTGAGGGTTAACTTGAACTAAAGCACCAGAATCTAAAGAATAAAGAGAAACTAGAGTGGCCAAGGTGGCCGGGTTAGTTTAACCCTGTATACAGCGACATAGTGGCCGAGTTGGTGCTTAGTAGCCTAGTATGACTAGACAGAGTAGTGCTGGGTCGATAAGTATATACAGACAGCGATATATTATTTTGCACAGTTGCATTTTGATATCGAGGATTTTAGTTTCCTAGCACTATTATTATTGCTTCTATTGGACCAAGTGGTGTAGGACACTTTTTCTCGGTGGTTGAACCCACTGGGAACTCAGTTGTAGTTCTCACACCCCTTGGGTGACCTCCCCACAGGTTCGGGTATGGATACAGCGGTCGCGACGGTCCAGATGCAGACGGCGATGCATACGACAGGGGCAAGGGCCCAGCAGCATAGAGACCTAGAGGGTCTAGCAGAGGTATCCCATTTATATATTTCTTGAGTGAATCTTGTATGGTGAGGAATTTATGTAAAAGAATTGTAATGATATTATTTGTAAGTTCAGAGATGTAAAGTGTAATAAAGTAATGCATGGTTCACTCTTGTATGCTTTCATTTCCGCATTAACTGTTTGTTACTGAATGAAAGTTTTAAATTTGTAGTGATTTTTAGTACTCTGATATTGAGCTTCCGCATATACTTGTTGTATTATTATGGATATTACCGTTCCTTTCGGGTAGTGAAAGGTCATACCCGATTGGCGGGTCTGTTGGCGTGCCTGAACCGTATAAATTGGCGGACTCGGGGCGTGACAGTTTTGACTTCGCGAGTGAGGCGGATGATTCGCCGTAGGTGGGTAGCCTTTTTGGCTAGCATAGTTGAGAGGCCTACGGCGGCGCCGGGACTCGGGGATATCCCCATTATTTTTGAGTTCCCGGATGTTTTCTTATCGGAGTTGACTAGCATGCCACCTGTTAGAGAGTTTGAGTTGTGATTGACGTAGTCTCTGGGATCGCGCCAATCTCGAGGGCCCCTACCGGAGGGCACCGACAGAGCGGCGAGAGTTGAAGGCGCAACTCCAGGATTGGATGGTTAGGGGTTTTGTCAACCAAGTGTGTAGCCTTGGGGAGCGCCGGTGTTTTTCATGTTGAGGAAGGATGGTTCACTTCGGCTCTGCGTGGATTACCAGGAATTGGATAAAGTGACCATCAAGAACAAGTACCCTTTTGTCGTGCATAGATGATTTGTTTGACCAGCTGCAAGGGTCTTGTGTCTTCTTGAAGATTGATTTGCAATCTGATTATCACCAACTGAAGATAAAGGCCGAAGACATTCCGAAGACAGCTTTCCGGTCACAGTACGGGCACTATGAGTTCACAGTCATGCCTTTTTGGATGGACTAATGCCCCTGCTGCAGTTATGGATTTGATGAACTAGATTTTTCGACCGTACTTGGATGTGTGTTGATGCAGGAGAGTAGGGTAATTGTTTGTGCATCCCGACGGCTTAAGGATTAGAGATCAGAGTCCGAGCGATCAGTCGGGGGGACTTTATAGTGGATACTTCGGGAGTACGGAGGTACAGGGATCGAGCTTTTGTGTCACTGGACTTTGTGGTTGGATTACCGGGGGGCCCTGGGAGGAGCGGATGCTTTTTGGGTATTAGGGGATAGACTCATCAGGTTCGCCCACTTTTGCCGATGCAGACTACTTGGTCACTCGAGCGGCTAGCCCAACTGTACTTGGATGAGGTGGTGAGGTTACCTGGAGTGCCCGCCTCTTTATGGTATCAGTTAGAGACCCGAGATTTGCTTCGCGTTTCTGGAGGAGTTTATAAACAGCCTTGGGAGCTTGAGTCATCGATGATGGACACCTACTCCTACCTGTTCGAGGCTTCGTCATGAGGTATGGCTTTTGTTTCGAGGACAAATCTTTTGTTAGTGGGGGAGGATGTAATAGTCCAGATCCCTGTGAAGCTTTTTTCCTTGATCCATGTTGTGGAACACCTATTATTGGTGTGTCGGACCAGCAACGCGTCAAAAGGACGCGTTGGACGGACTCTGTGAGATTTAGTGGAGGGTTTTGTTCCACTTGAGCACAGTCGTGATCCAGTCCTGCTCTTATGATACTTGTGATACGATTACTTTACTCGTGTAGGTAGCTCCCCTCGAGTTCCACTCCGGAGTGTGCAGTGGTACCATATAGGTGTCGGACAGTTATTGAGTTTTTGCTATCACATCGGCGCGGCTTTACTTGCCCGATGATGAGGGCGGCAGTAGGAGTTTTTGCTATCACATCGGCGCAGATTTACTTGCCCGATGATGAGGGCGGCAGCAGGCAGTACCAGTTTTTACTGGTGGATAGATTGGGTTTATTTGGACGGTTACGGTTACTGATACATACATATAGTTATCCCTTTTTGGCACTGCATTTAGAGGCATAGTAGTGGTAGTTTTCTTTTATCAACAGTTTTTATTGCTTACCACTCTTCTTTCCCTTTTGCCTCTGGTAGACTTAGTGGGTGCATCGGAGTTTGAGGCTTTACCCACTAGGGGAGGCTACTGGTTTACTAGTAGTTCTCACCCTCATTCTTCTTTTTCTCTTTTTCTTCCCTTTGTTTTGTAGAGTTTTCTGCGGGAGCTGCTGGGTTTTCAGTGGCGGGTCGAGGAGAGAGGACGGCTGAGTATATAGATCGTCTGCCCGACAGTGAGTTTAGATGGACTTATATCCCTTTTATCTCAGATAGTTGTACTTTTATTTTTTGGTCTGGCTTTGGCCAGCTATTATTTTTATTTTGGTGAGCTGGGAGAGACAGATGTATTATTTTTATAGATGTACTGTATTTTACTTTCAGTTTCAGTCTGAGATGTACAGAGAGAGATAAGAGAATGAGAGGGTAAAGAACGAGAAGAGGGGAAGAAAAGAGAAACCCACAGAAGAAGAAAAAATAATAATACCCTAAAGGACTGGAGGCCCGAAAACACAGAAAGAAGAGAAGAGGAGAGGGTAGAGAGAGAGAATAGGCAAAGAAAAGATAGGGCCACAATGAAGGAACAAATAATACTCTGAAGGACCTAGAGGCCTGAAAACACGGAGAGAGGGTTGAGTCTTCACCCTTTAATATAGCTGCATTGATGTGTTTTAAAATTATTGTAGTAGTTGCATGTGTCTCAAACTTATGATATATATTATGTGACTAGTTATATATTTGTTATGCAATTATATATATTATTTGTGTTTGAACTTATCAATATAATTTTAATTATTATGTTGTCGTAAGTGTTTTTGTGGTGGTTCTATGTATTTTAGAGTAATTAATGCATGAATAACTATTGAAAAATTTGTATTTTTTATTTTGAACTCCACATGTAATAAATATATATTTTATACTATAAATACATACAGGAGTATCTGTATTCCATTTAGACCTAATCCATATATGACCCATATCTGATATTAAACGGGTAGTATATAGATAATTACTATACAGACCAGCTCAAATGGACTTGATGAGTATATTAATAATTTAAATACTTTGAGTCGGACCCACTCCGAAATTGAATAAATAAATTATATTATTTTTCCTATCCATTTTATTTTAAGGTAAGTCTATAATATATTAACTATCATACATAGTCCATTCCACACACATCTCTACTCAGAATTATAAATCACCATATAGGGAGTAAGGCCATAAACAGAGCAAAGATAGATTACAGCAGATTGTACTTTTGCAAATAGAGGACCAACGCATGGAGTGGTTATTTGATCAGCAAAATCATGCATAAAGGAGCTTACAAAAATGAAAAAACACGGCAGAGCCCCTTTGGATTGCCTACATTACATACATACTTTCTCTTAAGTGGGTCAGAATACTTAGGCTTCAAGCATGATGAAAATTTATTTTGCACAGAGCTTGGTATAGATCAACGAGAGGACTTCAAATCCTTCTTTGCATTGCCTCGCATGGACTCACATTCATACTTTCTCTTAAGTGCCCTCGGATACTTAGGCTTCAAGGGTAAAAAAAAAAAGAAAAAAAAAATGAAAAATTCAAAGAATTTGACATAGATCAAAAAGTTTTCTAATTTGTAGCTTGGAATAACTTGGATAACTATACAAAAAACATGTTAGAATTAATTGAGTGGGTTCTACTAAGTTATACGTACCTCCAGTGTAAACTTGGCATACTTGGGCTTGCATACATTTATACTTTCTCTTAGGTGACTTAGGACTTCAAGCCTGAGGGGAGATTGGGGATCTTCTTGGTTTTGAGTGAGGGGAGGAGCAAGTGCAAGGGGGATTGGAGGGGGTGGAGAACTCGTCCATGGTGGATTGTTGGTGGAAGAAGAAGAAGAAGAAGAAGAGCTAAGAGAGAGAGGACTTTCCATGTGCAATAGCTAAAGTTGAGGGGAACCCATGTGCAACAACGAAAAAATAAGGAACCCATGTGCAACAGTAAGTGAGATGGGCAAGAAGGGAGAGAGAAAGAAGAGGAGGACAAAGAGAGCTGAGGAGATGACATATCAGCATAGGAGCACTCAAAAGAGCCAACGAGGGCACTGCAAAACTCAGCCTTTATTATCTTTATATAGATAAGTTAATATAGGGATTGTTTGGTCTAGATTCATAAAAAATAATTTTTATATAATTAATTTTAATTTGAAAAATTAATTTTGGTTAAAATTTATGGGGTGTTTGGCTTAGTTCACATAAAAAGTAATTTTTCTAAAATAATTTTATAAAACTATTTAGTAAATTATGTTTTTATTTTAAACTAATTTAAAATCTGAATTTATATTTAAATTTTAAATTTACACAAAAATTTAAAATTTGATATTTTAATTTAAAATATAAAATCAAAATTTCAAATTTTAAAATTTAAAATATAATTTTTTATATCTAAATTTAAATTTTTAATTTCAAATTTAAAATTTTTGAATATTCAATTTAAAACTTGAAATTTAAAATTTAAATTTAAAATTTTGAAATTTATAATTTAAAAATTAAAACTTAAAATTTAAAATTTTAAAATTTACAATTTAAAATTTATAATTTTAAAATTTAAAATTGAAATTTAATATCTAAATTTTAAAATTAAAATTTGAAATTTAAAAATTCAAATATAAAATATAAAATATAAAATTTAAAAGTTAAAACTTCAAATATAAAATATAAAATATAAAATTAATTTTAAATTTTAAATTTAAATCTAAAATAAAAATAAAAATAAAAATTTGAGTCCAAAATCAAAATAAAATTTCAAGAACTCTACTATTGATTTTGAGCCTAAAAAATTTTAAAAAATAATTCTAAAAGTCAAAATCAGATTTTTTAGAAACAATATTGTCAAAAACCTTAATAGCCAGAGTGAATTTTACTACTTTAATTGTTTCACCCAATGGCTTAGTCCTGACTTTTACTATTTTAATATATAACCACCTTCAATTACATAAAAACCAAATAAATCAAATGCCTCCAAAACAATTCTAGGGATATTTGAGAAAATGACTAGATGATTAATTAAAATAATTAAATTCAGATGACAATACATAACTGCACTAGTATTTAAGTGTAGAACACCGGGATTTGGACGACGCACCGACCTTGCAAGATGGTGTGGTGCGGAGGAGATTGCCTCGGGCGTGTTCCGTATGTTTTTCAGAGGAGTTCGGGTTGATTTGGATCCCCGCGGAAGCCTCTGCTTGTTTCGGGCTTTGTACGCGTTAGGTGACGGGTACGGGAAGCTCCGACTCCGCTATGGGTTGCAGAAAAATTGGGAAACACGTGGAGCAGGTGTATTTTCAGTTTACAGCGAGGTTCGGGAGGTTCCGGACTGACGCGGAGGACCCGGAGGCAAAAAGTGAGTCGGAACTGGCAGTTTTGGAGCCGGTATTTGATTTGAGCACCCCGACCTAACGGATGAGCTTTTTGAGGAGAAAAAGCTGTGGACACGCGTACTTTTGATTTACAGCGAGGTTCGGGAGGTTCCGGACTGACGCGGAGGACCCGGAGGCAAAAAGTGAGTCGGAACTGGCAGTTTTGGAGCCGGTATTTGATTTGAGCACCCCGCCTCAACGGATGAGCTTTTTGAAGAGAAAAAGCTGTGAGCGCGTGTACTTTTGATTTACAGCGGAGTTCGGGAGGTTCGGGACAGCGGCGGAGGCCCCGAGGGCAAAAAGTGAGTTGGAGTTGGGTTTTTGGAATTAAGTTAATTAAGTTAATTAATTTAATTAAGCTTCTTCTTTATAAAAGAACCCCTCCCCTCCACCTCTGTAGCAGAGAAAGAAAAAAGGGAAAAAGAGAGAAAAGGAAAGGAAAAGAGAGGAAAGGGAAGAAGATGAAGAAGAGGAAGGGTTTGAAGGAAAGCCTTCTTGTGCGGTTTCTTCTCCGAGCGTGGACGTGGAGCCGAGCGAGGACCGGCTTGCCGCGAGGAGGTCGGTTACCCCTTTTTATTCTCCTTTTCATTTTTGTGTTGCCGGAGCCTTGCGGCTAGTCGTCCGGCGCGTGGCTGGGGGGAGGTGCCGCTGCGCGGGCGCGCTTGAGCGCCGCGCACAGCTGCGCCCTGCTGCCAGAATGGGACAGCAGGGCGCCGAGCTGCGTGGGGGCGGCATGGTGCCGCGCGGCCCTGCAGGCCGCGCGCTGGGCGCGCGGCACTGCAGGGGTGCCGCGCGGGCACCCCCTGTGCCGCGCGGGCCTACAGGCCGCGCGCTTGGGCGCGCGGCACTGCAAGGGCCCGCGCGGGAACCCCCTATGCCGCGCGGGCCTGCAGGCCGCGCGCATGGGCGCGCGGCACTGCAGGGGCCCGCGCGGGCAGCCCCCTGTGCCGCGCGGGCCTGCAAGCCGCGCGCATGGGCGCGCGGCACTGTAGGGGCCCGCGCGGGCAGCCTTCGTGCCGCGCGGGCCTGCAGGCCGCGCGCAGGGGCGCGCGGCACTGCAGGGGCCCCGCGCGGGCGGCCGCGGGCCGCGCGGGCCTGCAGGCCGCGCGCAGGGGCGCGCGGCACTGCAGGGACCCCGCGCGGGCGGCCCCCGTGCCGCGGGCCCCGCGCGGCATGGCAGGGCGCCGCGCGGGCGGCCCCTTTGCGGCGGGCCCCGCGCGGCATGGCAGGGCGCCGCGCGGGCGGCCCCTGTGCCGCGGGCCCCGCGCGGCATGGCAGGGCGCCGCGCGGGCGGCCCCTGTGCCGCGGGCCCCGCGCGGCAGGGCAGGGCGCCGCGCGGGCGGCCCCTGTGCCGCGGGCCCCGCGCGGCATGGCAGGGCGCCGCGCGGGCGGCCCCTTGTGCCGCTGGCCCCGCGCGGGCAGCCCCTGGCCCCGCACGGGCTGCAGGCCGCGCGCTAGGCGCGCGGCGCTGCTGCTGGCCGCGTGGGTGGCCCTTTGGGCCCCGCGGCCCTGCAGGCCGCGCGCTAGGCGCGCGGCGCTGCTGCAGGCCGCGCGGGCAGCCTTTGGGCCGCGCGGCGCTGCTGGCCACGCGGCTGACCTCTGCCGCGTGGGGATGGTTTATTTGGGCAGTACGGCCGTGTGCCGCACTGTGCCGCGTTGTTTGCGGCTCGGCGGTATGCCGCGGCGGATGCGCGATGGGTTTCCGCGCGACGCCCGACGTTCTTCGTCGCCGGAGGGTTTTCCTTCGCCTTTGTTTGCGCGGTTTTCGACCGCGGGTTTGCTGATCCCGGTTCCTCTTCTTATCTCACAGTTGTGGCATAGTGATAGCTTCTACGTGGCCGGTGGCGCGTGTTTGCCGCGTGGAGCTGTGGGATCGCATCGGGACCTCCGTTTGGCGCACGGTTTTGAGGATTCTTCACAGGTGGGTTGGTTTTCTTCCGGAAGTATGGTATGCTCATAATACTCCCGAAAGCAAGGTATCGTGACCCCCTTTTTACATTATATCTTTTATAAATCACTGGCTGAGTTACCAGATGAGTAGATACCACTGGCAGAGTTACCAGATGGGTATAAATCACTGGCTGAGTTACCAGATGAGTAGATACCACTGGCAGAGTTACCAGATGGGTATAAATCACTGGCTGAGTTACCAGATGAGTAGATACCACTGGCAGAGTTACCAGATGGGTATAAATCACTCGCTGAGTTACCAGATGAGTAGATAGCACTGGCAGAGTTACCAGATGGGTATAAATCACTGGCTGAGTTACCAGATGAGTAGATACCACTGGCAGAGTTACCAGATGGGTATAAATCACTGGCTGAGTTACCAGATGAGTAGATACCACTGGCAGAGTTACCAGATGGGTATAAATCACTGGCTGAGTTACCAGATGAGTAGATACCACTGGCAGAGTTACCAGATGGGTATAAATCACTGGCTGAGTTACCAGATGAGTAGATACCACTGGCAGAGTTACCAGATGGGTATAAATCACTGGCTGAGCTACCAGATGAGTAGATACCACTGGCAGAGTTACCAGATGGGTATAAATCACTGGCTGAGTTACCAGATGAGTAGATACCACTGGCAGAGTTACCAGATGGGTATAAATCACTGGCTGAGTTACCAGATGAGTAAGTACCACTGGCCGAGTCACCAGGGGGATAAATATCACTGGCCGAGTTACCAGAGAGATGGTTATCCCTGGCCGAGTCACCAGGGGGATAAATATCCCTGGCCGAGTTACCAGAGAGATAGATATCCCTGGCCGAGTCACCAGGTGGTTACTAGAAGGAATGGAGGTGGCCTTCTAGGGTCTTGTTAGAGTTCCAGCAGTCCCAGTGTGGGGGCGGAAACTATGGGCGGCTAAGCCTACAGCCCGTTCTTGTTTGTTAAGGGCCGTAGGGAAGGCAGACGTTCGTAGTTTCCAGGCCTCCCGTGAGAGAGACTGAGAACTTACTTCCTGCATTGCATCGAGACATGTAGCGATAGATTCTTTCCAGTTATCTATCTATCTATCTATCTATCTATCTATCTATCTATCTATCTATCTATATGTTTTTGTCTCCAGCAGACTGAGTGGGTGTACCGTGGGTTCAGCTTTGGTACCCACTGAGATCTGACTGTTGGCTATAGATCTCTTTTGCAGGTTAGACGCTTCGTCCGTACGGCAGTTTCCGTACAGACGGCGGATCTGTTGGCGAGCCCGGGTCGCAGTTCGACCCCGGGGCGTGACAGATTAGGTGGTATCAGAGCCTAGGAATATAGGTCGTTGAGGACTTAGAGACCCTAGGCTTTTGGTTGGACAGTAGGAAGACTGTCGTGAGAGACGTGACCTTAGCGAGAGTCTTGTCTGAGGGTGTACCTCCCCCAGAGGATTGGGGTGAGTGACCCCGCATGTTATTTCTCTAAAGGTGATTGTGTTGGCTACAGACAACATAATGCTTTAGAATGGTCAACATGTGTAGACTTTCACTTGTTTGGGTCGAGAAAGTCTTGGTCCTAATGTTTTTCTGTTGCAGTGGTTTTTGGATGCTTCCGAGACGCCGGGCAGCGGCGAGGGCGTGTTTGACCTGGGCTGAGGGGCTCGTGTAGCGGAAAGCTAAATGGATAGAGCCGAGAGAGGCTTGAGAGATTCAGGCCCAAGCAGTCCTGGTATTTGAGGCGATACGGCGCCAGGAAGAGAACATGGAGCGTGTGATGTGCATGCTTTGACCGAGACCATCTCCCGGAGTATCGCCAGCAGTATCTCCGGCCGCGACTTTGTCGATGTCGACCCTGATCGCACCAGTGATGGTGCGGAAGCAGCGAGAGGTTGCTGATCGGTGGTGTACCGCATCCAGTTCCATCCCTTGCAGATTTCGGGACTGAGTTGGAACCGTGAGAGGCCGAGAACTGGAACGCTGTTATGGAAGATTTGTTCGAGGATTTGTGCATCCAGGATAAGCATCAGGGCGCTTGGTTATGCACTTTTGCATTAGGACGCCAAGAGAGCTGGTGGCGTCGGATTCGTCTTGTTGGACCATCGGGAGCGCAGTTGATGTTCTGGGGTGAGTTTCTGTGACGGTTGAGCGGTGTACCCCTGGTCGCCCAGGATGAGGCTTACGGGTTGGTTATGTTCGAGTGGGAACTGCATCGAGATGCCTATCTCTTTGTGCATTTTCGGCGAGTGCCGACCTTGGATGCAGTGAGTGTGCATGCTCGATGGATTGACCGAGGATCAGTGATCCCGTCCGAGGGAGACGGTGAGCGGGGGACCAGCTTCGGAGTGAGAGCTCCGGCATCGCCGATTTTTTTTTGCGATGGTCGCGTGATTCGAGGTTGCCATGATTCCACCCACAGGATCATGGGTCTCAGAGGAGACAGAGACCAGGAGGTTCTCGACAGTGCTAGCATCAGCAGCAGTGCCAGGATGTGAGTTCCCCTTTTTGCATGGGCCGCATTCATCGCCAGGGTTGTGGATCGCGTCTCACCTGGTGTGGTCGGCGGAGTTAGAGCATGCTTAATGCCAACGCCGCTTGTGCGTTTCGGTAGAGCAGGGGTACCTTCGTATGGGCCAGTGTCTGGACTGATGGTTGTGCACGTTTGGATCAGATTTTCAGATCACGTGAAGCACGTGGTTGAGTGTTGCCTGTCCTGCCAGTGCAACTGGGACCTTGGGTTGATCATCGAGATGTTAGTCCTACATCCGTTCGGAGGTGTTGATACGAGGTTGGATGGGAATCGTTCGTCCCAATTTATGCTATCATGGATTGTCGAGAGAGAGGACATTGACCCTCCGTGGACCCGGTCAGGAGGAGTGTATTTTTATAGGATGCGTCGACGCATGATGCCCTGGCTGAGTTACCAGGAGGTTACCTGCCCCTGGCTGAGTTACCAGGTGGATACTTGCCCCTGGCCGAGTTACCAGGTGGTTGAGGCCCCTGGCCGAGTTACCAGGTAGTTACTTGATTGGGACTGAGATCGAGACAGTGATTGACGTGGTTTGGGAACCGCGCCAACTTTGACAGCACCTCGTGGAGTATCAACCGCGAGACAGAGAGAGCTGTGAGCGCAGTTGCGAGATTTGACGGATCGAGAGGTCTGTGAGACCTAGTACCTCGTAGTGGGGATACGACAGTGAGGATCCAGGCGGTTGTTACACAGTGGTGATGTCACGTTGTGGGTACACAACCGTGTGAGTTCTTGTAAGGTTCGAACTTGATTAGTCTCGCCTTGTGTTTGGGCAGATGCCTTCGAGTGACTGATATCTTTTTGGAACCTTACAGCCGAGGGCTGTGCCTGGATACTGATCTGGAACCAGTAGGGCAGTTTGAGCGGTGTGCGTGGTCAAGTAGATTGACTAATGCCCTACTGATTTGAGAGCTGTGTTTTCCCTGTTTCACAGGACGGGTTGGTGGTGTTACCGTCGTGGGTTTTTTTGCTTACCTCCGAAGCGACTTGGAGCTCGAGGGGCTCTTGTGATAGTGCTACAACTTCTATGGAGAAAGAAGTTGGTTGCCGAGCTTTGAGAGTTGCACTTGGACATCGAAGATTTTGTGTTTAGGCCTTGTGATGCAGCCGCATGAGTGACAGAGGACCCAACGAAGAGAGATACCGTTTGGGTTGGGCCTAGACCCATGTTAATGTCGGAGATCAGAAGCTCTTGGACTATGCAAGGCCAGTGTAGCTTGCGAGAGGCAAAGCTGAGGAAGATACCAGCTTTGATCCGGATAGTGCCGTGATAGAGAGGTCATGGAATTATTCTGAATCCTCGAACCTAAAGTATTTGGTCACTCAGGAAGTCAGGTTGAGGTAACGCCGGTGGATAGATTTTGCAAGGATGTATGATTGCTTTATCCCGGCAAGGACATTTTGTTCTGTTACGCCCTGTTTAGGCGAGCAGTGTAACCCTGGGAATTGAGTGCCAGAGTTGAGAGAAGGTTCTCGAGGTTGAAAGTTTTCCCCTGTCAAGGGAGGTGCTTTATGTTTTGTGGAACTGGAGTTTTGGTGGCTATGAAGCATCAGAGGGGTTTTGCCTTAAGGAGGCTTAAACTTCGGTTTTTGAGATCTCGAATCGAGGGAAACTACCAGCCTGAGAATTATTTATAGAAACGAGTTATTCGAGGTGTGGATCCTCGAGCAGTAATCAGGCTGGATGAAGTCTATTTGAACCCCGCAAGTCTTGTTTTGCTTTCCCTCCCTTGGAGATGGACGAGGATTGCGTTTCCACTTCGACCGATGCGATTCTTGTTGGTGAAACCAAAGGATTTTGCAGTCGAACCATACCTTTGGGGAAGGTTCAGTGTTGTCGGCTTGAGGTATGTGAGTGACCACTTGGGAGCCTTGGACAATTTGTGGATCTCCTATCTCTTTTGTTTTTGTTTTACCCTCCTAAGTATGGATTTAGTTGGGTTTCGAGGACGAAACCCTTTTTAAGGGGGGGAGAGTGTAGAACACCGGGATTTGGACGACGCACCGACCTTGCAAGATGGTGTGGTGCGGAGGAGATTGCCTCGGGCGTGTTCCGTATGTTTTTCAGAGGAGTTCGGGTTGATTTGGATCCCCGCGGAAGCCTCTGCTTGTTTCGGGCTTTGTACGCGTTAGGTGACGGGTACGGGAAGCTCCGACTCCGCTATGGGTTGCAGAAAAATTGGGAAACACGTGGAGCAGGTGTATTTTCAGTTTACAGCGAGGTTCGGGAGGTTCCGGACTGACGCGGAGGACCCGGAGGCAAAAAGTGAGTGGGAACTGGCAGTTTTGGAGCCGGTATTTGATTTGAGCACCCCGACCCAACGGATGAGCTTTTTGAGGAGAAAAAGCTGTTGACACGCGTACTTTTGATTTACAGCGAGGTTCGGGAGGTTCCGGACTGACGCGGAGGACCCGGAGGAAAAAAGTGAGTCGGAACTGGCAGTTTTGGAGCCGGTATTTGATTTGAGCACCCCGCCTCAACGGATGAGCTTTTTGAAGAGAAAAAGCTGTGAGCGCGTGTACTTTTGATTTACAGCGGAGTTCGGGAGGTTCCGGACAGCGGCGGAGGGCCCGAGGGCAAAAAGTGAGTTGGAGTTGGGTTTTTGGAATTAAGTTAATTAAGCTAATTAATTTAATTAAGCTTCTGCTTTATAAAAGAACCCCTCCCCTCCACCTCTGTAGCAGAGAAAGAAAAAATGGAAAAAGAGAGAAAAGGAAAGGAAAAGAGAGGAAAGGGAAGAAGATGAAGAAGAGGAAGGGTTTGAAGGAAAGCCTTCTTGTGCGTTTTCTTCTCCGAGCGTGGACGTGGAGCCGAGCGAGGACCGGCTTGCCGCGATGAGGTCGGTTACCCCTTTTTATTCTCCTTTTCATTTTTGTGTTGCCGGAGCCTTGCGGCTAGTCGTCCGGCGCGTGGCTGGGGGGAGGTGCCGCTGCGCGGGCGCGCTTGAGCGCCGCGCACAGCTGCGCCCTGCTGCCAGAATGGGACAGCAGGGCGCCGAGCTGCGTGGGGGCGGCATGGTGCCGCGCGGCCCTGCAGGCCGCGCGCTGGGCGCGCGGCACTGCAGGGGTGCCGCGCGGGCACCCCCTGTGCCGCGCGGGCCTGCAGGCCGCGCGCTTGGGCGCGCGGCACTGCAGGGGCCCGCGCGGGAACCCCCTGTGCCGCGCGGGCCTGCAGGCCGCGCGCATGGGCGCGCGGCACTGCAGGGGCCCGCGCGGGCAGCCCCCTGTGCCGCGCGGGCCTGCAGGCCGCGCGCATGGGCGCGCGGCACTGCAGGGGCCCGCGCGGGCAGCCCTCGTGCCGCGCGGGCCTGCAGGCCGCGCGCAGGGGCGCGCGGCACTGCAGGGGCCCCGCGCGGGCGGCCGCGGGCCGCGCGGGCCTGCAGGCCGCGCGCATGGGCGCGCGGCACTGCAGGGACCCCGCGCGGGCGGCCCCCGTGCCGCGGGCCCCGCGCGGCATGGCAGGGCGCCGCGCGGGCGGCCCCTGTGCCGCGGGCCCCGCGCGGCAGGGCAGGGCGCCGCGCGGGCGGCCCCTATGCCGCGGGCCCCGCGCGGCATGGCAGGGCGCCGCGCGGGCGGCCCCTTTGCCGCGGGCCCCGCGCGGCATGGCAGGGCGCCGCGCGGGCGGCCCCTGTGCCGCGGGCCCCGCGCGGCAGGGCAGGGCGCCGCGCGGGCGGCCCCTGTGCCGCGGGCCCCGCGCGGCATGGCAGGGCGCCGCGCGGGCGGCCCCTTGTGCCGCTGGCCCCGCGCGGGCAGCCCCTGGCCCCGCACGGGCTGCAGGCCGCGCGCTAGGCGCGCGGCGCTGCTGCTGGCCGCGTGGGTGGCCCTTTGGGCCCCGCGGCCCTGCAGGCCGCGCGCTAGGCGCGCGGCGCTGCTGCAGGCCGCGCGGGCAGCCTTTGGGCCGCGCGGCGCTGCTGGCCACGCGGCTGACCTCTGCCGCGTGGGGATGGTTTATTTGGGCAGTACGGCCGTGTGCCGCACTGTGCCGCGTTGTTTGCGGCTCGGCGGTATGCCGCGGCGGATGCGCGATGGGTTTCCGCGCGACGCCCGACGTTCTTCGTCGCCGGAGGGTTTTCCTTCGCCTTTGTTTGCACGGTTTTCGACCGCGGGTTTGCTGATCCCGGTTCCTCTTCTTATCTCACAGTTGTGGCATAGTGATAGCTTCTACGTGGCCGGTGGCGCGTGTTTGCCGCGTGGAGCTGTGGGATCGCATCGGGACCTCCGTTTGGCGCACGGTTTTGAGGATTCTTCACAGGTGGGTTGGTTTTCTTCCGGAAGTATGGTTTGCTCATAATACTCCCGAAAGCAAGGTATCGTGACCCCCTTTTTACATTATATCTTTTATAAATCACTGGCTGAGTTACCAGATGAGTAGATACCACTGGCAGAGTTACCAGATGGGTATAAATTACTGGCTGAGTTACCAGATGAGTAGATACCACTGGCAGAGTTACCATATGGGTATAAATCACTCGCTGAGTTACCAGATGAGTAGATACCACTGGCAGAGTTACCAGATGGGTATAAATCACTGGCTGAGTTACCAGATGAGTAGATACCACTGGCAGAGTTACCAGATGGGTATAAATCACTGGCTGAGTTACCAGATGAGTAGATACCACTGGCAGAGTTACCAGATGGGTATAAATCACTGGCTGAGTACCAGATGAGTAGATACCACTGGCAGAGTTACCAGATGGGTATAAATCACTGGCTGAGCTACCAGATGAGTAGATACCACTGGCAGAGTTACCAGATGGGTATAAATCACTGGCTGAGTTACCAGATGAGTAGATACCACTGGCAGAGTTACCAGATGGGTATAAATCACTGGCTGAGTTACCAGATGAGTAAGTACCACTGGCCGAGTCACCAGGGGGATAAATATCACTGGCCGAGTTACCAGAGAGATGGTTATCCCTGGCCGAGTCACCAGGGGGATAAATATCCCTGGCCGAGTTACCAGAGAGATAGATATCCCTGGCCGAGTCACCAGGTGGTTACTAGAAGGAATGGAGGTGGCCTTCTAGGGTCTTGTTAGAGTTCCAGCAGTCCCAGTGTGGGGGCGGAAACTATGGGCGGCTAAGCCTACAGCCCGTTCTTGTTTGTTAAGGGCCGTAGGGAAGGCAGACGTTCGTAGTTTCCAGGCCTCCCGTGAGAGAGACTGAGAACTTACTTCCTGCATTGCATCGAGACATGTAGCGATAGATTCTTTCCAGTTATCTATCTATCTATCTATCTATCTATCTATCTATCTATCTATCTATCTATCTATATGTTTTTGTCTCCAGCAGACTGAGTGAGTGTACCGTGGGTTCAGCTTTGGTACCCACTGAGATCTGACTGTTGCTGTAGATCTCACACCCGCTGTGATGACAGGTGTTCCTGAGGCGACCGTTCCAGGTTTGGCTCGTTCGGAGCTTTCTGACCGGTAAGGGCGTGGCTGACTAGCTCCTACCCGAGTCTGTGCTGTCGGTGTTAGTGTCACTTGTACTTTTTAGTTTCCACTTTTGTACCTTTTAGTGCTTTGGTACTTATGTTGTGGGTGCTAGTGGACTGTTGTACTTGGACTTTTCGCCGCTTAGTGTTTCGGCTTCCTTTCAGCTCTGATACTTGTTGGCTATAGATCTCTTTTGCAGGTTAGACGCTTCGTCCGTACGGCAGTTTCCGTACAGACGGCGGATCTGTTGGCGAGCCCGGGTCGCAGTTCGACCCCGGGACGTGACATTAAGAGGGTAGGGCATATTTTTGCATCAAAAAGAATTAAAAATTCATTCATCTTATAAAAATACCAAGGTTTACTAATATCAAAAAAAGCAACCAAAAACCCATCGCAGGAAAGCATGCATTAATCAGGAAAGATCAAACAGAGGATCCCTATAGCTGGCTGTTGGCTACTTGGCTGGCAGAACATCATGCAGGTGTTCAGATTGCCGCATATGCAGTTGAGCATGCGATCAATTTCACATTTTTAATTCCAAGAGCAACCGCACAATTTCACATTTTTAAGGAAGCTCAGAAATGGAGCTAACTATATAAAGTTGCGGAGGACAACCTAGAAAGTGCTTTGGAAGAAGAAGACCCTAATTATTGGCATATGAACACCAAAATCAGCTACAAGAGAGCAAGAAAGTAAACAAGCCAATATTCCTAATAAAGTAAGGTACATTTCTTCCAAAGTATAGCAAATTTTCTTTATGCACATGAAACAAGAGAACATAAGGTGGGTTAATTTACGTCCCTACCAATATTCCAAACTCATGCTAATATGTCTACACCAAAACATCACTAGATTCAGTTAGATTTTTATGGCTTCCACTGTTGTTCTCACAAAGCCAAAAACCTACATATCGATCACCACCGATACTCAAGAAAATTAGCTAGAAATACTTAAATAGCTTGCGACTTTTCGTCTTTTGCGTTACCAAAACCTTGCTTCAAAGAGATGCAGATCCCCCTCATTCTTCAGCTACGTTCACCAACTCGTACTCCACTAGGGACAAATTGTTGTCCTCCCTCACGTCAAAGTTAGCGGGTTCTGCGACCTCCACCCGACCCCACTTGTCAACTGCCAGTCTCATTGATCCCTTGAACATATCGATTTTGGCGTTGCGAATAATTACCGTAGTGCCCGGCTTCAACAGGTCAACTGCCAGAAGACGAGCGCAATGTTTTAATAACAGCTAGTATGCATCAAGATATGATATTTAAAAAAAGGAGATAACAAACACTGCATCCCAAGTTTCTTTTTAACCGGCTATGTTGCAAAGACATAGAAAGATACGAGATAGCGATACAAGATGATATGGATTAAAGCTACATGACAGACATTCAAAAGGTAGGAAATTATATACACGGCATATGGGACAAAAAATTTATTTAATTTTAGATTTATATTTCTTATATAAATGGCATAAAATATCCCATAGATGAAAGAGAAATACAAAGCAATAACTCAACAGCCCAAGAAAATTCTACTAACATGTAGACTAATTTGTTTAAAGGGACTAACAGGCTATACTGGTCAAAATTAGCCACATGAACGGTCACCTCGTACCCCCCCCCCCCCCCGTGTAACAAACCCTCTCCCCCCAACCCGTATCCAGCAATTTTTTTCATTTTCTGGAAATGCAGATATTTCTTGGTCATATCTGACACAAATAGTTCGTATATCCATCGAATATCTGTGTATGATATGCACTGGATACTAACATGACATGCAAAATGAATTACCTGTCCATCCTATTTGACCTATTTGAGGAAAAGAAGGCTAAAATATCAACACAACGCTAACAACAATTGGATGTCAACTAGAACCATGTAAAAGATGGTCAAAGAATAACAAGTACACAGGCTCTACAGAGTTATTTAAGCAGTATAAGAAACAAAGTAACGTGGATGCAAAGGAGAGCAATATTCTATCTTTTCTCCACATATATGATTCTGAAAATTAAACATTAAGCACCATCAAGCTTTCATAAACATAATAAGTTAACTTTGTTTAATATAATACGTTGAAAAGGACCTCCACAAGGCAAGCATGCCCAGCTAATTGCACAAGCTTTAAAAATCTGATTTTACTAGATATAATATTTTTTCCTAACTTGTGTTGAGCTCACATCATCCCCACAGATTCCTGCCTCCACACCTCAACATAGGGATAATTGACTTCTTCAGGGACCTAACTGCCTGCCATTAAGTATTTCACTACCATTCCTCTCATAAAAATCAGGCTTATATATGACATCTTCACCAAAGATCTGCCAAATCGAAAAATTTGTACCAACCACAAAGAGTAGCTTTGCTTTCTCCTCCCTCTTTGACATGTCTTGATTGTTTGCAGCTTTCAATAGACGATGGCAAAGATGATATTGCTTCCTGAATGATTGCATGCACTATCCAATGTATAAGTAAATAGCTCATTATTATTTTTTTTGCATCTTTCTATGCCCCTCTTTGAGTTTGACTCTATGTGAGTAGGCACACATCTTTGAAGCACACCCTCTAATTCAAGTTTCAAAATTTTGTTCCAAGTAGTAGTTTTTTTTCCCCCTATTTTGCTTCTACAAATTGACAATTGCTTTTGTGCTTTGAACAACAATGTCAGTCTACTATATTTAAAGAGATGTTTTTTTGGGTCTCACTTCCCTATTGCTATCAACCTGAATGACTATTAAGACACACTCAAAACGAGAAGTTAATATAATAGGTTACATAACACCAACAGGTTCAGATACCTAAGGGTTCGGCACACTTATTGATAAAGTAAAAAACAGCAGAATTAAAGGATATTCAGGCTTAAATTGCAAGCCAAATGATACTTACTTTCTCTATTTTCCCAACAGCTACAATTCACAAATTGATGCATACACAACAGTAGGGAGAGCAAGCTAAATCAAAAGAATAGCTACAACGATGGCTCATCCATCATGCAAGCCATCCAAGTGAATAATTGAAAACTGCAGGCAATGATAAATTTTACACATCCTTGCTACCAAGGACTAATTTGCGAATGTGTTCTCAAAAGGCAACCATTTAATGTTCCATAGGGTTCAAAATCATTTTGGACCTTACCTTTTTTGATGCATTAAAATGGTGGCAAGAAATGCCACCTTTGCCTTCAATGGCAGTTCGCACTATCATTTTATAGTATTAGAGAGATAAGATCTTAAGTATTTTCAATTTTTTTTAAAACTCTCTAACGCGTCAAAGTGGTTCTTATGACTAATGCATTTTCAAACTGGGCTGAACAGATTATTTGTACCCCCATCAAAGGATTCCACATCATCTTTTGTACCCCTAAGCAAAGTAGGATTGTGTTTTCAATCGCACCGGAATTTATACTTTGGAAAGCACAAATAGATTAAAAGTGCTTTAAAGCTTCCCTCCTTCAATGCTTAGAAAAATGGTAGCAGGAATTGCCACTCGGAGAAGCAAAAGGTTTCTGCTTCTCCAGTAACAGTCCCACCACCATTTTATGATATTGGAGGAGAGAAGTGTTGAAGACGCTTTTCATAGTTTTGAGCCCATCCAAAGAATTAAGCCCTACTTTGTGATTGCATTGCCAAAAGCACCCAGTTTCATATTTTGGAAGGTCCCAAAAATCGAAAAAATGCTTTCAATCTTTCCTCCTCTAATAGTATAAAATTGTAGTGGACACCACCATCGGAGAAGCATGTAACTACTTGCTTCTCCGGTGGCAGTTCCTACCCTAATTTATAGGATTGGAGTGAAGATTTAAAGCGCTTTTAAATTTCTGAAACTTTTCAAAGCATAAAATCAAGTGCTTTTAGCAACACAATCCCAAACTAGTGTTAAAGCAAGTGTGTTTACACACCTCAATCCCAAACTAAGCCCAAGCTCCATTTTTCTAGTTTCCAAATGCCCAAGGCTAACAATTACCCAGATCGATGTTCTGCAAAAATAAATATTGAAGAAAAAATAATACCTTTGGGCCTTGTTTGGATGTTGGAATAGGTTATTCGATGATAAATCCGGTCACAATAAAAGATCTTCACACCAAATGAGATATTATTGGATAACTTATTCTAACATCCAAACGTAGCACATATGCGACAACTATTGCGACACCATATTTACGAATCCAAAGCCCTTTCCACCCCAAAGAACGAAAAGAAGGTAACACCATACACAGATTAGGGTTTTACCCTGCTCGTTCCGCGCGGTGAAGACGATGGTCCCGGTCTCGTCGCCGACGAGGCACTCGGCGATCCGGGTGCGTCGGAGGTTGGCGGAGGAGGGGGCGGCGCGGCCCTTGTAGAGGACCGTCTCCGAGCTCACCACCTTCACCGTGAGCGTGTGGCCGCTCGTGCACGGCTTCAGCCGATCCACCTTCGTGAACACCGGCTTCCTCATCGCTGGCTTCGTCGCCCCTCCTTCGGGCCCCTCCGCCGTCGCCATTGACACCGCTGGAGCCTCGAGAGGAAATCCTAACCAGAAGCGACGGAGACGGTGAAGAGGATGTAAAACCCTAACCCTAGAATTTCGCAGGCTGAGAAGGAGATTTGTATGACTGTATATAGGTAGAAATACACGGACGCCCCCCGCAAGTGTAGGCCATTGTGTAATTCATCTCTATACTTCTTTAATTTTTTCCATTTTTTATTTTTTTCACAAATCTATACTTTTATTAAAAATATGAATTTCAATTTTTTTAAAAAAATTGACTATTAATTTAATTTTAATTTAAAAAAAAAATAAAAAATATTAATAAGATATATTTTTATAAATTCTTAAATAAATATATAATAAGAATAAGAAAATTTTTATATCAAATTAATAATTAATAATAAATTAATCCAATTGTATAACCAATCTATATGTTTAAACTTAATAATTCAAAAATAAATAAAAATATTACATATTTTCGCCATTAAAAAAGAGGATAAAATCTAAAACGCGAGTTATCGAAAAATCTTTTTCACCTTTCACCTCGGCCTCCGTCATCCTGTAGCTTATTCTAAACATCATAATCTAAGCATCTTATACTATTCCATTAGATCAACTTTAGTGATGGAGGAGGCAGTGGAGCAAAATCTCACACTGTGCCTTGAACGCGTTCCGTTCTAGAGCGAGGAGGATAGAGGGTTGAGTCGGGTTGGCATGGACTAAGGCAAGCTTTCTAATTTTTTAATTTGAAAGTATAGAAGAGAAAAAGTCATGAAATAATTATGACTAGACCTGGTAATTCCTATCCGTATCCGTGGGTATCTACGGATTATCCGCAAAATTGCCGGTATCGGTATTAATTTTTCTTACCCAAAAATTTATGAGTAAAACAGGTGGGCACCTAGGGATGTAAAACGGGCCACGCGGCCCGGCACGGCTACCGTAGCGTCATGCCGGGCCGGCCCAGTCTGGCTCCTCGGCCGTGCTGGGCCGTCTCTTTGGTGCCCATCAGCACGGCCCAGCACGGCCCGTAGCGGGCTTGGATCGTGCTGGGGCGAAAAGTAAGGCATGGCCCGACATGGCACGGTCCGTATGGACTATGCCAGCCGGGCCAGCACGACCCAAATAATTTTGAAAAACTAGGCCCTATATAGGCCTGGCTCTTGTCAGCCTACATTAACCTTTCCCAAGGCCCAAGGATGGTTGGCATTGGGAAATAGCTCAACTCCCTTGGGCCTTGAGCCACATTAGCCATTTAGTTTCCAACGGATCTCTATTTAAATTATAAAAAAATATAAAAATATAATTTTGGTTTTAATTACTAAAATACCCACACTAACATTTAATTTTTTGACTGTTAGAGAGGGTATTTTGGTAAAAAAAAATTAAAATATTTTTATATTTTTTAAAAAAAATTAATTTTTTTTACATCTATAAAAAAAATTAAAATTGATTATTGGTCAAAAAAATTAAAGCTAAAAAATTAATATAAAAAATTTAAATAATTAAAAAGTTAAAATTATTATTCTCTAAAGTTTAAAATTTTATATAATATTAAAAATTAATGATATTAATAAAAAGTTGAATTTATTTTTGGTATTTTAGTTTTATTTTTTAATTTATAAAAATTTAAAATAATTTTTAGGAGTTGGACATAATTGTGTAAAAAAAATTATGAGTTAAAAAGTATAGTTTAAAAACAAGTTGTCTCTTATTTTTTAAAAAAATAATTTTTAGAACAAAAAAAGTACAAAAAAAAAGACAAAAAAAATTGGGAAAAAAAACTTGGCTGGCACGAAGCACGGCCCGGCCCGGCCCGTGCTGGGCGGGCCAAGGGGCCGGGCCGGGCCTCTTCCTTTGAAAAACGGCCCGGCCTGGCCCGACCGGAATTTAAATCCGGGCCGGGCCGGGCTGACCCCGGGCCCATTTCGGTTTTCGGCTCGGCCCACATTACACCCCTATGGCACCTATTTAGCCGTGGGCATTTTGGGCAACCCGCAGGTACCTAGGATACCCGTATAATTTTTTTAATTAAAAATATATCTTATTTTTATTTACATATTCTTAAAAATTCTAACCCTAATTTCTTTCCGTATTTTTTTTTTTTTTTTTATCGTTGTGGCCACCTCTCGTACTGCACCGCCTCCCCATATTCTTTTGTTCTATAATAATTAATTATTTAAAATTTAAAATATAGATAAACATGATGACAAGAATCTTGTGGTGTCAATGTCGAAAATTGGTGAAAGTTCGAAATTAAGAATATTAATTACTAAAGTTATAGTTGTGGATTGAATTTTTGTGATTTATTTTTATAATATTTGACTCTATAATTATGAAAACTTTATTAATTTTGTATCATAAAATTTTAGGATGATAAAATATTTTTACATTACATAATTTATGTGCTTAGAAATTTTATATTATTTATTATTTTTTATGATATTTTAAATAAATTATGTTATACTTTTAAAAATTATATATTTTATATTTTATATTGAAAAAGTAAAGAAGCAAAAAAAAAAAAAAAAAAAAGCGGATAACCCGCATATCCACCCGCCCGCCCGCGGGTAGGTATGGGTAAAGACGCTGGCTACCTAAAAATTTGCGGGTAAATTTTATCCATGCCCATATAACCTGCGGGTGCAATAACCCGCCCGCGGGTTACCCTACCCGCCCGTTTGCCAGGTTTAATTATGACGATAGAGTTGGTCCCTTTCTTTGTTGAACATAGAGGATGGTAGGAAAAAAGTCATGATGTTTTATCATATGTTAGTATGAAATAATTAAGAAACACATTGATTATATGATGGGTTTCATCTTCGTTGAATTGAGAGGGGGAAAGGAAAAAAATCAAGAATTTGGGTGAAGGTGAAAAATAAATTACCACGTGGCAAAAAATATTAAAAATTCATATATTTATATAAATTCTACTCTTTCAACTATTTTAAAATTACATAACTAAATGCTATTCCCCTAATATTTTAAAATAAAACTAACTTATTTAAAATAAAATTACATAACTAACTTTTTGAGCTGATACGGGAGAATTCCCTTCTTGGTGGGTAGTGCTTTTGCTTCATTGCTTGGGTTAGGGGGGGGCAGGATGGTCACCACGCGCACGGGAGGCTTATTTTCCCGATCGCGCTTAGTACGTGGAGGAGAGTTGTTGGTCCTGCCCGGTGCAGCTTGAGTCCTGGATTTTACCGGTAGACCTGATGGCCTTGGCTCAGCTGAGGGATGTTGTTTTGGTACTTGTTGGGCTGGCTGGTTCGGTTTCCTTTCGCGGCGGATGATTATGCCGCGAGGACAGTTTTCTTGGGGAGCCAGGCCCGGAGGTGTTGGTGTACTTGGGTTGTTTGAAGGTTATCTTCGCCTCTATGGTTTTGACTTTGTGAGCGAGGCGGATGTTTCGCAGTGGATGAGTAGCCTTTTGGCTGGTATGGTTGAGGGACCTACGGCGGCGCTGGGACTCGGGGATACCCCCTTTGGTTGCGAGTTCCCGGCTGTTCTCCTATTGGAGTGGCCTTGCATGTCACTAGTTTGGGAGTTGAGGACACAACTCTAGGATTCGATGTTTTGGGAAGTTTGTCAGACCATGTGTGTCGCCTTTGGGGGCGCCGGTGCTATTCGAGTTATGGAAGGTTGGTTCACTTCGGCTTTGCGTGGATCCCCGGGAATTAGATGAAGTGACCATCTGGAGCTAGCACCCTTGTCGAGCATGGAGGATTTGATTTACCAGCTGTAAGGGTCCCGGGTCTTCCCAATGGTGGATTTGCAATCTGGTTTTTTCGACTGCATATGGCTGTGTGTTGATGCCGGAGAGTTAGGGAATTGCTTCTACACCCCGACGGTTTAAAGATTAGAGATCAGAGTCTATGTGATCTATTGGGGGGGGGGGGGGGGGGGGGGACTTATACTGGATACCTTGGGAGTACAGAGGTATTAGGATCAAGCTTTTGTGCCGATGGACTTGTGGTTGGATTATCGGGGCCCTGGGAGGAGCGGATGCTTGTACCGATGCAGACTACTTGGTAGCTCGAGCGGTTAGCCCAGCTGTACTTGGATGAGGTGGTGCGGTTTTTCTGGAATGCCCGCCTCTATTTTGTTCTAGTTAGAGACCCGAGGGTTGTATCGCGTCTCTGGAGGAGGTATTAGACAGCCTTGGGAGCTTGAGTGGTGGATGATGGGATATTTACCCCCTCTACTTGGTTGAGGTTCCGGATTGAGGAATAACTTTAGTTTCGAGGATGAAACTTTCTTTTAGTGGGGGAGGATGTGATGACCTGGATCTCTGCAGAGCTGTGGTAGAGTCATTGGTGACATCTGGGGAGCCTGTACTGTGTGTTGGAGGTGTTTGTGCACCAATTGGACACAAGTGACAGATTTCGGGCTTAATGGATCACGTGGGTGATCAGTGGACTCCGTCGGGTCTTTAGAAGTGGTTTCGCGCGAAGCGGATATTAAAAATGGACTCGGCGCGAAGTTTGGACCAAAGAATACCTTTCCGGGTGCCTTCGGCAATTTTTAGAGTTGGAATTTGGCAAAATGGACATCAAATTCGGATTCAGCGCGCGAAAACGGTTAAAATGGACTACCTACTTGATGTTTTGGACAACCGGTCACTGTTCATGCCGGGACAGTGTTTCCGGCCGCCAGCGGGCAGCCGCGGCGGCGGCGGGCAGCGGCGGAGCACCGTGGACGGGCTCGGGCAGGCGGCGGAGCGGCCGCGGGCAGCGCGCGGGCGCGGGCAGCGCGCGGGCAGGTGCGCGGGTGCGCGGGCAGGCGCGCGGTCCACGGCCGGCGTGCACCAGAGGATGGGGACACGTGGCATCGCGTGGTTGGGTGGCGCTGTGGGCGCGGTTCACGGGTGTCGCGGGGTGTGCGGTGGACCGGGCGGGGCCACGTGGCGACCGGTGGTTGGCCGGTCCACGTGTGCCCGGTCCACGGAGATGGAGTGCAGGCCTCGGGATTCGCGCCTGGCAGGGGGCGCAGGCGGCGGGCGCAGGCGCACGTGGGCGCGTTGACGCGCGGTTCCCGCGCGTGGGCCGCCACGTGTCGACCTTCCGCGTGGGCCACGCGGCGGGGCGTGAGCGGGGGGTTCTGCTGTCCGTTGTTGCGGGGGCGACGTGGAGGCCCGAGGGGCTTTCGGGCTTGCACAGTGTTGGGCCGGGCCCAACACTGTAGCCGCCCGAAAATCCGGAGCGCCCGGAAGTTGGGATATGTTGGGTATTATTTGATTTGTTTCTTCCAGCATATAAATAGGACGAGTTCAGCTGCTGTTATCTCTTTCCCTGTTCCTCCTTTCAAAGTGCCACCTTCACGAGATTTCTTCCTCTCCCAGAACCGGATCCATCTGCAGATTCCAGGATTTTTCGCCGGCACTCATCCCGAGGTTTGCATTTTTATGGCGCGGCACGACGCTTGTTCCTTTGTGATCTTCTTCGTCGCATTTTGGTGTGAGGACTCCCCCGGCTTACTCCGACCTCCGATTGAGGCGATTCTTGCGCCGTTGGACTCACGACAGGTAGGGCTTTGATCTTCGTGTTTTAAGCTCCTCCTCATTTCGAGTTTATCTTGGAGTTCCCCGAGCTTCCATTTGACCCTTTTTCTTGGGCGGAGTTTTGGACAGCACTGTGGTATTTCGGCCATATCTTTGCGTACAGGTATCGGATTGGGGTGATTCAATAGGCGTTTTGCATTTACACATCACGAGGAATATCCCCAAATTTTCTTGGAATTTTATGAATATTCTTAGAAGGTGAGAAATCTCTGTTTACAGGAATTAGTGCTACAGTTTTTTAGAGCAGTTTATTTTGGGGTGGTTCCCTTGTCGGATTTGTTTCTCAGTGTAGGAAACTCGGATTTGAGCGTGCAGGTACTCGTTTCGACGGGTTCGTCACGAGGATCGTGAGAGTATTTTTCTTGGAATTTTCTGGGCACTTCTCGCAGGTAAAAACAGGGCATCTTTGGGACTGAATTCTGGACAACATGTTTGCGGATACTTGTGTGCTTATTTGTGTGTATGTTTTGGGGTAATTGTGAACAGCGATCGCGGCGGTTTATCTGTTTGAGCATTTGGCGTGATAAAGGGTTATTGGACAGCGAGGAGGTTTTACAGCTGAGGATTGCGCGTGTCCAGGTGGGTGGTTGTTATATTCCTCATTTTCTGACATACCCCTAGGAATATTGGAGAGACCCTCCCATTGGTTACATAGAATGATCAATTATGGACATTCATGCTTAAAGTAAATAATTGTGAGCCTATCATATGGAAAATACTATTGTAGATATCTGATAGTGGTTGGGACTTGTACATGTTTGTATGGATAGAATGTTAGCGTCTAACCTTGCATGTGGAATGGAATATTTATTTTGGACTATATGATTATCCTGTTAGTGGATGGTACTATTTGAGGATTTTATGACATGCATAGGTGGATAATGATGCTTTATTATGGAACATGGATTATAGACATGTGTGGTTGGATGATGTTTTTGCATGATGGTTATATCTATGCGGAGCTATTAATTGTTACACATGTGGAACCACTATTGGACACCTTTGTTGGGTTATATGAATAATAGGATCTAAATAGGGGAAAAAACACCTAGAGGGGGGGGTGAATAGGTGTAAACCATAAACACTCAAAAATCTTTGCGATATAAAAACCCAATGTGGAAAAATAAATAACACGCAGAGATTTTTACGTGGAAAACTCCAAACCGGAGTAAAAAACCACGGGACCGATAACACGGTGAAATTCACTAGAATTAAACACGTACAAGGTGATATACTGTACTCACAGACGACTCAACCTTTTCCATACGCTCCTAGTTGATCTTCTCCGCTCGCTCCAGACGCTTCTCGAATCCACGATGTGCGCCCAACGCCGAATCCACGGCGTCCAACGTCGAGTCCACGACGTCCGACCGAATCCACGGTCTTCACCCAGTAGCACGCTTCGAATCCACGAACGTACCTCGCTCCGAATCCACGAGAGCGGTTGCACCTTGAATCCACAAGGCCACGCGAGTCCACGCGCCGATTTTGGGGTAAATCGTTGTTTTTTCGGTGGTGATGATCCGCCGAATACTTAGATCAAAGATAGATAGAAAATACCATCTAAGTATTCATTAGTTTGATTCAACTCAAAATGTGAGTATGAAAACCTAGAATCAAACTAATCAATATAGATGAAGAAACATAGAATTAATCTAGTTATTCCCTTTCTTCTCTATATGTGGATCTGAGGCCGTATAAAATGATATTTGATTATGACGGCGACTTTTTGGACTCACCCTAGAAAAAGAATTATAGGGTCTATTTATAGGTTAGAAACCCTTGGAAGAAGATAAGGATCAAAAACTACCTTTTCTGGAGTTTTTACATGACGACGATCCGGATCGGAAATCGGCGATCCGGATTGCAGTAGCGAGAAAAACAAATTCCAGAAAAACGAAGGTTCGGGATCCGGATCGAAGTGCTTGATCCGGATCGTTCATACAGTTCACCAAACATCAACGTTCGGGATCCGGATTGCAGTAGCCTGATCCGGATCGTTCACATAAAATGGTAAACTCAGTGTTCGGGATCCGGATCAAGGGAAGCTACGATCCGGATTGAACTGGTGTATGAAGGAACCACCTTCGGGATCCGGATCGAACAATCTGATCCGGATCCTGAACATGCCCCATGTCCAGTTTTTGATATTTATGCAATAACAAATCCATCCAAGTGTTTCTACGCTATAAGAAGTATTCGGATCACCAAAGATATTAAGTTAAACATACCTGATCCTTTTGAATTCTTCTTTCTTGAGATTGAGTTATATGATCCAACTTCCTTTACCTTCAATCTTTAAGACTTAGCCGAATTCACGAAATACGCCAACTCAAATTCCGTAACAATCTCCCCCTTTGGCGGTTTCGTGACAAAACATAGATCCACTCAAGAAAATTCAAAAAGATATTTTTGTTGCTATCACCATACAACAAAAATTTACAATGGAGATCCAAAATAAAATACATGAGTTAAACTCCTAAAACAGACTCTAGACTTAGACATCTGTACTCTCTGCAAAAGAAATCATTTTTGACAAAAGAAATCGTTAGATACCTCAAGAATTTTATATCATTCAAAAACCACATATAGAGATGAAGTTTATACTCATTGATTTACCATGACATTTATACATTCAGATATGTAAACTGATCATAGTTAAAACACCAACATATCTTCTATGCAATCAAAAACCCAAATGTCATGTTAGTGAACATCAACTTGTTAGTTATATTACATGCCCAAATAGTTAGTCGAATAGTTAGTCGAGGCATGCATTCAAACATCAAATGAAAACCGAAAGTTGAAGTTCTACTTACCTTTCAAGTTGAGGTTATACTTACCTCTATAGTTTCAAGTTTTCTCAGTAACCATTGTATCATAGTATCATTGTTTATACTTCTCTCTCCCCCTTTTTGTCACAGAAATTAGCCAAAAAATACCAAAATGGAGATAATGGTTAACAGTTCAAGTTTGAGAACTAAAAACTAAAAACTAAAACGTCAAAAACCTGCACAAAAGAAAAAATGAAGTTCCTGCAAAAGAAAAGGATTAAGCAAACAATTCAAGCATCTGAATCTGAGTCATCCGAGGCGGAGTCCTCAGAGCTCGTGCAACCCAGCTTTTTCAAAATTCCTTTAAGCATTCCCGAAATCGTAGAACACTCTTGTTTCATCTGATGTATGTCCTTGGACATCTTTCTGAGTTCTAGAGTCATTTTATCTTGTTCTTGTTTGATGGAAGACTCCAGGTTTCCCTTTTGGTCAATTCTTCTGGAAGTTGAAGAGCGTTGTGTTACGATTGACGGAGCAGTCTGTCCTTCATTCCGAGGAGATCTTCTTGGCAAAGAATGTGAATTGTCAAGAGGTTCATTGCTTGGCACATTCTTTTTCCTTGCTTGTTGCTTAAGTATTGAGGAAGACTTCAGTGGCTTCTTGTTCTTTAGGTAAACCTTATTTTCTTCATCAATACCTTGTTGTACTTTATCAAGAAATGTGTCCCAATCTTCTTCGTCTTCAGATTCAGTGTCAAGTTGAGAGATATTCTTGGGATTCTCTTGACATGGTTCATTTATTTCAATACCTTGAGCTCGTCCAGGTCGTCGAGCGAGTCTTTTTCTTTTTAATATGGATGAAGAGGTCATTGGTGCTTTTCCTTTTTCCGTAGCAGTGGGCGGAGCCTTCTCCTTTGATGTCTCTGCACGGGCTTTCCCTTTCGATGCAACAGAGGTTTTCTGTGGCGATTTTCCAGGATGTGTTTCATCATCTGACAACTCATCCCAATTGACTTCATCCTTTTTAGCCCTCTTGGGCTTGACAGTGTCTCTCGTATGTACCATAGCAGCCAGAAGGAGAATGATCCACATGATCACCATTGCTATTGGTTTCTTGTGAAAAGAAATCCTGTGAGCAACACCTCAAGAACACGAAAAAATTGTTAATTTTCAAAAATTAGAAAAATTGTACCCAAACAATCATTATCGTGTAGAGAGACTAAGAATCAAATTAGTTTTGCAAAAGGAAATTTAAAAATAGATCAATTGCATGATTTTGGAAAATTCCCATTATATGCCCTAAAACTGAAATTTTTGAAATCGAAGACCAAAAATCCGTTTATCTTGAGAATACCTAGCATATAATCAAAACTAATCTACCCAGAGTTCTTATTTCAAAAGAAATTTGATCAAAAACCATCCACAAATGAGATTGATACAAGAAATTCATCACGTTTTGAGGAGGAATAAGAAAAACTATGAAAAACCGAGATTTTGATCAATAAAACTTACTTGGAGTTGAAAAACTTGAGTTTGAAAGCTTCCAAGATGGATGAAATCTAGAGAGAGAAGCTTTGGAAACTTTGGAATAAAAGATTGGAGTAAAAGAAATCAAAACCCTTTTGTTCTATATAAAACTCTAGCCGCGATCCGGATCAGTTCGTGATTGCGATACGGATCGGCTACCCGCAGTGAAAAATTGCGTTCGGGATCCGGATCGGCAGGTCCAATCCGGATCGGCTGCCCGCAGAAGAATATCTGCGTTCGGGATCCGGATCGGCAGGTCCAATCCGGATCGGCTCCAACTTTTTTATTAGAAAATTTCAGAGAAATTCTAGAAAAACCAGAAAAAGATTGTAAGCACTTTTGTGTATCAACTTTAAACGAAAATCATCGTTTCATACAACAAGAAATAGATTATACCAAATCTATCAATAACATCCAATAAATGAAACGAAAATTTATAAAAATTAAATCCCTTAAAGTTGAACAACTTCAATTACATCTAACTTAATCTTATGAGTAATGCCTTTATCAAATCATCAATTCGGTAAAGAAAATGAAATACAAAGATCAATAGATGTCTAACATCCCCGATAAGTTAGACAATATATCTAGTCAATTTATTGAAGAGAGTGGCTCTTTGAGCATCTTTCATTAAAAGTCCCACCTTATACCAACCTTGAAATTTTGACAGAGTCAAGTATTTCAACATGCATTTTAATTAATCAAACTTGAAAACCCTTGCTTGGTATACATGTGGTAGCTGCACACAGCACTCGAACGACCGAGGTGGTAGCTCTTTCCTCCATGTGGTGGTAGTTTTCACACTCCTCATTGGGATGTAACTCTTTCCACATCTTTTGAGCATAATACTTTTTCTTTGACTCCCCCTCAATTGGCTATCAATTATCTAAGAAATAAAGTATTTAGCCAAATATTGATCTCGATTTCATACTCGACTAAACAGTCAAATAAGATAAAAACTATACCAAGAGATCATCGAGAGAGAAATTGACTTTGATCAAAACAAAGATGAGTTAATTGACATAAATGATCATTGCATCAAATGAAATATTATGATATCTAAGGCATAATGGATTTCTAAATATATAAAAGGATGCAGTTAAAGTCAATAAAACTAATGCTCAATTAATGTTCTATGTCTAAGCATAGATAATGAACAAAAACACAAAAACAAAACCTAACCTAAACAAGAGTTTCAAAAAGAGGTTATTTCAAGGAAAGCATTCCAATTGCTTTACGCAAATGAATAAAACGTTTTTGATCCAAAGGTTTTGTTAAAATGTCAGCTAATTGATCTTCAGTTGAAATGTAGGAAATTTGAAGAATATTTGATTCAACTAGCTCTCTAAGAAAATGATATCTAAGTTCAATGTGTTTTGTTCTAGAGTGCAACACAGGATTTTTTGAAATGTTTATAGCACTTGTGTTGTCACATAAAACAGTTACCGAAGTTGCTGAAATCCGGAAGTCGCTCAACACACTTTTCATCCAAATAAGTTGAGTTGAACAACTACCTGCTGAGATGTATTCCGCTTCGGCAGTCGATAGTGCAATGCAGTTTTGCTTTTTACTATGCCATGCAACAAGACAATGGCCAAGATAAAAACATGCACCACTCGTACTTTTCCGATCATCCACAGATCCTGCCCAATCGGCATCTGAGTATCCAATAATATCTAAACTTGTTCCCATAGGATACCAAATTCCGAAGTTTACAGTTCCTTTGACGTACCGGATGATCCGTTTCACCGCTTTCAGGTGAACCTCCTTTGGTGCTGATTGATATCTCGCGCAAATCCCAACACTAAAGGATATATCCGGGCGACTAGCTGTGAGGTAAAGTAGACTTCCAATCATGCTGCGATAGAGTTTCTCGTCTACATTATCACTAAGAGATTCACTTCCTAATCTCTTATTGCTAGTTCCCATAGGAGTAGGAAAATCTTTAGAATCTTCTAATCCGAATTTCTTTACCAACTCCTTTGCGTACTTGGATTGACACAGATGGATGCCTTCATCATTTTGTTTCACTTGCAATCCAAGAAAGTATGTCAGTTCGCCCATCATAGACATCTCAAATTCGCTTTCCATGGTTTCAGCGAATTTAGAAGCATCATTATCCTTTGTCGCTCCAAACACAATGTCATCGACATAGATTTGTGCAACAATGAAGTTATTTTGATAATGCTTCACAAAGAGAGTCCGATCTGCTCCCCCTCGAGTATAGCCCTTCTCCAAAAGGTGCTTTGTCAACCTTTCGTACCATGCTCGCGGTGCTTGTTTTAAACCGTAAAGAGCCTTTTTCAAACGAAAAACATGGTTAGGTAGTTTACAGTCTACAAAACCTTTCGGTTGAGCCACATAAACTTCCTCATTTAAAAACCCATTTAAAAACGCGCTCTTAACGTCCATTTGAAAGAGTTTTATTTTAAAGTGACAAGCAATGGCGAATAAGATACGAATGGACTCGAGTCTAGCTACAGGGGCGAACGTTTCATCAAAGTCTATACCTTCTATTTGAGAGTAGCCTTGAGCAACTAAACGTGTTTTGTTCCTGATGATGGTACCATCCTCATTTTTCTTGTTCTTGAAAATCCATTTAGTACCAATCACATTGTGTTGCTCCGGAGGCGTCGTTAATTCCCAGACTTTGTTGCGTTCAAACTGATGGAGCACTTCCTGCATTGCTTCAATCCAGTAGTCATCCTGAAGAGCTTCATCTACGTTCTTTGGTTCGATCGTGGAAACATAACAGGCGAATCCACAAACCAACTGTCTCCGAGTTTTGACTCCTTGTGGGTCTCCAATGATGTTTGATTTAGGATGATCCTTGGAGATGCGTAACGTTTGTTGTAATGGAGTACTCGGAGGTACATGAGATGATTCCTGCACATCAGATAAATTTGAAGAACCATTAGATGCATCATTAATATTGGAAGTATTATCATGAGAAGATGCACTTACAGGAGTATCATCGTCAAGAGAGATATCAGGGGTAGATTTATCAGATGCAAAGTGGAAAGCCTCATCTACTTTAACATTTATAGATTCTACGATCGTCTTAGATTCCAAGTTAAATACCCGATATGCTCTACTATTTGTAGAATACCCCAAGAAAATCCCTTCGTCACTTCGAGAGTCAAACTTTCTGAGATTTTCACGGTCACGTAAAATGTAACACCGACTCCCGAAGATGCGAAAATATTTGATGTTGGGTTTTCTACCACACCATAGTTCATATGGTGTATTTAACGTTCCCGGGCGCAAATAAACTCGATTAATAACATAGATTGCAGTGTTCACAGCTTCAGCCCAAAAATGTAGCGGTAAATTCCGGCTGTGAAGCATAACACGTGCCATCTCTTGAACAACCCGGTTTTTGCGCTCGACAACTCCATTCTGTTGAGGTGTATAGGGTGCAGAGAATTCATGCTTAATGCCGTTGGAAGTGCAAAAGTCAATGAATTTAGAATTTATGAATTCTCCACCTCTATCACTTCTAACACGAATGATCTTTTCATTCTTTTCAATCATAATACGAAGGCAAATCTCGTGAAAAGAATCAAAAGTATCAGCTTTCTCTTTTAAAAATGCTACCCATGAATACCGAGAGAAATTATCAACCAATAAGAAAATATACCATTTACCTCCCAAGGATGGTTGACGTGTCGGCCCAAAGAAAGAAAAATAGTCTACATAAACTACACAACATTTAATCGTAGAAAGATTAAAGACAAGGAAAGATTTCACCTTTGCATACCCAAACCTTTTGAGTTTTAGAGTATGTTGGCAATGTTTGAGAAATTTTCCTTGATGAAGACGTCTTGTATGATTGATCTTTTTCTTTTGTCATCGTCTTGTTTGAAGTACTACCAATGTTCTTTTCTTTTGAAAAGTCCTTCTTTGATTTGTGGGGAGTGAACTCATTGGTAGCAGTTGCAAGATGTGATTGATTTGATCTTTGAGCTCCCATCTTGCAATTTCTTTCAATGTGCCCTGCAAAATTAAAACGAAAACATACCTTAGTGCTTGACGATCCCGATGAGGGTGAAGTAGGCTTGTTGTCGTTGCTAGTCGTGAATTCCGGTGTCGGAGGAGGAGATACCGACTGAGGCACGAAAACTTTCCCAACCGAACTAAAATCGTCTTTAGTTCGATTGTATCCGAGGCCGAACTTGTTTGATTGACCAAGACCAAGAAGCTTATCCAACTTACTCATTCCTGATGAAATTCGCTGCAAGTCATCCTTGAGTTGGAGAATGGTCTCAGTCATTTCCAATTTTTCCTGTCGAGCCTCGCCGTTGAGCTTCAAGAAGTAATTCGCTTTGTTCACCATATCTATATAATTCTTCTCGAATTGCTCATTGGACTCTTGAAGGGAAACATTTGCTTTTATCAGATTATCCCTTTCCACTTCAAGATCGGTCGAGAGAGAAGTTACCCTTTTTAGTTCTTCTTCGAGATCCTGCAATCTCCCTCTCAACCCCTTGTTTTGCTTAGCCAGTTTCTTTGAATCCCATAAAAGTCTGTGGTAGGCTAAAGCAAAATCTTCACCTTCCGAATCATCCGATTCATTGTCCGTTGCATTCTTTTCAACAGTGGAGTTGGACAGCGAGTCGGATGTACTTGCCATTAAGCACATGAAGGGTGAAGATGTGGACGTGTGGAACGCAGTCGCGTTGTCTTCTTCATCACTCGACGATGACTCATTTGACGATGAGGTGTCATCCCAAGTGACGGCTTGCATCGCCTTCTTCTTAGACGGATTCTTAGTTGGACATTCCGTTGAGATATGGTCGTACCCTCGGCACTTGAAGCATTGGACTTGTCCTTCTGTGCTTTTCTTATCCTTAGAAAAACCCTCTTGCTTTCTTGACTTGTAACTTGAAGAACCCTTGCCTTTCTTCCCCTTTCCGAAGGATGGAGTTTTGCTTGAATTACCCCTTCGAAAATTTCGGCGAAACTTTCTTGTCAAGAGAGCGAGCTGCTTCTCAAAGTCCTCCATAGATAAATTCTCGTCATCGCCTGAGGAGGATGAATCCGCGTCTTCTTCTTTTGTTGTTTTCAAAGCATAACCTGAAGATTTAGAAGAGGATGCCTTTCCCGAAGAATAGTTAGTAGGAAATGTCATTTCATAAGTTTGTAAAGAACCAACTAATTTTTCTACACGGATTTCGTCCGGGTGTTTAATAGTTTCAATGGCTGTGACCTTGGAACGAAATCTTTCAGGAAGAGTTCTTAAGATCTTTCTTACAATTTTAAATTCTGGAATCTTCTCTCCCAAGTTAGCACATGAGTTTACGATGTCTTGCAATCGTGTGTAATAGTCAGTGAACGATTCATTTTCTGCCATGAAAATAGAGTCAAAATTGCTCGTAAGCATTTGCAGTTTCTGAATCTTCACAAGGTTAGTTTCCTCATGCGTAACTTGAAGAACATCCCAGATTTCTTTTGCAGTCTCACATGCCGAGACGCGAGAGAACTCTGTTTGTGATAAGGCATTAAATAAAGCATTTATTCCCTTGCCATTGTAAGAAGATATATCAATCTCTTTCTTGGTCCATTTCGACCTAGGTTTGATGGTGCGAACATCACCAATAATTTCAGTTGGATTAGTCCATCCTAATTCTATTGATTGCCACACCCGTTCGTCGATGGAAATTAAAAAGGCTTTCATCCGTACTTTCCAGTACGCATAATTTGTTCCATCGAAGAATGGGGGTCTGTTGATATTAATTTTAAATGTTGTCCTTGCCTAGCCGAGCGTGTGTAGGAGAAACTTTGATTTTGGACAGAAATCTTCTATGCGCGTGGCGAATCTAGTCGCGTTCTGAGGTTATTTTTTGAACTCTATTTTTTTTTTTTTTTAAAAAAAATAGATTGTTTTTAAAACTCGGGACGTGACAATATGTCTATTTTCTTATAGTGGGCTTCATGCTTCAAGCATACAAGTCCTACTCTATAGAGGGAGAGAAAGAGTTGCTTTTTATTTCAAAATATTAGAAAGGCGAAACTGGGATCAAAATAAAAAAATAATTTTCAAATTTAAATATTATGGACATCAAATCAACAAATAAGTTAGTTTTATTTTAAAATATTAGGGGAATAGCATTTAGTTATGTAATTTTAAAATAGTTCAAAGAGTAGAATTTATATAAATATATGAATTTTTAATATTTTTTGCCACGTGGTAATTTATTTTTCACCTTCACCCAAATTCATGATTTTTTTCCTTTCCCCCTCTCAATTCAACGAAGATGAAACCCATCATATAATCAATATGTTTCTTAATTATTTCATACTAACATATGATAAAACATCATGACTTTTTTCCTACCATCCTCTATGTTCAACAAAGAAAGGGACCAACTCTATCGTCATAATTAAACCTGGCAAACGGGCAGGTAGGGTAACCCGCGGGCGGGTTATTGCACCCGCAGGTTATATGGGCATGGATAAAATTTACCCGCAAATTTTTGGGTAGCCAGCGTCTTTACCCATATGTCACGCCCCGAGATTCAAAAGTGGGTCTAAAATTTTTTTTTTTTTTAAATCAGAGTTTAAAATCTTGATTTCTCCAAGGCGTGAACAGACCGCCACACATATAGAAAAGTCTCTGTACATCAAACAAAGCCTTCCCTATATGTGCTCGGCTAACAGAAACAGTCAATCAGAGTAGATACGAGATAACTATACTAAATAAGTTCTACTCTATTACAACCACAAGGTTCATAGGTTAATACATCCAGTTCTCAAAATGGAAATACAGTTGCAATGTTTTACTAAATCAAAAGGGGTACATCCTACCAGGGATAAATCTACCACGCGTCCTCACACAGAACGTCCAAAGGTCCCCGCACCCGAAGGACCTGAAAAACAGTCACCCGAGGGTGTGAGACACACCGGAGTGTATCCCAGTGGGCACGACGGGCCGGGAAATAGCAAGCCGTACCTACTGGATACAATAATAAGCGGAAACAGAAGTAGGATATACTGAAGATCAATGCAGGCATACAGTCTAAGCCACATAAGACCAAATATGGATCAATAGAACAGAGTATGCATATATAACACAATCATACTATGCATGATAAATCTATAACAGATATGAAATGCAGGTAATCAAATAAGCAGGAATATCAAGAAGGTGCATCAAAGGTAGTACCACGAATATACCGAATCAAATGCCACTTTTGGCCACAAGGGCCTCAGGCTAAACTGCCATGGAGCATATGGACCTCAGGCAAAAGCCCCTTTTGGTCATTGGGGCCTCAGGCTAAAGCCCCTTTTGGACACCCTGCAAGCTATCATAACCCCACTGGGCTCACGGGTCAATCAGACCTCTCTACCGGTAAAGAACACCCACACGGGCAGCTAATCCGCTGTTGTGCGCGACTGAAAGCTGGCTCAACATGGCGATCATAATGCTGATGCTCAAACCATGGTCCACTGACCAAATAGACGGCAAGAAGCCGAGGAAAATCCCCACCGGGATACAAGTATAACATGCCACATACTGGAGTAGTATCTCCTATTCTAAATATGCAGTGAAGAATAGCGACAGGTATAGAACTATGCTAGTGACCAATCAAGCATGGCATGTGTCCAGAAAATGCATATCTACTGCTGAAGAAAGCATGATATATCTCAATATGATAAACAAGCAACTGCTGGAATATAAGCATGATGTATAACTACTGCTGGAAATCAAGGCATAATAAAAGCTCATCTGTGGGATCAAGGTTATGCAGATGTAAGGATTTTGTGCTGATATGCAAGCAAGTAGTAAGAGCAGGTATAACTCAATAGCAATCATAATGCTAAATCTCAATCCACGGTCGGTAGACCAGACAGTCGGCGAGAAGCCGAGGAAATCCCCATCGGGATATCGATACTGATGCAAATCATGCCAGGTACTGAGACTAGAACTCCTATTCTAAACATGCAGTGAAGAATAGAGTATAACGAAAGGCTCATCAGTATAATCAAGCAATATAGCTGTAATGACTGAATGCGGGAATGAAAGCATATAGTAAGGCTAAAGCATAGGTTCAGGGCTACACCAAGAACAGGGGTTCGACCTACCACGGCACCCAATAGGGCCGACCTGATAAAACGCGGACCGAAGATAAACCCACCTGTATATAGGAGGAACAACGACTCCACCGGAAGGTAGACGGTCGCGATAACCACAAGACGGATCACGGGCTGGCTCCTGATGACTGGGGCCTACAACAATACCAGATGACAACTCAGGATCTACCAAATCCTCAAAGTGCAACTAGCGCGAATCGACCATTTCGTCGATTAACGGCCCGTTAAGCGATTATTGCTCAACGAAGACCCCGGGAACCCTACCGAAGGTCAATAAAACTTTTACACATTTATTTTCTTTCTTCCTTATGTTACAATTGCAGCAAGCCCCCCAGAACTTCCAACTTTGCGTAAAATACATGGTTTTAAACACTTATTTACTTATAACTTTCAAACCAGGTTTCCAATTACCACCATATTTTAACAGCAACTAAAATTTGATGTGCTGGACCCCATGCTCACTGTTTGGGAGCAGGTTGGCCCACCCAACACAAGTTGGTCGCATCCTAAGTTACCCTAAAGCCACAGCTTAGGCATTTTTATATATACAGCAGCTTAACTTAAGTTCTGGTGTGAGCATCATCTTTGGCATGTCACAGAGGACCAAGGGCTTGCCCTAGCGCAGCCCTAACCTTGCCGGATTGCCCACACAAGAGCCCAAGTCCCGAATGGCCTCACATGGCTCCACAGTAAAAACCACTCAGTCATCCTTGCAACTGAAGTGAGCATCGAGCTCAGGGGAACCTGTGGAGTCAGAGGCTCACTCACTGGGTGGTTCACGGCGGCCGGAATAGTACTGGGAGTAAGGCTCGGCCAAGGCTTGAGCACCCACAATGGCCACCCAAAAACTCTTTGCTCTGGAGGCCAACTGAGGCAAGCACCGGCCTCACCGTCATGAGAGAATCACCATGCATGCTGCTGGGTCATAAAAAGGACTCGCGGTGGTCGGAGCTATGCCGTACGGCCATTGTTGGAGCTTCGAATTTTGGTAACTTCAAGGCATGGGTTTTTGGGTGCAGCAAACAGCACCATAAGGTTTATATTGAAGCTTTGGGAAGTTCTGGGTAAGTCCCCACCGCCGGCGACCACCGGAAAGCCGGCCGCCATTAACGCGGCCGAGCTTAGCTCATTAATGGCGGATTTTGATCCAGCCTGCATGGGACACATGCAACCACATGGGAAGCTTCCTCTCAGACCCAGGAAGCTTACCAAGCCCTCCCCCGACGCCGAGAAGCATCGGCGACGCCGTACCGGCCATCTTGGCCGCGGTCACAAACTCCCGAAACTAGGGCATCGCGGTGTGAAGCCCATACTGCACCAAACCTCTCCAAACTTGGAGGAGAGTGAGATTAGGAGTAGGGAAAGAGGACCACCATTTTAGTTTTTTCTAAAAGTTATCGAGAGCAGAGCACAAGCGGGGCAGAGCAAACCGGGCATTCCGGCGTTGCAACTTTGCCGCCGGCCATCCGACGGTTTCCCACTTGCGGGGTTTGGCAGGGAGTCTCTACAGAGGCTCAGGAATATACTTCCATGGTCTCGGGACCAAAAGAAACCAGAGGAGAGGGGAGCTCACCTTGGCCGGAGTTGAAGAAGAAAGGATGAAGCCGGTCTCACTCTTCCTCCTTCGCGCGGCCACGGCAACCTCCAAGATGGTCCACAGACACAGGAGATCACCACAGGAACTTCAAAAATCCAACCTGGGCCAAGTTGTTCCAAGCTTCTACTTCTCTTTCTCTCTCTCGGATTTCCTCACAAGGGTGATGTCCCTCGGCCTCCACAGCACCTGGGCCTGGTCTGGGAGAAGCAGAGGATATATGTGATGCTTAGGGTTCCCCCAGACCCCTCGTGCTCCGAGCCAAGGAAGATCAAAAGCCACTTAGAGTTTAATGCCATATTTTGCAAATTTTCACTTAACCCCTCACACAATGATCCCTAACCTTAAGGACCCATCTGTAGGTAACAATTGTACCCAGAACCTTAATGTATAAGCCTTTTAATTTTGACACATAAAATATTGGTTTTCTCACGAAAATACCCTCTTTTCGGTACACTTCATGTATTTCGAGAAAATTCGCTTGACGAAATGCGAAACAGACTTCGCCACGACGTCCGGCTCGTCGAGACCTTCAATATAGGCTATTCATTTGCTTGATTTGGTGCTCAAATGAATTCTCGGGCCATTCTGTTCTGTATGTCGCAATCCGACGCACGCACTTCGATGCACCCGGATCGGCAAACGCGAAAACCGTCAGTGCCATTGCGCTCAGAACGTCGAAAATAGCTAGGATCGACTACTCATACTGCTAGACTTAATTTGCAGATAGTGGATTGTCCTTCGGTCGAACGAGAGGGGACCGGAAACCAGGGTTTACTATTCACACTTAAGTTGCGGGGCCCGCGGTTTCTTTGCTATTTTCTGGAAGATCCGACCGTTGGATCGTCGACAAGTGAATATGAAATTTTTCATGTTTCGACGAAACGGTCGCAATGGTGAACTCGGATTTTCGAGATTAGACCCCGATCAAAAAGCAATATTTTTGGGGTTTAATTTACTTATTTTCTGCTATTTATAAATCCAGAATTTATTTAAACCTTTTCAAAATTCACGATTACTACATCTCCCACCACTTATAAAAAGTTTCGTCCCCGAAACTTGATTACAATTATGATTCAAATAAAAAGGGAAAGCGTTCCAACATTTCAGATTCACGCTCTCATGTGGCCTCGCGTTCTTCATGATTTTCCCATTGTACCTTTACATAGGGAATTGTTCTGCTACGCAGTTTCTTCTCATCGCGTGCCAGGATCCGTAATGGAGCTTCATCGTAGCTCAGATCCTCTCGAAGTGGGACAGAGGTGGGGCTGATGACATGTGTCGGATTAGAGATGTACCTGTGTAGCATGGAGACATGAAAGACATTATGCACACGGGTGAGACTTGGAGGAAGAGCTAGCCAATATGCCACTGGACCAATGCGCTCCAATATTTCGAAGGGTCCTACGAAACGGGGACTGAGTTTGTTCCGCAACCCAAATCTCTTGATTCCCCTAATTGGCGACACTTTCAGCAATACATGATCGCCAACTTGGAACTCAAGATTGCGCCTGTGCCGGTCCACATAACTCTTTTGTCTACTCTGTGCGGTCAACAACCGCTGTCGAGCGATTCGCACCTTGGCCTCAGCATCCTCCAATAAATCTGGCCCGACAATCTGGCGTTCTCCAACATTGTCATGCCCCGAGACAGCCAATTTGGACAGTTCGAGAACGCCAACAGACCCGCCAATCGGGCATGACCTCTCTATACCCGAAAGGAACGGCAACATTCATCTCAATAAAAACAATCAATCAATGAGGGATGATATCAGAGTAAACCACTACTAACTAAACACTTTCATCCATTAAACAACAAGTTTAAACGATAATGAAAGCAACCACATGAGTGAACCATAATATAAATTTATTACATTTTACAACTTTCAACTTGCAATTAAAATATTACAATTCTTTTACATCGTTTTCCTCACAAATACAAGGTTCACTCAAAATAAAAACACAAAATGTGAACTGGCGACTCTAGACTGCTAGGTCGCTAAGCTGTCGGGCCCTTGCCCCTGTCGTGTGCCTCGCTCGACGTACCTGCATCTGTACCTGGAAAAATGGTCACCCAAGGGTGTGAGAACTACTTAAAGTTCTCAGTGGGTTCAACCACCGAGAAAAAGTGTCCTACACCACTTGGTCCAATGGAAGCAATAATAATAGAATGCTAGGAAAGCTATAACATCAATATTAAAATGCTGATATGCATATAATATGTCACTACACTATCTGTGTATACTCCTCGACTCAACACTACTCTGTCCAGCCAAACTAGGCCACTAACCACAAACTCGGCCACTATGCCGCTGTATATAGGGTTAAACTAACCCAGCCACCTAGGCCACTCTATTACCTCTTTATTCTTTTCACATTCTTGTATTTTAATCTCAAGCTACTCGCCCCTTGGAAAACCTCGCCCAACGGGCCCCCGCCCGGCAGTCATGCTACCATAAGGCGAGATAGTCCAAGGTTATCGTTAGCTTTTCTTTTTCTCTTTTCTTTTCTCATTGCCTCAAATGAGTTTAAGGCACCTTGGCACTCATTTTCCTCGAGAGTGAAATCTGCTCAACCCTCTCGTCTCGAATGAGTTTAAAGCACCTTGGCACTCATTCACTAGGGAGTGAAATCTGCTCAACCCTCCCCTTTGGCAACTTGCCCATTTTCTTTAATTCACTTGGGAGTGACATATGCTCAACCCTCCCATTAGCCATTTAGACTTTTCTTTACCGAGACCGAGGGTTCCAAAAGACGGATGCCTACAACCCCAATCAAACAAGAACAGGTTGTAGCACCGCCTCCCGTAGTGCTCGGCCCAATGTGGTTTACTTTTCTTTAAGCATTACTTTCTTTTATTCAATTAAGACTTTAGCTTCTTTGCACTTTAAGCATTATCTTTACATTTTTGGTTTCAGATGAGTTTAAAGCACCTTGGCACTCATCTACCCGGGAGTGACATATGCTCAACCCTCCCGTTAGCATTTGTGCCTAAATGCTTTTCTTTTACTTTTCTCTTTTATCCTAAGTTTTTTACTCTAGGATAGTCTGGGTGTCTCTAACACCAAATTATATTTGAACTCCTTATTCATTTACATTTACACTTTACCTTGCCACTTGGCGATTTCTTTAGCTCCTTAGCCCCTTTTTAACTTTTCCTACTTGCTTGTTTTTATTTTGCAACCCTATGTTCATAATTAACCTTAGGGTTTCACTATGTCACAAGGACATTAACCATTTCGAATTTCCTGGCATAGAGTTATTAACTCTACATTCACTTTACATTGGCCTAGAGTTTATTAACTCTAATTGCATTCAACTTATCCCTAGAGTTCATTAACTCTATTTTTAACCCCACATCATTTTTACCCTAGAGTTCATTAACTCTAAGTTCCACTTTTCATTATCCCTAGAGTTTATTAACTCTATGATTTTCTCTTTTCGCATTAACCTAGAGTACATTGACCCTATGTTTTTTTTTTCATGCTTTACTTGTCCTAGAGTTCATAAACTCTATGTTAAGTACTATATATTCAACCTTAGGTTTTCTTTACCTAAGTTTCAGGTCATGCTCATCCTAGAGTTCCTTGACTCTATGTTGATCACTCTATCCGATGTCCTTAGGTTATCTCCTAAGACAATGCCGCTCGTTAAATCCTAGGATCAACTCCTAAGTTGATGTCACTCATTAAACCCCTAAACTAGGTTTTCTCCTAGTTTTATTACCAACATGCTCTTTTCCCTTATGTCCTGCATGATTCCTAGGGTTATACCCTTCATGATCACAATCAAGAATAGCTAACCACTCTCATGCATGCAATTATTTTCATCTCATTCATATAACAATATTTACTTCTACGCATAAATATTTATCATAATTCCCAACACCTCTAACATGCTACTATCATGCTTCGAAATCGAAAAGCAAAGGAGCAAGAGGAGAGGTCACCCAATTTCGGCAGAATCCCCCACCTCGGTTTACCGCCAATTGCTTGTAGACACTTGCAATTGGGCTCCCGCGGCTCACTTGCTCCGTTCGAGTCCGTACTCAAAAAATTGCCGAGATCGTGTTGGCTCCAATTTAATGCTGCTAGACGTATTATTTCCACCTTCAATTTATAAAATTAAAGGATAAATTAGTTTACGACCTCGAATCTAAAAACACTAATTCACACCTTTAAACTTATGCCCATATGACCGATAAAGAGGAATCGGACATCGCCGAAAATTCGACCGTTCCGGATCGCACCAACCATCTCGTTTCGATACTAAACGATAGGGAATTAAATTAATTTAACTCCCGATGTCGTTTCGGCACATTACAACGCTAACGAATGCGAAAACACCTATTTCGGTCATTTTTGCAATTCGGCCGTTGGAACTCCGCCGGTTTACAAATTAACATTGCTAGGCATGTTTCTCCCACCTCTAATTAGAGATTTGCATGATCAATTTAGATCAAAACCCCAAAAATTCAAGATTCTAAAATTTAAACCCTAGGTTCAAACTTGTTTAATTTCATCGCGATTTCTCCACGATTTTCGCCGATTTCTTCGACAAGAATTCTTCTAAGATCACATACATTATAAATCTAAAAGAATTACGAAAAAATTAAATTTATTTTTTGCAAAACTCACCTCAAAGAGCCAAGATTTCGAGCTTTTCTTGGTTCAAAAGCTCGCCCTCGCTCGTTGTAGGCTCCCCGCAAATGGCCCCGCGATTTCGTGCACGTTAGAGTGAGAAATCTAGAGAGAGAAAGTAAGGTGAGAAGGAAAGGGAGAGCTCTCCATGGAGGTGTGGTCTGTATGTGTGCGTGCGTGGGTGGAGAAGAAAAAGAAAAGGGAAAGTGCTTTTATGCATAAAGGAACCCCCCACAATAGTGGTAATTCACTATTTAGTTCAATTTTGATCTGATAGATGCCTGCGGAGCCCTTCTGAGTATCCGTTTGCGCTCAAATTTGACAGGCAGGCTCATCTCAACTTAATTTATCACGAAAAATTTTAAATTTTCAGTTTGGGCCATTTCTGGGTCACCAAAAGTCTCGCTGTATCCAGAATCGCTGGCGGACCCCGTTCTAACTATCCGGGCATCCGATCAACTCGAAACTTTTTCTGTAGCCATAAAATATATTTACGGAGCTCCCGTAATTTTTTCAGAATTTTCTGACACCGTGAATTTTCTGCTAAAAATCTGGGCCCACTCTCAAATAAAATTTTAGATCTCTCATTTTTATCCCGATTTGGGCCCAATTCGCTTCCAAATTATTCTTTACTTCTCTAACTTTCATAAAAATAGTATTTCATACTATTTTTATTTACATTTATTTATATACCAAAATCCGGTACATTACATTCTACCCCCCTTAAAAGAGTTTCGTCCGCGAAACTTAAATCGCATCTCAATTCGAAATTAATCGAATAAGAGGGATTACGCCCCTGAACGCTGGCTCACCGCACATCCTTACCGGCATCACATCGCCGGTCCACCAAAACTATACGAACATCCCATTCGTGGATCCCTATCTCCATTCAGAGAAATTTCAGACCTCGTGTCTGATCACTTTCACTAAGCGAGTGAAAGACACATTCGAGCACTTGCTCTCTCAATTGCCATGAATGACCCAGTCTTTTCTTGCGAAATCTCCACTTTAATTCCGCCATCATCATTTTTTTTTTTTTTTTTTTTTTTTTTTTTTTTTTACAACGAGGTTGCACCTGCAACCTATTACACTTTCCACGTTTTCGTGCCGTTCCGCTGCCTGATGTGAAGGGCAACGACCAATCCACGAGTTCTCAACTAACGCGTTTATTCCGGACTACTAATAGATCCACAGACCACGGTCCAATATGGGCCTATAGCCCAAATACTAGCTTGACAATGTGCAACGACTCTCACTCGCACGCTGACCCAATCATCATACGGGTAGATCCTCAATTAGGATTACTGCACCCACACTCCCACTAGGAGCAACAGCATCTCAACCATCACCAGCCCTATGGCCGGGTCACGTCTACACTATCAGTGTACTAACAGCCTCAAGGCTCACATGTGGCTTTCCACATCCTCGGGTCATCGCTCGGACTACCGCCCCGACCAAATCTCTATCATGCCCCGCCCTCAGGTCTCGGGCAGCTGTCTCTCACAGCCGACTGTGCCTGCCCACTGGGCTACAGGCCCACAGTCCACACACATGGTCCAGGCACGGGTCGTCCTAAAGCAAACCCACTAATTGTCGCCACGCGACCACTACGCTCCACTGAGCAAAAACCCACTAACTAGTCGTCAATCCACGACCCGAACAATCTATCGACTCTTGTCACACCTAGTATAAGCTAAGGTGCCACTTAATCAGCCCTCTCTAGCTGAACGGTACTTGTGCTCCGCGAGCACCTAAACGGTTGGGCGTCCTACGCCCCTACGCTAACTCGCAAAATCCAGTGTTAAGCGATTTGCTTCAGCACACCTATGGCTCCTGTGCACCTCTCCCAACTGGGTTGAGGCACCACAATAACTATTCACCAACTCCGGTGATTAACATGCGCACCCTACGGTGGCAACCCTTGCCATTATACCGATCCTTCAAACCGGCGCCGTAAAACTCCCGCTCTATCGAGAGGTCCTCGCATCTTGAAGCCTACTCCGGGCCTCACCAACCCTACTATGCAGCAATTTAGCCACAATCAACACGTCACACGGTTACTACCGTCATCAGGGGCGAATTATCGCCACCTGGTCCACAAGTCTTTCTTGCCCTAAATATTAGGACACAACACTTGGCTTTTACCACATAGCGATCACCATTGTCTTGTGAGTCGGTTTCCCACCGAGTCACAGTTGAACCAAATCGGTCGCATTTCGCCTACAAACTAGCTGGCGCCTACTCGCGCACAACTAACACAACCAGCCTAGCTAGGATGCAGTGCTCATAATGGTTATGATTTATATGCAATTACATTATTTAACACATACCTGCCATGACGTCGTCGTCTACAGCTGGCTCATCCTCCATCAACCAAGTAGAGAAAGCCTGCCCACCCGACACTTGGCTTGGCGTAGTTGGTCGCCCTGCTGGTAGGGCCAATACAGCCCCCGAATCCTGCCACTGGGCACCCTGATTCGTTGCAGTCGCCCAAGCTAAAGGCACACCCTCAAAACACTCTGAGGACACGTGGCCCGGCTGGCCACATTTATAACACCTTCCATGGCGCTTCTTGCACCGCGACGCTCGATGTGGTCCACCACAAATGACGCACCACCCGTGTGCCACCGACCTTCGAAACTCTTGAGAGTGCCACTGTTGCCGCTGCTGCTTAGGGGGCCACTGGTAGTCAACCGAACTCCCAGAGCCACCCTGGTGCCTTATCTCTTCCTCGCCCCTCTTGTAAGTTTCATGCTCTCGGCGCATCACGGCCTCACCCCGCTCAACCAAGCGGGCGCGATCCACAATCTCTCGATAGGTTGCGATGTTAAACGGTTGGACCTTTGAGTAAATACCGGGCCGTAGGCCCCGCTCAAAACATCTCGTCTTGTCCCACTCGCTGCGCACAACGGAGGGAAGGCAGCTAACGATGCGAGCGAACTCGTACTAGTACTCCTGCACAGAGCGACTCCCCTAACGAAGACTCCGAAAATCTTCTTCCATTTGCTGCTTAGCACTGTCGGGAAAATACTTTGCAAAAATGAGTTCCTTAAACTCCTCCCACATTGGTGTAGGCAAGCCGGCCTTAGCCCGCCCCTCAAGCTCTGCCTTCCACCAGCGGTATGCCATTCCATCGAGGAAGGGGACCGCCCTAGCGACTCGATCCCGATACGGTATCCGTAGGTTCGAGAACAACTTCTCCATGGAGTCAACCCAGGATTCCACGATCATAGGGTTCGAATCCTTGCTGGTAAACATAGGCGGGTTGAACCTCTGAAAACTTGCAAGGCTCTCCATCGCCCGATCTTGTTCCGCTTTCTGGGCCACATATTCAGCGTCAAATGCAACTGAGTCAGCCCGGTGGGGCACCTCCCTTGTGACCCCAACTGGTCGTGCAGGGCATGCTGACATAGGCTCGGCGGCCACTGTCGTACCCTCAACGGTCGCCCCTACACGTGGCGATGTCGCGTGCTCGTGCGCTGTCCGCGCAGCCTCAGCTTGCTGCGCTAACAGCCCCTGGAGCCTATCAATCTGCTCTGCCTGTCGGCGAGAGATCTCTGCCTACTGCTGGACCACGCCGACAAGCGCGGCCAACTGCTCTCGCAACTCGTATACTTCATTCGACCTGGAGCCCTCTCCTGGCCCAAGCCGAGTGGAGCGCGCCTCCCGTCGTGGTGCCATGGTTAAATCTGCACACCACAAAGAACTGATCAGTCCAAATCCCACAATTTGGACAACGTGTAACTAAACACCGTAAAACAGCTCGTCGACCCAATAATGCGAAAGTATAGGAGGGCACTCCCTTTCATCTCCAACATTACGTTGTCGGCCGCCAACGTAATAGTCCGAAGAATGAAAGCTCATTACCCTCGATCAATCCCAATATCCTTCTTGGGAATCAACACGTACCAATCGAATACTTTCGCCCAAATATCCACGCACTCTCTCGTGCTAATCCCTAGGGTCTCCCTAAGGTTTGCTAACCACCTAGGACTATTCCTAGGCTCTGATACCACTCTAATCTGTCACGCCCCGAGACCGCCAATTTGGACAGTTCGAGAACGCCAACAGACCCGCCAATCAGGCATGACCTCTCTATACCCGAAAGGAACGGCAACATTCATCTCAATAAAAACAATCAATCAATGAGGGATGATATCAAAGTAAACCACTACTAACTAAACACTTTCATCCATTAAACAACAAGTTTAAACGATAATGAAAGCAACCACATGAGTGAACCATTATATAAATTTATTACATTTTACAACTTTCAATTTGCAATTAAAATATTACAATTCTTTTACATCATTTTCCTCACAAATACAAGGTTCACTCAAAATAAAAACACAAAATGTGAACTGGCGACTCTAGACTGCTAGGCCGCTAAGCTGCCGGGCCCTTGCCCCTGTCGTGTGCCTCGCTCAACGTACCTGTATCTATACCTGGAAAAATGGTCACCCAAGGGTGTGAGAACTACTTAAAGTTCTCACTGGGTTCAACCACCGAGAAAAAGTGTCCACACCACTTGGTCCAATGGAAGCAATAATAATAGAATGCTAGGAAAGCTATAACATCAATATTAAAATGCTGATATGCATATAATATGTCACTACACTATCTGTGTATACTCCTCGACTCAACACTACTCTGTCCAGCCAAACTAGGCCACTAACCACAAACTCGGCCACTATGCCGCTGTATATAGGGTTAAACTAACCCAGCCACCTAAGCCACTCTATTACCTCTTTATTCTTTTCACATTCTTGTATTTTAATCTCAAGCTACTCGCCCCTTGGAAAACCTCGCCCAACGGGCCCCCGCCCGGCAGTCATGCTACCATAAGGCGAGATAGTCCAATGTTGTCGTTAGCTTTTTTTTTTCTCTTTTCTTTTCTCATTGCCTCAAATGAGTTTAAGGCACCTTGGCACTCATTTTCCTCGAGAGTGAAATCTGCTCAACCCTCTCGTCTCGAATGAGTTTAAAGCACCTTGGCACTCATTCACTAGGGAGTGAAATCTGCTCAACCCTCCCCTTTGGCAACTTGCCCATTTTCTTTAATTCACTTGGGAGTGACATATGCTCAACCCTCCCATTAGCCATTTAGACTTTTCTTTACCGAGACTGAGGGTTCCAAAAGACGGATGCCTACAACCCCAATCAAACAAGAACAGGTTGTAGCACCGCCTCCCGTAGTGCTCGGCCCAATGTGGTTTACTTTTCTTTAAGCATTACTTTCTTTTATTCAATTAAGACTTTAGCTTCTTTGCACTTTAAGCATTATCTTTACATTTTTGGTTTCAGATGAGTTTAAAGCACCTTGGCACTCATCTACCCGGGAGTGACATATGCTCAACCCTCCCGTTAGCATTTGTGCCTATTTGCTTTTCTTTTACTTTTCTCTTTTATCCTAAGTTTTTACTCTAGGATAGTCTGGGTGTCTCTAACACCAAATTAGATTTGAACTCCTTATTCATTTACATTTACACTTTACCTTGCCACTTGGCGATTTCTTTAGCTCCTTAGCTCCTTTTTAACTTTTCCTACTTGCTTGTTTTCATTTTGCAACCCTATGTTCATAATTAACCTTAGGGTTTCACTATGTCACAAGGACATTAACCATTTCGAATTTCCTGGCATAGAGTTATTAACTCTACATTCACTTTACATTGGCCTAGAGTTTATTAACTCTAATTGCATTCAACTTATCCCTGGAGTTCATTAACTCTATTTTTAACCCCACATCATTTTTACCCTAGAGTTCATTAACTCTAAGTTCCACTTTTCATTATCCCTAGAGTTTATTAACTCTATGATTTTCTCTTTTCGCATTAACCTAGAGTACATTGACCCTATGTTTTTTTTTCCATGCTTTACTTGTCCTAGAGTTCATAAACTCTATGTTAAGTACTATATATTCAACCTTAGGTTTTCTTTACCTAAGTTCCAGGTCATGCTCATCCTAGAGTTCCTTGACTCTATGTTGATCACTCTATCCGATGTCCTTAGGTTATCACCTAAGACAATGCCGCTCGTTAAATCCTAGGATCAACTCCTAAGTTGATGTCACTCATTAAACCCCTAAACTAGGTTTTCTCCTAGTTTTATTACCAACATGCTCTTTTCCCTTATGTCCTGCATGATTCCTAGAGTTATACCCTTCATGATCACAATCAAGAATAGCTAACCACTCTCATGCATGCAATTATTTTCATCTCATTCATATAACAATATTTACTTCTACGCATAAATATTTATCATAATTCCCAACACCTCTAACATGCTACTATCATGCTTCTAAATCGAAAAGCAAAGGAGCAAGAGGAGAGGTCACCCAATTTCGGCAGAATCCCCCACCTCGGTTTACCGCCAATTGCTTGTAGACACTCGCAATTGGTCTCCCGCGGCTCACTTGCTCCGTTCGAGTCCGTACTCAAAAAATTGCCGAGATCGTGTTGGCTCCAATTTGATGCTGCTAGACGTATTATTTCCACCTTCAATTTATAAAATTAAAGGATAAATTAGTTTACGACCTCGAATCTAAAAACACTAATTCACACCTTTAAACTTATGCCCATATGACCGATAAAGAGGAATCGGACATCGCCGGAAATTCGACTGTTCCGGATCGCACCAACCATCTCGTTTCTATACTAAACGATAGGGAATTAAATTAATTTAACTCCCGATGTCGTTTCGGCACATTACGACGCTAACGAATGCGAAAACACCTATTTCGGTCATTTTTGCAATTCGGCCGTTGGAACTCCGCCGGTTTACAAATTAACATTGCTAGGCATGTTTCTCCAACCTCTAATTAGAGATTTGCATGATCAATTTAGATCAAAACCCCAAAAATTCAAGATTCTAAAATTTAAACCCCAGGTTCAAACTTGTTTAATTTCATCGCGATTTCTCCACGATTTTCGCCGATTTCTTCGACAAGAATTCTTCTAAGATCACATACATTATAAATCTAAAGAATTACGAAAAAATTAAATTTATTTTTTGCAAAACTCACCTCAAACAGCCAGATTTCGAGCTTTTCTTGGTTCAAAAGCCGCCCTCGCTCGTTGTAGGCTCCCCGCAAATCGCCCCGCGATTTCGTGCACGTTAGAGTGAGAAATCTAGAGAGAGAAAGTAAGGTGAGAAGGAAAGGGAGAGCTCTCCATGGAGGTGTGGTCTGTATGTGTGCGTGCGTGGGTGGAGAAGAAGAAGAAAAGGGAAAGTGCTTTTATGCATAAAGGAACCCCCCACAATAGTGGTAATTCACTATTTAGTCCAATTTTGATCTGATACTTGCCTGCGGAGCCCTTCTGAGTATTTGTTTGCGCTCAAATTTGACAGGCAGGCTCATCTCAACTTAATTTATCACGGAAAATTTTAAATTTTCAGTTTGAGCAATTTCTGGGTCACCAAAAGTCTCGCTGTATCCAGAATCGCTGGCGGACCCCGTTCTCACTATCCGGGCATCCGATCAACTCGAAACTTTTTCTGTAGCCATAAAATATATTTACGGAGCTCCCGTAATTTTTTCAGAATTTTCTGACACCGTGAATTTTCTGCTAAAAATCTGGGCCCACTCTCAAATAAAATTTTAGATCTCTCATTTTTATCCCGATTTGGGCCCAATTCGCTTCCAAATTATTCTTTACTTCTCTAACTTTCATAAAAATAGTATTTCATACTATTTTTATTTACATTTATTTATATACCAAAATCCGGTACATTACATTCTACCCCCTTAAAAGAGTTTCGTCCGCGAAACTTAAATCGCATCTCAATTCGAAATTAATCGAATAAGAGGGATTACGCCCCTGAACGCTAGCTCACCGCACATCCTTACCGGCATCACATCGCCGGTCCACCAAAACTATACGAACATCCCATTCGTGGATCCCTATCTCCACTAAGAGAATTTCAGACCTCGTGTCTGATCACTTTCACTAAGCGAGTGAAAGACACATTCGAGCACTTGCTCTCTCAATTGCCATGAATGACCCAGTCTTTTCTTGCGAAATCTCCGCTTTAATTCCGCCATCATCATTTTTTTTTTTTTTTTTTTTTTTTTTTTTTTTTTTTTTTTTTATTACAACGAGGTTGCTTCTGCAACCTATTACACTTTCCACGTTTTCGTGCCGTTCCGCTGCCTGATGTGAAGGGCAACGGCCAATCCACGAGTTCTCAACTAACCCGTTTATTCCAGACTACTAATAGATCCACAGACCACGGTCCAATATGGGCCTATAGCCCAAATACTAGCTTGACAATGTGCAACGACTCTCACCTCGCACGCCGACCCAATCATCATACGGGTAGATCCTCAATTAGGATTACTGCACCCACACTCCCACTAGGAGCAACAGCATCTCAACCATCACCAGCCCTATGGCCGGGTCACGTCTACACTATCAGTGTACTAAAAGCCTCAAGGCTCACATGTGGCTTCCACATCCTCTGGGTCATCGCTCGGACTACCGCCCCGACCAAATCTCTATCATGCCCCGCCTCAGGTCTTGGGCAGCTGTCTCTCACAAGCCGACTGTGCTGCCCACTGGCTACAGGCCCACAGTCCACACACATGGTCCAGGCACGGGTCGTCCTAAAGCAAACCCACTAATTGTCGCCACCGACCACTACGCTCCACTGAGCAAAAACCCACTAACTAGTCGTCAATCCACGACCCGAACAATCTATCGACTCTTGTCACACCTAGTATAAGCTAAGGTGCCACTTAAATCAGCCCTCTCTAGCTGAACGGTACTTGTGCTCCGCGAGCACCTAAACGGTTGGGCGTCCTACGCCCCTACGCTAACTCGCAAAATCCAGTGTTAAGCGATTTGCTTCAGCACACCTATGGCTCCTGTGCACCTCTCCCAACTGGGTTGAGGCACCACAATAACTATTCACCAACTCCGTGATTAACATGCGCACCCTACGGTGGCAACCCTTGCCATTATACCGATCCGTCAAACCGGCGCCATAAAACTCCCGCTCTATCGAGAGGTCCTCGCATCTTGAAGCCTACTTCGGGCCTCACCAACCCTACTATGCGGCAATTTAGCCACAATCAACACGTCACACGGTTACTACCGTCATCAGGGGCGAATTATCGCCACCTGGTCCACAAGTCTTTCTTGCCCTAAATATTAGGACACAACACTTGGCTTTTACCACATAGCGATCACCATTGTCTTGTGAGTCGGTTTCCCACCGAGTCACAGCTGAACCTAATCGGTCGCATTTCGCCTACAAACTAGCTGGCGCCTACTCGCGCACAACTAACACAACCAGCCTAGCTAGGATGCAGTGCTCATAATGGTTATGATTTATATGCAATTACATAATTAACACATACCTGCCATGACGTCGTCGTCTACAGCTGGCTCATCCTCCATCACCCAAGTAGAGAAAGCCTGCCCACCCGACACTTGGCTTGGCTAGTTGGTCGCTCTGCTGGTAGGGCCAATACAGCCCCCGAATCCTGCCACTGGGCACCCTGATTCGTTGCAGTCGCCCAAGCTAAAGGCACACCCTCAAAACACTCTGAGGACACGTGGCCCGGCTGGCCACATTTATAACACCTTCCATGGCGCTTCTTGCACCGCGACGCTCGATGTGGTCCACCACAAATGACGCACCACCCGTGTGCCACCGACCTTCGAAACTCTTGAGAGTGCCACTGTTGCCGCTGCTGCTTAGGGGCCACTGGTAGTCAACCGAACTCCCAGAGCCACCCTGGTGCCTTATCTCTTCCTCGCCCCTCTTGTAAGTTTCATGCTCTCGGCGCATCACGGCCTCACCCCGCTCAACCAAGCGGCGCGATCCACAATCTCTCGATAGGTTGCGATGTTAAACGGTTGGACCTTTGAGTAAATACCGGGCCGTAGGCCCCGCTCAAAACATCTCGTTTTGTCCCACTCGCTGCGCACAACGGAGGGAAGGCAGCTAACGATGCGAGCGAACTCGTACTAGTACTCCTGCACAGAGCGACTCCCCTAACGAAGAGTCCGAAAATCTTCTTCCATTTGCTGCTTAGCACTGTCGGGAAAATACTTTGCAAAAAGGAGTTCCTTAAACTCCTCCCACATTGGTGTAGGCAAGCCGGCCTTAGCCCGCCCCTCAAGCTCTGCCTTCCACCAGCGGTATGCCATTCCATCGAGGAAGGGGACCGCCCTAGCGACTCGATCCCGATCCGGTACCCGTAGGTTCGAGAACAACTTCTCCATGGAGTCAACCCAGGATTCCACGATCATAGGGTTCGAATCCTTGCTGGTAAACATAGGCGAGTTGAACCTCTGAAAACTTGCAAGGCTCTCCATCGCCCGATCTTGTTCCGCTTTCTGGGCCACATATTCAGCGTCAAATGCAACTGAGTCAGCCCAGTGGGGCACCTCCCTTGTGACCCCAACTGGTCGTGCAGGGCATGCTGACATAGGCTCGGCGGCCACTGTCGTACCCTCAACGGTCGCCCCTACACGTGGCGATGCCGCGTGCTCGTGCGCTGTCCGCGCAGCCTCAGCTTGCTGCGCTAACAGCCCCTGGAGCCTATCAATCTGCTCTGCCTGTCGGCGAGAGATCACTGCCTGCTGCTGGACCACGCCGACAAGCGCGGCCAACTGCTCTCGCAACTCGTATACTTCATTCGACCTGGAGCCCTCTCCTGGCCCAAGCCGAGTGGAGCGCGCCTCCCGTCGTGGTGCCATGGTTAAATCTGCACACCACAAAGAACTGATCAGTCCAAATCCCACAATTTGGACAACGTGTAACTAAACACCGTAAAACAGCTCGTCGACCCAATCATGCGAAAGTATAGGAGGGCACTCCCTTTCATCTCCAACATTACGTTGTCGGCCGCCAACGTAATAGTCCGAAGAATGAAAGCTCATTACCCTCGATCAATCCCAATATCCTTCTTGGGAATCAACACGTACTAATCGAATACTTTCGCCCAAATATCCACGCACTCTCTCGTGCTAATCCCTAGGGTCTCCCTAAGGTTTGCTAACCACCTAGGACTATTCCTAGGCTCTGATACCACTCTAATCTGTCACGCCCCGAGACCGCCAATTTGGACAGTTTGAGAACGCCAACAGACCCGCCAATCGGCATGACCTCTCTATACCCGAAAGGAACGGCAACATTCATCTCAATAAAAACAATCAATCAATCAGGGATGATATCAGAGTAAACCACTACTAACTAAACACTTTCATCCATTAAACAACAAGTTTAAACGATAATGAAAGCAACCACATGAGTGAACCATAATATAAATTTATTACATTTTACAACTTTCAACTTGCAATTAAATATTACAATTCTTTTACATCATTTCCTCACAAATACAAGGTTCACTCAAAATAAAAACACAAAATGTGAACTGGCGACTCTAGACTGCTAGGTCGCTAAGCTGCCGGGCCCTTGCCCCTGTCGTGTGCCTCGCTCGACGTACCTGTATCTGTACCTGGAAAAATGGTCACCCAAGGGTGTGAGAACTACTTAAAGTTCTCAGTGGGTTCAACCACCGAGAAAAGTGTCCACACCACTTGGTCCAATGGAAGCAATAATAATAGAATGCTAGGAAAGCTATAACATCAATATAAAATGCTGATATGCATATAATATGTCACTACACTATCTGTGTATACTCCTCGACTCAACACTACTCTGTCCAGCCAAACTAGGCCACTAACCACAAACTCGGCCACTATGCCGCTGTATATAGGGTTAAACTAACCCAGCCCCTAAGCCACTCTATTACCTCTTTATTCTTTTCACATTCTTGTATTTTAATCTCAAGCTACCGCCCCTTGGAAACCCTCGCCCAACGGGCCCCCCGCCCGGCGTCATGCTACCATAAGGCGAGATAGTCCAATGTTATCGTTAGCTTTTCTTTTTCTCTTTTCTTTTCCTCATTGCCTCAAATGAGTTTAAGGCACCTTGGCACTCATTTTCCTCGAGAGTGAAATCTGCTCAACCCTCTCGTCTCGAATGAGTTTAAAGCACCTTGGCACTCATTCACTAGGTGAAATCTGCTCAACCCTCCCCTTTGGCAACTTGCCCATTTTCTTT
>CM055064.1:11777545-11879748 GCA_029204045.2 Tillandsia leiboldiana | reverse complement strand
TGGCAGATTTGACGCCGGTTTTTGGATTGAGCACACCGACTCCACGGTTGAGCTTTTTGAGGGAAAAAGCTGTGGGCATGTGTATTTTCAGAATACAGCAGAGTTGGGAGTCCGAACGCGGCGAAGGCCACGAAGCCAAAAAGGTGATTATGTTCGCTTTGGAATATTTTATTCTTTAATTTTAATTAAGGGCTAATGGTTGAGGCCGTTTCTCTCGTGGGTTGCTGTGAGGGTGCTGTTGGCGTGTGTTACGGAATTTGAGTTGGCGTAGTTTCGTGAAAGTCTCAAGTCTTGAAGATTGAAGGTGAAGAAAGTTGGATCATTAACTCAATCTCAAGAAAGAAGAATTCAAAAGGATCAGGTATGTTAACTAAAGATTTTTGGTGATCCGAATACTTCTTGTAGTGTAGAAACACTTGGAAGATCTTTCATTGCATAAAAATCAAAAACTGGACTTGGGACATGTTCAGGATCCGGATCAGGTTGTTCGATCCGGATCCCGAAGGTGGTTCGTTCATACACCAGTTCAATCCGGATCGTAGCCTCTCTTGATCCGGATCCCGAACACTGAGTTACCATCTTCCTTGAACGATCCGGATCAGGCTTCGCAATCCGGATCCCGAACGTTGATGTTTGGTGAACTGTATGAACGATCGGATCAAGCACTCGATCCGGATCCCGAACCTTCGTTTTTCTGGAACTACCTGACCGTACGACGATCCGGATCACAGCTAATCCGATCCGGATCGCCGTCCGTAAAATTTCCAGAAATGGTAGGTTTTTGATTCTTATCTCCTTCCTAGGGTTTCTAACCTATAAATAGACCCTATGACTCTTTTTCTAGGGTCAATCCAAAAAGAAGGAAATAGCCGTCATATTCATATCTTATTTTATATGGCTCTAGATCCATCATAGAGAAGAAAGGAATTCAGTTAGAGAATACTCTATGTTTCTTATCCTCTATTGATTAGTTGTGATTTCTAGGTTTTCATACTCACATCTTGAGTTGAATCAAACTAATGAATACTTAGATGGTATTTTCCGATCTATCTTTGATCCTAAGGTATTCTGGCGGATCCATCACCCCCAAAACAACGATTTACCCCAAAAATCGGCGCGTGGATTCGCATGTCCTTGTGGATTCAAGGTTCAACCGCTCTCGTGGATTCGGAGCGAGGCCACGTTCGTGGATTCGAAGGGTGCTATTGGGTGAAGATCCGTGGACTCGGTCGGACGTCGTGGATTCGACGTTGGACGCCGTGGATTCGGCGTGGGCGCAGATCGTGGATTCGAGAAGCGTCGCGGAGCGAGCGGAGAAGATCCTCTAGGAGCGTATGGAAAGGTTGAGTCGTAAGTGTGTACGGTTAAATCACCTTGTACGTGTTTTAATTCTAGTGGATTTCTGCAGTGTTATCGGTCCCGTGGTTTTTTACTCCGGTGATGGAGTTTCCACGTAAAAATCTTGCGAGTTATTTTTATTTCCGCATTGGGTTTTATCGCAACGATTTTTGAGTGTTTATACGTTTACACCTATTAACCCCCCTCTACGTGTTTTTTTTTCCCCTATTTAGATCCTTATACATATAACCCAACAAGTGGTATCAGAGCGGGAATAGGGTTGTAAACAATGGTTGAAGGTGGAAACATCAACCGACCCCCGTTCTTCGATGGAACAAATTATGCGTACTGGAAAGTGCGGATGAAGGCCTTTTTAATTTCCATCGACGAACGGGTGTGGCAATCAATTGAATTAGGATGGTCTAATCCAACTGAATTTATTGGTGATGTTCGCACCTTAAAACCTAGGTCGAAATGGACCAAGGAAGAGTTAGATTCATCTTCTTACAATGGCAAGGGAATTAATGCCATTTTTAATGCCTTATCTCAACTGAGTTCTCTCGCGTCTCAGCATGTGAGACTGCGAAAGAAATCTGGGATGTTCTTCAGGTTACACATGAGGGAACTAACCTCGTGAAGATTCAGAAACTACAAATGCTTACGAGCAAGTTTGACTCCATCTTGATGGCAGAAAAATGAATCTTTCACGGACTACTATACACGATTTGCAAGACATCGTAAACTCATGTGCTAACCTGGGAGAGAAGATTCCAGAATTAAGATTGTAAGAAAGATCTTAAGAACTCTTCCTGAACGATTTCGCCCAAAGGTTACAGCCATTGAAACTATTAAACACCCGGACGAAATACGTGTAGAAGAATTAGTGGTTCATTACAACATATGAAATGACGTTTACTACTAACAATTCTTCTGGAAAGGCATCCACTTCTAAGTCTTCAGGTACGCGTTGAAAACAACTAAGGAAGAAGATGCGGATACATCCTCCTAAGACGATGACGAGAACCTTTCTATGGAGGAATTTGAGAAGCAGCTCGCTCTCTTGACAAGGAAGTTTCGCCGCAACTTTCGAAGGGGTAATTCAAGTAAATCTCCATCCTTCGGAAAGTCGAACAAAGGCAAGGGTACTTCAAGTTACAAGTCAAGAAAGCAAGAGAACTTCTCAAAGGATACGAAAGTTCAGAGGGACAACTACAATGCTTCAAATGTCGAGGCTACGGCCACATTGCAACGGAGTGTCCCAACAAGTATCCGGCAAAGAAGAAGGCGATGCAAGTCGTCACTTGGGATGACAACTCACGTCAAATGAGTCGTCTTCAAGTGATGAAGAAAAGAGCTCCACGGCATTCCACGCGTCCATATCTTCACCCTTCATGTGCTTTATGGCAAGTACGTCCGAGTCATTGTCCAACTCCACTGTTGAAAAGATTGCAACGGACAACGAATCGGATGATTCGGAAGGTGAAGATTTTGCTTTAGCCTATCACAGACCTTTACGGGATTCAAAGAAACCGGCTAAGCAAAACAAGGGGTTGAGAGGGAGATTGCAGGATCTCGAAGAAGAAGTAAAAGAGTAACTTCTCTCTCGACCGATCTTGAAGTGGAAAGGGATAATCTGATAAAAGCAAATGTCTCCCTTCAAGAGTCCAATGAGCAACTCGAGAAGAATTATATAGATATGGTGAACAAAGCGAACTACTTCTTGAAGCTCTACGGCGAGGCCCGACGGGAAAAATTGGAAATGACAGAGACCATTTGCCAACTCAAGGATGACTTACAGCAATTTTCTTCTGGAAGGAGTAAGTTGGATAAACTTCTTGGTCTTGGTCAAACAAACAAGTTCGGCCTCGGATACAATCGAACTGAAGACAATTTTAGTTCGTTGGGACAGTCTTTGTGCCTCAGTCGGTATCTCCTCCTCCGACACCGGAATTCATGACAACCAACGACAACAAGCCTACTTCATCCTCTTCAGAATCGTCAAGCACAAAGGTATGTTTTCGTTGTAATTTTGCAGGGCACATTGAAAGAAATTGCAAGATTGGAGCTCAAAGATCAAATCAACCACATCTTGCAACTGCTACCAATAAGTTCACTCCCCGGAATTCAAAGAAGGATTTTTCAAAAGAAAGAACGTTGGTAGTACTCCAAACAAGACGATGACAAAAGAAAAAGATCAATCAGACAAAACGTCTTCATCAAGGAAAATTTCTCAACCATTGCCGACATACTCCAAAACTCAAAAGGTTTGGGTATGCAAAGGTGAAATCCTTCCTTGTCTTTAATCGTTCTACGATTAAATGTTGTGTAGTTTATGTAGACTATTTTTTTTCTTTCTTTTGGCCGACCCGTCAACCATCTTTGGGAGGTAAATGGTATATTTTCTTGATGATTGATGATTTCTCTCGGTATTCTAGGGTAGCATTTTTAAAAGAGAAAGCTGATACTTTTGATTCTTTTCACGAGATTTGCCTTCGTATTATGAATGAAAAGAATGAAAAGATCATTCGTGTTAGAAGTGATAGAGGTGGAGAATTCATTAATTCTAAATTCATTGACTTTTGTACTTCAAACGGTATTAAGCATGAATTCTCTGCACCCTATACACCTCAATAGAATGGTGTTGTCGAGCGCAAAAACAGGGTTGTTCAAGAGATGGCACGTGTTATGCTTCACAGCCGGAATTTACCGCTACATTTTTGGGCTGAAGCTGTGAACACTGCAATCTATGTAATTAATCAAGTTTATTTGCGCCCGGGAACGTTAAATACACCATATGAACTATGGTGTGGTAGAAAACCCAACATCAAATTTTTTCGCATCTTCGGGAGTCGGTGTTACATTTTACGTGACCGTGAAAATCTTGGAAAGTTTGACTCACGAAGTGACGAAGGGATTTTCCTGGGGTATTCTACTAATAGTAGAGCATATCGAGTATTTAACTTGGAATCTAAGACGATCGTAGAATCTATAAATGTTAAAGTAGATGAAGCTTTTCACTTTGCATCTGAAAAATCTACCCTCGATATCTCTCTAGATGATGATTCTCCTGCCGTTGCATCTTCTCATAATAATACTTCCAATATTAATGATGCATCTAATGGTTCTCCAAGTTTATCTAATGTGCAGGAATCATCTCATATATCTCCGAGTACTCCGTTTCAACAAACGCTACGAATCTGCAAGGATCATCCAGAATCGAATATTATTGGAGATCCACAAGAAGGAGTTAGAACTCGGAGGCAGTTGGTTTGTGGATTCGCTTGCTACGTATCTTTAATCGAACCAAAGAACATAGATGAAGCTCTTCAGGATGACTACTGGATTAAAGCAATGCAGGAAGAGCTCCATCAATTTGAGCGAAACAAAGTCTGGGAATTAACGAAGCCTCCAAAGCAACATAATGTGATAGGTACCAAATGGATCTTCAAGAACAAGAAAAATGAGGATGGTACTATCATCAGGAACAAGGCACGATTAGTTGCTTAAGGCTACTCTCAAGTAGAAGGTATAGACTTTGATGAAACATTCGCCCCTGTAGCTAGACTCGAGTCCATTCGTATACTATTTGCTATTGCTTGTCATTTTAAAATCAAATTATTTCAAATGGACGTTAAGAGCGCATTTCTAAATGGGTTTTTAAATGAGGAAGTTTATGTGGCTCAACCGAAAGGTTTTGTAGACCATAAACAACCTAACCATGTTTTTCGTTTGAAAAAGGCTCTTTACGGTCTGAAACAAGCACCGCGAGCATGGTACGAAAGGTTGACAAAGCACCTTTTGGAGAAGGGCTACACTCGAGGGGGAGCTGATAGGACTCTCTTTGTGAAGCATTATCAAAGCAATTTCATTGTAGCACAAATCTATGTCGATGACATTGTATTTGGCGCAACAAGAGATAATGATGCTTCTAAATTCACGGAGACCATGGAAAGCGAATTTGAGATGTCCATGATGGGCGAATTGACTTATTTCCTTGGATTGCAAATTAAACAAAATGATGAAGGTATTCACTTGAGTCAATCCAAGTATGCAATGGAGTTGGTTAAAAAGTTTGATCTTGAAAATTCGAAGGATTTTCCGACTCCAATGGGAACTAGCCACAAGGGACTTGGAAGTGAATCACAAAGTGAGAATGTAGACGAGAAACTGTATCGAAGTATGATTGGAAGTCTACTTTACCTCACGGCTAGTCGCCCGGATATATCTTTTGGTGTTGGGATCTGCGCGAGATATCAATCTGCACCAAAGGAGGTTCACCTGAAAGCGGTGAAAAGGATCATCCGGTATATCAAAGGATCAATTAATTTCGGAATTTGGTATCCTATGGGAACAAGTTTGGATATTGTTGGATACTCAGATGCCGATTGGGCAGGATCAGTGGATGATCGGAAAAGCACGAGTGGTGCATGCTTCTATCTTGGCCATTGCCTTGTTGCATGGCACAGTAAAAAGCAGAATTGCATAGCACTCTCGACTGCCGAAGCGGAATACATTTCAGCGGGTAGTTGTTCAACCCAACTCATTTGGATGAAAAGTGTGTTGAGCGACTTCCGGATTTCAGCATCTTCGGTAACAATTCTTTGTGACAACACAAGTGCAATTAACATTTCTAAAAACCCTGTGTTGCACTCTAGAACAAAACATATTGAACTTATATATCATTTTCTTAGAGAGCTAGTTGAATCAAATACTCTTCAACTTTCATATATTCCAACTGAGGATCAATTAGCTGACATTCTAACAAAACCTTTGGATCAAAAACGTTTTATTCATTTGCGAAAAGCAATTGGAATGCTTTCCTTGAAATAAACTTCTTTTTGAAACCTTTGCTTAGGATAGGTTTTGTTTTTGTTTTGTTTTGTTCATTATCTATGTTTGTACATAGGACATTAATTGAGCATAGATCATAATTGACTTTAATTGCATTTTTTCGCACATCTAGAAATTTATTATGCTTTTGCCATCATAATATTTCACTGTTGCAATGATTATTTATGTTAATTAAATTATCTTCTGAGTGATCAAAGTCAATTTCTCTCTCAATGATCTCTTGGTATAGTCATTATCTTATTTGACTGCTTAGTCGAGTATGAAATCGAGATCAATTTTTGGTTGAATACTTTATATCTTAAATAATTGATAGCCAATTGAGGGGGAGTCAAAGAAAAGTAAAATGCTCAAAAGATGTGGAAAGAGTTACATCCCAATGAGGAGTGTGAAAACTACCACCACATGGAGGAAAGAGCTACCACCTCGGTCGTCTGAGTATTGTGTGCAGCTACCACATGTATACCAAGCATGGTTGTTCAAATTTTGATTAAGTAAAATGCATGTTGAAATACTTGACTCCGTCAAATTTCAAGGTTGGTATAAGGTGGGTTTTTAAAGAAAGATGCTCAAAGAGCCACTCTCTTCAACAGATTGTCTAGATACATTATCTACTATATTTGGGATTTCAAACATCTATTGATCTTTGTATTTCATTTTCTTTACTGAATTGATGATTTGATAAAGGCATTACTCATAAGATCAAGTTAGATGTAATTGAAGGTGTTCAACTTTAAGGGATTTAATTTTTATAAATTTTCGTTTCATTTTTAGATATTATTGATAGATTTGGCATAATCTAATTCTTGTTGTATGAAACGATGATTTTTGTTTAAAGTTGATACACATCTGTGCTTACAATCTTTTTCTGGTTTTTCTTGAATTTCTCTGAAATTTTCTAAAGAAAAAGTTAGAGCCGATCCGGATCGGGCAAGATGATCCGGATCCCGAACGCAGGTATTCTTCTGCGGGCTGACGATCCGGATTGGACCTGCCGATCCGGATCCCGAACGCAGTTTCTCACTGCGGGTAGCCGATCCGGATCGCAAGCATGGTCTGATCCGGATCGCGGCTAGGGTTTTATAAAGAACAAAAGGGTTTTGATTTCTTTTACTCCAATCTTTTGTTCCAAAGTTTCCAGAGCTTCTCTCTCTAGATTTCACCCCTCTTGGAAGCTTTCAAACTCAAGTTCTTCAACTCCAAGTAAGTTTTATTGATCAAAATCTCGGTTTTTCACCGTTTTTCTCTATTCCTCTTCAAACGTGATGAATTTCTTGGATCAATTTTGTTTGTGGATGGTTTTTGATCAAATTTCTTTTGAAATAAGAACTCTGGGTAGATTAGTTTTGATTGTATGCTAGGTATTCTCCTGATTAACGGATTTTTAGGCTTCGATTTCTAAAATTTCGGTTTTAGGGCATATAATAAGGATTTTCGAAAATCATGCAATTGATCTATTTTTAAAAGTCCTTTTGCAAAACTAATTTGATTCTTAGTCTCTCTACATGATTATGATTGTTTGGGTACAATTTTTCAAATCTTTGAAAATTAACAATTTTTCGTGTTCCTGAGTTGTTGCTCATAGGATTTTCTTCTCACAAGAAACCAATAGCAATGGTGATCACTTCGATTGTTTTTCTACTTGCTGCTATGGTACATACGAGAGACACTGCCAAGAGGGCTAAAAAGGATGAAGTCAACTGGGATGAGTTATCAGATGATGAAACACATCCTGGAGAATCGCCACAGAAAACCTCTGTTGCATCGAAAGGGAAAGCCCATGCAGAGACATCAAAGGAAAAGGCTCCGCTCACTGCTGCGGAAAAAGGAAAAGCACCAATGACCTCTTCATCCATTTTCTTAAAAAGAAAAAGACTTGCTCGACGACCTGGACGAGCTCGAGGTATTGAAATAAATGAACCATGTCAAGAGAACCCAAGGAATATCTCTCAAATTGACACTGAATTAGAAGACGAAGAAGATTGGGACACATTTTTTGACGAAGTACAACAATGTATTGATGAAGAAAATAAGGTTTACCTAAAGAAAAAGAAGCTACTGAAGTCTTCCTCAATACTTAAGCAACAAGCAAAGAAAAAGACTGTGCCAAGCAATGAACCTCTTGACAATTCACCTTCTTTGCCAAGACGATCTCCTCGGAATGAAGGTCAGACTGCTCCGTCAATCGTCACACAACGTTCTTCAACTTCCAGAAGAACTGACCAAAAGGGAAACTTAGAGTCTTCCATAAAATAAGAACAAGATAAAATGGCTCTAGAACTCAGAAAGATGTCCAAGGACATACATCAGATGAAGCAAGAGTGTTCTACGATTTCGGGAATGCTTAAAGGAATTTTGAAAAAAGCTGGGTTGCACGAGCTCTGAAGACTCCGCCTCGGTTGACTCAGATTCAGATGCCTAACAATTCTCTTATGCAGGAACTTTAGATTTTTAATCTTTTCTTGTGCAGGTTTTTCAGTTTTTAGGACTTACTCTTAGTTCTGGTTCTTACTTTTAGGAACAAATTTTTGAAACTTCTTGACTCTCCTTAAATTTTTGTAATTATGGCTTTGTTTGTGACAAAAAGGGGGAGAGAGTTTAGAGAGAACTTGAACAATGATGATGTGAATATCGAACTTGAACAATGATGATGTGAATATCTGAACCTCAACTTAAAAGGTAAGTAGAACTTCAACTTTTGGTTTTCATTTGTTTGAATGCATGCCTCGACTAACTATTCATCTAACTATTTGGGCATGTAATATAACTAACAAGTTGATGTTCACTTTGTGACATTTGGTTTTTGATTGCATAGAAGATATGTTGGTTTTTGACTATGATTCTCTTACATATCTGAATTCTCAAATGTCATGATGATCAGATAAACTCTATCTCTGTACTAGGTTTTGAATGCTAAATATTCTTGAGGTATCTAACGATCTCTTTTTGTCAAGAATGATTTCTTTGTGCAGAGAGTACATATGTCTAAGTCTAGAGTCTGTTTTAGGAGTTTATCTCATGTTTTTAAATTTTTGGATCTCCATTGTAAATTTTTGTTGTATGGTGATAGCAACAAAAATATCTTTTTGAATTTTCTTTAGTGGATCTGTGTTTTGTCACGAAACCGCCAAAGGGGGAGATTGTTACGGAATTTGAGTTGGCGTAGTTTCGTGAAAGTTTCAAGTCTTGAAGATTGAAGGTGAAGAAAGTTGGATCATTTAACTCACTCTCAAGAAAGAAGAATTCAAAAGGATCAGGTATGTTTAACTAAATATTTTTGGTGATCCGAATACTTCTTGTAGTGTAGAAACACTTGGAAGAATCTTTCATTGCATAAAAATCAAAAACTGGACTTGGGACATGTTCAGGATCCGGATCAGGTTGTTCAATCTGGATCCCGAAGGTGGTTCGTTCATACACCAGTTCAATCCGGATCGTAGCCTCTCTTGATCCGGATCCCGAACACTGAGTTTACCATCTTCCTTGAACGATCCGGATCAGGCTTCGCAATCCGGATCCCGAACGTTGATGTTTGGTGAACTGTATGAACGATCCGGATCAAGCACTTCGATCCGGATCCCGAACCTTCGTTTTTCTGGAACTACCTGACTCGTTACGACGATCCGGATCACAGCTAATCCGATCTGGATCGCCGTCCGTAAAATTTCCAGAAATGGTAGGTTTTTTATTCTTATCTCCTTCCTAGGGTTTCTAACCTATAAATAGACCCTATGACTCTTTTTCTAGGGTCAATCCAAAAAGAAGGAAAATAGCCGTCATATTCATATCTTATTTTATACGGCTCTAGATCCACATATAGAGAAGAAAGGAATTCATTAGAGAATACTCTATGTTTCTTCATCTATATTGATTAGTTTGATTCTAGGTTTTCATACTCACATCTTGAGTTGAATCAAACTAATGAATACTTAGATGGTATTTCCGATCTATCTTTGATCTAAGTATTCGGCGGATCATCACCACCAAAAACAACGATTTACCCCAAAAATCGGCGCGTGGATTCGCGTGTCCTTGTGGATTCAAGGTTCAACCGCTCTCGTGGATTCGGAGCGAGGCACGTTCGTGGATTCGAAGGGTGCTATTGGGTGAAGACCGTGGACTCGGTCGGACGTCGTGGATTCGGCGTTGGGCGCAGATTGTGGATTCGAGAAGCGTCGCGGAGCGAGCGGAGAAGATCCTCTAGGAGCGTATGGAAAAGGTTGAGTCGTAAGTGTGTATGGTAAATCACCTTGTACGTGTTTTAATTCTAGTGGATTTCTGCCGTGTTATCGGTCCCGTGGTTTTTTACTCCGGTGATGGGTTGGTGGTGATTTAATTAAGGTGAGTTGGAGGTGGGTGTTAATTAAATCCCCTTTTTCTTTTTTTGCTTTTGCTTATTTAAGTATCCCCTCACTACAACCTCACCGTTCTCTTCTCCAAGAAGCAAGCAGCAGCAGCTTTTCTTTGGCTTGGTGAGAAGCAAAGAAAGAGGGAAGAGGGAAGGAGGATGAGAAGATAGTGAAGAGAGGAGTTCTTGCGGGTTGTTCTCCGTTGCGAGGACGTGGAGCCAAGCGAGGGCGCGGCGAGCCTCGTCGAGGTGGGTGTTAATTTTCTAGTAATTATTTTGAGTGAGAGCTTGGGTTTTTGGCTTCTCTTCTCTTTCCTCCTTTTCTTTTCTTTTTGCTGTTAGTGGAACTGTGGACTTGTTGTCTGCTGCGTGGCGAGGTTGAGCGGGCCGCGCGCGCACAAATTGGGCAGCGCGCGGCTAGGAAGGTGGGCCGCTGCGCGGGCGCGCATGAGCGCCGCGCGCAGCAGGCGCCCTGCTGCGGTTGTTGTGCAGCAGGCGCCCTGCTGCGGTTGTCGTGCAGCAGGGCGCCGGGCCGCCAGCAGCATCGCCCTGGGCGCCGCGCCAGGGCAGGCGCGCGCGCGCAGTGCCGCGGCACCCCCTTGGGCTGCACGAGCGCGCTGTGGGCTGCGCGCATGGAGCGCAGTGCCGCGGGCGCACAGCGCCCCGGGCACGCGCGCGCGGCACTGCGGTGCAGGCGCAGTGCCGCAGGCCCCGCACGGGCCGCGCGCAGTGCCGCGGTCCCCGCGCGGGTCGCGCCCGGCACTGCGGTGCGTGCGCGGTGCCGTTGGCCCCGCGCGGGCTGCAGGCGGCGCGGGCCTGCAAGGCACCGCGTGGGCGGTCTTGTGCCGCGCGGGCTGCAGGCCGCGCGCTAGGTGCGCGGACCTGCAAGGCACCGCGCGGGCGGCCCCTGTGCCGCGGGCCCCGCGCGGCATTGCAGGGCGCCGCGCGGGCGGCCCCTGTGCCGCGGGCCCCGCGCGGCACTGCAGGGCGCCGCGCGGGCGGCCCCTGTGCCGCGGGCCCCGCGCGGCACTACAGGGCGCCGCGCGGGGCCCGCGGTGGGTGGCCCCCTGTGCCGCGGGCCCCGCGCGGCACTGCAGGGTGTCGCGCGGGCGGCCCTTGGGCCGCGCGGGCCTGGAATCCGCGCGCTTGGCGCGCGGCACCGCAGGGCGCCGCGCGGGCGGCCTTCGTGCTGCGCGGCTGGGCCCAGCGCCTCGCGGCTGGGTTTTTGGAGACGTACAGCTGCTCCGCATTTGCCGCGCAGGCTGCGGGTCGGCGACGCGCTGCGGCGTGTGCGCGAAGGGTTTTTCCTGTATCATGAGATTTCTTAGAGTATTTTTAGCATTTCTCAAGCCGCACAAATTTTGTTCTTGGACAGTTTTGAGTAATTTTTAGTTTTCTCTTTCATTTGTGTTAGGATTTTGGAGTTTCTTAGCTCGATTCGCATCTACACTCGACGAGAAATCCGTTGCCACCTTTTTTATTGGATTTGGAGCTCGTTTGCCCAGGTAATTTAATTGATCTTCCAGACTTGTGGTGCAGTTTTTAACAGTGCAGTTTTGATTTGCTTCTTTGAGCAATGAGCCTTTGTTTGTGGATAGCTATAGGAATATTATATTTTTTTTGAGGATTTCAATGTATGGATGTATTATGAAGATGTAGATGAGCATTTTTCATGTTGAAACTTATGAGGACTTTCTACTAGATTGACCCCTAAAATTGTATGAACATCATGCTGAAATTAGTATTCTATTTTGGACAGCATGTGTGAGATCTTGGTGTAATTTAATTAAAAAGGATTTATGATGGATTTATGATGTTTGGGAAAGGTTTATTTGATTAAAGACGCATTGCTACTGCTTTTTGGAGCCTCCCTTGGACTTGTTTAATGCAGAAATTTTATTCCCTTAATCATCTAAGACTATGATAAAATTCTGAAATTTATTCGCATAGTGCGCGTTGATTTGGTGACTGCACCCAATCCGGGTGTCGAATTTGGGCGATTTCTGCGGCATTGTTTGCTTGAGGAGTCGAGAATTCTACACACCGAATTCAGCATGATTGGGCATTGGATCGATAGTTTTCAGGTGGGTTATTTTTTGTCTCCAAAACCGGCGGGCTGTTCTCTAATTCTAAATGTTAAGCATGCATGTTAAATATACAATTTGCATGTTCGAATGTAAGCATGAGGAATGATCTAAGTTATGATGATTGATGCTTACTTGAGTATTGTACATGTTCTATGGATTTAAGAACTTGCATGTGGTAATGGTCATCTAATGTGAATGAGATCTATGTGGTAGTTATGTATATCCTATGCTAGTTGAGTGCATGTTTATGGTGGATGAAGTTCATATAGGTTGTTGTTAGAGATTATGTTGATGTAATATCCTCTATTGATGTTTAAGTTAGTATCTTGCATGATAGAATCAATTGATTGATTATCACTCTTATAAATACTATTATGGAACCTTGACTAGCACCCTGTCATATGTTGCATGTATTAATCAGACTAGTAGAAAACGCTCACTTGGGCTAAATTCTTTTATACTTTAGACATCCCCACACTTTACATACTTATTCCCTGGACATAGAGTTTTCCTCGCCCAGATAGTGGGCCGAGTGGTCGGGATTTTGTGGGATGTATGGTGCACTCGTGCTTGGGGGCCGAGTGGAGTCTGGTAGCTGTGGCTAGTATTGTACTAGTGTCGGGAGCCGTTTGGGTAAACGGTGGTCCCAGGTCGTTGAGTTTTCTCCAATTAATTAGTCGCCACGACATTTGTGGTAGTAGTGTGCTTGTGATATCAGGACCTTGAACCTAGAATGTTGTCTTGGACACACATGATTTTAGTAACCCATGTTTTTCTTCCAAATTTTGAAGGGTCGTCGGAGCCTATTCTTGTTTGATTGGGAGAAGGCATTAGCTGTTCGGGGTTCGGGAATAAAACATGTTTTTAACTGATTTTCTTAAGAGAACTAAAATTCATTATAATGGGTTTTCTTGAATCAAGATGGTTTTATAAAAAGGAACTGTTTTTGGTCCTCACCTCGAGAGGGTTCGAGTGAAAACAATTTTCAGTAATAAATATCATCTTTTCCTCTGAACTTCCTCCCCCGAGAGGGTTCGAGTGATCTGGATTTTAAGAGTTGTTTTCTTCCTCCAGTTGAGAACAACAAGAGGCTATGCCTAGAGCCTATTCTTATTTGATTTGGGTTGTAGGTACTAGTCGCTCGGGGTTTTCGGGCCCTTCGTTGTCGTCGACTGTGGAGTATCTCTAGCCAGTGAGTTTTAGCATGTTGAGTTTGATGTCCTGATAGGGAGCCGTTGGGTTGACGGCAGTCCCCACTGTTGAGTACCTCCGGCCAGTGGGTTAGTGTTGTGAGTTGGACATTGTCGATCTGATTGATCGTGGATTTGGACTATAGCCTGTATGAGCCGTATGGAGCTCGATAGAGACACGCAGATACTTTCATCGGTGGGGTCGCTCCCCTCGAGTGCCGCTCCGAAGCTGGGCCTGTTACTTTGCTATCGCGACTTGTCGATGGTGACCTCATTGACTGGGCCCTTTTTGGGCAGTCATAGACGCCTTACGTAAGTCCAGTCCTCCGTTGATGTAATGGCAGTAGGTGGGCGCAGGTTTGACTGGACCCTATGTGGCAGTCAGTGTGATTGGGTTGATTGAGTATACTGGGTTAGAGTCGATGCATCATTTTCATCTGTATCACCTATTGAGCATTGTAGATAGAGGCATGATAGCTGTAGATCTTTCCAGCTTATTCTTTCTTTATCACAATATTTCTGTTATCTTATGTCTCTAGCAGACTTAGTGGGCAGACGTTGGTCTTAGAGACAGTATCCACTGAGAGCTACTGTAGGATGTAATTCTCACATTCTTTGTCGGTGACAGTTTTGCAGAGGTTTTTTCCCTCCGTTCCTGCTCTAGTTGGCGTGACGGACCGAGGACAGGGAGTCACGAGATAGATCCCTACCAGTGTAGTTCATTTTGGTGAGATAGATGTACCATCCCGGATTATGGGTGTGAGGACCCGAATTCCCGCGAGAGGATTAATGTTGGATCAGCAGCTCCTGGAGGCCTTTGTTTGTTGTTGGAAGTGTTTGGGTGCGTATCGGGCTCAAGAAAGGGGCTCAGTGCGTTGAATGGATCACGAGTGTATTCAGATGCACCCGTCGAATTTTAGAAATGGTTTCGCGCGAAACGGACATAGGATTTGGATTCAGCACGGAAAAACGATAGAAATTGACTACTTGGTTGTATTTTTCTAAGTTCGGACGCCCGAAAACGGACAACCAGAAGTTTTCCGTGTTTTTGGGTGCATGGTGGACCGGTGGACCGAGGGCGGTGCCATGTGGCGGCCTCCCATTGGTGCCGTACGCCACGTGGCGGAGCAGGAGGCGCGGCACAGTGGGCTCGGGCCACGGGAACGGGAGGCACGGGCGCGGGCAGGCGCGCGGGCAGGGCGCACGGGCTGGCGCGGTGCAGCGGAGCGGGTGTGCCATGTGGCAGATTCCCATTGGTTGGCAGAGGACACGTGGCAGCTGTGGGTTGGCTGGTGTAGGAGGCGCGGTGTCACGCCCCGGGGTCGAAACTGCGACCCGGGCTCGCTAGCAGATCCGCCATCTGTACGGAAACTGCCGTACAGACGAAGCGTCTAGCCTGCAAAAGACAAAACTACAGCTACACAGATATCAGAGCGGATAATAAGCTGTACTATAAAATTTTTCACAACTACAAAGTTGCAACAACTCATAGCCTATCTCCCAAAATCAGATGATACAAATAGAAGTCCACCTATACAACATCTACAAATCCAAATGGGAGATAGCTAACAGGAAACATAACCAACTCCCACAATCCGGAATGGTACCTCTACCTCTCTCTAAAGTAACAATGCTGGTAGGGAACTATCACGCGACTCCCTGTCCTCGGTCCGTCCAGTCAAGCCCAGCAGGAACGGAAGAAAGCCTCAGCAACCTGTCACCGACAGAGGGTGTGAGAACTACATCCTACAGTAGTTCTCAGTGGGTACCGTCTCCAAGAACCACGGTCTGCCCACTAAGTCCACCAGAGGCATAAGATAACAGATAAGACTGATAATGAAAATAAGCTGGAAAAAAATCTACAGCTATCATGCCTCTATCTACTATGCTCAATAAGAAGAGACTATGGATGATGGTATGCAGTCACTCACTGCTGGCAAAATGTCACAAGTACTACCCAAGACACTCTACAATGACACATGCTACGCCATCACTCTCTCAGTGTATCTCAAATCTCAGCGACTGCCCCACAGGGTCCAGTCGAGTCAAGCCTGCGCCCCCTGGTGTATCAACCAGGGTGTCCAAACGGACAAACTCGATATCTCACACAGTGACCCCATGGTAGCACGGCCAGGGGTATCAAGCGACCTCTAGTATATGAACTAGGCGCATCATCGCAGCCTCGTCAGGCTCGGTATCATCATCGCAGCCTCATCAGGCTCGGAATCATCAACGCACCCGGGGCGTGGTTCGAGGGGTGCGACCCCACCGAACTCAAGTATCTCATCAGTATCACTGTCTCACAAGTGGCTCCTGCAGGCTATAGTCCTCGATCAAACAGATCGGTATCTCGATGCTCAAAGCACAACTCAGTCGGAGAACCCTCCACGACTCAATCTCACAACACTGACCCACTCAACGAAAGTACTACACAGCTGGGACCACCGTCTCTCCCAACGGCTCCCACAACACAACTCCACTGAACTCAACACACAACACACGGCTGGAGATGCTCCACAGCCAGATCTACGAAGGGTCCGAAACCCCGGGGACTAACACCTACGTCCCCCCGAAAGAAAACAACCCTTAGAACCCAGATCACTCGAATCCGCTCGGGTGGATAAGTTTATAAGAAACCATGTCATTTATTTCAGAAAACCATTCGATCTGAGAGAAATCCATCTTATTAATGATTTTTAGTCTTTTTAGGAAAACCCCTTTTGAAATCAAGTTTTACACCCAAACCTCGAAGGGCTAATGCCCTCGTCCTATCACACAAGAACAGACTCAGGCAACCTTGCGAGGCTTGGAAGAAACATTGGCTGACCAAAATCATGTATTTATCCAAAAAGGTTCTGGGTTCAAGGTCCTGCTAACACACGTGCACCACGATCACAACCTGGTGGTGACGAGAAGAACAGCGGAAAGGAAAACCCCCGGGACCACCGTTTATCTGAAACGGTTCCCCAAAACACAACACTGGCCTAACCCAGCCACCAGACCCCACTCGGCCCCCCGGGCCCGAGTGCAACACCCGTCCCACAACACTCTGACCACTCAGCCCACTACCCGGGCGAGGAAACTCTAAGTCCCGAAGGATATGAAAAGTGCGGGATGTTTAAAGCATAAAGGAACCTAGCCCAAATCAAGGTTCTCCAATAGGTCTGGTCAAACATATGCACATATGACGGGGGTGCTAGTTAAGTTCCAAGAAAACACTTAAACTAGCATGCAATCCTATCACAATAGAATTAGAAGGAAGTCCGTAGACTTGGAGAGAAAACCAACCCACCTCAGAAAGCCACCAATTGCTCGTCGACACTTGCAATTGGCTCAGCGGGCTTACCTGGCCTCCACGGGGTCCGCCCGCAACACGAAGCCCGATGCCAGAATCCGCACGCGAATCGGAGCACGCAGCGACCAACCACACGACCGCGCGCCCCGCGGAAACTAAAAACCGCACCGCAAGCTGCCAGAAGCGAAGAAATCGCAAAATCAATCAAAACGGTCAAAACCAGGCATCCGACGGTGAAAAACAGCCTCCGTCGGCGAAAACAGCCTCCGTCAGCGAAAACCAGTGCCCGACGGCGAAAAACTGCACGCGGCGGCGAAAAATAGCTCCTTCGGCGAAAACCTGCGCCCGACAGCGAAAAACCGCACGTGGCGGCGAAAAACAGCTCCGTCGGCGAAAACCAGCGCCCGACAGCGAAAACCAGCGCCCAACGACGAAAAACAGCACGCGGCGGCGAAAAACCGCTCCGTCGGCGAAAACCAGCGCCCGACGGTGAAAAACAGCACGCGGCGGCGAAACACAGCTCCGTCGGCGAAAACCAGCGCCCGACAGAGAAAAACAGCACGCGGCGGCGAAAAACAGCTCCGTCGGCGAAAACCAGCGCCCGACGGTGAAAAACAGCACGCGGCGGCGAAAAACAGCTCCGTCGGCGAAAACCAGCGCCCGACGGCGAAAAACCGCTCAAAAATCAGCTTGCGAAAAATCCTGCGAAAACCGCTTGCGAAATCTGCCGGCGAAAACTGCGAAAAACGGCTCCGTCGGCGAAAACTGCGCCCAACGGCGAAAAACAGCGCGCGGCGGCGAAAAACTGCTCCGTCGGCGAAAACCAGCGCCCGACGGCGAAAAACAGCTCGCGGCGGCGAAAAACAGCGGCCGACGGCGACCAACGGGCTCCGACGGCGAAAAAACGGCGCCGGCACGCAACCCGAGGTGTCGCCCGCCGTCCGGGAGCACGCCGAGCGTCCACCAGCCCTGCCGCGCGACGAGGGAGGCCCGCCGCGCGGCGCCAAGCCAAACCGCGCGGCGCAGGGGCAGCTGCGCGGCGCTGGAGCGCGTCGCGCAGTGCCCCAGCGGCGCTGCGCGCGGCGGCCAGCAGCGCTGCGCGCGGCGCCCAGCGGCGCTGTGCGCGCCCGCGCACAGCCCGCCGCGCGCGCGCGGCCGCTGCGCGCAGCAGCGCGCGGCCGCGCGCCCGCGCAGGCCCGCGCGCGGCCCTGCCGCGCGCGGCCCTGCCTCGCGCGGCCATGCCGCGCGCACCTGCGCGCGGCCAAGCAGTGCCGCGCGCACCTGCGCGCGGCCCTGCCGCGCGCGCCCGCGCGCGGCCAAGCAGTGCCGCGCGCACCCGCGCGCGGCCCTGCCGCGCGCGCCCGCGCGCGGCCATGCCGCGCGCACCTGTGCGCGGCCCTGCCGCGCGCTCCCGCGCGCGGCCATGCGGCGCGCGCCCGCGCGCGGCCAAGCAGTGCCGCGCGCACCTGCGCGCGGCCCTGCCGCGCGCGCCCGCGCGCGGCCATGCCGCGCGCGCATGCGCGCGGCCAGGCTGCGCCGCGCGCACCTGCGCGCGGCCCTGCCGCGCGTGCCTGCGCGCGGCCTGGCAGGGCATGCCGCGCGCGCCTGCGCGCGGCCTGGCAGCACCGCGTGCAGCACTTTGCTGCACGCGGCGCCGCGCCCAGCGGCACCTCGCCGCAGGGTGCTGCCAACAGCAGCACCCTGGCGCCGCGCGTGCGCCGTTGCGCGCGCGCGCGGCCGCCCGCGACGGCAAATTACCCAATAATTTATAAAAAATCCCGCAAAATCCAATAAATCCAAAAATCTATTTTTTTTGCTCTTTAGAAATCCAAACAAAATCCCAAGCTCTCCAAAAGCCGAGAAAACCTCAAAAACCCAAAAAAAACTGAATTTTGCTTACCTCCACGATGCTCGCCGCACGCCCACGAGCTCCACGCGGCCTCCAACGGCGAGTCCAAAAATCCGAGATCACCACAAAAACCCTCTTCTTCCTTCTCTTTTTCCTTTTCCTCTCTTTTCTTTTCCTTTCTTTCTTTCTTCCTTTTTCTTTCTTTCTCTCTGCTGCAGAGGGAGGCTGGGGGAAGCTTTTATAAAGCAAAAAGCTTTATTAATTAATTAGTTAATTAATTAATTCCAAAAACTCCAACTCCAACTCACTTTTTGCCTTCGGGCTCTCCGCCGCTGCCCGGAACCTCCCGAACTCCGCTGTAAATCGAAAATACACGCGCTCACAGCTTTTTCTCTTCAAAAAGCTCATCCGTTGAGGCGGGGTGCTCAAATCAATTACCGGCTCCAAAATTGCCAGTTCCAACTCACTTTTTGCCTCCGGGTCCTCCGCGTCAGTCCGGAACCTCCCGAACCTCGCTGTAAATCAAAAGTACACGTGTCCACAGCTTTTTCTCATCAAAAAGCTTATCCGTTGAGTCGGGGTGCTCAAATCAATTACCGGCTCCAAAATTGCCAGTTCCGACTCACTTTTTGCCTCCGGGTCCTCCGCGTCGGTCCGGAACCCCCCGAACCTCGCTGTAAATCAAAAGTACACGTGTTCCAAGTGTTCCCGAATTTCCGGCACTCCACGGTGAAGTCGGAAATTTCCAATCTCATCCTCAATCGGCCTACAAAGCCCGGAAAAACCCCGAATCGAGCTGGAGCTTCCGCGTTGATCCGAATCAACCCGGCATCCACTGTGAACTCAAATGCAACATGCCCAAGGCAATTCTCTGCTCCAAGCCATCTGTGTGGTCGGCGCGCTATCCAAGGTCCCGGTACTCTACATTCTCCCCTCCTTCAAAAGGTTTCGTCCTCGAAACCAAAACACACACCCTACCACAAGAAACTCACATCAGGACTATCATCAACTCCAACTCTCTCTCAATAGAAAAGTAACCGAAAATAGCGAAAAGTCCAAAATTTCCAAAGGGCCGATGCCTTCACCCCGATCAAACAAGAACCGGTTCCAGCATCGCCTCCATTTCTGGAGTAGTCCTTCGAAATTTTTCGCTCCGCTGCTATTTTCGGCGTTAAAACGGGAAAACAAGGAGAGAGAGATGTTGAAGCTGTCCCTACTGTGGCCGCAACCCAAAACCACAATCCACCAACTCAACCATGTAGGGGTGCAAAACTCTGATCTCAACCACTAGGAAAGGAAGTCATACCAAGTACCAAGCGATCCGCTAACCTGGCGCCCACCAATCAGCAACCCAAACTCATCCTCTCGGCTCTCAGGTGGTCGCTCTAACTCAACATACAGGCACCACCGAACCCTCACTGGGTAAAACCAACCGTAAATTCCAAGCAAGAATTTCTTCGGTTGCCTCTGCTAGCTCAAATCCTTGTTCGACTCCAACGAAGAAAAGCCGATAAAGTGCGATGATTCAAATACACCTCTTCCTATCCGACGAATAATCACGGTCCAAACTCCCCGCGTAAACTCAAGTCCATAAACATAACCCTCTGCGGCTGGTGGCTTCCAAAAAAAACGAAGTCCCCAAAAGGCAAAACTCCTCCGTTGCTCCTTAGCAACCAAAACAATCTAGTTCCGCAGGTACATCTCTCGACGAGGCAACCAACATCTCCCCTCTTAGGAGTTGCTGCACTACCCTCCAGTGATCTTGAAGCTCTAAGCCACTTCGGAAATAAATCCAAATGTCCATGACGGGTCCGGCTGCTAACCCGTTCAAACACAGCTGGAGTACTCGATTCTTCAAATCCTAACAATCGAGGCCTCAGTCGATCCACCTGACCGCAAGCCAAGCTCAGAAAGCCCCTACCGGGTTCTGAACACTAACCGGGCACAACCTCGGCTGCAAGGTTCCATAACCAAGTCGACCACTAACTCGGTCTCCAATCCACTATCCTGGCGCCTCAACTGCCGAGAACCTCCAGGTCTCTGTCTCCTCTGAGACACATGATCCTGAGGCTGGCACCATGGCAACCCCGATCCACTCCACTATCCCGAAATCAGGCAATACTGGAAGATTCTCCCTCTGGAGCTGGTCCCTCGATCTCCGTCCCTCCTGGACGTGATCAGTGATCCTCGGTCAATCCATCGCACATGCCCAATCGCTGCATCTACGGTCGGCACTCGCCGAGAATACACAATGAGATAGATATCCAGGTGCAGTCCCCTCTCAACATAATCAACCTCTAAACCTCATCCTGGGTGACAAGGGGCCCACTGCTCAACCATCGTGGAAACTCGCTCTCGGTGGTCCAACAGGACGAACCCGACGCCACCAACTCTCGGCGTCCCTAACCAAAGGCGCAAGATCAAGCGCCCTGAAGCTTCTCCTGGATGAACAAATCCTTGAACAGCTTCTCCATAGCAGCGATCCAGTTCTCGGCCTCCCAAGTCCCCAACTTAATCCCAAAATTTGCAGGGGATGGGACTGGATGAAGTAAAATAACCGGTTGGCAACCTCTCGTAGCTCCTGCACCATCAGTGGTGCGACCAGGGTCGAAATCGACAATGTCGCGGCTGGAGTACTACTGGCGATACCGCGGGAGATGCTCTCAGCTCAAACATGCGCAACACACGCTCCATGTTCTTCCCCTGGCGCCGCGACGCCTCCGACATCTGGGCCACCTGAGCCTGCAGATCCTGTACCTCACTCTGTCCAGCCTGCTCGGCAGCCCGCCGTCCGGGCTCCTCAGCTGAGGTCAAACGCCCGCTCATCGCTGCACGACGTCTCGGCGGCATCGCAGGTAACTGAAACAAAAACGAACATCAGGACACAACAACCATACGACCCAATCCAGCGAGAGTCTAAAACTTGTTATCCTTCCTAAAGTATTATGTTGTCTGCAGCCAACATAATCACTTTGAGAGAATAACATATCAAATCACTCATCCCAACCCGAGGGAGAGGTAAAAACTCAATCTGGACTCTCGCTAAAAGTCACGACTCTCTCGTAGTCATCCTAATGTCCAACCACAAGCCTAGGGTTTCTAAGTCCTCAATGACCTATATCCTAGGCTCTGATACCACTCTAATCTGTCACGCCCCGGGGTCGAAACTGCGACCCGGGCTCGCTAACAGATCCGCCATCTGTACGGAAACTGCCGTACAGACGAAGCGTCTAGCCTGCAAAAGACAAAACTACAGCTACACAGATATCAGAGCGGATAATAAGCTGTACTATAAAATTTTTCACAGCTACAAAGTTGCAACAACTCATAGCGTATCTCCCAAAATCAGATGATACAAATAGAAGTCCACCTATACAACATCTACAAATCCAAATGGGAGATAGCTAACAGGAAACATAACCAACTCCCACAATCCGGGATGGTACCTCTACCTCTCTCTAAAGTAACAATGCTCGTACGGAACTATCACGCGACTCCCTGTCCTCGGTCCGTCCAGTCAAGCCCAGCAGGAACGGAAGAAAGCCTCAGCAACCTGTCACCGACAGAGGGTGTGAGAACTACATCCTACAGTAGTTCTCAGTGGGTACCATCTCCAAGAACCACGGTCTGCCCACTAAGTCCACCAGAGGCATAAGATAACAGATAAGACTGATAATGAAAATAAGCTGGAAAAGAATCTACAGCTATCATGCCTCTATCTACTATGCTCAATAAGAAGAGACTATGGATGATGGTATGCAGTCACTCACTGCTGGCAAAATGTCACAAGTACTACCCAAGACACTCTACAATGACACATGCTACGCCATCACTCTCTCAGTGTATCTCAAATCTCAGCGACTGCCCCACAGGGTCCAGTCGAGTCAAGCCTGCGCCCCCTGGTGTATCAACCAGGGTGTCCAAACGGACAAACTCGATATCTCACACAGTGACCCCATGGTAGCACGGCCAGGGGTATCAAGCGACCTCTAGTATATGAACTAGGCGCATCATCGCAGCCTCGTCAGGCTCGGTATCATCATCGCAGCCTCATCAGGCTCGGAATCATCAACGCACCCGGGGCGTGGTTCGAGGGGTGCGACCCCACCGAACTCAAGTATCTCATCAGTATCACTGTCTCACAAGTGGCTCCTGCAGGCTATAGTCCTCGATCAAACAGATCGGTATCTCGATGCTCAAAGCACAACTCAGTCGGAGAACCCTCCACGACTCAATCTCACAACACTGACCCACTCAACGAAAGTACTACACAGCTGGGACCACCGTCTCTCCCAACGGCTCCCACAACACAACTCCACTGAACTCAACACACAACACACGGCTGGAGATGCTCCACAGCCAGATCTACGAAGGGTCCGAAACCCCGGGGACTAACACCTACGTCCCCCCGAAAGAAAACAGCCCTTAGAACCCAGATCACTCGAATCCGCTCGGGTGGATAAGTTTATAAGAAACCATGTCATTTATTTCAGAAAACCATTCGATCTGAGAGAAATCCATCTTATTAATGATTTTTAGTCTTTTTAGGAAAACCCCTTTTGAAATCAAGTTTTACACCCAAACCTCGAAGGGCTAATGCCCTCGTCCTATCACACAAGAACAGACTCAGGCAACCTTGCGAGGCTTGGAAGAAACATTGGCTGACCAAAATCATGTATTTATCCAAAAAGGTTTTGGGTTCAAGGTCCTGCTAACACACGTGCACCACGATCACAACCTGGTGGTGACGAGAAGAACAGCGGAAAGGAAAACCCCCGGGACCACCGTTTATCTGAAACGGTTCCCCAAAACACAACACTGGCCTAACCCAGCCACCAGACCCCACTCGGCCCCCCGGGCCCGAGTGCAACACCCGTCCCACAACACTCTGACCACTCAGCCCACTACCCGGGCGAGGAAACTCTAAGTCCCGAAGGATATGAAAAGTGCGGGATGTCTAAAGCATAAAGGAACCTAGCCCAAATCAAGGTTCTCCAATAGGTCTGGTCAAAGATATGCACATATGACGGGGGTGCTAGTTAAGTTCCAAGAAAACACTTAAACTAGCACGCAATCCTATCACAATAGAATTAGAAGGAAGTCCGTAGACTTGGAGAGAAAACCAACCCACCTCAGAAAGCCACCAATTGCTCGTCGACACTTGCAATTGGCTCAGCGGGCTTACCTGGCCTCCACGGGGTCCGCCCGCAACACGAAGCCCGATGCCAGAATCCGCACGCGAATCAGAGCACGCAGCGACCAACCACACGACCGCGCGCCCCGCGGAAACTAAAAACCGCACCGCAAGCTGCCAGTAGCGAAGAAATCGCAAAATCAATCAAAACGGTCAAAACCAGGCATCCGACGGTGAAAAACAGCCTCCGTCGGCGAAAACAGCCTCCGTCAGCGAAAACCAGCGCCCGACGGTGAAAAACAGCACGCGGCGGCGAAAAACAGCTCCGTCGGCGAAAACCAGCGCCCGACAGCGAAAAACCACACGCGGCGGCGAAAAACAGCTCCGTCGGTAAAAACCAGCGCCCGACAGCGAAAACCAGCGCCCAACGGCGAAAAACAGCACGCGGCGGCGAAAAACCGCTCCGTCGGCGAAAACCAGCGCCCGACGGTGAAAAACAGCACGCGGCGGCGAAAAACAGCTCCGTCGGCGAAAACCAGCGCCCGACGGTGAAAAACAGCACGCGGCGGCGAAACACAGCTCCGTCGGCGAAAACCAGCGCCCGACAGCGAAAAACAGCACGCGGCGGCGAAAAAACAGCTCCGTCGGCGAAAACCAGCGCCCGACGGTGAAAAACAGCACGCGGCGGCGAAAAACAGCTCCGTCGGCGAAAACCAGCGCCCGACGGCGAAAAACCGCTCAAAAATCAGCTTGCGAAAAATCCTGAGAAAACCGCTTGCGAAATCTGCCGGCGAAAACTGCGAAAAACGGCTCCGTCGGCGAAAAACTGCGCCCGACGGCGAAAAACAGCGCGCGGCGGCGAAAAACTGCTCCGTCGGCGAAAACCAGCGCCCGACGGCGAAAAACAGCTCGCGGCGGCGAAAAACAGCGGCCGACGGCGACCAACGGGCTCCGACGGTGAAAAAGCGGCGCCGGCACGCAACCCGAGGTGTCGCCCGCCGTCCGGGAGCACGCCTAGCGTCCACCAACCCGAGGGCCTGCCGCGCGCGCCTGTGCGCGGCCTGGCAGCGCCGCGTGCAGCACTTTGCTGCACGCGGCGCCGCGCCCAGCGGCACCTCGCCGCAGGGTGCTGCCAACAGCAGCACCCTGGCGCCGCGCGTGCGCCGTTGCGCGCGCGCGCGGCCGCCCGCGACGGCAAATTACCCAATAATTTATAAAAAATCCTGCAAAATCCAATAAATCCAAAAATCTATTTTTTTTAGCTCTTTAGAAATCCAAACAAAATCCCAAGCTCTCCAAAAGCCGAGAAAACCTCAAAAACCCAAAAAAAACTGAATTTTGCTTACCTCCACGATGCTCGCCGCACGCCCACGAGCTCCACGCGGCCTCCAACGGCGAGTCCAAAAATCCGAGATCACCACAAAAACCCTCTTCTTCCTTCTCTTTTTCCTTTTCCTCTCTTTTCTTTTCCTTTCTTTCTTTCTTCCTTTTTCTTTCTTTCTCTCTGCTGCAGAGGGAGGCTGGGGGAAGCTTTTATAAAGCAAAAAGCTTTATTAATTAATTAGTTAATTAATTAATTCTAAAAACTCCAACTCCAACTCACTTTTTGCCTTCGGGCTCTCCGCCGCTGCCCGGAACCTCCCGAACTCTGCTGTAAATCGAAAATACACGCGCTCACAGCTTTTTCTCTTCAAAAAGCTCATCCGTTGAGGCGGGGTGCTCAAATCAATTACCGGCTCCAAAATTGCCAGTTCCAACTCACTTTTTGCCTCCGGGTCCTCCGCGTCAGTCCGGAACCTCCCGAACCTCGCTGTAAATCAAAAGTACACGTGTCCACAGCTTTTTCTCCTCAAAAAGCTTATCCGTTGAGTCGGGGTGCTCAAATCAATTACCGGCTCCAAAATTGTCAGTTCCGACTCACTTTTTGCCTCCGGGTCCTCCGCGTCGGTCCGGAACCCCCCGAACCTCGCTGTAAATCAAAAGTACACGTGTTCCAAGTGTTCCCGAATTTCTGGCACTCCACGGTGAAGTCGGAAATTTCCAATCTCATCCTCAATCGGCCTACAAAGCCCGGAAAAACCCCGAATCGAGCTGGAGCTTCCGCGTTGATCCGAATCAACCCGGCATCCACTGTGAACTCAAATGCAACATGCCCAAGGCAATTCTCTGCTCCAAGCCATCTGCGTGGTCGGCGCGCTATCCAAGGTCCCGGTACTCTACACGCGGTCCACGGAGAGGCGCGGGGTGGAGCATGGACCAGACGGGGGCACGTGGCGGCTTCTGGTTGGCGGGCTCTCAAGGGCACGGTCCACAGGGTGCACGGGGGGCGCCTCGGGAAGCATGTGCGGCTGGGTGGCAGGCGCGCGCGTGGGCGCGGTCGGGGGGCCATCACTGCGGGCCACGTGGCGCCCGGTGATTCGCGGGCGCCACCCACCCGCGTTGACCGGCGCGGGCCATGCGTCGCAGCCAGGTGGGCCGGCCCGCTGTTCGCTGTTCGAGGGCCACATGGCGCAACAAGGGAGATTCGGGTGCTCCCAGTTTGGGGTCTCCCAGCGGATTCGGGCGCTCGAATTCGGTCCGAGCGCCCGAATCCGGGGACATACCGGGTATTTCCGAATTTGTCGGGCTGGGCCTATAAATAGGCCCAGTATAGCTTCGTTACAGGGTTTTCTGGCCTGTTTCTCTCAGGGACTTCTTTAGGAGACTTCTTCCTCTACTAGTTCTACACCTTATGGAGGATTTCTGGGATTTTAGGAGGCCACTGTACCGACTTTTACGGTGACTCGGCGCGCTACGACGCTTCTTCTCCGGCGATCTTTTCTATCCCATTTCGGTGCGCTGACTCCCCAGGGCTACCCCGAAGGAATTTTTGGGCGATTCTTATGCCGGTGTTTTCACGACAGGTAGGGCTACGATTCCCGTGTTTATAGTTTCTTTCCATTCTGAGGTTTTCTTGGGCTTTTCGGACTATTTTTTACCTTAATTTCTGGGGCGGAGTTTTGGACAGCAATGTAGTATTTGTGGGATATCTCGGCCCACAAGCATCGGAACGAGAAGTGCAAGTACTTGATCTTCATCTACTCGACGCGAGGAACGCTATCGTGATTTTTCTGGGATTTTTGGAGGTTGCTGCGAAGGTGATAATCCCACTTTTCTGGACTGAATGCTACAGGATTTTGATTGTGGGAGGTTTTGGGCACGCAGCGGTGTTCTTATTGTAACTTGACCTACAGGTATCGGAATGTAAGGCACAAGTACTCGTTTCGCATCTACTCGTCACGAGGATCGCAACGGTTATTTTTCTTGAATTTTCTAAGGTCATCTCGCAGGTAAAATTTAGCCATTTTCGAGACTGGCTGTATGGACAGCGGTAGATTGTGCATCTTTGGGATTGATTGTACGCCGTTTGGTTTATATTTTCAGTTTTTGCGGTGTGCCGTGTTGACCTGGAGAGAGGTCGTGTTTGGAGCCGTGCTACACGTGTTTCGCGATCGAGGTGGGTGGTTGTTATATTCCTCTACTTTGACGAGCTCGCTAGGAATATTAGAAAGATCCTTATATTGGACTTATTGATTGATCAATACTCGTGGTTGGAATTATGCATGCTTGTGCGGTTATTTGGTTTGCTATGTTAGCAGTTAACCTTGTATGTGGAATTGAATATTAAATTAGGACAAAGTGAATTACCTTGATGGTGGGTACTACTTGAGGATGTTATGACATGCATAGGTGGATAGTGATATGGATCGATGACTTATTCTATTTTTCTCGAGAACACTTTCATGCTTGTATGGACATCTAGATAGGCCATCTTTTATTGCTACACTATCATGTTGGAATCTGACTTAGGAGAAACCATGCTTGTTCTTTCTCCTTTCTTTCTAGACTCTAGATACGTTGCTCGGGTTCGAGCGGGGATTTGGGATAGTGTAGCCGGGGCCTAGATTGTAGATTGTGGGATATTGCAGCAACCGCGGATACTGGGCGGTTGACCGGATGTCGGTTGAGAGACATGGTTGTGGATTATTGGGTATGACGGCAACCGCGGATATTGGGCGGTTGACCGGATGTCGGTTGAGGGACATGGTTGTGGATTATAGGATATGGCGGTAACCGCGGATATTGGGCGGTTGACCGGAGGTCGGTTGTTGGACCGGATTGTGGATAATGGGATACTGTGGCAACCGCGGATATTGGGCAGTTGACCGGATATTTACTTATGCATCAGATTGGGTATATCTTCGTTACAGGGTTTTCTGGCTTATTTCTCTCAGGGACTTCTTTAGGAGACTTCTTCCTGTACCAGTTCTACACCTTATGGAGGATTTCTAGGATTTTAGGAGGCCACTGTACCGACTTTTACGGTGACTCGGCGCACTATGACGCTTCTTCTCCGGTAATATTTTCTGTCACGTTTCGGTGCGCTGACTTCCCAGGGCTACCCCGACGGAATTTTTGGGTGATTCTTTTGCCGGTGTTTTTATAACAGGCAAGGCTACGATTCCCATGTTTATAGTTTCTTTCCATTCCGAGGTTTTCTTGGGCTTTTCGGACAATTTTGTGACCTCAATTTCTGGGGCAGAGTTTTGGACAGCATTGGAGTATTTGTGGGATATCTCGGCCCACAAGCATCAGAACGAGGAGTGCAAGTACTTGATCTTCATCTACTCGACACGAGGAATGCCGTCGTGATTTTTCTGGGATTTTTGGAGGTTGCTACAAAGGTGATAATCCCACTTTTCTGGACTGAATGCTACAGGATTTTGATTATGGGGGGTTTTGGGCATGCACCAGTGTTCTTACTGTAACTTGACCTACTGGTATCAGAACGGAACGTGCAAGTACTCATTTCGCATCTACTCGTCGCGAGGATCGCAACGGTTATTTTTCTGGAATTTTCTGATGTCATCTCGCAGGTAAAATTTAGCAATTTTCGGGACTGGTTGTATGGAGAACGACAGATTATGCATCTTTGGGATTGATAGTACGCCGTTTGGTTTATATTTGCAGTTTTTGCGGTGTGCCATGTTGACCTGGAGAGAGGTCGTGTTTGGAGTCGTGCTACACGTGTTTCGCGATCGAGGTGGGTGGTTGTTATATTCCTCTACTTTGACGAGCATAGTAGGAATATTAGAAAGATCCTTATACTGGACTTATTGATTGATCAATACTCGTGGTTGGAATTATGCATGCTTGTGTGGTTATTTGGTTTGCTATGTTAGCGGTTAACTTTTCATGTGGAATTGAATATTAAATTGGGACAAAGTAAATTACCCTGATGGTGGGTACTACTTGAGGATGTTATGACATGCATAGGTGGATAGTGATATTGATCGATGACTTATTCTATCTTTCTCGAGAACACTTGCATGCTTGTATGGACATCTAGATAGACCATCTTTTATTGCTACACTATCATGTTGGAATCTGACTTAGGAGAAACTGCGGACATTGGGCGGTTGACCGGATGTCGGTTGAGGGACATGGTTGTGGATTATTGGGTATGGTGGCAACCGCGGATATTGGGCGGTTGATCGGATGTCGGTTGAGGGACATGGTTGTGGATTATAGGATATGGCGGTAACCGCGGATATTGGGCGGTTGACCGGAGGTCGGTTGTTGGACCTGATTGTGGATTATGGGATACTACGACAACCGCAGATATTGGGCGGTTGACCGGATATTTACTTATGCATCAGATTGGGGATCGGGTTCCATTAGTGGAGGGATTTGTTCCACTTGGGCATTGTAGTGATCCAGTCCTGCTTTTATGATACTTGTGGCATGGTTACTTTCCTCGTGTGGATAGCTCCCCTCGAGTTCCCCTCCGGAGCGTGGGGGTCAGACAATTATTGAGTTTTGCCATCACATCGGCGTGGCTTTACTTGCCTGATGATGAGGGCGGCAGCAGGAGTTTTTGCTGTCACATCGGCATGGCTTACTTGCCAGATGATGAGGGCGGCAGCAGGAGTTTTTGCTATCACATCGGCGCGGCTTACTTGCCCGATGATGAGGGCGGCATAGATTGGGTTTATTTGGGTCGGTTGGTTACTGATGCCTACAGTTATTCCATTTTGGGATTGCATTTAGAGGCATAGTAGTGGTAGTTTCCTTTCTTCAGCAGTCTTTATTGCTTACCACTCTTCTTTCCTTTTTGCCTTTGGTAGACCTAGTGGGTGTGTCGGAATCTGAGGATTTACCCACTAGGGGAGGCAACTGGTTTACTAGTAGTTCTCACCCCCATTCTTCTTTCCTCTTTCTCTTCTCTTTTGTTTTTTAGTGTCTTCTGCGGGTGCTGCTGGGCTTTCAACGGCGGGTCGAGGAGAGAGGACGGCTGAATAGATAGATCTCCTGGCAGGATATGAGAGTTAGCTGGACTGTTGGTGTACCCATTTTACTCAAACTGTTGTACTTTTACTTTTGGGTCTGGCTTTTGCCAGTAGGTTGTATTTATTTTTTGTGAGCTGGGAGAGACAGATGTATTATTTTACAAATGTACAGTATTTTATTTCCGGCTTCAGTCTGAGAAGTAGTAGTTTTTAGTTCAGCTCTGTTTTTATTGCTCTTTTATTGTATCTCTTATATCTGAGCAGGCTGCTGGCGCTTCGTGTACACGGAAAATTTCGTGTGCACGGCGGATCTGTAGATGGGCCTGGGTTCTGGTTTACACCCGGGGCGTGACAGATTAGGTGGTATCAGAGCTTAGGGATAGGTCGGTTGGGACTTAGGAAACCCTAGGCTTTTGGCAGACCCTAGGATGATAGGGCGTAAGAGACACGATATTTTGCGAAAGTCGGTGATTTATTTATTTGACTCTTCCTGTAAGTGAAGAGGGATCGGCATATCCTATTTCTGTGGGACAGTTTTGTTAGCTGCAGACAACATAAAGTTTCAGAAATAGGGGGATATCTTTGACTTTCGCTAGATTGGGTCGAGTGTTGTGGTGTGCTGATTTGCAGTTTTGTCGTGTGAGCGGTGTCTCTCCGACGCTGGGTTCTGACCCGTGTACACCTTGTTGCAGCAGTTGGGTCTGAGCTGGTTGTTTCGGGCCGGATACCCAGATTGGAGTCTGAGAGCTCCGGACCCTGAGGGTAGAAGTGTTAGAGGCAGAGCTGTGGAGTGGGCAGCTGTAGTGATCCGGCTTTTACGTGTAATTATGACTCGCATATTAATTAAGTATTTCTCTTAGTGAAATAAAATTATCGAGTTTCGGTAAGTCGGTCGGTGCGGGGGATGAATATTTTCCTGTAAAAGGGCTCGGAAAATGAGGACCGACGGTGCGATCGGATCGGGAATCCGATGTACGGATCTCCCGGAATAGGGTTTCCAAGATTGCGGTGACTTAAGCGCGCTTGGAAATTCGTGTAAAATATCCAGCACGCCTGGTGGGGGAGTTTGGATATTCCGTGTGGTTAATTAATTAAGAAATTAATTAATCGGTGACAGGAAATTAAATTAAAGGTGGTTTATCCCGTAGGATTAATTAATTAAGGAATTAATCGGGGATAGAAGTTGTTATTCAGTTACAGATGTTAAAAAGGTAGGATTATTTAATTAAGGAATTAATCGGGGATAGAAGTTGTTATTCGGTTACGGAGGTTAAAAAGGTGGGATTAACTAATTAAGAAATTAATTAATCGGTGACAGGAAATTAAAATAAGGATTTAATTATATGATTAATTAATTAGAGAAAAAGATTGATTAGTCGGTGATGGGAACTATAACAAGGACTTAATAATACGTACGGGGGAAAAGCCAACAAAAGGGAAACCCTAACCGGAAAGAGAGCGTGAGAGAAAAAGAAAAGGGAAAGGCGGAACCCTAACCGGAGGAAAGAAAGAAAGAAGAGGAAGGAAACGAAGGTGATCGGCCGCCCCGAACAACGAACCGGAGGCAAGAACGCGATCGGACGACTTCCCCGTCGATCAATCCGGTGAGTAATGTTCGTTGTAGCGTTTTGGGGTTTTCTTGTGAATTATTAGTTTGAATTTCCGGTTGTCTTCCTCTCCGTATCTCCGCCGCCTCCGCCGTCGTCACCGCCGCCGCGCAAGTTAAGGCACGGGACGAGCGGCGGAGACGCACGGTGCCGATAGGGCACCGCGTAAGAGGACACCGCGGGTGGGCGGCAAAGAAACGGGCTACCGCGCGGACGGCACCCGCACGGACACCGCGCGGGCACCGCGTGGGAACCCGCACCCGCGGGCGCCGCGCGGTTTGCACCCGCACGGCTACCGCGCGGACGGCACCCGCACGGACACCGCGCGGGAACCAGCACCCGCGGGCGCCGCGCGGTTTGCACCCGCGCGGCTGCCGCGTGGGCGGCACTCGCACAGGCACCGCGCGGGCCCGCACTCGTGCGGGCGACGCGCGGGCGCCGCGCAGGCCGCGACCGCACGGGCGCAGCCGCGGAGGCATGCCGCGCGGTCTTGGGCTGCGCAAAGCTCCGGCGGGTGGTGACGGCCGTGCGGGGGGGGGGGGGGGGGGGGGGGAACCGTTGGGTGGTGTGTTTGACGGTTTTGTTGGGTTTTCGTCGTAAAGATAATTTCGGACTTCCGTTTTGCGATGTTAGTGCGTGGTTTTGACTATAGTTTACCCTTGTGGACTTTCCGTAGGTCCAGGCGCGCAGCGGGAGTGTGCGAAAGATCCTAGTGCCCCGATCTTCCCGTAACCAGGTGGGTACCCTTGCCATAAGGGCAGCGAGTGCAATAAGTGCACCATGTCATCATAAAAAGCTTGTTAACCTGCCTAATAAAGTAGATGAATGTATTCCTACTCTCCATTATTAATTGTGGCGACCAAGAGTCGCGGTGCTTAATCTACGCCGACTTCGGCAACCCAGTTTTGAATGCTGCACGTACACAGGCGGATTGGCCTCCGCATGGGTGTACTTTTCCGGAGAAGTGGTCTGAACGACCCATGTGCCCCACAAAGGTGAGGGTGCCCGTGGGGACCCCGTCACGATAGCTAAAGGTGCCGTACTAGCACCGTGAACAGGGTTAAAAGCATCACGTAAGAATATTGAATGTCACGTGGGGAGATCGTCGACTACCCTGACGTGACGGTGACATTAAATCAAATAAAGGTGTTTCATGATGAGGGAGAGCGAAAGGTTCCGGTGCAGAGTATTTACTCTAAAGTCTATTGTTCATTTTGTACTATCTACTTTATTTGTCACTGACGTTACCCACTCCGTGACAGGTCTGACTAGGTGTAGTAGCCGGGATGGCGGTGAGACTGCGTCGAGAGGACCTTAGCCATAGGAGGCTTTCTACTTTAGTTCGTTTGGTTTATCTCATTTACCTTTACAGTTAGTTGTTGGTTTAATTTGCGAGACTGTGGATCATGTTGAATGCTGTGTAGTTAATTAGTTAGCACTGTGGATTGAACATAATTCTGTGGATTTGAGTGCGGCATGTTTTAAAGATTAAATGGTTGCGAAAATGCTTTCTAAATCAGAGTGCCGAGTGGGCACAGATTTTGTAAACCTCAGGATTTATCCTTTCCAAAAGTCGTGGCCGCTTTAGTGAGAAGGTGCAGGTGTTTTCAAAAAAAGTGGGTGTCGGGTGGACGCCGTTTGCAAAATCCGTAGTTAATTATTTCCTTACTTGTAGTTGATGACTGTATGGTTGAGGATTGATGTTGTAAATGGGACGCCGTACATATACAAAGGAGACTCCTTCCGATTGAGGAGTGAATTTGTATATGTGGCGGTTTGACACGCACCGGTGGAGAGGTCAGTCTTTGAAATAAAAAAAAAATAATCATACGTTCTTCCACTTAACCTTAGACCTCCGGGGCGTGATAGCAGCTGAGTGCGGTGACACAGTTGTCGGAGCAGTGAGGTGACACAGTTGTCGGAGCAGTGACACAGTTGTCGGAGCAGTGAGGTGACACAGTTGTCGGAGCAGTGACACAGTTGTCGGAGCAGTGAGGTGACACAGTTATCGGAGCAGCGAGTAGCCCTCTCCGTGCCGACGTTTAGTGCTGGGGCACCGAGGCAGGGTGGACAGTTGACAGCGGATAAGCAGTGAGACATCATCGATCGAGTGAGCCAGTTTTGGCGGATGAGTCACCCCGATTCGTGGGATTGAGTGTGGAGCCTTTGGAGGCAGGGTCGTGTTCGGTGGGGATGGAGAGATTTTTGAGAGCCTCTTTGTGTCAAGAGTTAACGCAGTTGCTGAACTGCGCGCTCCATGTGTAGAGGGACGAGGCGCATAGGATATGTGTGTTTGGGAGTGGATTGCGCCAGGATACCTTTTAGCTTGTTGGGTCCCTCCATTACAGATTTATGATGCCTCAATGGAGTAGGCGTCGGGTATGTAGCATGGCGCTGCAGTTCCTTTGGGTTGGGATCCGCCGTCAGAGGCGAGTTCTGATAGAGGCGCTTGGCGCCGGGTAATGGAGGACAGATCAGTCGGTAGAGGCGTTCCCGATTTCTTTTCCCAGGGTAGTGGATTTCTGAGACGCCAGAGGTCCGGCGGACCCCGAGGGCAACATCAGCATCAGTATCAGCAGCAGCGGTGGCATGGGTGTGTTACCTGCGGAGGGCCACTTTTGTCGCCCGGTGTGAGTAGAGGCAGAGGTCGTTCTCCCTTTGTGTGGTTAGTTGCGATTTTGCAGGCAGACTGAGCGACGACCACCTGCAAGGAGCGGAAGAGTCTGTGCCGCCCGGTTGGAGGGCGCCACGGCTGTCACGCCCCGAGGTCGAAACTGCGACCCGGGCTCGCTAACAGATCCGCCATCTGTACGGAAACTGCCGTACAGACGAAGCGTCTAGCCTGCAAAAGACAAAACTACAGCTACACAGATGTCAGAGCGGATAAAAAGCTGTACTATAAAATTTCTCAACTACAAAGTTGCAACAACACATAGCCTATCTCCCAAAATCAGAAGATACAATTAGAAGTCCACCTATACAACATCTACGAATCCAAATGGGAGATAGCTAAACAGGAAACATAACCAACTCCCACAATCCGGGATGGTACAACTACCTCTCTCTAAAGTAACAATGCTGGTAGGGAACTATCACGCGACTCCCTGTCCTCGGTCCGTCCAGTCAAGCCCAGCAGGAACGGAAGAAAGCCTCAGCAACCTGTCACCGACAGAGGGTGTGAGAACTACATCCTACAGTAGTTCTCAGTCGGTACCGTCTCCAAGAACCACGGTCTGCCCACTAAGTCTACCAGAGGCATAAGATAACAGATAAGACTGATAATGAAAATAAGCTGGAAAAGAATCTACAGCTATCATGCCTCTATCTACTATGCTCAAAAAGAAGAGACTATGGATGATGGTATGCAGCCACTCACTGCTGACAATATGTCACAAGTACTAAGCCCAAGACACTCTGCTATGACGCATGCTACGCCATCACTCTATCAGTGTAACTCAAATCTCAGCGACTGCCCCACAAGGTCCAGTCGAGTCAAGCCTGCGCCCCCTGGTGTATCAACCAGGGTGTCCAAATGGACAAACTCGATATCTCACACAGTGACCCCATGGTAGCTCGGCCAGGGGTATCAAGCGACCTCTAGTATATGAACTAGGCGCATCATCGCAGCCTCGTCAGGCTCGGTATCATCATCGCAGCCTCATCAGGCTCGGAATCATCAACGCACCCGGGGCGTGGTTCGAGGGGTGCGACCCCACCGAACTCAAGTATCTCATCAGTATCACTGTCTCACAAGTGGCTCGTGCAGGCTGTAGTCCTTGATCAAACAGATCGGTATCTCGATGCTCAAAGCATAACTCAGTCGGAGAACCCTCCACGACTCAATCTCACAACACTGACCCACTCAACGAAGGTACTACACAGCTGGGACCACCGTCTCTCCCAACGGCTCCCTCAACAACACCCCACTGAACTCAACACACAACTCACGGCCGGAGCTACTCCACGGCCAGATCTGCGAAAGGTCCGAAACCCCGGGAGACTAACACCTACGTCCCCAAGAAAGAAGCAGCCCTTAGAACCCAGATCACTCGAATCCGCTCGGGTGGATAAGTTTATAAGAAACCATGTCATTTATTTCAGAAAATCATTCGATCTGAGAGAAATCCATCTTATTAATGATTTTTAGTCTTGTTAGGAAAACCCTTTGAAATCAAGTTTTATGCCCAAACCTCGAAGGGCTAATGCCCTCGTCCTATCACACAAGAACAGACTCAGGCAACCTTGCGAGGCTTGGAAGAGACATTGGCTGACTAAAATCATGTATTCATCCAAAAAGGTTCTGGGTTCAAGGTCCTGCTAACACACGTGCACCACGATCACAACAGGGTGGTGACGAGAAGAACAGCGGAAAGGAAAACCCCGGTACCACCGTTTAACTGAAACGGTTCCCCAAAACACTAACACTGGCCTGACCCATCCACCAGACCCCCCTCGGCCCCCCGGACCCGAGTGCAACACCCGTCCCACAACACTCTGACCTCTCGACCCACTACCCGGGCGAGGAACCCTAACCCAGAGGGATAAGCAAAATGTGGGATGTCTAAAGCATAAAGGAACCTAGCCCAAATCAAGGTTCTCTATCGGTCTGGTCAAACACATGCACATATGACGGGGGGTGCTAGTTAAGTTCCAAGAAAACACTTAAACTAGCATGCAATCCTATCACAATAGAATTAGAAGGAAGTCCGCAGACTTGGAGAGAAAAACCAACCCACCTCAGAAATGCCACCAATTGCTTGTCGACACTTGCAATTGGCCCCAGCGGGACTTACCTGGCCTCCAAGGGGTCCGCACGCAACACGAAGCCCGATGCCAGAATCCGGATGCGAAACGGAGCATGCAGCGACCAACCACACGACCGCGCCCTCCGCGGAAGCTAAAAACAGCACTGCAAGCTGCCAGGAGCGAAGAAATCGCAAACTCAATCAAAACGGTCAAAACCGAGCATCCGACGGTGAAAAACAGCTTCCGTCGGCGAAAAACAGCCTCCGTCAGCGAAACCCAGCGCCCGACGGCGAAAAACAGCACGCGGCGGCGAAAAACAGCTCCGTCGGCGAAAAACTGCGCCCGACGGCGAAAAACAGCACGCGGCGGCGGAAAACAGCTCCGTCGGCGAAAAACTGCGCCCGACGGCGAAAAACAGCACGCGGCGGCGAAAAACAGCTCCGTCGGCGAAAAACTGCGCCCGACGGCGAAAAACAGCACGCGGCGGTGAAAAACAGCTCCGTCGGCGAAAAACAGCCTCCGTCAGCGAAAATCAGCGCCCGACGGCGAAAAACAGCTCGAAAATCAGCTTGCGAAAATCCTGCGAAGACCGCTCGCGAAAAACTGCTCGAAGACCGCTCGCAAAACTGCACAAAATCTGCTCGCGAAAACAGCCGGCGAAAACCCGCGAAAAACTGCTCGCGAAAAACTGCTCGCGAAAGACTGCTCGAAAACCGCTCGAAAAACTGCACAAATCTGCTTGCGAAATCAGCCGGCGAAAACCCGCGAAAAACTGCTCGTGAAAAACTGCTCGAAAGCCGCTCGAAAAACTGCACAAAATCTGCTCGCGAAAACAGCCGGCGAAAACCCGCGAAAAACAGCGGCCGATGGTGGGAAACAGCGGCTGACGGCGAAAAACGGTGCCGGCACGCAAACCGAGGCGCCACCGCTGTCCCGGGAGCACGCCGAGAGGCGAAAATCCAGCCGCGCGACGAGGGAGGCCCGCGGCACGGCGCCCAACCAAGCAGCGCCGTGCAGCGACCCGCTGCGCGGTGCCGGAGCGCACCGCGCAGCGCCCAGCGGCGCTGCGCGTGGTGCCCAGCGGCGCTGCGCGCAGCGCCCAGAGGCCCTGCGCGCGGGCCCGCGCGCAGCCCACTGCGCTGCGCGCGGGCCCGCGCGCAGCCCACTGCGCTGCGCGCGGCCGCGCGCGGCAGCGCGCCTGCGCAGGCCCGCGCGCGGCCCTGCCGCGCGCGGCCAGGCGGTGCCGCGCGCGCCTGCGCGCGGCCCTGCCGCGCGCGCCTGTGCGCGGCCAGGCTGCCCCTGCCGCGCGCGCCTGCGCGCGGCCTGGCAGCGCCGCGTGCAGCACTTTGCTGCACGCGGCGCCGCACCCAGCGGCACGTCGCCGCAGGGTGCTGCCAACAGCAGCACCCTGGCGCCGCGGGTGCTCCATTGCGCGCGCGCGCGGCCGTCGGCGACGGAAAAACCAATAAAAGCCCCGAAAAAATCCGACAAATCCAAAATCCAATTTTTAGCATTTTAAAAACCAATTAAAATCCCAAAGCTCAAAAAAACTGCACCAAACCTCTAAAAACCCAAAAATCTGAATTTGCTTACCTTGACGATGCTCGCCGCACGCCCACGAGCTCCACGCGGCCTCCAACGGCGAGTCCAAAAATCCAAAAATGCTCCAACCCTCTTCTTTCCTCTTCTTCTTCCTTTTCCTCTCTTTTCTTTTCCTTTCTTTCTTTCTTTCTCTTTCTTTCTCTCTACTGCAGAGGGAGGCTGGAAGCTTTTATAAAGCAAAAGCTTTATTAATTAAATCAATTAATTAATTAACTAAATCCAAAACTCCAACTCCAACTCACTTTTTGCCTTCGGGCTCTCTGCCGCTGCCCGAAACCTCCCGAACTCCGCTGTAAATCGAAAATACACGCGCTCACAGCTCTTTCTCTTCAAAAAGCTCATCCGTTGAGTCGGGGTGCTCAAATCAATTACCGGCTCCAAAATTGCCAGTTCCGACTCACTTTTTGCCTCCGGGTCCTCCGCGTCAGTCCGGAACCTCCCGAACCTCGCTGTAAATCAAAAGTACACCTGTTCCAAGTGTTCCTGAATTTCCAGCACTCCACGGTGAAGTCGGAAATTCCCAATCTCATCCTCAATCGGCCTACAAAGCCCGAAAAAACCCCGAATCCAGCTGGAGCTTCCGCGTTGATCCGAATCAACCCGGCATCAACCGTGAACTCAGATGCAACATGCCCAAGGCAACTCTCTGCTTCAAGCCATCCGTGTGGTCGGCGCGCTATCCAAAGACCCGGTACTCTACATTCTCCCCTCCTTCAAAAGGTTTCGTCCTCGAAACCAAAACACACACCCTACCACAAGAAACCCACATCAGGACTAACATCAACTCCAACTCTCTCTCAATTTGAAAGGCAGCCGAAAATAGCGAAAAGTCCGAAATTTCCAAAGGACCGATGCCTTCACCCCGATCAAACAAGAACAGGTTCCAGCATCGCCTCCATTTCTGGAGTCGTCCTTCGAAATTTTTCGCTCCGTCTGCTATTTTCGGCGATAAAACGGGAAAACAAGGAGAGAGAGATGTTGAAGCTGTCCCTGCTGTGGCCGCCACTCAAAACCCCTATCCACCAACTCAACCATGTAGGGGTGCAAAACTCAAGTCTAAAAACATAAATCTCTGCGGCTGGTGGCTTCCAAAAATCGAAGTCTCCAAAAGGTAAAACTCCTCCGTTGCTCCTTAGCAACCAAAACAATCAAGTTCCGCAGGTACATCTCTCGATTAGGCAACCAACATCTCCCCTCATAGGAGTTGCTGCACTATCCTCCAGTGATCTTGAAGCTCTAGGCCACTTCGGAAATAAATCCAAAATCCACGACGGGTCCGGCTGCTAACCCGTTCAAACACAGCTGGAGTACTCGATTCTTCAAATCCTAACAATCGAGGCCTCAGTCGATCCACCTGACCGCAAGGCAAGCTCAGAAAGCCCCTACCGGGTTCTGAACACTAACCGGGCACAACCTCGGCTGCAAGGTTCCATAACCAAGTCGACCACTATCTCGGTCTCCAATCCACTATCCTGGCGCCTCAACTGCTGAGAACCTCCAGGTCTCTGTCTCCTCTGAGACACATGATCCTGAGGCTGGCACCATGGCAACCTCGATCCACTCCACTATCCCGAAATCAGGCAATACTGGAAGACTCTCTCTCTGGAGCTGGTCCCTCGATCTCCGTCCCTCCTGGAGGTGATCAGTGATCCTCGGTCAATCCATCGCACATGCCCAATCGCTGCATCTACGGTCGGCACTCGCCGAGAATACACGATGAGATAGATATCCAGGTGCAGTCCCCTCTCAACATAATCAACCTCTAAACCTCATCCTGGGTGACAAGGGGCCCACTGCTCAACCATCGGGGAAACTCGCTCTCGGTGGTCCAACAGGACGAACCCGACGCCACCACTCTCGGCGTCCCTAACCAAAGGCGCAAGATCAAGCGACCTGAAGCTTCTCCTGGATGAACAATCCTTGAACAGCTTTTCCATAGCAGCGATCCAGTTCTCGGCCTCCCAAGGCCCCAACTTAATCCCAAAATCTGCAGGGGACGGGACTGGATGAAGTAAAATAACCGGTTGGCAACCTCTCGCTGCTCCTGCACCATCAGTGGTGCGACCAGGGTCGAAATCGACAATGTCGCGGCTGGAGTACTACTGGCGATACCCCGGGAGATGCTCCCAGCTCGAACATGCGCAACACACGCTCCATGTTCTTCTCCTGGCGCCGCAACGCCTCCGACATCTGGGCCACCTGAGCCCGCAGATCCTGTACCTCACTCTGCCTAGCCTGCTCGGCAGCCCGCCGTCCGGGCTCCTCAGCTGAGGTCAAACGCCCGCTCGTCGCTGCACGACGTCTCGGCGGCATCGCAGGTAACTGAAACAAAAACGAACATCAGGACACAACAACCATACGACCCAATCCAGCGAGAGTCTAAAACTTGTTATCCTTCCTAAAGTATTATGTTGTCTGCAGCCAATATAATCACTTTGAGAGAATAACATAACAAATCACTCATCCCAACCCGAGGGAGAGGTAAAAACTCAATCTGGACTCTCGCTAAAAGTCACGACTCTCACGTAGTCATCCTAATGTCCAACCACAAGCCTAGGGTTTCTAAGTCCTCGATGACCTACATCCTAGGCTCTGATACCACTCTAATCTGTCACGCCCCGGGGTCGAAACTGTGACCCGGGCTCGCTAACAGATCCGCCATCTGTACGGAAACTGCCGTACAGACGAAGCGTCTAGCCTGCAAAAGACAAAACTACAGCTACACATATGTCAGAGCGGATAAAAAGCTGTACTATAAAATTTCTCAACTACAAAGTTGCAACAACACATAGCCTATCTCCCAAAATCAGAAGATACAATTAGAAGTCCACCTATACAACATCTACGAATCCAAATGGGAGATAGCTAAACAGGAAACATAACCAACTCCCACAATCCGGGATGGTACAACTACCTCTCTCTAAAGTAACAATGCTGGTAGGGAACTATCACGCGACTCCCTGTCCTCGGTCCGTCCAGTCAAGCCCAGCAGGAACGGAAGAAAGCCTCAGCAACCTGTCATCGACAGAGGGTGTGAGAACTACATCCTACAGTAGTTCTCAGTGGGTACCGTCTCCAAGAACCACGGTCTGCCCACTAAGTCTACCAGAGGCATAAGATAACAGATAAGACTGATAATGAAAATAAGCTGGAAAAGAATCTACAGCTATCATGCCTCTATCTACTATGCTCAAAAAGAAGAGACTATGGATGATGGTATGCAGCCACTCACTGCTGACAATATGTCACAAGTACTAAGCCCAAGACACTCTGCTATGACGCATGCTACGCCATCACTCTATCAGTGTAACTCAAATCTCAGCGACTGCCCCACAGGGTCCAGTCGAGTCAAGCCTGCGCCCCCTGGTGTGTATCAACCAGGGTGTCCAAACGGACAAACTCGATATCTCACACAGTGACCCCATGGTAGCTCGGCCAGGGGTATCAAGCGACCTCTAGTATATGAACTAGGTGCATCATCGCAGCCTCGTCAGGCTCGGTATCATCATCGCAGCCTCATCAGGCTTGGAATCATCAACGCACCCGGGGCGTGGTTCGAGGGGTGCGACCCCACCGAACTCAAGTATCTCATCAGTATCACTGTCTCACAAGTGGCTCCTGCAGGCTGTAGTCCTCGATCAAACAGATCGGTATCTCGATGCTCAAAGCACAACTCAGTCGGAGAACGCTCCACGACTCAATCTCACAACACTGACCCACTCAACGAAGGTACTACACAGCTGGGACCACCGTCTCTCCCAACGGCTCCCTCAACAACACCCCACTGAACTCAACACACAACTCACGGCCGGAGCTACTCCACGGCCAGATCTGCTAAAGGTCCGAAACCCCGGGAGACTAACACCTACGTCCCCAAGAAAGAAGCAGCCCTTAGAACCCAGATCACTCGAATCCGCTCGGGTGGATAAGTTTATAAGAAACCATGTCATTTATTTCAGAAAATCATTCGATCTGAGAGAAATCCATCTTATTAATGATTTTTAGTCTTGTTAGGAAAACCCTTTGAAATCAAGTTTTATGCCCAAACCTCGAAGGGCTAATGACCTCGTCCTATCACACAAGAACAGACTCAGGCAACCTTGCGAGGCTTGGAAGAGACATTGGCTGACTAAAATCATGTATTCATCCAAAAAGGTTCTGGGTTCAAGGTCCTGCTAACACACGTGCACCACGATCACAACAGGGTGGTGACGAGAAGAACAGCGGAAAGGAAAACCCCGGGACCACCGTTTAACTGAAACGGTTCCCCAAAACACTAACACTGGCCTAACCCATCCACCAGACCCCCCTCGGCCCCCCGGGCCCGAGTGCAACACCCGTCCCACAACACTCTGGCCTCTCGGTGTAGAGTACCGGGTCTTTGGATAGCGCGCCGACCACACGGATGGCTTGGAGCAGAGAGTTGCCTTGGGCATGTTGCATCTGAGTTCACAGTTGATGCCGGGTTGATTCGGATCAACGCGGAAGCTCCAGCTGGATTCGGGGTTTTTCCGGGCTTTTTAGGCCGATTGAGGATGAGATTGGGAATTTCCGACTTCACCGTGGAGTGCTGGAAATTCAGGAACACTTGGAACAGGTGTACTTTTGATTTACAGCGAGGTTCGGGAGGTTCCGGACTGACGCGGAGGACCCGGAGGCAAAAAGTGAGTCGGAACTGGCAATTTTGGAGCCGGTATTTGATTTGAGCACCCTGACTCAACGGGTGAGCTTTTTGAAGAGAAAAAACTGTGGACACGTGTACTTTTGATTTACAGCGAGGTTCGGGAGGTTCCGGACTGACGCGGAGGACCCGGAGGCAAAAAGTGAGTCGGAACTGGCAATTTTGGAGCCGGTAATTAATTTGAGCACCCCGACTCAACGGATGAGCTTTTTGAAGAGAAAAAGCTGTGAGCGCGTGTATTTTCGATTTACAGCGGAGTTCGGGAGGTTCCGGGCAGCGGCAGAGAGCCCGAAGGCAAAAAGTGAGTTGGAGTTGGAGTTTTGGATTTAGTTAATTAATTAATTGATTTAATTAATAAAGCTTTTGCTTTATAAAAGCTTCCAGCCTCCCTCTGCAGCAGAGAGAAAGAAAGAGAAAGAAAGAAAGAAAGGAAAAGAAAAGAGAGGAAAAGGAAGAAGAAGAAGAAAGAAAAGGGTTGGAGCATTTTTGGATTTTTGGACTCGCCGTTGGAGGCCGCGTGGAGCTCGTGGGCGTGCGGCGAGCATCGTCAAGGTAAGCAAATTCAGATTTTTGGGTTTTTAGAGGTTTGGTGCAGTTTTTTTGAGCTTTGGGATTTTAATTGGTTTTAAAAATGCTAAAAATTGGATTTTGGATTTGTCGGATTTTTTCGGGGCTTTTATTGGTTTTTCCGTCGCCGGCGGCCGCGCGCGCGCGCAATGGCGCACCCGCGGTGCCAGGGTGCTGCTGTTGGCAGCACCCTGCGGCGACGTGCCGCTGGGTGCGGCGCCGCGTGCAGCAAAGTGCTGCACGCGGCGCTGCCAGGCCGCGCGCAGGCGCGCGCGGCATGGCCGCGCGCGGCAGGGCCGCGCGCGGGCCGCGCGCAGCGCAGTGGGCTGCGCGCGGGCCCGCGCGCAGCGCCGCTGGGCGCCGCGCGCAGCGCCGCTGGGCGCTGCGCGGTGCGCTCCGGCACGGCGCAGCGGGTCGCTGCGCGGCGCTGCTTGGTTGGGCGCCATGCGGCGGGCCTCCCTCGTTGCGCGGCTGGGTTTTCGCCGCTCGGCGTGCTCCCGGGACAGCGGTGGCGCCTCGGTTTGCGTGCCGGCACCGTTTTTCGCCGTCAGCCGCTGTTTCCCACCGTCGGCCGCTGTTTTTCGCGGGTTTTCGCCGGCTGTTTTCGCGAGCAGATTTTGTGCAGTTTTTCAAGCGGCTTTCGAGCAGTTTTTCGCGAGCAGTTTTTCGCGGGTTTTCGCCAGCTGATTTCGCAAGCAGATTTGTGCAGTTTTTCGAGCGGCTTTCGAGCAGTCTTTCGCGAGCAGTTTTTCGCGAGCAGTTTTTCGCGGGTTTTCGCCGGCTGTTTTGGCGAGCAGATTTTGTGCAGTTTTGCGAGCGGTCTTCGAGCAGTTTTTCGCGAGCGGTCTTCGCAGGGTTTTCGCAAGCTGATTTTCGAGCTGTTTTTCGCCGTCGGGCGCTGATTTTCGCTGACGGAGGCTGTTTTTCGCCGACGGAGCTGTTTTTCACCGCCGCGTGCTGTTTTTCGCCGTCGGGCGCAGTTTTTCGCCGACGGAGCTGTTTTTCGCCGCCGCGTGCTGTTTTTCGCCGTCGGGCGCAGTTTTCCGCCGCCGCGTGCTGTTTTTCGCCGTCGGGCGCAATTTTTCGCCGACGGAGCTGTTTTTCGCCGCCGCGAGCTGTTTTTCGCCGTCGGGCGTTGGTTTTCGCTGACGGAGGCTATTTTTCGCCGACGGAAGCTGTTTTTCGCCGTCGGATGCTCGGTTTTGACCGTTTTGATTGAGTTTGCGATTTCTTCGCTCCTGGCATCTTGCAGTGCTGTTTTTAGCTTCCGCGGAGCGCGCGGTCGTGTGGTTGGTCGCTGCATGCTCCGTTTCGCGTGCGGATTCTGGCATCGGGCTTCGTGTTGCGTGCGGACCCCTTGGAGGCCAGGTAAGTCCCGCTGGGGCCAATTGCAAGTGTCGACAAGCAATTGGTGGCATTTCTGAGGTGGGTTGGTTTTTCTCTCCAAGTCTACGGACTTCCTTCTAATTATATTGTGATAGGATTGCATGCTAGTTTAAGTGTTTTCTTGGAACTTAACTAGCACCCCCGTCATATGTGCATGTGTTTGACCAGACCGATAGAGAACCTTGATTTGGGCTAGGTTCCTTTATGCTTTAGACATCCCACATTTTGCTTATCCCTCTGGGTTAGGGTTCCTCGCCCGGGTAGTGGGCCGAGTGTGACACCCCCGGAATTTGGATTAGTCCTCTATATAAATGATATAATAGGACTAAATCTCTAACCCGGCTATAGCATTTTGGATGGTAGCAAGATCCAAGAGGAACATGAGAGTTAAGCGTGCTAGAGCTAGAGTAGTTCTAGGATGGGTGACCCCCTGGGAAGTGGGGCGTCACAGTTGGTATCAGAGCCATTCACCAGCCGAAAATGTGAGATGAGTCTCGGCTGAGCCAGGGTTATATAGCGGGTAGAGCGAGGCTCCCCGGCTAATGACCGTTGTGAGTGGAGTGCAACTCCTCACAAGGTCGGCTAAGGCTAGCGAGACGAGTCTCACATCGCCTGGTGCTTGTGAGTGTGCTTGAGCCTGACGTGGACGTCAGGGCTTAAAGGGGGGAAGAATGTGACACCCCCGGAATTTGGATTAGTCCTCTATATAAATGATATAATAGGACTAAATCTCTAACCCGGCTATAGCATTTTGGATGGTAGCAAGATCCAAGAGGAACATGAGAGTTAAGCGTGCTAGAGCTAGAGTAGTTCTAGGATGGGTGACCCCCTGGGAAGTGGGGCGTCACAACGGCAGTGCATTTGGTTATCGCAAGTTTGGTTACATTTCAGCAGCATGAGTTACGGGTAGGATGGTTACTACGTGCACGGGAGGTTCAGATTCCCGATCACACTTTGCACGTGGAGGAGTGTTGTTGGTCCTGCCCGGTGCAGATTGAGTCCTGGATTTTGCCAGCAGACCTGATGGTCTTGACTCCGCTGTGAGACTTTGTTGTGGTACTTGATGGACTGGCTGGCTCGGTATTTCTTTTCGCGGCGGTTGATTGTGCCGCGAGGACGGTTTTCTTGGGGAGCCAGGCCAGGAGGTGTTTGTGTACCGGGGAGGCCGGAGGACTTTCTTGACCTCTGTGGTTTTGACTTCGCGAGCGTAGCGGGTGATTTGCTTTGGGTGCGTAGCCTTTTTGGCTGGTGTTGTTGAGGGGCCTACGGCGGCGCTGGGACTCGGGGATACCCCCTTTGGTTGCGAGTTCCCGGATGTTCTCCTATCGGAGTTGTCTAGCATGCCACCAGTTGGAGAGTTGAGGACACAACTCCAGGATTCGATGGATTGGGGATTTTGTCAGACCAAGTGGGTCGCCTTTGGGGGCACCGATGCTATTCGTGATGAGGAAGGATGGTTCACTTCGGCTATGTGTGGATTACCGGGAATTGGATGAAGTGACCATCAAGAACAAGTACCCTTTGCTGAGCATGGAGGATTTGTTTGACCAGCTGCAAGGGTCTTGTAACTTCTTGAAGATTGATTTGCAATCTGGTTATAATCTGGTTATCACCAAATGAAGGTGAAGGCTGAAGATTTCCCGAATACAGCTTTCAGTTCACGGTACGAGCAATACGAGTTCACAGTCATGCCTTATGGATTGGCTAGTGCCCCTGCTGTAGTTATGGATTTGGTGAACTGGATTTTTTCGACCGTACTTGGAAGTCTGATGATGTAGGAGAGTAGGGTAATTCTTTTTGCATCCCGACTGTCACGCCCCGAGACCACCAATTTGTACAGTTCGAGCACGCCAACAGACCCGCCAATCGGGTATGACCTCTCACTACCCGAAAGGAACGGTAACATCCAAAATAATACATCAAGTGTATGCGGAAGCTCAATATCAGAGTAATAAAAATCACTACTAATTTAAAACTTTCATTCAATAACCAATAAGTTAAATTGTAAATGAAAGCATACAAGAGTGAACCATAATACAACTTTATTACATTTTACATCTCTCAACTTGCAACTAAATAATATTACAAATTTTTACATCTTCTCCTCACAATACATAGTTCACTCAAAATATAAAAAGGTACATCTGCTAGACCTTCTAGGTCTCTATGCTGCTGGGCCCTTACCCATGTCGTCTGTCTCGACCGCTGTATCCGAACCTGGAAAAATAGTCAACCACGGGTGTGAGAATTACAACAAAGTTCCTAGTGGGTTCAACCACCGAGAAAGAATGTCCTACACCACTTGGTTCAATGGAAGTACTAATAATAGAATGCTAGGAAAACTATAAACCTCAATATTAAAATGCTGATATGCATATAATATATCACTACACTATCTGTGTATACTCATCGATCCAATACTCCTCTGTCCAGCCATACCAGGCTATACCATCCACAACTCGGCCACTATGCCGCTGTATACAGGGTTAAACTAACCAGGCCACCTTTGCCACTCTATTTCCTCTTCATTCTTTCACATTCTTGTATCTTAATTCAAGTTGCTAAACCCTCGGAGATTTTTGCCCAAAGGGCCCCAGCCCGGTAGTCATGCTACCACAAGACGAGAATCTCTAAGGTTGCCGATAACACCCGCAAGTGTTACCTCGCCCACGGGGAACTCTTTCATAAGGGTCATTGCCCAGGAGGTGGTCCATACCAACATCCTCCAATACGAGTTCTACCCCCGGGGTGCGTCCATCTTTATCTTTTCTTTTTCTTTTCTTTCATTTCGACATTTAGTCCCTTTTTACATTTTATGCATTCTTATTCACTTAACCTTTTAGCTTATTATGCTTATCTTTTATTCATTCAACCCTTGTCCTAGGTCCATTCCTCCAAGGGTGAAATGAAAGTCTCTTTACTCTTAAGCACTTGCTTTTTCTTTCTTATTCGAGCTTGTAGCACACATTGCCACTGGCAATCTATTTCTTTTTCTTTCAAGCCTTTTAGCTTATCTTCCATTTATACACTTTTCTTTAGTTAATCGGCCACTTGAAGGAGTACCACATCCGATTCCCCTTAGAAGGGTCTCACAACCAGGGGCACAATTTGCATTTTCTTTTTGCTTTTTAGCCACTTTTAGCTTTCTTTTAAACTCTGCCTTTTTCATTAATTTATTCTTTACTCTAGGTCTTGCCACACGGGTAACTAGAGTCTCTTGGACCCTTAAACATTTCTCTTTCATTCATTTAACTCAAATTGCTCATTCTTTATCTCTTAACCCTATGTTCATTACCTTAAGGTTTCACTATGTCCCAAGGACATTGTTAACTTTCAGTTATTTTTGGCCTAGAGTCTATTAACTCTACTTCCTCTTTCACTTTAAATTAGAGTTCATTGACTCTATTACCCATTATCTGTGAGTTTAAACTCCACTAGTTCACCTTAGGTTTCCTTTACCTAAATTTCATATCATGTTTAACCTAGAGTTCCTTGACTCTATGTTAAATAATCTATATATTCTCAACCTTAGGTTATCCCCTAAGACAATGTCACTCGTTCATCCAGGTTTAACTCCTAGGATATCATGCCACTCGTTAAACCCTTAATCTAGGTTTTCTCCTAGTTTTACTACCAAACATACTCATTTTCCTTGTGCTTTTACATGGTTCCCAGGGTTACACCCTAACATGATCACAATGATAAAACAATTAATCCCCTTTTACGCATGCAATTATTTCCATCTCAATCATAAATAATATTTATCATCTACGCATACAAATATCATCATATTTGGCAATTAAAAAATTCCACTTTTTCATCTGTATCAATCTACACATGCAAGTTTATCTTCTATTTTTGATAATTAGAAAAAGCCACTATTCTCTATGTCCATTTACACATGCAATGTGAGGACTTGAATCCCCACGATAGGATTACTGTTGTATCAGCAGCTTCTGGAGGCTTATGATGGGTGATGGAGTTGTTTTTGTGCAAGTTGGACACAAGTGATCGACTCAGTGTCAGAAAATGGATCACGAGTGTAGTTGGTTGCTCACCAAATTTTAGAAGTAGAATTGGGCAAAACGGACTTCAGATTTGGACTCAACGCGCGAAAATGATGGAAATCGACTACTTGCTTGTATTTTTCTGAGTCCGGACGGCCGAAAATGGACACCCAGAAGTTTTCTGGTGTTTTTGGGTGCACGGTGGACCGGTGGACCGACGGTGTGCCACGTGCGGTTTCTGGTTGGCGCCGTACGCCATGTGGCAGCGCAGGAGTCGCGGCGCAGTGGGCCCGGCCCACGGGAGTAGGCGCGGGCAGGCGCGCGGAGCAGCGGGAGGAGTGTGCCACGTGGTGTTTTTCTACTGGTTCGCACTGGACACGTGGCAGCAAGGCAGTGGCTGGCACAGCAGGCGCGGTCCATGGAGCTGGGCAGTAGGTCTTGGGAAGCGTGCACGGCAGAGGGCGCTGGCAGCGCACACGTGGGCGCGGCAGGCGGGCGTTGACCGGGCTGCGCGCCACGCGTCAGCGTGGGGCGAGGGCCACGCGGCGCAACGCGGGCGGCTGGACTCGCTGTCCACTATTTTGCGCTGACGTGGCACAATCTCAGCGTTTCGGGCGCGGCGCGGTACAGTGGATTTGGCGGCATTGTTTGCGCCCGAAAATTCCGGGCGCCCGGAAAATGCACCCAGAAGTGTATTTTTCTTCCGGATTTCAGCCTATAAATAGGGATTTGGTGCCTTCTAGTGCAGGTTTTGGAGGTTTTCTGGAGATCCTCTTTGCGCAGAGCCTTCACCCCCTTTGTCCTCTACTCTCCGACGGATCTAGGATATTTTTGGAGGCCGCGGCATTGGCGTTTTCTGCGACGCGGCGCACATCGACGCTCCTTGGATTTTCACTTTTACCGTGGCTTTTCAGTCTAAGAGACCTCCTAGACTACCCGGATGGATTTTTGTGCCGATTTTTGGGGCGATGCGTTAACGAGAGATACGTCTTCGATTTCCGTATTGATCACTTCGTCTCATTTTGAGTTTTGGCATAGTTCCCGAGGCTTTTCTGTGACCCTTTGTACTGCTGCGAGGTACGAGACAGCGGTGGAGTATTGTTGAATTTTCTCAGTCTACGAGCATCGGAATGAGGCGTTTAAAGGCTCGATTGATATCTACACTTTGAGAGGAACGTACCTGTATTTTTATCAAAATTTTTGGAGGACTCTTCGAAGGTGATATTTATGCTTCTTTCGGACTATTTTCCTACATATTTCTGTTTGTGATAATTCGGCATACCCGCGTTGTTGTATTTATATCTTGGCCTATAGGTGTCGGAACGGGGTGTATAAATACTCGTTTTGGAACTACTCATCGCGAGGATTGCAACCGTGATTTTTCTGGATTTTTCGAAGGACTACTTGCAGGTGAAAAACCCTCTTCTTTGTGCTATTTTGCAAAACAGAGGGTGTGATTTTGGGTATGATTTGTGTGTTATTGTTGTGAGGTTGATCGGAGCTGAGGCTTGTGCGACTGAGTACCGAGGGTGCAGTTTCGGCAGATTTTGGATAGCGTGCGACTACACACTTCACCGACTTCGGCTTTGCCTGCGGAAAGCGTTTCAGGTGGGTTGCTTCATCTCCAGAACCGGTGGACGGTTCTCTAATTCTGTATGTTAGAATGCATGCATGTTTAGGGTACAATATTTGTGATTAAGGTGTAAGCTTAGGGATGACAGTTGTACAAGGAATTGCAAGTGAATATTCATGTTAAATATTATTGAGGACTTGCTAGATCTGGATATCCATGATTATGAATAGTAAAAGCTTACCTAAAGGGATTTACCCTATGTGATTGTTAGCATGCATGTTTAATTGTACAATATTTAGCATCGAGATGGAAGCTTGAGGAATGGCCTAGATCATGCAGATTGATATACTATAGTAGTGGTCTTTTAGCATGCCATGTTGCACATAATCTTTTATGATATGATTACTCGATGGAGTAGGAGGCTATATCTATGTGCGGGTATTATTCTGATCATTCTTTTGATGGACCATGGATCACGGACAAGTGTAGTTCATTAGGGATTCTGGCTTGTTGTTTATACCTTTGTGGAGTTATTATGCGATTTACTCCCTTTCATTTCCTTGAGGACAAATGCATGCTTGTATGGACATCTAGATAGGCCATCTTTTATTCCTACACTATCATGTGGGAATCTGACTTAGGAGAAACCATGTTTGTTCTTTCTCCTTTCTCCTTTCTTTCTAGATTCTAGATTCATGTTGCTCGGGTTCGAGCAGGGGTTTGGGATAGTGTAGTCGGGACTTTGTGTCTGGGACAGGTTGGATTAGTTTGTGGACTTGTGGGGTTTTGCGGCGACCGCAGATATTGGGCTGTTGACCGGATATGTACTTGTGCATCAGATTGGGTATCAGATTTCCCTTTAGTGGATGGAGTTTCCCACTTATTGTTTACTATTATATGAGATTGGGGATCGAGTTTCCCTTTAGTGGATGGGTTTTCCCACCTTGATCAGAGTCGTGATCCAGTCCTGCTATTTTATGATACTGGTTACTGTGATACTTTACTCGTGTGGGTCGCTCCCCTCGAGTGCCACTCCGGAGTAGGCTTTAGACCGTGACTGGTGTCGGTCAGTTGGACAGTGGAGATACTGAGTTCGTGAGATTGATGACAGAGCAGGCAGTACCGGGTTTTATACCGGTTCATTTGATTGGGTTTATTCAGTCAGATACTTTTATTGTTGCACTCGTGCCTGGGAGCTGAGTGGAGTCTGGTAGCTGAGTTTAGACCAGTACTAGTGTTGTTGGGAGCCGTTTGGTTTGACCGTGGTCCCGTGTCGTTGAGAGTACTTTGACCGTTGTGTGAGAGGTTGAGGACCTTGAGTCCATCCGTTCTGAGAGAGAGCGTGGATTTCGACTATAGCCTGCATGAGCCACTACTCGATAGCGAGTTAGTCCGTTTGGACACCCTACGTAATTCCTGCCCGGTAGTGGGAGGTGGTTGTAGTTAGGCGCAGTCTTGACTGGACCAGATGTGGCAGTCAGCTCGATTGGGTCGGTCGTGCACTTCATGCGCTAGTGGTTGCATACCTTTCTTAGGTTCTCCCCTTTTGAGCATTTAGATAGAGGCATGGTAGCTGTTGAGTACCTCCATCTTTCTTGTTCAGTTTTTACTGCATTGTTATCTTATGCCTATAGTGGACTTAGTGGGCAGATCGTCGGGCCTGGCGGTGATACCCACTGAGAACTCCCTTTTGGGTGTAGTTCTCACACCCATTAGGGGTTTTCCCCCTCATTTTTTCTTCTCTCCTTTGTTTTGCAGAGTCTTAGCGGATGCTGCTGATTCTGCGGTTGCTGTGCGAGGCGAGGGAGTCGCGAGCTAGATCCCTACCCGTCTGTGGAGAGTAGCGGTACCCCTACATTGGAGATCCTGAGTATAGTCAGTAGATTATTTATTTATTTTTTCGCTTTTGAGAGATCATTGTATTGTGAGGATCTGACTTATACTGAGAGCCTGTACACTGATGTATTATTTCAGATTACCTCCCTTTTGAGTTCTGGTTTATTTTATTTGAGGATATTGTATGATTATCACTTATAGGAGATGGACATTGTATCATTATTTCAAATTGTACAGATGATTGGTTTTAGTTTTACAACACTTTTATTTTATAGCTCTGATATCTGTTTAGCTATAGTCCCTTTTCTTGCAGGTAGGATGCTTCGCCTATGCGGAGTTTGGTATAGGCGGCGGATCTGTTGGCGAGCTCGGGTCGCAGTTTCGACCCCGGGGCGTGACATGCAATTTATCATCTATTTAGATAAATCAAAATTTGCATTTTCCTCTATGTTCATTTAAACATGCAAATTTATCATCTCCTTTTTGGCAACTAAAAGTTGCACTTTTCATCTGTGTTCATCTACACATGCAGGTTCATCCCCTATTTTGGGTAAATCATAAATATCACTTTCCTCTAAGTTCCTTTACACATGCACATTTATCGTCTATTTTTGGCAACTAAAAGTTGCACTTTTCATCTGTGTCCATCTACACATACAATCTTTATCTGTATCAAGTTCATCATAAATCTCAATTTGGGTTATACCCAGATTTTTATCATGATTCCCTAACGCCTCTAACATGCTACTATAATGCTTCTAAATCAAAAACAGAGGAAAAAGGGGAGAGGTCACCCAATTTCGGTAGAATCCCCCACCTTGTGTTGCCCCCAATTGCTTGTAGACACTTGCAATTGGTATCCCCGCAATTTTCTCGCCTCGTCAAGGTTGCACGCAAAACGGTTCACGTCGTCCAACTCTGCATGCAAAACGATGCACGTCTTCCCTTGAGGTTGCACGCAAAACGGTGCATGTTATCCAAACCTGCACGCAAAACGATGCACGTACCTCGGGTTTACAAGCAAAATGACACATATCTTCTTTCAAGGTTGCACGCAAAATGGTGCACGTTCTTCGAGCTTGCACGCAAAATGATGCGTGCCAAAATGCCCGGCGATACTTCGTGCAGTAGAACGACGCAGTCAACGACATCCCTAACATGCACAACGGCATGGGGTCAAATCCAAAACCCAAAGGGGTAAATCTCAAAACTGCGCCGAAAACACCGCAAAATAACATACGGGACCTACCTTAACATCGTCGCGCCGTCCAACGCGTGCACACGCGTCCATCTGGCCGCTTGGAACACCTTGCGTGTGCTCCACCAGGTCACCGGTGCGCTGCGGCACCCCAAAAACTCTCCCACGAAATCCCCCTCTCCCTCCCCTGGACGCTCGGTTTGGAGAAAAGGGGGAAAAGAGAAGAAATGGGGCATTTCGGCCCTTTATAGTCAAAATCCCCACATTCGGGTGCCCGAAAGTGGGTTTCGGGCTGCTACAATGCCCCTGCACCCGCGGTCCACCGGTGCATGCGCCAGCACCTGCCAGCGTGGGCCAATGGGCGGCCGCCACGCGGCACCTCGCGCCTCCCGCGCGTCAATACGGCAGCAGCGACGCGTCGTATCACACGTCGCGTCGCGCTGACTGCCCAATAGGGGCCCGACACGTGGCCTGCCCCACTGACGACGCGCCAGAGGCCGCGCATCTTCCCGACGCACTCCTGCCGCCTCGGCCGCTGGGGCTAATGGGGCGACGCCACGTGACGTGCCCCCACCTGCCCCCGCGCCTCGCGCCGCTCGCCCCTGCGCGCCTCGCGCCGCGCGCGAGCCTCGGAATCCGCACGTCACCTCGGGATGCGCGCCGATTGCCTCGGGATTCGTGCAAGCTACCTCGTGATCCGTGCCAACTGCATCGGGATGCTTGCAACTGCCTCGAAATCCATGCCCACTGCCTCGGGATCCGTGCTACTTGGGATTCGAGTGCTGCTACAGTGGAATTCGACGGGCCGTACGGGCGCTACAGTACATTTCGGGAGCCCGACTGTACGGCTAGATTTTCGGATTTCGCCCGTTTCGCCCGTTCTCGCCCGTTCTCGCCCGTTTTCGTCCCGTTTTCGCTCAAACTTGACAGGGAGCCTCAACTTAACTTAATTTATCACGGGATATCCAACATCTTCCGTTTGGGCTATTTACGGGTCGCCAAAGTCTCGCTGTATTCACAATCGCTGACGGACCCCGTTCTCATTGTCCGGGTATCCGATCGCTGCGAAACTTTTATTGTGGCCTTAGAACATAAAAACGGACCTCCCCGAATTTTCTCGAAATTTGCTAACACTGTAAATTTTCTGCTAAAAATCTGGGCCTCCCTTTCTCATATAAAATTCTTGAAGCCTCATTTTTAGTCCGATTTCGCCCCAATTCACTCCCAGATCATCCTTTACTTCTCTAGATTCAATAAAAATAGTATCTCATACCATTTTTATCTATATTTATTTATATACCAAAAATCTGGTACATTACATTCTAGCCTCCTTAAAGAAAGTTTCGTCCTCGAAACTTAAATCGCACCTCGACTCAAGTTCGATTGGGTGGGAGGAATCATGCCCCCAATGCTAGGCCTACTGTATGTCGTTACTGGGTCTCATATTGTCTGCTCGACAAAACTACACGAACATTTCGTTCGTGGATCCCTAACTCCACTCAGGTGAAAGATACAGTCGATCACTTGCTCCCCCAATTGCCACGAATGACCCAGTCTTTACTTACGAAATTTCTCGACAATTTCACAATCATTTTTCCATAATAAGGCTGCATTCGCAACAAATTACATTTACCATGTTTCCCTGTCGCTCCGCTGCCTGATGTGGAGGGCAAAGGCCAATCCACGAGTTCTCAGCTATCCCACACGCTACTAGCGCTCTGAGTCTACGAGTTATCATCTAACCTGTTTATTTCGGACTACTAATAGGTTCACAGACGACGGTCCAATATGGGCCTATAGCCCAACTACTAGCCTGACAATGTGCAACGGCTCTCACTAGCACGCAGACCCAATCATCATACGGGTAGATCCTTAATTAGGATATATTACCGCACCAACACTCCCACTAGGGGCAACAGTATCTCAATCATCACCAGCCCTATGGCCGGGTCACGTCTACACTATCAGTGTACTAACAGCCTCAAGGCTCACATGTGGCTTTCCACATCATCGAGTCATCGTTTGGACTACCGCCCCGACCAAATCTCTATCATGCCCCGCCCTCAGGCCTCGGGCCGCTGTCTCTCACAGCCGACTGCACCTGCCCACTGGGCTACAGGCCCACAGTCCACATACATGGTCCAGGCACGGATCTTCCCCAGCGAACCCACTAATCGTCGCCACACGACTACTACGCTCCACCGAGAAATACCCACTCGCTAGTCGTCGCTCTACGACCTGAACTCCCTATCGACTCTCGTCACACTTAGCAAAAGCTAAGGTGCCACCTTACCAGCTCTCTCTGGCTAAACAGTACTTGTGCTCCATGAACACCCAAACGATTGGGCGTCCTCCGCCCCGGTGCTAACTCGCAAAATCCACAGTGTTAAGCGATTTGCTTAAGCACACCTATGGCTCTTGTGCACCTCTACCAACTAGGTTGAGGCATCACAACAATGATTCACCAATCCCGGTGATTAACACGCGGACCTTATGGTGGCAACACTTGCCATTACACCGATCCATCAGACCGGCGCCATAAAACTCCCGCTCTATCGAGAGATCCTCGCATCTTGAAGCCTACTCTGGGCTTCACCAACCATACTAGGCGGCAATTCAGCCAAATCGACACGCCACACGATCACTACCGTCATCAAGAGCAAACTTTCGCCACCTAGCCCGTAAGTCTTTCTTGCCCTCACCCTTAGGACATAGCAACTTGGCTCTCGCAACATAGCGATCACCATCGCCTCGTGAGTCTGTCTCTCATCAGACCTCACTAGTCACGATTTGTCAGCAAACTAGTTGACACCCGCTTATAACACCTCTCGCTGTAGGTGCAGGGCGCGCCGACATAAGCTCGGCGGCTATTGCCACTCTCTCTACTGTCGCCCCTATATGCGGCGACACCAGGCGCTCATGCGTCATTTATGCAGCCTCAACTTGCTGCGCCATCAGCCACTGGAGCCTATCGATCTGCTCCGACTCTCACCTCGACGCCTCCTCTAGGCACCGGAATCCGTCTTCCTGCCAGCAGGAAGCTTCCGCCTGTCGGCGAGAAGTTTCCATCTGCTATTGGACCACACCAATAAGTGCGGCCACCTGCTATCGCAACTCGTGTACCTCGCCCGACCCAGAGCCTTCTCGTGGCTCAAGTCGAGACAAGCGCGACTCCCTGCATGGTGTCATGGCTAACCTGCACACCACAACGCACAGACTAGCTCAACTTTAAAAATTTGGACTATGCGTAAACTAAATACCAACAAAAAGCCTCGTCGACCCAATCATGCGAAAGTATAAGAGGGCACTCCCTTTCATCTCCAACATTACGTTGTCGGCCGCCAACGTAAAAGTCCGAAGAATGAAGGCTCACTACCCGCGATCAGTCCCAATATCCTTTTTGGGAACAACAGTAACAAATCAAGTACTTTCGCCAAAAAATCCACACACTCTCTCGTGCTAATCCCTAGGGTCTCCCTATGGTTCGCTAACCACCTAGGACTATTCCTAGACTCTGATACCACTCTAATCTGTCACGCCCTAAGACCGCCAATTTGTACAGTTCGGGCACGCCAACAGACCCGCCAATCGGGTATGACCTCTCACTACCCGAAAGGAGCGGTAACATCCAAAATAATACATCAAGTGTATGCGGAAGCTCAATATCAGAGTACTAAAAATCACTACTAATTTAAAACTTACATTCAATAACCAATAAGTTAAACTGTAAATGAAAGCATACAAGAGTGAACCATAATACGACTTTATTACATTTTACATCTCTCAACTTGCAACTAAATAATATTATAAATTTTTACATCTTTTCCTCACAATACATAGTTCACTCAAAATATAAAAGGATACATCTGCTAGACCCTCTAGGTCTCTATGCTGGTGGGCCCTTACCCCTGTCATCTGTCTCGACCGCTGTATCCGGACCTGGAAAAATGGTCACCCGCGGGTGTGAGAACTACAACAAAGTTTCCAGTGGGTTCAACCACCGAGAAAGAATATCCTACACCACTTGGTCCAATGGAAGCACTAATAATAGAATGCTAGAAAAACTATAATCCTCAATATTAAAATGCTGATATTATAGTATCCTAACTTCTTGGACTTCATCCCTGACCCTTGCCGGATAGGATTAGCTAGAGGGGGCATTTTTCCTTAGGGTCTCCGGTGGATAGAATGAGGGCGTTTGCTTTTATTTTTTGGAGATAGGGCTCAAGAAACGATGAACAGTGGTGCGGTCGGATCTGAAATCTGACTCCCGGATCCCCCAGAATTGAATTTTTTAAGTTCGCGATAACTGCAGCATGCATCAGAATCCGTGCCGCTTGATTTGCACGCATTTCAAGGAAATGGGATAGACCCCGGTTGGATCGGATTAGCAATTTTACTCGTCGAGAGTAAAACGAGTTGATTGCTTTACCCTCTTCTTTTTTAATCCCTTTTAAACGCACGAGATGTAGGGTTTGGGGTTTTCTTTTATGTGTATATAAATACCAACGGTACCGACGGTTTTGCCCTAAGAAAAGGACTTACGCCTACCCTAGCCGCCAGCCGCGTTGAGGGAGAGAGAGGGAGAGGGAGGATCTCGTCGGGTGACCAACGCATCGGAGGCCGGGGACGGAACGAGGAACGATCGGATCACCTTCTCCGTTACCGCGAGGTGAGTTTTGCGCGATTTTGGGCGGCCTTCACCGAGGGTTTTTGTTCTTTTTACCTTGGCGATCTTGGAGTCGGGATGCCCTAGCCACGGCCCACGCCGCCGCCGCCGCCGTCGCAGCCGCGGCTGCCGTCGTTGCGGCTGTTGCAGCTGCGCCGCACCTGCGCGGTGTTATGGAATTTGAGTTGGCGTATTTCGTGAATTCGGCTAAGTCTTGAAGATTGAAGGTAAAGGAAGTTGGATCATATAACTAAATCTCAAGAAAGAAGAATTCAAAAGGATCAGGTATGTTTAACTTAATATCTTTGGTGATCCGAATACTTCTTATAGCGTAGAAACACTTGGATGGATTTGTTATTGCATAAATATCAAAAACTGGACATGGGACATGTTCAGGATCCGGATCAGACTGTTCGATCCGGATCCCGAAGGTGGTTCGTTCATACACCAGTTCAATCCGGATCGTAGCTTCCCTTGATCCGGATCCCGAACACTGAGTTTACCATTTTATTTGATCGATCCGGATCAGGCTTCGCAATCCGGATACCGAACGTTGATGTTTGGTGAACTGTATGAACGATCCGGATCAAGCACTTCGATCCGGATCCCGAACCTTCGTTTTTCTGGAATCTGTTTTTCTCGCTACTGCAATCCGGATCGTCGATCTCCGATCCGGATCGTCGTCATGAAAATTTCCAGAAAAAGATAGTTTTTGATCCTTATCTTCTTCCAAGGGTTTCTAACCTATAAATAGACCCTATGATTCTTTTTCTAGGGCTAATCCACATAATAGAAAAAGTAGCCGTCATATTTTATACGGCCTAAGATCCACATATAGAGAAGAAAGGAAATCATAGATTCTATCTTATGTTTCTTCATCTATATTGATTGATTTGATTCTAGGTTTTCATACTCACATTTTGAGTTGAATCAAATCAATGAATACTTAGATGGTATTTCCGATCTATTTCTAATCTAAGTATTCGGCAGATCATCACCACCCAAAAAAAAACGATTTACCCCAAAATCGGCGCGTGGACTCGCGTGGCCTTGTGGATTCAAGGTGCAACCGCTCTCGTGGATTCGGAGCGAGGTACGTTCGTGGATTCGAAGCGTGCTACTGGGTGAAGACCGTGGATTCGGTCGGACGTCGTGGACTCGACGTTGGACGCCGTGGATTCGGCATTGGACGCACATCGTGGATTCGAGAAGCGTCGTGGAGCGAGCGGAGAAGATCAACTAGGAGCGTATGGAAAAGGTTGAGTCGTCTGTGAGTACGGTATATCACCTTGTACGTGTTTAATTCTAGTGGATTTCACCGTGTTATCGGTCCCGTGGTTTTTTACTCCGGTTTGGAGTTTTCCACGTAAAAATCTCTGCGTGTTATTTATTTTTCCGCATTGGGTTTTTATATCGCAAAGATTTTTGAGTGTTTATGGTTTACACCTATTCACCCCCCTCTAGGTGTTTTTTCCCCTATTTAGATCCTATTATTCATATAACCCAACAAGTGGTATCGGAGCGGGAATAGGGTTGTAAACAATGGTTGAAGGTGGAAACATCAACAGACCCCCGTTCTTCGATGGAACAAATTATGCGTACTGGAAAGTACGGATGAAAGCCTTTTTAATTTCCATCGACGAACGGGTGTGGCAATCAATTGAATTAGGATGGTCTAATCCAACTGAAATTGTTGGTGATGTTCGCACCATCAAACCTAGGTCGAAATGGACCAAGGAAGAGATTGAGATATCTTCTTACAATGGCAAGGGAATAAATGCTTTATTTAATGCCTTATCACAAACAGAGTTCTCTCACGTCTCGGCATGTGAGACTGCGAAAGAAATCTGGGATGTTCTTCAAGTTACGCATGAGGGAACTAACCTTGTGAAGATTCAGAAACTGCAAATGCTTACGAGCAAGTTTGACTCTATTTTCATGGCAGAAAATGAATCGTTCACTGACTATTACACACGATTGCAAGACATCGTAAACTCATGTGCTAACTTGGGAGAGAAGATTCCAGAATTTAAAATTGTAAGAAAGATCTTAAGAACTCTTCCTGAAAGATTTCGTTCCAAGGTTACAGCCATTGAAACTATTAAACACCCGGACGAAATCCGTGTAGAAGAATTAGTTGGTTCTTTACAAACTTATGAAATGACATTTCCTACTAACTATTCTTCGGGAAAGGCATCCTCTTCTAAGTCTTCAGGTTATGCTTTGAAAACAACAAAAGAAGAAGACGCGGATTCATCCTCCTCAGGCGATGACGAGAATTTATCTATGGAGGACTTTGAGAAGCAGCTCGCTCTCTTGACAAGGAAGTTTCGCCGAAATTTTCAAAGGGGTAATTCAAGCAAAACTCCATCCTTCGGAAAGTGGAAGAAAGGCAAGGGTTCTTCAAGTTACAAGTCAAGAAAGCAAGAAGGCTTCTCTAAGGATAAGAAAAGCACAGAAGGACAAGTCCAATGCTTCAAGTGCCGAGGGTACGACCATATCTCAACGGAATGTCCAACTAAGAATCCGTCTAAGAAGAAGGCGATGCAAGCCGTCACTTGGGATGACACCTCATCGTCAAATGAGTCATCGTCAAGTGATGAAGAAGACAACGCAACTGCGTTCCACGTGTCCACATCTTCACCCTTCATGTGCTTAATGGCAAGTACATCCGACTCGCTGTCCAACTCCACTGTTGAAAAGAATGCAACGGACAATGAATCGGATGATTCGGAAGGTGAAGATTTTGCTCTAGCCTACCATAGACTTTTGAGGGATTCAAAGAAACTGGCTAAGCAAAACAAGGGGTTGAGAGGGAGATTGCAGGATCTCGAAGAAGAACTAAAAAGGGTAACTTCTCTCTCGACCGATCTTGAAGTGGAAAGGGATAATCTGATAAAAGCAAATGTTTCCCTTCAAGAGTCCAATGAGCAATTCGAGAAGAATTATATAGATATGGTTAACAAAGCGAATTACTTCTTGAAGCTCAACGGCGAGGCTCGACAGGAAAAATTGGAAATGACACAGACCATTCTCCAACTCAAGGATGACTTACAGCGATTTTCATTAGGAAGGAGTAAGTTGGATAAGCTTCTTGGTCTTGGTCAATCAAACAAGTTCGGCCTCGGATACAATCGAACTAAAGACGATTTTAGTTCGGTTGGAACAGTTTTCGTGCCTCAGTCGGTATCTCCTCCTCCGACACCGGAATTCACGACAAGCAACGACAACAAGCCAACTTCACCCTTCTCGGGATCGTCAAGCACTAAGGTATGTTTTCGTTGTAATTTTGCAGGGCACATAAGGAGAAATTGCAAGATGGGAGCCAAACGCTCAACTCAAGCACTTCTTGCAACGACTACCAAAAGGGTAATTCCTCGGAAAGCAAATGCAAATTATTCAAAAGGAAAAAGCCTCGGTAGTTCATCAAACAAGACGACGACGTCAAGGAAAAGCGATGGATCAAACAAGACGCTTTCACCAAAGGTATCAACCTCACAATCACTTCCGACGTACACCAAAACTCGAAAGGTTTGGGTACGCAAAGGTGAAGTTTTCCCTTGTCTTGTTACAAATATTTCCTTACATGCATATGATAATTCGTCTTGGTATCTGGATAGCGGCTGTTCCCGTCACATGACCGGTGACAAAAACTGCTTTCAAAATTTTGAGAAAATCTCCGGAGGACTTGTGGTTTTCGGAGACGGTCAGTCTTCCAAAATTGTTGGAAAAGGAACGGTAGCTATTCCAGATGGCCCGATTCTGAATAATGTATTATTTGTTGATGGGCTTAAGACTAACCTCATTAGTATCAGTCAACTTTGCGACAATGGTTTTTCTGTTAACTTTTCATCTGTTGAATGCATTGTAACTGATAAAGATCATATTTTCTTTTTAAAAGGGGTTAGATCTGAAAACAATTGTTATGTTGTTCCCAATAAAATTTCTGAAAATTGTAACTTAGCCTCTTTGAATAATGAAACACTTTGGCATGAAAGGCTAGGACACATAAATTTTAAGGAACTTGCTAGAATTTCGAACAAAGAAGTGGTCAAGGGGGTTCCTAAACTTTCACTTAATCAAAACATTGTGTGTGGTGGTTGTCAAAAGAGAAAACAATCTAGGACTGCACACAAGAACTTGAATCACATCGGTACCAAACGGCCCTTGGAATTATTGCATATGGATCTTATAGGGCCAACCCGTCAACCATCCTTGGGAGGTAAATGGTATATTTTCTTATTGGTTGATGATTTCTCTCGGTATTCATGGGTAGCATTTTTAAAAGAGAAAGCTGATACTTTTGATTCTTTTCACGAGATTTGCCTTCGTATTATGATTGAAAAGAATGAAAAGATCATTCGTGTTAGAAGTGATAGAGGTGGAGAATTCATAAATTCTAAATTCATTGATTTTTGCACTTCCAACGGCATTAAGCATGAATTCTCAGCACCCTATACACCTCAACAGAATGGTGTTGTCGAGCGCAAAAATAGGGTTGTTCAAGAGATGGCACGTGTTATGCTTCATAGTCGGAATTTACCGCTACATTTTTGGGCTGAAGCTGTGAACACTGCAATCTATGTTATTAATCGAGTTTATTTGCGCCCGGGAACGTTAAATACACCATATGAACTATGGTGTTGTAGAAAACCCAACATCAAATATTTTCGTATCTTCGGGAGTCGATGTTACATTTTACGTGACCGCGAAAATCTTGGAAAGTTTGACTCTCGAAGTGACGAAGGGATTTTCTTGGGGTATTCTACGAATAGTAGAGCATATCGGGTATTTAACTTGGAATCTAAGACGATCGTAGAATCTATAAATGTTAAAGTAGATGAAGCTTTCCACTTTGCATCTGATAAATCTACCCCTGATATCTCTCTTGATGATGATACTCCTGTAAGTGCATCTTCTCATGATAATACTTCCAATATTAATGATGCATCTAATGGTTCTTCAAGTTTATCTGATGTGCAGGAATCATCTCATATACCTCCGAGTACTCCATTACAACAAACGTTACGCATCTCCAAGGATCATCCTGAATCAAACATCATTGGAGACCCACAAGAAGGAGTCAAAACTCGGAGACAGTTGGTTTGTGGATTCGCCTGTTACGTTTCCATGATCGAACAAAAGAACATCGATGAAGCTCTTCAGGATGATTACTGGATTGAAGCAATGCAGGAAGAGCTCCATCAGTTTGAACGCAACAAAGTCTGGGAATTAACGACGCCTCCGAAGCAACACAATGTGATTGGTACTAAATGGATTTTCAAGAACAAGAAAAATGAGGATGGTACCATCATCAGGAACAAAGCACGTTTAGTTGCTCAAGGCTACTCTCAAATGGAAGGTATAGACTTTGATGAAACGTTCGCCCCTGTAGCTAGACTCGAGTCCATTCGTATCTTATTCGCTATTGCTTGTCACTTCAATATAAAACTCTTTCAAATGGACGTTAAGAGCGCGTTTTTAAATGGGTTTTTAAATGAGGAAGTTTATGTGGCTCAACCGAAAGGTTTTGTAGACTGTAAACTACCTAACCATGTTTTTCGTTTGAAAAAGGCTCTTTACGGTTTAAAACAAGCACCGCGAGCATGGTACGAAAGGTTGACAAAGCACCTTTTGGAGAAGGGCTATACTCGAGGGGGAGCAGATCGGACTCTCTTTGTGAAGCATTATCAAAATAACTTCATTGTTGCACAAATCTATGTCGATGACATTGTGTTCGGAGCAACAAAGGATAATGATGCTTCTAAATTCGCAGAAACCATAGAAAGCGAATTTGAGATGTCTATGATGGGCGAACTGACATACTTTCTTGGATTGCAAGTGAAACAAAATGGTGAAGGCATCCATCTGTGTCAATCCAAGTACGCAAAGGAGTTGGTAAAGAAATTCGGATTAGAAGATTCTAAAGATTTTCCTACTCCTATGGGAAACTAGCAATAAGGGATTAGGAAGTGAATCTCTTAGTGATAATGTAGACGAGAAACTCTATCGCAGCATGATTGGAAGTCTACTTTACCTCACAGCTAGTCGCCCGGATATATCCTTTAGTGTTGGGATTTGCACGAGATATCAATCAGCACCAAAGGAGGTTCACCTGAAAGCGGTGAAACGGATCATCCGGTACGTCAAAGGAACTGTAAACTTCGGAATTTGGTATCCTATGGGAACAAGTTTAGATATTATTGGATTCTCAGATGCCGATTGGGCAGGATCTGTGGATGATCGGAAAAGTACGAGTGGTGCATGTTTTTATCTTGGCCATTGTCTTGTTGCATGCCATAGTAAAAAGCAAAACTGCATTGCACTCTCGACTGCCGAAGCGGAATACATCTCAGCGGGTAGTTGTTCAACTCAACTTATTTGGATGAAAAGCGTGTTGAGCGACTTCCGGATTTCAGCAACTTCGGTAACTGTTTTATGTGACAACACAAGTGCTATAAACATTTCAAAAAACCCTGTGTTGCACTCTAGAACAAAACACATTGAACTTAGATATCATTTTCTTAGAGAGCTAGTTGAATCAAATATTCTTCAAATTTCCTACATTTCAACTGAAGATCAATTAGCTGACATTTTAACAAAACCTTTGGATCAAAAACGTTTTATTCATTTGTGTAAAGCAATTGGAATGCTTTCCTTGAAATAAACCTTTTTTGAAACTCTTGTTTAGGTTAGGTTTTGTTTTTGTGTTTTTGTTCATTATCTATGCTTAGACATAGAATATTAATTGAGCATTAGTTTTATCGACTTTGACTGCATCCTTTTATATATTTAGAATTTAATTATGCTTTAGATATCATAATATTTCATTTGATGCAATGATCATTTATGTCAATTAAATCATCTTTGTTTTGATCAAAGTCAATTTCTCTCTCGATGATCTCTTGGTATAGTTTTTATCTTATTTGACTGTTTAGTCGAGTATGAAATCGAGATCAATATTTGGCTGAATACTTTATATCTTAAATAATTGATAGCCAATTGAGGGGAAGTCAAAGAAAAAGTATTATGCTCAAAAGATGTGGAAAGAGTTACATCCCAATGAGGAGTGTGAAAACTACCACCACATGGAGGAAAGAGCTACCACCTCGGTCGTCCGAGTACTGTGTGCAGCTACCACATGTATACCAAGCAAGGTTTTTCAAGTTTGATTAATTAAAATGCATGTTGAAATACTTGACTCTGTCAAAATTTCAAGGTTGGTATAAGGTGGGATTTTTAATGAAAGATGCTCAAAGAGCCACTCTCTTCAATAAATTGACTAGATATATTATCTAATTTATCGGGGATGTTAGACATCTATTGATCTTTGTATTTCATTTTCTTTACCGAATTGATGATTTGATAAAGGCATTACTCATAAGATCAAGTTAGATGTAATTGAAGTTGTTCAACTTTAAGGGATTTAATTTTTATAAATTTTCGTTTCATTTGTTGGATATTATTGATAGATTTGGTATAATCTATTTCTTGTTGTATGAAACGATGATTTTCGTTTAAAGTTGATACACAAAAGTGCTTACAATCTTTTTCTTATTTTTCTAGAATTTCTCTGAAATTTTCTAAAGAAAAAGTTGGAGCCGATCCGGATTGGACCTGCCGATCCGGATCCCGAACGCAGATATTCTTCTGCGGGCAGACGATCCGGATTGGATCTGCCGATCCGGATCCCGAACGCAGTTTTTCACTGCGGGTAGCCGATCCGGATCGTAATCACGAACTGATCCGGATCGCGGCTAGGGTTTTATATAGAACAAAAGGGTTTTGATTTCTTTTACTCCAATCTTTTGTTCCAAAGTTTCTAGAGCTTCTCTCTCTAGATTTCATCCATCTTGGAAGCTTTCAAACTCAAGTTCTTCAATTCCAAGTAAGTTTTATTGATCAAAATTTCGATTTTTCACAGTTTTTCTTATTCCTCCTCAAAACATGATGAATTTCTTGTATCAATTTCATTTGTGGATGGTTTTTGATCAAATTTCTTTTGAAATAAGAACTCTGGGTAGATTAGTTTTGATTATATGCTAGGTATTCGCAAGATAAACGGATTTTTGGTCTTCGATTTCAAAAATTTCGGTTTTAGGGCATATAATGGGAATTTCCCAAAATCATGCAATTGATCTATTTTTAAAATTCTTTTTGCAAAACTAATTTGATTCTTAGTCTCTCTACACGATAATGATTGTTTGGGTACAATTTTTCTAATTTTTGAAAATTAACAATTTTTCGTGTTCTTGAGGTGTTGCTCACAGGATTTCTTTTCACAAGAAACCAATAGCAATGGTGATCACCTGGATCATTTTCCTTCTGGCTGCTATGGTACATACGAGAGACACTGTCAAGCCCAAGAGGGCTAAGAAAGCGAAGAAAGCTAAAGATGATTCTGATACAGAATCTGAAACGGAATCGATCGATTGGGATGAGCTTCAAGTTGAAGCAACAGTTCCCACTGCTTCGAAGGGAAAAGCGCCTGCGGAGACATCAAAGGAAAAGGCTCCGCCCACTGCTACGGAAAAAGGAAAAGCACCAATGACCTCTTCATCCATATTCTTAAAAAGAAAGAGACTCGCTCGACGACCTGGACGAGCTCGAGGTATTGAAATAAATGAACCATGTCAAGAGAATCCAAAGAATATCTCTCAAATTGACACTGAATCTGAAGACGAAGAAGATTGGGACACATTTCTTGATGAAGTACAACAAGGTATTGATGAAGAAAATAAGGTTTACCTGAAGAACAAGAAGCTACTAAAGTCTTCCTCAATACTTAAGCAGCAAGTAAGGAAAAAGAATGTGCCAAGCAATGAACCTCTTGACAAATCACATTCTTTGCCAAGAAGATCTCCTCGGAATGAAGGACAGACTGCTCCGTCAATCGTCACACAACGTTCTTCAACTTCCAGAAGAATTGACCAAAAGGGAAACCTGGAGTCTTCCATCAAACAAGAACAAGATAAAATGACTCTAGAACTCAGAAAGATGTCCAAGGACATACATAAGATGAAACAAGAGTGTTCTACGATTTCGGAAATGCTTAAAGGAATTTTGAAAAAGCTGGGCTGCACGAGCTCTGAAGACTCTGCCTCAGATAATTGACTTGTGCTAATTCTCTTGTGCAGGAACTTCATTTTTTTTTATTTTTTTTTGTGCAGGTCTTTTAAGCTTTAGTTTTTAGTTTTTAGTTCTCAAACTTGAACTGTTAACCTTTCTCTCCATTTTGGTAATTTTTTGGCTAACTTCTGTGACAAAAAGGGGGAGAGAGAAGTATAAACAATGATACTATGATACAATGGTTACTGAGAAAACTTGAAACTATAGAGGTAAGTATAACCTCAACTTGAAAGGTAAGTAGAACTTCAACTTTCGGTTTTCATTTGTGTTTGAGTGCATGCCTCGACTAACTATTCGACTAACTATTTGGGCATGTAATATAACTAACAAGTTGATGTTCACTAACATGACATTTGGTTTTTGATTGCATAGAAGATATGTTGGTGTTTTAACTATGATCAGTTTACATATCTGAATGTATAAATGTCATGGTAAGTATAAATGAGTATAAACTTCATCTCTGTATGTGGTTTTTGAATGATATAAAATTCTTGAGGTATCTAACGATTTCTTTTGTCAAGAATGATTTCTTTTGTGACACCCCCGGAATTTGGATTAGTCCTCTATATAAATGATATAATAGGACTAAATCTCTAACCCGGCTATAGCATTTTGGATGGTAGCAAGATCCAAGAGGAACATGAGAGTTAAGCGTGCTAGAGCTAGAGTAGTTCTAGGATGGGTGACCCCCTGGGAAGTGGGGCGTCACAATTGGTATCAGAGGCATTCACCAGCCGGAAATGTGAGATGAGTCTCGGCTGAACCAGGGTTATATAGCGGGTAGAGCGAGGCTCCCCGGCTAATGACCGTTGTGAGTGGAGTGCAGCTCCTCACAAGGTCGGCTAAGGCTAGCGAGACGAGTCTCACATCGCCTGGTGCTTGTGAGTGTGCTTGAGCCTGACGTGGACGTCAGGGCTTAAAGGGGGGAAGAATGTGACACCCCCGGAATTTGGATTAGTCCTCTATATAAATGATATAATAGGACTAAATCTCTAACCCGGCTATAGCATTTTGTATGGTAGCAAGATCCAAGAGGAACATGATAGTTAAGCGTGCTAGAGCTAGAGTAGTTATAGGATGGGTGACCCCCTGGGAAGTGGGGCGTCACAATGCCTTATCTGTCACGCCCCGGGGTCGAAACTGCGACCCGGGCTCGCCAACAGATCCGCCACATATGCCAAACCCGCATAGGCGAAGCGTCCTACCTGCAAAAAGAACTACAGCTAACAGATATCAGAGCTAAAAGATAAAACTGCTGTAGAATAAAATCAACCACTGTACAACTGAAGATAAAACAACAAGGTCCATCTCCCAAAAATGATAATCATACATTAACCTCGAGTACAAAACTCATAGCTCAACAAGGAGATATCTCAAATAAAACATCAGTGTACAAGCTCTCAATACATCATATCCTCACTACATCAGTCTCTCAAAAGAGGAAATAAATACCAATCTACCGACTATACTGAAGATCTCCTCCAAAGGGGGTACCGCTACTCTCCAAAGATGGGTCTGGATCTAGCTCGCTACTCCCTCACCACGCACAGCAACCACAGAACGGCAACACCCGCCAAGACTCTGCAAAACAAAGAGAAGAAAGGACAAAAGGGGGAAAACCCCCAACGGGCGTGAGAACTACGCAATAAGGGAGTTCTCAGTGGGTATCGCCACTAGGCCCGACGATCTGCCCACCAAGACTACTAGAGGCAAAAGATAACCGATGCAGTAAAACTGAAAGAAGAAGCTGGAAACACTCTACAGCTACCATGCCTCTATCCAAATGCTCAAATGGGGAAACTCTGATGAAGATATGCAACACTCGCACACGAGGTGCTCAATTGACCCAATCGAGCTGACTGCCACATCGGGTCCAGTCAAACCTGCGCCCACCTACAACCACCTCCCGCTGACGGGCAGGAATTACGTAGGGCGTCCAAACGGACTAACTCGCTATTGAGTAGTGGCTCATGCAGGCTATAGTCATAATCCATGCTCTCTCTCTCAGAACGGATAGACTCAAGATGCTCAACCTCTCACACAATGGTCAAAGAACTCACAACGACCACGGGACCACCGTCAAACCCCGAACGGTTCCCAACAATACAAGCACTGGTCTAAACAAAGCTACTAGACTCCACTCGGTCCCCCAGGCACGAGTGTAACAAAAAGTATCTGCCTGAATAAACCCAATCGATAGACCAGTAATCACTGGTACTGTCTGCTCTGCTGTCGAACTCAAGAACCCTGCCTGGTGCCCGGCGCTCACACCGTGGAAAGCCTACTCCGGAGTGGCACTCGAGGGGAGCGACCCACACGAGTAAAGTATCACTGTATCAAGCATCACTGTATCGAGTATCTCTGTAACCACTGTCTCATAATAGCAGGACTGGATCAAGACTATGATCAAAGTGGGAAACTCCGTCCACTAACAAAACCCCGATCTGATGCAATAGTACTCAAAAAGTGGGAAACACCATCCACTAGAAGAAATCTGATACCCAATCTGATGCAATAGTCAACATCCGGTCAACCGCCCAAAGTCCGCGGTCACCGCAATAACCCACAACCCACAATTGGGTAAATTAATCAAGATCCGGTCAACCGCCTACTGTCCGCGGTTGCCGCAATAACCCACAATCCACAATTGGGTAAATTAATCAAGATCCGGTCAACCGCCTACTGTCCGCGGTTGCGGCAACAACCCACAATCCAACATCAAGCACACCCTGTCTCTGACCCTAAGGTCCCAGCTACACTATCCCAAACCTCTGCTCGAACCCGAGCAACATGACTCAAAAGTCTAAATAAAAAGGAGAAAGAAAGCAATCATGGTTTCTCCTAAGTCAAATTCCAATATGTAGTGCAGCAGTAAAAGATGGCCTAACTATATGTCCATACACATATGTCCATACAAGCATGCATTTGTCCTCAAGAAGAATAAAGAAAATAAACCTCATGCCAAAATTATCAATGACCATACCTGTCCATAATTCTCAATCCATAATGGCTCCTCAGAGTAGAACCTGCACATAGCTACATAATCCTATCCCAATGCATAAACCATCCTCATAAAAGGTTATGTGCTAATATGGCATGATAATTAATCATATAGGGTATCCTTGCCTTAGATAAGCTTTCACTAATCATCAACATGACTATTTGATTAATACCATTGTCATACTGTGAATAATTCACTTGCAATTTCCATAAAATCCTCATTGTTAAACTTACCGATCAATCCCAGCTATTGTACCATTCACCTGCATGCAATGCTAACATATGAAAATTTAGAGAACCGTCCACCGGTTCCGGGAATAAGGCACCCACCTGAAAAGCTGACTGTCCAAAGCCCAACAGCTGAAAACACCAAATAACTCTAATCCCTTGCTCCAATAAGTTCAGCACACCCGTAACACTCCTGGCACAATACAAAGTCCACTAATTACACTAGGCTCCCAAATATAGCACTTAAAACCACATACAACCTCGAATTCTGAACTGTTAAATTATCACCTGCAGATAGTGCCCAGAAAATTCCAATAAAAATATCACACCAATCCTTACGTCGATAGCTTCGAAACGGTACCTTGCACGCCCAAATCGGAGTTCGGTAAGTCAAGATAAAAATTCGGCAAGGGGGTACGCTCATACAAAAATCTGTATTAAAACTGTACACTGTTCACTGAGAAAACAGTAATTTTCACCTCTGATGAAATCTCAGAAAAATCCAAGAAAAATACGAGCGCGTTCCATGCGATCTGTAGATGAAAAAGTTGTATAAGCTCGTTTCCGGCTGACGCTTGTGCGCAAAGATATGGCCAAAACACCTCGATGCTGTCCCACAAAGCCAAACAGAAAAAGGGTCACAGTGTTGCCTCGGGATCCGTGCCAAAAACTCGCAACGGGAAAGCGCAATCAATACGAAAGATGAAGCCCTACCTCTTAGGAGTCTGTCGGCGCAAGAATCACAGAAAAAGGAGCTCGGGGTAGCCCAGGGGAGCCAAAACACTGTCGCTGCGCCGAAGAAGAACACTAGAAAGCAACATCGCGCCGCACCGTAAAATCCAGAACCTCGGGATTCGTGCTCCTAAAATCGTAGAACTTGGCAGGAAGATCAAGAATTAAGAGTTGAACAAGTCTTCTTCAAGGTGCTCGGGCAGATGGTGCGTGGGCTGAGAGAAAAGAGCCAAAGAAGAGGGCTCGGGCTGCCTATTTATAGGCTGAGGAAACAATTGGAAAAATTCCCATTGTGTCCCAACTTTCGGGCGCCCGGTCCGGTCCGCCCGAATTCGGGCGCGCACAGTGCGGCCCGGCCCGCCCAGTTTCGGGCGCGCACAGTGCGGCCCGGTCCACCACACAGCTCAGTCCACTACTCCCCCGGGCCCCACTGCACCCGGTGCACCTGCGCCCGCAAATGGCGACGCGACACCTGGCCCGGCAACCCGTGCACCACGCACGTCGCGCCGTGGACCGCGCACGTCGCGGCTGACCCGGGCCGTACGGCCACCTGCCCCGCCGTACGGCCACCTGCCCCGGTCACCTACTCCACCGGTTGCGTGGACCGGGAGCACAACACCGAACCAAACACCTCACGCCACGTGTCCACCCGGTCTACCGTGCACCCGGGCCCAATTTCAGTGGACCGCTCCCGCTGAACCGGCCAACCGGAGAGCGCCATGTGGCCCGCCCCCGGTGCACGACCTCCGCGGTGGACCGCGCGCCTGCCCGCGTGCTCAGCCGCCTGCCCGCGCCCTTAGCCGCCTGCCCGCGGCCGCCAAACGCCTGCCCGAGGCTGCGCCGACGCCGCCCGCCGCCGCCGGCCGCCGCCGGCGATCGCCGGAAATACTGTTCCGGCATGAACAGTACCCGCAAGCTCAAAAACAGTAAGTAAATAGCCCATCTTGACCGTTTTCGCGCGCTGATTCCAAATCCGGCGTCCATTTTGCCAAATTCCAATCCTATAATTTGCCGGAGGCTTCCGGAAAGGTATTTTTAATCCGAATTCCGCGCCGAGCCAAAATTTGATATCCACTCCTCGCGTAAACTGTTCTAAACATCCGATGGGGTCCCCCGATTACCTACGAGATCCATTTTAAGCCCCGAGTCCATCTCTTGTGTCCAAACTGGCGCGCGAACACCGCCGACATGTCACGTAGGCTTCCAGAAGCTGCTGGTCACACTGTAGAAGCCCTGCAAAGATCCGGGTCACCACATCCTCCCCCACTAGAAGAAAGTTTCGTCCTCGAAACTAAGGCAACTCCCAAGGAGTCCCAGAAACCAGGGGTCAATACTCAACACCGCCGTCTCCAGCTCCCAAGTCACCTATCACTCCCCGTGATTACTCCTCAGCAACAACAACAGCAACAACCAGTACGGCATAGCCCGATTGCGCAATTCCCTCACCTCACGAGTCGGAATTCGCAACGGCGTCCCTCGTACTCCAAACTCTCACAGACCCCAAAAGGAACGAGTCAAACACGGGCGAGGGGTCCAAAACATGACACTCCAGAGCTGAGACGCAAAAAAACCTCAAAAACTCCAACAAAAGGCGGGGGGAAAAGGAACAAACAGCCTGAATAACACGCTCTAAAATCACTCCCAAGAGCCAGCTCAACCAAAGCGACCCGAATCACATCCACACAAACACCTGCACAGAAAAGGGGTCCAAACAAGCAGGGGTTCACACTCGGTCGCCCTCAACACTTAACCACCTAAGTGGATTGCTCAGCCGCAGCCTCTCATCAAAAGGGATCCTCAGGGACTCAACTCAAACCCTGCACACAAGGATGGCCCCACACAGTGCCAGCTATGGAACCGTCAAACTCGACTCCAAATAGCTCTTCTGCTCCAGGCATCCGCCACCACAGTGGCTCTGTCGGGGTGATACTGGATGCTCACAAAATCCAATGGTGGCTCTACAGCCACTACGGGAGGTATCACTATAACTCACAAATCCATCTCCCACCATTGACTAGGTTAGAATCGGCGCTGGTACCAATCTCATCACCCGGTCATCAAGCTCTGCTGGCACTATCCGGTCCAAAAACTCCTCACCCCAACAATGACCGTCGATCTCGGCCAGTCTTAAATAGCATCCACTTTGGCCGAATTTCCACCGCCGCCCCTTCGGCTAGAAGAAGTAATCTAGGAAGATATGCTCTCGAAGCTAAAACTTGCACCACAACGACATGGCAAAAAGCTTCTTCCCCACAGATCTTGTCACACCATATACAAATGCTGCACAAGCTCTAAACACTCAGGGAGGGGGTAAAACCAAAATATCCTGGAGGATGCCGCTATCAAACCGTTCAAGGCCAACTGAAACACAGAATTCCTCAATCTAGAGGCAACAGGGCATTAGTCAATCCATTGGCTTCACTGTACTCGTAATGCCCCTACTGTGTCCTGAATACCATCTAGACAATGCCCTCAGCTGAAATTCCAAATTGGCGCAGGCATCAAACAATAACTGCCGGAATATAGCTCCTTCAAAAGGTTCTAAATAATACCTGGACCTGCCTGGACTCCAATCCCAAAGGGCTCTCACCATCGTGTATCAACGACGTGGCACTAGGTCAAACAGACCCTCTATCCAACAGATCCCTGCACCGGTGCGATCAACTCTCCCAGCTCTTACCGATAATCCAAGTGGTGCTACTGAGGTTGGCGCGGTTTCCAGAACCACGTCAACCGCAATCAAACTCTCCCTAACAGGCGGCATAATCATCAACTCGAGTGGACTCACACCCGGGATTTCACAGCAATAGAAATATCCTTTGGTCCCGGCGCCACCATAAGCTCCTCTCACACAGTCGCTAAACCCTGTGTGCTCGAACAATCTCCCCATAACAAGCCTCCTTTGTCTGCCTCGCAAAAGTCACAATCAGCACCCTCTCTGCACTTAACCATCCAGTGGTGCCGTGCCAACCAATCCCAAGCACTGGGTCAAAACATCGAACTGCCACCCATAGCAAGAGGTTTGCTGGTATAACTCATGGTCTCAACGACACTGAACAAAACCCACAAGCCTCCTTCACATGCATAACACCGATGGTATTCTGTACCTCTAGTGCACGTGGTAATAACTCTGCCTTTAGTCCATGCCGGAAAGCAAAGTGCACTAACTCCGACTGCTGTGATGAAATCACACATGCAACAACCCGATCCACTGCCGTGGCGCCCTCCAACCAGGCGGCACAAACTCATCCACATGATGCAAGCGGTTGTCGCTTAGTCCATCAGAAAATATCCAATCAATCACAAGGGAGCACGACCTCTGTTTCTGCTCACGCTGAGGCAACAGATACGATCCTCCGCAGACAACAAAACCACGCTACCGTTGCGCTACTCTGATATAGACACTGATACTGCCATCGGGGTCCACCCGATCCCCAACATCTCAGAAAACCATCATTGCAACCGTCATAAGACAAAACACCATTAATCCATGCAATTCCCTATACACTTATCCTTTCTAAGCTCACCCCTCAATCCCATATGATACAATCAAAATATACAAGTTGTAAATCACAAAGGGTAGAATTCCCTTGGGTAAGCTTTGCATTAACCATCCACAAGGATATCCACCACCCAGGAAAGCAAAACGAAAATGCCTCTGCCTGCCGATCTGTCCTCCATCACCTAGCGCCAAGCGCCTCCCTCCAGAACTCGCCTCTAGCGGCAGATCCCCATCCAAGGAACTGCAGTGTCCAGCTCCAAACACAATGCCTACCCGACGAGGCATCCACAGTCCAAAACCCGAACATGAGGGACCGAAAAGAAACTAAAGAGTATCCTGGTGCAATCCACTCCCAATCTCACTTATCCTATGTGCCTCGTCCCTCAAAACCTGGAGCACCAGTTCAACAACTGCATAAACTCTCTATGGGTCTGGATCTAGCTCGCTACTCCCTCACCACGCACAGCAACCATAGAACGGCAACACCCGCCAAGACTCTGCAAAACAAAGAGGAGAAAGGACAAAAGGGGGATAACCCCCAACGGGCGTGAGAACTACGCAATAAGGGAGTTCTCAGTGGGTATCGCCCCTAGGCCCGACGATCTGCCCACCAAGACTACTAGAGGCAAAAGATAACCGATGCAGTAAAACTGAAAGAAGAAGCTGGAAACACTCTACAGCTACCATGCCTCTATCCAAATGCTCAAATGGGGAAACTCTGATGAAGATATGCAACACTCGCACACGAGGTGCTCAATTGACCCAATCGAGCTGACTGCCACATCGGGTCCAGTCAAACCTGCGCCCACCTACAACCACCTCCCGCTGACGGGCAGGAATTACGTAGGGCGTCCAAACGGACTAACTCGCTATTGAGTAGTGGCTCATGCAGGCTATAGTCATAATCCATGCTCTCTCTCTCAGAACGGATAGACTCAAGATGCTCAACCTCTCACACAATGGTCAAAGAACTCACAACGACCACGGGACCACCGTCAAACCCCGAACGGTTCCCAACAATACAAGCACTGGTCTAAACAAAGCTACTAGACTCCACTCGGTCCCCCAGGCACGAGTGTAACAAAAAGTATCTGCCTGAATAAACCCAATCGATAGACCAGTAATCACTGGTACTGCCTGCTCTGCTGTCGAACTCAAGAACCCTGCCTGGTGCCCGGCGCTCACACCGTGGAAAGCCTACTCCGGAGTGGCACTCGAGGGGAGCGACCCACACGAGTAAAGTATCACTGTATCAAGCATCACTGTATCGAGTATCTCTGTAACCACTGTCTCATAATAGCAGGACTGGATCAAGACTATGATCAAAGTGGGAAACTCCGTCCACTAACAAAACCCCGATCTGATGCAATAGTACTCAAAAAGTGGGAAACACCATCCACTAGAAGAAATCTGATACCCAATCTGATGCAATAGTCAACATCCGGTCAACCGCCCAAAGTCCGCGGTCACCGCAATAACCCACAACCCACAATTGGGTAAATTAATCAAGATCCGGTCAACCGCCTACTGTCCGCGGTTGCCGCAATAACCCACAATCCACAATTGGGTAAATTAATTAAGATCCGGTCAACCGCCTACTGTCCGCGGTTGCCGCAATAACCCACAATCCACAATTGGGTAAATTAATCAAGATCCGGTCAACCGCCTACTGTCCGCGGTTGCCGCAATAACCCACAATCCAATATCAAGCACACCCTGTCTCTGACCCTAAGGTCCCAGCTACACTATCCCAAACCTCTGCTCGAACCCGAGCAACATGACTCAAAAGTCTAAATAAAAAGGAGAAAGAAAGCAATCATGGTTTCTCCTAAGTCAAATTCCAATATGTAGTGCAGCAGTAAAAGATGGCCTAACTATATGTCCATACACATATGTCCATACAAGCATGCATTTGTCCTCAAGAAGAATAAAGAAAATAAACCTCATGCCAAAATTATCAATGACCATACCTGTCCATAATTCTCAATCCATAATGGCTCCTCAGAGTAGAACCTGCACATAACTACATAATCCTATCCCAATGCATAAACCATCCTCATAAAAGGTTATGTGCTAATATGGCATGATAATTAATCATATAGGGTATCCTTGCCTTAGATAAGCTTTCACTAATCATCAACATGACTATTTGATTAATACCATTGTCATACTGTGAATAATTCACTTGCAATTTCCATAAAATCCTCATTGTTAAACTTACCGATCAATCCCAGCTATTGTACCATTCACCTGCATGCAATGCTAACCCGGGCTCGCCAACAGATCCGCCACATATGCCAAACCCGCATAGGCGAAGCGTCCTACCTGCAAAAAGAACTACAGCTAACAGATATCAGAGCTAAAAGATAAAACTGCTGTAGAATAAAATCAACCACTGTACAACTGAAGATAAAACAACAAGGTCCATCTCCCAAAAATGATAATCATACATTAACCTCGAGTACAAAACTCATAGCTCAACAGGGAGATATCTCAAATAAAACATCAGTGTACAAGCTCTCAATACATCATATCCTCACTACATTAGTCTCTCAAAAGAGGAAATAAATACCAATCTACCGACTATACTGAAGATCTCCTCCAAAGGGGGTACCGCTACTCTCCAAAGATGGGTCACAGTGTTGCCTCGGGATCCGTGCCAAAAACTCACAACGGGAAAGCGTGATCAATACGAAAGATGAAGCCCTACCTCTTAGGAGTCTGTCGGCGCAAGAATCATAGAAAAAGGAGCTCGGGGTAGCCCAGGGGAGCCAAAACACTGTCGCTGCGCCGAAGAAGAACACTAGAAAGCAACATCGCGCCGCACCGTAAAATCCAGAACCTCGGGATGCGTGCTCCTAAAATCGTAGAACTTGGCAGGAAGATCAAGAATTAAGAGTTGAACAAGTCTTCTTCAAGGTGCTCGGGCAGATGGTGCGTGGGCTGAGAGAAAAGAGCCAAAGAAGAGGGCTCGGGCTGCCTATTTATAGGCTGAGGAAACAATTGGAAAAATTCCCATTGTGTCCCAACTTTCGGGCGCCCGGTCCGGTCCGCCCGAATTCGGGCGCGCACAGTGCGGCCCGGCCCGCCAAGTTTCGGGCGCGCACAGTGCGGCCCGGTCCACCACACAGCTCAGTCCACTACTCCCCCGGGCCCCACTGCACCCGGTGCACCTGCGCCCGCAAATGGCGACGCGACACGTGGCCCGGCAACCCGTGCACCACGCACGTCGCGCCGTGGACCGCGCACGTCGCGGCTGACCCGGGCCGTACGGCCACCTGCCCCGCCGTACGGCCACCTGCCCCGGTCACCCACTCCACCGGTTGCGTGGACCGGGAGCACAACACCGAACCAATCACCTCACGCCACGTGTCCACCCGGTCTACCGTGCACCCGGGCCCAATTTCAGTGGACCGCTCCCGCTGAACCGGCCAACCGGAGAGCGCCACGTGGCCCGCCCCCGGTGCACGACCTCCGCGGTGGACCGCGCGCCTGCCCGCGCGCTCAGCCGCCTGCCCGCGCCCTCAGCCGCCTGCCCGCGGCCGCCAAACGCCTGCCCGAGGCTGCGTCGCCGCCGGCCGCCGCCGGCCGCCGCCGGCGATCGCCGGAAATACTGTTCCGGCATGAACAGTACCCGCAAGCTCAAAAACAGTAAGTAAATAGCCCATCTTGACCGTTTTCGCGCGCTGATTCCAAATCCGACGTCCATTTTGCCAAATTCCAATCCTATAATTTGCCGGAGGCTCCCGGAAAGGTATTTTTAATCCGAATTCCGCGCCGAGCCAAAATTTGATATCCACTCCTCGCGTAAACTGTTCTAAACATCCGATGGGGTCCCCCGATTACCTACGAGATCCATTTTAAGCCCCGAGTCCATCTCTTGTGTCCAAACTGGCGCGCGAACACCGCCGACATGCCACGTAGGCTTCCAGAAGCTGCTGTTCACACTGTAGAAGCCCTGCAAAGATCCGGGTCACCACATCCTCCCCCACTAGAAGAAAGTTTCGTCCTCGAAACTAAGGCAACTCCCAAGGAGTCCCAGAAACCAGGGGTCAGGTAGGACGCTTCGCCTATGCGGGTTTGGCATATGTGGCGGATCTGTTGGCGAGCCCGGGTCGCAGTTTCGACCCCGGGGCGTGACAGATTAGGTGGTATCAGAGCTAAAAGATAAAACTGCTGTAGAATAAAATCAACCACTGTACAACTGAAGATAAAACAACAAGGTCCATCTCCCAAAAATGATAATCATACATTAACCTCGAGTACAAAACTCATAGCTCAACAGGGAGATATCTCAAATAAAACATCAGTGTACAAGCTCTCAATATATCATATCCTCACTACACCAGTCTCTCAAAAGAGGAAATAAATACCAATCTACCGACTATACTGAAGATCTCCTCCAAAGGGGGTACCGCTACTCTCCAAAGATGGGTCTGGATCTAGCTCGCTACTCCCTCACCACGCACAGCAACCACAGAACGGCAACACCCGCCAAGACTCTGCAAAACAAAGAGAAGAAAGGACAAAAGGGGGAAAACCCCCAACGGGCGTGAGAACTACGCAATAAGGGAGTTCTCAGTGGGTATCGCCACTAGGCCCGACGATCTGCCCACCAAGACTACTAGAGGCAAAAGATAACCGATGCAGTAAAACTGAAAGAAGAAGCTGGAAACACTCTACAGCTACCATGCCTCTATCCAAAATGCTATAGCCGGGTTAGAGATTTAGTCCTATTATATCATTTATATAGAGGACTAATCCAAATTCCGGGGGTGTCACATCTTTTGCAGAGAGTACAGATGTCTAAGTCTAGAGTCTGTTTTAGGAGTTTAACTCATGTATTTTATTTTGGATCTCCATTGTAAATTTTTGTTGTATGGTGATAGCAACAAAAATATCTTTTTGAATTTTCTTGAGTGGATCTATGTTTTGTCACGAAACCGCCAAAGGGGGAGATTGTTACGGAATTTGAGTTGGCGTATTTCGTGAAGTCGGCTAAGTCTTGAAGATTGAAGGTAAAGGAAGTTGGATCATATAACTCAATCTCAAGAAAGAAGAATTCAAAAGGATCAGGTATGTTTAACTTAATATCTTTGGTGATCCGAATACTTCTTATAGCGTAGAAACACTTGGATGGATTTGTTATTGCATAAATATCAAAAACTGGACATGGGACATGTTCAGGATCCGGATCAGACTGTTCGATCCGGATACCGAAGGTGGTTCGTTCATACACCAGTTCAATCCGGATCGTAGCTTCCCTTGATCCGGATCCCGAACACTGAGTTTACCATTTTATTTGAACGATCCGGATCAGGCTTCGCAATCCGGATCCCGAACGTTGATGTTTGGTCAACTGTATGAACGATCCGGATCAAGCACTTCGATCCGGATCCCGAACCTTCATTTTTCTGGAATCTGTTTTTCTCGCTACTGCAATCCGGATCGTCGATCTCCGATCCGGATCGTCGTCAAGAAAATTTCCAGAAAAAGATAGTTTTTGATCCTTATCTTCTTCCAAGGGTTTCTAACCTATAAATAGACCCTATGATTCTTTTTCTAGGGCTAATCCACATAATAGAAAAAGTAGCCGTCATCTTTTATACGGCCTAAGATCCACATATAGAGAAGAAAGGAAATCATAGATTCTATCTTATGTTTCTTCATCTATATTGATTGATTTGATTCTAGGTTTTCATACTCACATTTTGAGTTGAATCAAATCAATGAATACTTAGATGGTATTTCCGATCTATTTCTAATCTAAGTATTCGGCAGAACATCACCACCCAAAAAACAACGATTTACCCCAAAATCGGTGCGTGGACTCGCGTGGCCTTGTGGATTCAAGGTGCAACTGCTATCGTGGATTCGGAGCGAGGTACGTTCGTGGATTCGAAGCGTGCTACTGGGTGAAGACCGTGGATTCGGTCGGACGTCGTGGACTCGACGTTGGACGCCGTGGATTCGGCGTTGGACGCACATCGTGGATTCGAGAAGCGTCGTGGAGCGAGCGGAGACGATCAACTTGGAGCGTATGGAAAAGGTTGAGTCGTCTGTGAGTACGGTATATCACCTTGTACGTGTTTAATTCTAGTGGATTTCACCGTGTTATCGGTCCAGTGGTTTTTTACTCCGGTTTGGAGTTTTCCACGTAAAAATCTCTGTGTGTTATTTATTTTTCCGCATTGGGTTTTTATATCGCAAAGATTTTTGAGTGTTTATGGTTTACACCTATTCACCCCCCTCTAGGTGTTTTTTCCCCTATTTAGATCCTATTATTCATATAACCCAACACACGGGCCTTGCCGCGCGGGGCTACCCGCAGCCGCGCCGCCGCCCGCGCGGGCATGCGCCCGCGCGGGGCGATTCGCCGCCGCCGCGGCTGTCCCCGCTGCCGCGGTTGTTCCCGCCGCCGCTCGCGCGGGCACACGCCCGCGCGGGGCGGCCTGCGCCCCCGCCACCGCCCGCGCGGGCACGCGCCCGCGCAGGGCAATCCGCAGCCGCGTCGCCGCCTGTGCGAGGCGGTCTGCGGCGCCGCCGCCGCCTGCGCGGGCGCCCGCCTGCGCGGGGCAGCCTGCAGCCCCGTCGCCGTCCGCGCGGGCACGCGCCCGCGTGGGGCGGTCTGCAGCGTCACCATCGCCCGTGCGGGGCGGCCTGCAGCCCCGCCGCCGCCCGCGCGGGCACGCACCCGCGCGGGGCGGCCCGCAACCGCATCGCGCAGCGCCCGCGCGGGCAACGCGCCTACGCGGGGTGCTCTTCCGCCGCACTGTGGCCTCGCCGCCACCGCGCGGGGCCTCGCCGCCGTCGCCGCCACCGCGCAGGCATGCGCCGCGCGAGGCCTCACTGTCACTGCCGCGCCACCCGCGCGGGGTCTGTGCCGCGCATGGCGCCGCGCCGCGCCGTTGCTACTGCTTTCGCAACGACCTTACCGTGCCGCAGCTGCTCGCCTCCTTCTTTTCCGTCGTGTTCTTGCGTGTCCCGACTATCACTTATTTATTATCGAGTCGTTGGAGTGTCGTGTCTTCACATTCTTTTTAATCTTCGTTCTTAACGATTGTTTCTCTGGGGACTCCTTAGGTTGGGGTGTCGTTCGGGGGCCGTGAGTCAACTTCAGGTGTCCCGACCAAATGCTATCCAGGTGGGTACCTTCTATGTCATCTCTGGAATTCAGTATTTCATATTATGTTTACGCATGAGCATAACAATAGATACATCGTGATCTCAACTAACCCCCATTTTACACATGCATCTTTATTATCACTATCTATGGCGACCAAGGGTCGCACTGTCTTACAACACACATGATCCTTAATTTATGAGCCAATAGTTGCTTGCACGCACACTGGCGGTTTGGCCACCGCACTGGTGTATTTTTTTGGAAAGATGGCACGTTGGCCCGTGTACCCCACAAGGTGCCGTAGTGGGGACCCCTCGTGATTACTCAGGGGCCGCACGAGTTCCGTGGAGGGGTTATAAGCAACAAGGAGGGGCAGGTGCACATATTTGAATGTTACAGGGGCAGGTACGCATAACTGATTATTACAAGGGCAGGTGCACATATTTGAATGTTACAGGGGCAGGTACACATATCTCATTGTTACAGGGGCAGGTGCACTTATTTGAATGTTACAGGTGTGTTTTTTAAGGATCCCCAAAGATCTAAATAGGTTCTATCAAACACCTAGAGGGGGGTGGAATAGGTGTAATAAACAAAATACCAACCTCATGTGCAATTTAAAATAAATGCGGAAAGTAAAAATAACACACCGAGATTTATGTGGAAAACTCCAATCCAGGAGTAAAAAACCACAGGACCAACGCAATAACAATCCATTAAGAATAGAAGAATAACAAGGTGATTACCGACTCCATGGACTCCAATCCCTCCTTCAACTTCTTCGGATCTTGCGCTCACCGACTGCACGTCCACTACACACATTCGAATCCATGAACGCCACTCGAATCCACGGGCAACACGTTTTGAATCCACGAAACGCCTTCAACACATCGAATCCACGATGCCGATTTTGGAAAATCGTTGTTTTTCTTGGTGATGATAATCCGCCGAATACTTAGATCAAGGATAGATCAGCAAACACCATCTAAGTATTCATCAATTTGATTCTACAAGAATTAGGAGTTTGGAAAGACTAATCAAATTGATCAATATAGACGAAGAAACATAAATTAATCGTGTTTTCCTTTCTTCTTTATATGTGGATTTATCTTTAAAACCTTTTTCGGATATGTGGATTGATCCCTTTTTCGGATACCCTAAAAGATGAAATTAGGTTCTATTTATAGGTTAGAAACTTTTGGAAAGAGATAAGCATAAAAAACTGACTTAACAGATTTTTTTCCCGCACGACGGTCCGGACTGGATTTGGCTGATCCGGACTGTCGTCTTTTTTCAGCAATTTTCCTGAAAAAACAGTTTGTGGTCCGGACTGGAATTTCCTGATCCGGACTGTTCACGCGATTTCATTAAACACATAGTTCGGGGTCCGGACTGAAACAGGGGAGGTCCGGACTGGATTTCCGCATGAACTAAACTATGTTCGGGGTCCGGACTGGAATGGTCTGATCCGGATCCTGAACATCCAACTTATCCAGTTTTTTATTTTTAAGCAATGAAAACTTATCCAAGTGTTTCTAAACTACATAAATGTATTCGGATCACCAAAATTATTTAGTTAAACGTACCTGATCATTCCGAATCCATTTTCCTTGAGATTGATGTAATGATCCACAATTCTTCAACTTCAATCTTCAAGACTCAAAACACTGAGTGTCAACTTGAGCTATTGTTGAATCTTCTCTGAATCTTCGATTGCTGATTGACAATTTGATCACTTCAAGACTCCGACTCAACTCACGAAATATGCCAACACAAAAAGCCGTAACAACAGGGGCAGGTACACATATTTGATTGTTACAGGGGCAGGTGCACTTATTTGAATGTTACAGGGGCAGGTAGACATATCTGATTGTTACAGGGGCAGGTGCACATGTTTGATTGTCATAGGGTACTATGGATTCTTGGAGCGGGGGGGGGGGGGGGGGGCGTGGACGCTCTGGTGTTTTGGTTTGCTTTACTTTCAGTTTCTCCGTTATAGCATGCTTTCACCCTTATTTATTTTTGTCCCCTGGATGTGTCACTGACTCCCCACTCCGTGACAGGTTTGGTCGGGCGCGGGCTTGGGACGGCTGTGAGGACGATACCGAGGATGTGCTATATTTTTTAGTGTCTCCATGAGTGACATTTTTAGGCTTTATACGCGTTATCTTCGTAGTAATTAGTTATGTGTGAGTGGATTTGACTGTGCTGTGTGTGGATGTTTAATTACTGTGGTGACCCTTTTACTTTCATGCTCATTAGCTATTCGGCTTATTTTCAAAACAAGAAAATGTTTGCGAAAACAACTTTTGAAAATAATGGGTGTCGGGTGGACACCGTTTCCAAAACCCTGTGAATTTATCCTTTCAAAACTTAGTCGGCCTCTTAACTTCTTATGCAAAATGTTGTTTTAATTTCTTTTACTTGTACGGACTAGTGTGGTTGAAGTGAATGTTGTGGATGTAACGCCGCGCACGTGCAAAGGAGACTCCGCGTTCGGCGTTGAGGAATTTACACGTGTGGCGGGTCTGGCGCGTGTCGGGGGACATTGGAAAGGAAAGAAGAAAGTTTTTAATAATTCACGTTTTCCGCTTAATTGAAAAACCCCTGGGGCGTGACAGATATGCATATAATATATCACTACACTATCTGTGTATACTCATCGATCCAATACTCCTCTGTCCAGCCATACCAGTGTCACGCCCCGGGGTCGAAACTGCGATCCGGGCTCGCCAACAGATCCGCCACCTATGCAAAACCCCGCATAGGCGAAGCGTCTAACCTGCAAGAAAAGGTACTACAGTTAAACAGATATCATAGCTATAAAATAAAACTGCTGTAAAACTAAAATCCGCTCACTGTACAACTGGAAATAATGATACAAATATCCATCTCCCCAAGTAAATCCTCATACAATATCCTCTGAATACAAAACCATAAGCTCAAAGAGGGAGGTAACTCAAAAATAATACATCAGTGTACAGGCTCTCAGTACAAGTCAGATCCTCACTACAAAAATCTTTCAAAAGCATAAGTAAAATAATCTACTGACTGTACTACAAATCTCCAATGAGGGGAAAACAGCTACTCTCCAAAGACAGGTAGGGATCTGGCTCGCGACTCCCTCGCCTCGAACAGCAACCGCAGAATCAGCAACACCCGCTAAGACTCTGCAAAACAAAGGAGAGAAAAGAAAAAAATGAGGGGGAGAACCCCCAACGGGTGTGAGAACTACATCAACACTTAGTTCTCAGTGGGTACCGTCACCAAGCCCGATGGTCTGCCCACTAAATCCACTAGAGGCATAAGATAACCAAGTAGTAAAAACTGAAATAAGAAAGCTGGAGACTCTCAACAGCTACCATGCCTCGATCTAAATGCTCAAATGGGGAAAACCAATGAAAAGTATGCAACCACTCGCACACGAGGTGCACAATCGACCCAATCGAGCTGACTGCCACATCTGGTCCACTCAAGTTCCCTAGTATATCAATATAGGGTGTCCAATCGGACTAACTCGCTATCGAAAAGTGGCACATGCAGGCTATAGTCGAAATCCACGCTCTCTCTCAGAATGGAATAGACTCAAGCTCCTCACATCTCGCACAACGGTCAAAGTACTCTCAATGATCTGGGACCACCGTCAACCCAACGGTTCCCAACAACACTAGCACTGGTCTAAACACAGCCATAAGACACCCCTCAGCCCCCAGGCATGAGTGCAACAATAAAAGTACCTGACCATGGATAACCCAATCAAACCACCAATAAAAACCGGTACTGCGGAAATTAGGATTTGCCGATTGAACTAGACCATATTCTGTGCCTAGTTTTTTTTTTTTTTTTTTTTTTTTTTGGGCCTGGATGCTTCACTGCAGAAACCGGTTGCCCAGTTGCTAAGTTCATTTTCGTTATGAATGAAGGGGCAGCATGCTGCCTTTCTCTCAAAAAAAAAAACTGGTACTGCCTGCTCTGCTGTCGAACTCAGTAACTGATCGGCACACGGCTCGATCTCAATATAAGTAACGGACCGGCACACGGCTTGGTCAAAATATAAGTAACAGATCGGCACATGACTCGGTCAAACCTACCTCCGGAGTGGCACTCGAGGGGAGCGACCCACACGAGTAAAGTATCTCAGTAACAGGTATCTCTGTCAAGTATCTCAATATAGTAGGACTGGATCACGACTCTGATCAAAGTGGGAAAACCCATCCACTAAAGAAAGACCCGATCTCAATCTGATGCAAAGTAAACAATAAGTGGGAAACTCCATCCACTAAAGGAAACTAATGCCCAATCTGATACAATAACCGACACCCCGGCCAACCGCCTAATCTCCGCGGTCGCCGTGACACCCCACAACCCACAATCAAGACCAACCTGTCCCAGACTCGAAGTCTCAACTACACTATCCCAAACCCCCGCTCGAACCCGAGCAACATGAACCACATGACTAACAATAAGGAGAAAAGAAGCAAAATATGGTTTCTCCTAAGTCAAGTTCCAATATGATAGTGTAACAGTAAAAGATGGCCTATCTAGATGTCCATACAAGCATGCAAATGTCCTCAAGTAAGAATAAAGATAAGATAATGAATAGTAGCATCAACTAGAAATAACCACATGCCCGAAAATCAAGGATGAACTATCCCTGCCCATAATCCATAAAAACTCCTCAGAGTAATTCCCGCACATAGATAAATCATCCTACTCCATCGAGTAAATCCAATCCTATGAAAGTCTATGTGCTAACCTGGCATGCTAGTAACTTGCTACTATAATGAATCGATCTCGCATAAAGATGTCAATAATAATCAAGCATGATCTCCATCTCATCAAGTATATAATAAATACAATCATCTACCATATGCTATATCTCAAATCCTTTAAGCATGTACAATAATCAAGTAAGCATCAATCAAATAATTAAGGCCATTTTCCATGCTTACATCTCAAATCTATTAATTGTACATTTAATCATGCATGCTTTCTAACATATAGAATTAGAGAACCGTCCACCGGTTCTGGGGACAAGGCAACCCACCTGAAACGCTTTCCGCAGGCAAAGCCGAAGTCGGTGAAGTGCGTAGTCACACGCTATCCAAAATCTGCCAAGAGTGCACCCTTGGTATTCAGTCGCACAAGCCTCTGCACACAGTCCTCCAAAAATCTAGAAAAATCACCACTGCGATCCTCGCGACGAGTAGCCCCAAAACAAGTATTTATACTCCTCATTCCGACACCATCGAAACGAGCTCAGAAAAATCCAATAAAAATACGAGTACGTTCCTCTCGAAGCTAGATATCAATCGAGTCCTTAAACGTCTCATTCCGATGCTCGTAGGCCGAGAAAATCCAACAATACTCCACCGCTGTCCCAAATCTCACAACAGTACAAGGGGTCAAAGTTTGCCTCGGGAACCATGCCAAAAACCCAAAATGAGATGAAGTGATGAACACAAAAATCGAAGACGTACCTCTCATGAACGCGCTGCTACATAAATCAGCTCAAAGTACCATCGGGGTGATCCAGGGTGCCTCGCGCACAGAAATGCAACGGGAAAAGCCAAAAATGAAGGAATGTCGAAGTACGTCGCGTCGCAGAAAACGTCGATGCCGCGGCCTCCAAAAATTCCGAGAATCCACCACGAGATGCACCACAAGATGATGAACAAGTTTCCTAAAGGCCACACAGGGAGAGGAGCTCGGGAAGAAGGCCCAAACGCGCTGCAAAGAAGACCTTTTTATAGCCAAACCCAACAAATCAATTAATACCGAATGGGTCCCCACATTCGGGCGCCCGAAAATATTCGGGCTGCTACAGTTCTGCATAGTAGCCCGATCCCAGCCGTCCATCCAGCGCCCGGATCCACCATAGCATGCCACATCGCCCCCCGAACAGGCAACAGCGGGACCAGCCGCCCGCATCGCGCCGCGTGGCCCGCGCCCGTGCTGACGCGTGGCGTGCCCGCACGTCAACGCCTGCCACGCCATACGGTCACCTGCCCCGCCGTATGGCCACCTGCCCCGGACACCTTCTCCGCTTCTTGCGTGGACCGAGCGCACGTGAACCGGCCAACCACAAGCTGCCACGTGTCCCCCGCCGGCCCATGCACCAGGCCGCGCGTCCTATGGACCGCGCGCGCGTGCGCCCGCCACTCCTAGGCCACCACGCGTCCAAGTCCCCGGTGCACGCCTCGCCCGGTGGACCGAGTGGCTGCGCCTCAGCCCGCCGCCGCGCTCCGCCGCCTGCCGTCGCCGCTGGTGCTACTCCGGCTGCCGGAACAGTGCTCCAAAGCCTCGAAATCCGTGTTTTGGCATTCGGGCTCCGAAAAATACAAGTAAATAGTCCATTTCGATCGTTTTCGCGCGCTGAATCCAAATCCGCTGTCTGTTTTGCCAAATTCCATTTCTAAAATTTGCCGAAGGCATCCAGATAAGTGTTCTTAACCCAAATTTCGTGCTGAGTCCAATTTTGATGTCCGTTTCGCGCGAAGCCACTTCTAAATATTCGACGGGGTCCTCCGATTACCCACGTGATCCATTTTAAGCCCTAGGTCCATTACTTATGTCCAATTGGTGCATAAACACCGCCGACACGCCACATAGGCCTCCAGAAGCTGCTGGTCACACTGTAAAAGCCTTATAGAGATCCGGGTCACCACAACCAGGCTATACCATCCACAACTCGGCCACTATGCCGCTGTATAAAGGGTTAAACTAACCTGACCACCTTGGCCACTCTATTTCCTCTTTATTCTTTCACATTCTTGTGTTTTAATTCAAATTGCTAAACCCTCGAAGATTCTTGCCCAAAGGGCCCCAGTCCGGTAGTCATGCTACCACAAGACGAGAATCTCTAAGGTTGCCGATAACACCCGCAAGTGTTACCCCGCCCACGGGAAACTCTTTCATAAGGGTCATTGCCCAGGAGGTGGTCCATGCCAATATCCTCCAATACGAGTTCAACCCCCGTGGTGTGTCCACTTTATCTTTTCTTTTTCTTTTCTTTCATTTTGACATTTAGTCCATTTTTACATTTTATGCATTCTTATTCACTTAACCTTTTAGCTTATTATGCTTATTAAGCATTATCTTTTATTAATTCAACCCTTGTCCTAGGTCCATTCCTCCAAGGGTGAAATGAAAGTCTCTTTACTCTTAAACACTTGCTTTTTCTTTCTTATTCGAGCTTATAGCTCACATTGCCAATGGCAATCTGTTTCTTTTTCTTTCAAGCCTTTTAGCTTATCTTCCACTTATACACTTTTCTTTAGTTAATCGGCCACTTGAAGGAGTACCACATCCGATTCCCCTTGGAAGGGTCTCACAACCAGGGGCACCATTTGTATTTTCTTTTCGCTCTTAGCCACTTTTAGCTTTCTTTTAAACTCTGCCTTTTTCATTAATTTATTATTTACCCTAGATCTTGCCACACGGGTAACTAGAGTTCTTAGACCCTTAAACATTTCTCTTTCATTCATTTAACTCAAATTGCTCATTCTTTATCTCTTAACCCTATGTTCATTACCTTAGGGTTTCACTATGTCCCAAGGACATTGTTAACTTTCAGTTACATTTGGCCTAGAGTCTATTAACTCTATTTCCTCTTTCACTTTAAATTAGAGTTCATTGACTCTATTACCCATTATCTGTGAGTTTAAACACCACTAGTTCACCTTAGGTTTTTTTTACCTAAGTTCCATATCATGTTTAACCTAGAGTTCCTTGACTCTATGTTAAATAATCTATTCTCAACCTTAGGTTATCCCCTAAGACAATGTCACTCATTCATCTAGGTTTAACTCCTAGGATATCATGGCACTCGTTAAACCCTTAATCTAGGTTTTCTCCTAGTTTTACTACCAAACATACTCTTTTCCCTTGTGCTTTTACATAGTTCCTAGGGTTACACCCTAACATGATCACAATCATAAAACAATTAATCCCTTTTTACGCATGCAATTATTTCCATCTCAAACATAAATAATATTTATCATCTACGCATACAAATATCATCATATTTAGCAATTAGAAATTTGATTTTTTCATCTGTATACATCTATGCATGCAAGTTTATCTTCTATTTTTGATAATTAGAAAAAGCCACTATTCTCTATGTCCATTTACACATGAAATTTATCATCTATTTAGATAAATCAAAATTTGCATTTTCCTCTATGTTCATTTAAACATGCAAATTTATCATCTCCTTTTTGGCAACTAAAAGTTGCACTTTTCATCTGTGTTCATCTACACATACAGGTTCATCCCCTATTTTGGGTAAATCATAAATATCACTTTCCTCTAAGTTCCTTTAAATATGCACATTTATCTTCTATTTTTGGCAACTAAAAGTTGCACTTTTCATCTGTGTCCATCTACACAGACAATCTTTATCTGTATCAAGTTCATCATAAATCTCAATTTGGGTTATACCCAGATATTTATCATGATTCCCTAACGCCTCTAACATGCTACTATAATGCTTCTAAATCAAAAGCAGAGGAAAAATGGGAGAGGTCACCCAATTTCGGTAGAATCCCCCACCTTGTGTTGCCCCCAATTGCTTGTAGACACTTGCAATTAGTATCCCCGCGATTTTCTCACCTCTTCAAGGTTACACGCAAAATGGTGCACGTCGTCCAAACCTGCACACAAAATGATGCACGTCTTTCCATGAGGTTGCACGCAAAACGATGCACGTTATCCAAACCTGCATGCAAAACGATGCACGTACCTCGGGTTTACACGCAAAATGACACACATCTTCCTTCAAGGTTGCATGCAAAACGGTGCATGTTCTTCAACCTTGCACGCAAAACGATGGGTGCCAAAACGCCCGGCGATACTTCGCGCAGTAAAACGACACATTCAACGGCGTCCCTAACATGCACAACGGCATGGGGTCAAATCCAAAACCCAAAGGGGTACATCTCAAAACTGCGCCAAAAACTCCTCAAAATAACATACGGGACCTACCTTAACATCGTCGCGCCATCCAATGCATGCACACGCGTCCATCCGGCCTCTTGGAACACCTTGCGTGCGCTCCACCGGGTCACCGGTGCGCTCGCGGCACCCCAAAAACTCTCGCACGAAATCCCTCTCTCCCTCCCCTGGATGCTTGGTTTGGAGAAAAAGGGGAAAAGAGAATAAATGGGGCATTTCGGCCCTATATAGTCGAAATCCACACATTCGGGCGCACCTTTCAGGGGCTCGAAAGTGGGTTTCAGGCTACTATAGTGCCCCTGCACTCGCGGTCCACCGGCGTATGCACCAGCACCCGCCAGCGTGGGCTAATGGGCGGCCGCCACACGGCACCTCGCGCCTCCCACACGTCAACATGGCAGCAGCGACGCGTTGCATCACGCGTCGCGTCGCGCTGACGGCCCAATAGGGGCCCGAGAGGTGGCCCCCCCCGCTGACACCGTGCTAGAGTCCGCGCGTCTTCCCGACGCGCGCCTGCCGCCTTGGCCGCTGGGGCTAATGGGGCGACGCCATGTGGCGCCCCCACCTGCCCCCGCGCCTCGCACCGCACGCAAGCCTCGGGGATCCGCGTATCACCTCGGTATGCGCATCGATTGCCTCGGGATTCGTGCCAGCTACCTCGGGATCCGCGCCTAACTACCTTGGGATTTGCGCCAATTGCCTCAAAATCCATGCCAACTATATCGGGATCCGTGTCACGACATCGGGATACGTGCAAATGCCTCGGTATCCGAGCCAACTGCCTCGGGATCCGCGCCACTACATCGAGATACGTGCAACTGCCTCGATATCCATGCCAACTGGCTCGGGATCCGTGCCACTTGGGATTCGGGCGCTGCTACAATGGAATTCGGTTGGCCGTACAGCAACTACAGTACATTTCGGGCGCGCTACAGTACATTTCGGGTGCCCAAATGTACGGCCAGATTTCCGGATTTCGCCCGTTTCGCCCGTTCTCGCCCATTCTCACCCGTTTTCGCCCGTTTTCGACCCGTTTCGCTCAAACTTGACAAAGAGTCTCAACTTAACTTAATTTATCACGGGATATCCAACATCTTCCGTTTTGGCTATTTACGGGTCACCAAAGTCTCGCTGTATTCACAATCGCTGACGGACCCCGTTCTCACTGTCCGGGTATCCGATCGTTGCGAAACTTTTATTGTGGCCTTAGAACATAAAAACGGACCTCCCTGAATTTTCTAAGAATTTTCTGACACTATAATTTTTTTGCTAAAAATCTAGGCCCCCCTTTCTTATATAAAATTCTAGAAGGCCCATTTTTAATCCGATTTTGGCCCAATTCACTCCCAGATTATCCTTTACTTCTCTAGATTTAATAAAAATAGTATCTCATACCATTTTTATCTATATTTATTTATATACAAAAAATCTAGTACATTACACCGACGGCTTGAGGATTAGAGATTGGAGTCAGAGTGATCAGTCGGGGGGCAAGATAGTGGATACTTCAGGAGTACGGAGGTACAGGGACCGAGTATGTGTGCCAATGGACTTCGAGACCAAAGAGTGGATTAGAGAGAGGCCCATTATACACCTTATGCCCTTCATTCGGGTGGGATTAAGATGTATAAGGACCTCAAGGCACACTTTTGGTGGATCAGCGTGATTAGGGATATTGGGGGGTGTGTGGCTCTGTGTTTAACTTGCCAGCAAGGGAATCTGTGTAGCGGGTGCCAGCTGGCAAGTTGTAGAGTCTCCCAATCCCTGAGTGGAATGGGTTCTTATTGAGGGATTTTGTGGTTCGATTACAGGGGGCCTTGGGAGGAGCGGATGCTTTGTCGCCGATACAGACTACTTAGTCACTCATGCGGCTAGCCCAGCTGTACTGGATGAGGTGGCGCGGTTACCAGGAGTGCCCGCCTCTATATTGCATCAGATAGAGGCCCGAGGATTGCTTCGCGTCTCTGGAGGAGGTATTGGACAACCTTGGGAGCTTGAGTCATGGATGATTAGACACCTACCCCCTCTTCCTACTTGTTCGAGGTTTCGGCCTGTGGGATGACTTTAGTTTCGAGGACGAAACTTTCTTTTAGTGAGGGAGGATGTGAGGACCCGAATTCCCGCGAGAGGATTAATGTTGGATCAGCAGCTTCTGGAGGCGTTTGTTGGGTGTTGGAAGTGTTTGGGTGCGTATCGGGCTCAAGAAAAGGGCTCAGTGCGTTGAATGGATCACGAGTGTATTTGGATGCACCCGTCGAATTTTAGAAGTGGTTTCGCGCGAAACGGACATAGAATTTGGATTCAGCGAGGAAAAACAATGAAAATTGGCTACTTGGTTGTATTTTTCTGAGTCCGGACGCCCGAAAATGAACAGCCAGAAGTTTTTTGTGTTTTTGAGTGCATGGTGGACCGGTGGACCGAGGGCGGTGCCATGTGGCGGCCTCCTATTGGTGCCGTACGCCACGTGGTGGAGCGGGAGGCGCGGCACAGTGGGCTCGGCCCACGGGAGCGGGCAGGCGCGCAGGCAGGGCGCACGGGCTGGCGCGGTGCAGCGGAGCGGGTGTGCCATGTGGCGGATTCCCATTGGTTGGCAGAGGACACGTGATAGCTGCGGGTTGGCTGGTGCTAGAGGCGCGGTCCACGGCGAGGCGCGGGGTGGCGCATAGACCAGGCGGGGACATGTGGCGTATATATTCTATCAGATAGAGACCCGAGGATTGCTTCGCGTCTCTGGAGGAGGTATTGGACAGCCTTGGGAGCTTGAGTTGTGGATGATTGGACACCTACCCCCCCTCCCTACTTGTTCGAGGTTCCGGCTTGAGGGATGACTTTAGTTTCAAGGATGAAACTTTCTTTTAGTGGGGGTGTCACGCCCCGGGGGGTTTGTTTTAGCGGAAACGGCATTTTTTTTTTTTTTGAAAGGTCTCTTTCTTCCCCGGTGCGTGCCCAGACCCGCCGCACATACAGGATCTCTCTGCAAACGGGCAGAGTCTCCCCTGTACGTGCACGGCGTGTGGTTGAATACATCTCCCAAGCAAACATAACCATTCAATCACAACATTCAATTTTATACAACCAGTATTCTAAATATTTAAGCGCATGGCCACTTCAACTTGAAAGGATAAATCCACGGTTTTTAAAGAGTGCCCACCCGGCACTTAAGTTTTGAAAACGAGTTTCGAAATCAGCATAAACCCCAGGGTTTTGAAAACGGTGCCCACACGACACCCAAGTTTTGAAAGCTCATTTCGCAATCCATAAATCCACAAGGTTTTGAAATCAGTGCCCACACGACACTTAGACTTTGAAAACGGTTTTCGCAATCTTTTCTTTGTTTTTGTTTCGCTTTTCAAATGGCCAGTAGGAAATAAAGGGAAAGGTAGTGCATAGCAGATAAACAAATACCGACATCTACGTCGACCCCACAAGGGTATCGGGAACCTCACACATGCCCACAATATAAATGAAAAACTGAAAAGGAAAGGAAGGTATAAAGTTCAGGGTCTCCAACGGTCCCGCTGTGTCCGCCCCGTCCTCACCGCCACCTACCTCTCCCCTCGCCTGGGCCCTGTCACGAAGTGGGATGTCAGTGACTAATAAACGCCGTGCAAGGGAAAATAATAAAAACAAACCGTGGCGACAACCGGAGCAACCACCCTTTTGGAGGGGGGAAAAAGTAACCTGTATATCTGCATCCTGTAATACCCGGCCGCGTCGGTCCGCTACCGACGGCCCATACCGTACCTGCAACACCGCGACCGCGCCGGACAACTAAACCGGCGGGTCGCTCCGCTCGCACCTCGGCGCCTCAACCCCACAGCTAATAAGGGGCCCCCACTACGTCACCTCGTGGGTATACACGGGTTCTACGACCTCTTTTCCGGAAAAGCGCACCCTCTGCGGTGGCCAAACCGCGGGTGCGCGTGTGGCAACCTCGAGCCAAGTAACCGTAACCACCATCATGTCAGTATCATAATATGAATAATAAGAGCAATGAGGTAAATGAGGTAAAGTGCATAATCGAAACAAGGTAATACCGCGCGCACTCGAAGGTGGCCCGCTGACATATAAGGGTTAAAAAGAAGAACACCGTCGGCAATCGACGCTAGTCATTAAAGCGAACCCACTAACATGCATAAGCTATCACCCGTCATTATGTAACCCCAGTACACTTAGAATAGACCCCGTCCAATAAGATAGAATTTAGAGGCTAGGAATAAATTAAAAACAACCCACCTGTCGCTAGTAGCAAAACCACGCTCGGCTCCCCGCGCCCCGGCGCGCTCCCCTAAGCTGCAAAACGGGATCCCCGGGCGGGGAGGTCAAGAACCTTTAAACGCGAAGTACGGAAAAACCCCAGCACTGGCCGGCCCCCCCGACGGCAGCAACCGAATCCCCTCCCCCCACGCGCCGCCGTCCTGTCCGCGCGGCGCCCCGCATGCGCGGCTGCCCCGCGCGGCGCCCCGCATGCGGGTGCCCCGCACGGCACCCTCGCATGCGCGGGCTGCACCGCGCGGTGCCGCCGCACGCGCGGCCTGCCCCGCGCGGCGCCCCGCATGCGCGGCTGCCCCGCGCGGCGGCCCCGCATGCGCGGGTTGCACCGCGCGGCGCCCCGCATGCGGGTGTCCCGCGCGGCGCCCCCGCATGCGCGGGTCGCCCCTCTTCTTCCATCTCCGACGAATCAAGAACCCCCTCCCCCGTCTCGCTCGTGACGAGAAAAGGCAAGAAAAGAAACGAAAGCGCGGCTCACCTTGTTTTGGTCGGTACCGGGCGAAGGGGGGGGGGGATCGTCCTCTTCGCTTCGTCGGATCTTTGCGGAGAGGCGGTCGATCTCTCGCTTCCACGTCGGCCGATGGGAAGAACGAGGGTTTTGGGGGAACCGCTCCTCGTCCACGCTCGGATATCGTACGCCAAGGAGGGGGAGGGCGAGGTTTTGGAAACCTAATTCCCAAGGCCGACTACTTAGACGTTTGGGCGTAGTGGATTTTGGACTCCAAAAATTAAATTTAACCCTCGAGTGAAAGGAAAACAAAAAGGGGGTGGTTTAAACCCCATACCTCAAATTGATCGACTAAAATCGATCTGATTGCGGACCCGAGTTCGGTCCGCCCCCGGTAATTGTGTACGTCACCTGGGCTACGGTACCAGCTTCCGGAATTTATTCTGGGAGATCCGGGGGTCGGAATCCAGAACCGATCGCGCCGCCGGCCTCCGTTTCGCGAGCTCTATTAACCAAAAATACCCGCGAGCCCCGACCGTCTGCCAAGAAAATTAAGGAAAATTACCCTCGAACCCCTATTGTCAACCACACGGTTCAATAAGATCGACGGAAAGTCCCGACAAGGCAAAATAAATCCGCGGTTATCACACCACTCACCTCTAAAAACGAGTTTCGTCCTCGAAACTCAGACCCGGACGGTGGTGAATAGGTTCGGGTAGTTTTCCCTCATTTTTGATTCCAGCTCCCATGTTGCCCCTCGCTCCTCGTGGTTGCTCCAGAGCACCTTCACGTAGGGGATGGCTCGATTCCGCAGTGATTTCGTTTCCCTTGCCAGGATCTTCACTGGGGTTTCTTCGAAGCTCAGGTCCTCCTTAAGTTCGAGTGCAGAGGTGTCCAGGACATGTGATGGGTCGGGGAGATATTTCCGAAGCATTGATACGTGGAACACATCGTGGACTCGGTCGAGGTTTGGTGGTAGGGCGAGGCGGTAAGCTACTGGGCCGATACGCTCTAGAATCTCAAATGGCCCCACAAACCGTGGGGCTTAGCTTGCCCCTTAGCCCGAAACGCCTGATTCCTCTGGATGGCGAGACCCGCAAAAACACATGTTCCCCCACTTGAAACTCCAAGTCCCCGGCGCCTCTGGTCTGCGTAACTCTTCTGTCGACTCTGGGCGGTCAGCAAGCGCTGTCTGATAAGGCGCACTTTCTCTTCAGTTTCTTCCACTAAGTCGGGTCCCCAAAAGTTTCCGCTCTCCCAAGTCGTCCCAGCAGATCGGGGATCGGCAGCGCCTTCCATACAGTGCTTCGTAGGGCGCCATCTGAATGCTGGCCTGGTAGCTGTTGTTGTAGGCAAATTCCACGAGAGGTAGGTAGCGTGACCAACCGATTCCCCAATCAAGCACACAGGCGCGAAGCAGGTCTTCTAGGGTTTGTATCGTGCGCTCTGACTGTCCGTCCGTCTGAGGGTGGAAGGCGGTGCTGAAATGTAATCTGGTCCCCATGGCCTGCTGGAGACTTTGCCAAAACTTCGAGACAAAGCGCGTGTCTCTGTCCGAGGTGATCGATGCCGGTACCCCATGGTAGTCTCACGATCTCGCTGATGTAGACTTGAGCTAGCCGTTCGCGGGTCCAAGTGGTGTGAATTGGTAGGAAGTGTGCTGACTTGGTTAACCGGTCAACTACAACCCAGATCGCGTCGTGGCCCTGTTGTGAACGTGGGAATCCAGTGACAAAATCCATGGTGATCTGGTCCCATTTCCACTCTGGTACCGGTAAGGGCTGTAGCTTCCCTGCTGGTCGCTGGTGTTCGGCCTTTATCTGTTGACATACTAGGCAGTGGGCTACGTATCGCGTCACGTCTTCTTTTAACTTAGGCCACCAGAACGTCTGTTTGAGGTCCCTGTACATCTTCGTGCCCCCCCGGGTGTGCCGCATAAGGGGCTCGATGTGCCTCCGCTAAGATTTCATTCTTCAACTCTGGTGAATCCGGCACACAGACCCGCCCGCGGAAACATAGGGTGCCGTCGTCTTTCACCGCAAAGTCAATCTCTTGACCCTGGGGAATCTTGTCTCGTAAGCGCTGTAGGTGCAGGTCGGTCTGCTGTCCCTCCTGGATCTTCTCGAATAGCTCGGCTTGACCACCAAGGCTAGGAGTTGCAGAACTGTGCCCGCAGGCACCACCTCCAACTGCATTCCGCGCGAACTCCGCGATCAGGTGGTCCTGCTTTGTCAGCGCGCTCATCCGACGCCCCGTCCCGATGCCCTTTTCTGCTCAGTGCGTCTGCCACCACATTTGCCTTCCCGGGGGTGATATTGGATCGCAAGTCGTAATCCTTCAGCAACTCGAGCCACCGTCTCTGCCGCAAGTTTAACTCTTTTTGGGTAAAGATGTACTTAAGACTTTGATGATCTGAGAAAACGTTGCAGTGGACTCCGAAGAGGTAATGCCTCCACAGTTTCAAAACGAAGACCACGGCGGCCAATTCCAAGTCGTGTATCGGGTAGTTCCTTTCGTAGTCCTTCAGCTGCCTGGACGCGTAGGCGATCACCTTCCCCTGTTGCATCAGAACACCTCCAAGACCGATTCCTTGACGCGTCGCAGTACACTTCATAATCCTCTCCGGGCGTCGGCAAGCACCAGTATTGGTGCCTTAGTTAATCTCTTCTTGAGTTCCTCAAAACTCTCCTGGCACTTGGCGTCCATATGAACTTCTCGCCTTTTCTGGTCAATCGGTTTAAAGGGGTAGCGATCTTTGCCGAAACCCTCAACGAAACGCCGGTAGTATCCTGCCAGCCCTAGAAAACTTCGCACTTCTGTCACCGACGTCGGCGGCCGCCAGTCTACCACTGCTTCTACCTTTTTGGGGTCCACAGCGATCCCCTGTGCCGAGATCACATGCCCTAGGAAGCCGACTTCCCGCAGCCAGAATTCACACTTCTTGAGTTTCGCGAACAACTTCTGCTCTCTGAGGGTTTGCAGGATCGTCCGTAGATGGTCCTCGTGCTCCTCGTCGGTAGTGGAGTAAATCAGGATGTCGTCGATGAAGACTACCACGAACCGATCCAAGAAGGGTCTGAAGATCCGGTTCATCATGTCCATGAAAACAGCGGGGGCGTTCGTAAGCCCGAATGGCATCACCGTGAACTCGTAGTGGCCGTATCGAGTCCGGAAGGCGGTCTTGGGGATATCTTCATTTCGAACTCGGAGTTGATGGTAGCCCGACTGTAGGTCAATTTTGGAGAAGACCGTCGCCCCGTAACTGATCGAAGAGGTCGTCGATTCTGGGTAGGGGGTACTTATTCTTCACCGTGACTTTGTTTATCCCTCTGTAGTCAATGCAGAGCCGCAGGCTTCCATCTTTCTTCCGTACAAAGAGTACCGGTGCGCCCCAGGGTGACACACTCGGTCGGATGAACCCTTTGTCCAAGAGATCTTCCAGTTGTGCCTTAAGCTCCTTCAGCTCCGCGAAGGCCATTCGGTAAGGGGCCTTCGTAATAGGTGCGTGCCTGGTAGCAGCTCAATAGGGAACTCCACCTCCCTCTCCGGAGGCATCCCCGGCAACTCCGCGGGGAATACACGCAGGATAGTCCCTCACCACTGGGATATCTGCAAGTGTCGTCGAGGGTCGAGTAGCCAAATCCACCGATGCTAGATAGGCCACGCACCCCCCCTCAACCAGTCTTCTGGCCCGTGCCGCTGAAATAACCGCCGGGAAGGAGATGCTCTTTGCCCATTATGTACACATGTTCGGGGAAGCCCGGTTCTTGTAGCCGCAGTTGTCGCTTGTCGCAATCAATGAGTGCCTGGTACCTTGTGAGCCAGTCCATGCCCAACACCACGTCGTACTCCTTCAAAGGGATCACCGCCAAGTCCCAAGGGCAGACCAACCGTCCCAACATAATCGGGCAGGCGGCCACAAAACTGGTCGCCTCCAGAGTCCCTCCCGCCGTTTGCACCGTCAAGGAGGCTTGGAGGGGTGTCTCCTCGAGGTTATGCGTGAAAACGAATTCACGAGAAATGAACGAGTGCGTTGCTCCGGTATCGAAAAGAGTTCTAGCACGGGAATTCAAAACGGAAGTAGTACCTGCAAGAGCGTCCTCCGGTGGATCAGTCCCTTGGCGGGTCATTGAGAAAACCCTCCCGCCTGGTTGTGGTTGCCGGTCCTCCTCACGCCGTGGTGCGGGGGTCTGGAAGCCGACGCCATAGGAGCTTTTCCCCGCCCTGAGTGCTGTGGCCTGGGCGTAGGTGCTCCCATGGGCGCCGATCCCCCGCCTAAGGGGCAGTTGCGGCGGAAGTGCCCCCGTTTGCCGCACCTGAAACAATGGTCGTCTCTTTGGGGGCACTCTCCCGTCAGGTGTCCTCCCCCCGCATATGACACAAGGCCTATTCCACGCCTTCCCTCGCGCCTCCTGTTGGCGGGTCTCCATCTTTTGGGGGGTCGGCTCCCGCTGGAAGAACCCTCCCCCCAGCCTTGCTGGTGTCGCTTCTGATCCCTTAGCCGCGCCGCGTTCTCCCTTCTGGCACGGGTCACAGCGAAACCCCGCTCCACCGTGGTGGCCTTGTCGACCACTCCCTGAAAGGTATGCAGGCCAGCCGCGTTCACCACCTCGAAGATGTCGCTTCGCAGGCCATCGACGAAGAGTTGTGCCTTGTGAGCCTCGTCCCGTGCGACGAACGGGACGCAATTTACTAGTCGGACGAATTCCCGTTGATATTCCATGACCGTCCGGTCCCCTTGTTGAATGTGGTTTAGGTCATCCTCCAACTTTTCTTGACGCTGCTGGTGAAGAAGGCCTCGAACAGCTCCTTCTTGAAAGTTGTCCAGGACGGAAGAGCGGTACCCTTAGCAGGATCGGGGCGTATCGTCTTCCACCACAAGCGGGCATTCCCTTCCAAGCAATGGACGGCTAGGGGAACCCGCTCGTGATCCTCCATAAGTAAGTCTTCAAAGAGTTTCTCCATTGACCCCACCCAGTTCTCCACGACCCACGGATCTGTCGTGTCCCCTTCGAACGTGGGCGGGTCGTGCTTCTTAAAGTCCTTCAAGTTGGCCCGCACTCGATCCCGTTCGGTCATCACAACCCCCCCTCCACTCGTGGCGGCGGCAGCCGCGATAGGGTAGGCGTGACCACCGTTTCCCAGAATAACCCGCTAGTTGTCCCTGGCGCCGGCCCCGTAGTCGCCGCTGGTGGTGTGCTGTCGGCGGTGCCGCGGCCGGTGCTGTCGGCCCCGGCGGAGGGACCGGGGCGGCCGTCACAGGTGCGGCCTGCTGCTGCGTCATCTGGCGTACGTGATCGGTGAGGGTAGCCAATTGCCCCGCCATTCCCGCAATTGTTGCCGCAGGAGTTGGTTCTCTCCGCGGCCGTCGACGTTGTCGCATCCGCCTCGGCGTCCCCCGCCGATGACCTTGTACGGGCCATATCTGTCACTCACAAGAAGGTCAAAATTAGACAGTAACTACAACCAGTGTACCCTTTATGCGAGAAAGATTCAAAACTCCCGCCCCCCGTTCACTCACGTTCTAAAATCCTATGCCCCACCCATTTCATTTATTCGTAGGTATGTGAGCATCCCACGGATGTCGGCACTAGCTGTTGTGATTGAATGAAGTCTCTGATACCATCTTAATCTGTCACGCCCCGGGGGTTTGTTTTAGCGGAAACGGCATTTTTTTTTTTTTTGAAAGGTCTCTTTCTTCCCCGGTGCGTGCCCAGACCCGCCGCACATACAGGATCTCTCTGCAAACGGACAGAGTCTCCCCTGTACGTGCACGGCGTGTGGTTGAATACATCTCCCAAGCAAACATAACCATTCAATCACAACATTCAATTCATACAACCAGTATTCTAAATATTAAGCGCAGGCCACTTCAACTTGAAAGGATAAATCCACGGTTTTTAAAGAGTGCCCACCCGGCACTTAAGTTTTGAAAACGAGTTTCGAATCAGCTAAACCCAGGTTTGAAACGGTGCCACACGACACCAAGTTTTGAAAGCTCTTTCGCAATCCAAATCCACAAGGTGTTGAAATCAGTGCCCACACGACACTTAGACTTTTGAAACGGTTTTCGCAATCTTTTCTTTGTTTTTGTTTCGCTTTTCAAATGGCCAGTAGGAAATAAGGGAAAGGTAGTGCATAAACAGATGAATCAAATACCGACATCTACGTCGACCCCACAAGGGTATCGGGAACCTCACACATGCCCACAATATAAATGAAAAACTGAAAAGAAAAGGAAAGTATAAAGTTCAGGGTCTCCAACGGTCCGCTGTGTCCGCCCCGTCCTCACCGCCACCTACCCTCCCCTCGCCTGGGCCCTGTCACGAAGTGGGAAGTCAGTGACTAATAAACGCCGTTGCAAGGGAAATAATAAAAACAAACCGTGGCGACAACGGAGCAACCACCCTTTGGGAGGGGGAAAAAGGTAACCTGTATATCTGCATCCTTAATACCCGGCAGCGTCGGTCCACTACGACGGCCCCATACCGTACCTGCAACACCGCTACCGCGCCGGACACTAA